>JAMPIV010003029.1:0-643276 GCA_024509875.1 Oreohelix idahoensis
GAGGTGAGTATAATGTAATAATTATAGGAATTTGGTTAATTTGGTGGGGGCGTGTGCTGTGGAGAGGGTTATCTTTGTGGGGGGAAGAGCTCTCAGTGAGGAGGGGGTCAATATCAAGAGGAAGGGTTCGGTGATAGTTGTAGCTGTTTATGAGAGGGGAGGGGGGTTGGATGGGACGTTTAGGGGAAAGTGATGGATTGATGTTTATAGCAGGGGAACAAAAAGAGGAAGGATTGATGGATGCACACTTTTTGATTATTGCACGTGCTTATTTGTGACCCCCATTATTCACTTTAATTCATAGCTTACGCCTAATAGGAAATGGGCCCATAGGTTGGGAGAGGGTGTGATAGGATATTTAGGTTGGAGTAGAGGTTTGAAATGGGATGTGGTGTTTGGGGATGGGGAGGGTGGGTGGGGGGGCGTGGAGAGTGAGGGTATTTTAGGAGCGGGTTTGGGAGTATGGTGGTAATTGTGGAGTTTAAGATCTTAAGGAGGGGGGGTTAGAGTGGTGTGGGGAGGGGTCGTTGGAGGGGGGGTTATGGGGTGGGAGGGGATAAGGGGTTTATGCTGAGGTGTGATTTGAGTAATCAGTGTTCATGTGTATGGGTGGGTTTTTATTTTCATAACTTTTTTTACGGTTGTGGAGAATGGGGTATTTTATAGCCGCGGGCGGGGTGGTCGGCTTAGCAGCTTACCCTGGGCAGAAAAAAGCCTTCCGGGTCGGTGGTCGCTAATTCATATATGATAATTTTGCAGGCTGCTATGTATGCAGGGGCATTGCATCATGTCTATATGGAGCTGCACCAGTTGGGCTGGAAGAGACGTTGCAGTGGAACTTAGCCGCACAGAATGCAGTTCGGTTTCTTACAATCCATATGTTATGTTTTTATTCTGTTTACGATCGTCCGTATGTCTTTAAGTCAAAATTGCTCGCATTCCGCTCTGAAGCATTAAGGAACGATGTCGAGCCTCCTATGGCCGTTCCGTTAATGTTCTGGATCGTTGGTTCCTCAGTTTTTTTTGTTTCTACACCCCCCCCACCACTTCGTCCATGCCCTCCCTATCTCTGTGTTACGCACTGTGATATAGTGAATTTTTAACTGTTTATAACTATTATTTTTCTTGTGTTGTTCGTTACTGTTGTTGGGGGCTGTCGTTGGTAGTGAAGTCGTAAATAAAATTGAAAAATTAAAGAAATGGGGCTGAGATGAAAGTGAGAAACAAGAGCGCAGTGTGTGAGAGGTGCCGATAGAGATGATGTATACGCTTATGATGGGACAAAATTTTAAATTCTCAGAAATTATTGAATTTTTTGTGACTGGATAGGGTGGAGACGAGGTGGAAGTAGTTGAATCTGTATGTGTATACTCTCCGGTAAGATAAGTCGCTCTTGAAGGCCTTGTAAACGGCTTACCGCGCAGATCTTCTTTTGTTGACACGTGGGTTAATCACCAACAAACTTGTAAGATCTTACAGTAGTGGCTGAGAATATAGAGATATTTGCTGTGTGGGTGAGACGAAGTGTGCTTACACGGTATTTTATTTAAGAATGTAGTTTAATGATTACTTTCCTACGGTCGAGTGTGTTCATAAAGACAATATATGACGGGATTGGCAGTTACTAAGAGTACACGCATCGTCATAGGTTGGATGTAGGAGAAAAGGTCGCGATATGATGCCGCGTTTGTAGCGAGACGCGAGAGATAATTCGCCTTTTAGGGGATCAACGGGTTGCGCTGGAAGTTATGAATAACGTAACCAATTCGTAATAGAGTGGGTAGGCGCTGTCGTTGATCTGATGTCACTTGCCGGCGCGACGGGGTGAGACTCCAATGCAGAGGCTACCGGCAGGTGTTCATTTCCTCCTGTATAGTTGTTGGTAAAATAGAATGTGCTTAATTATATTTCGAATACTGACGTGTGGTAGTGGTGCGTGCTTGTGATTTTTTTCTTTCTTTGTTATCTATAATGGTGGGAAGTCGATCTCGTCATACCTGCGTCATTAGTATTTTTTTTACCGCGTATAGACGAGCAACATACAAAAAAGTGAGGGGGGGGGGGGGTATGTGGATATATGACATGGCTGAGTGTTTGAGCGTGTGGGACAGAGTTGGTTGGGGAAATGTTGAATGTTTGAAGGTTACGCAGTGAGAGAAAGTAATGGTGTTTTTGATTATCTAGTGGGTGGTTGTTAGTGTTTAATAGACAATTAAAAGTAAAAAGAAAGATACCACACTCATGTCAACAAGCTCAAATACTCTCTCAAATGAGCATTGTCTGTGTAAAAAAAAAAAGGAAGGGAATAGAGGATAATTGAGAAGAGAAATTATTTAACTCTTGACGCGGAAGCAGTGACTCAAATGTGATGGCATATTGTGAGAGTTGATGTATTCTTATTACAGATGTGTGGAAAAAAAGGATATAACTTCGGGGCAGCCAATGTGAGATGTGTTTGCTCTTAATTTAAATGGTTATGGTGTTGGCGGGTTAGTGAGAGATGTAGGAATGAGATCGACAAAAAAGAAAATCAGTGGGACGAATATCTGGCTCAGCTTAGATTTTAAAATAAAAAAAAAACAAAAGAAAAAAAAACATTACATATGGCAACCACATTTAGACCTATGGCAAAATGCATGGAGGCATATCTGGAGTCATCCTTTATAGCTTGACACCAGGGATTATGCACTAATGCTTGAGCACTCAGTGACATATACAATAATTGTTGGATAAATGTGAGGCTATCCGTCTGAAGCTAATTACACCCTCATTGACTCTTTAAATCACCCACACACTTCCAGGGATTCCCCATGTGGTGAAACTTGTTGAAAACTAAGCATTGCACACTAAGCTTTGAGAAGTCACTTGAGCCCCAGACGTGATTCTTTGGCTTGGAGCTGGTTGACTGCATGCATCAAGATCTCACTATGGACTCTATGATAAGCCAGGGGAGCTGAGAAATGGCTGTGTGCAGGACGTGACAATTCCTTGGGACAGCCCAGAACCAGAGTATAGTATTTTAGCTCTTACTATTGATTATGTTATATCGGTGGGAACACGCGATGCCAGATGGCCGAATTAGCGTCTCTGGTAGACTATAAATCTGATAGGTTTACTCAAAACACACCACTCGGTGTAAGAGAATTTTCGTCCCGTAGAGGTGGTGGAATGGATTTGATTGTAAAGGATTTAATGTTGTTGTAAAAAACATTTACTCTAGTGTGAATTGGTCCCCCCCCACCCCCCCGCCCCGTGTGAAAACGGTAAGCTGAATGTACTACCCATACAACATATATTTTATGGTAACTGTACGGAGGTACCTGATTACTGTTTAAAAATTTATGAGTGCTCAACCGCAGCCTGAAAAAGTCGTTCATGACTAGAAATAACTACATGTATGATGATCTTAAAGTTTTTCCATGTGTAACATTGGGTTAACTTTATGGATTGTGGGGTTGTTTGGCATTTAAATCACACAATTTATTGCTGAAACAGATAAAAACCATTTTTATTAAAGTCTCCATTGGCTACGCGCGCACACCGTAATTGACATGTCTTGTAACTACGGAGCTAATTCGTTCTTACAAAGTACCCTTGATTTGGCATAAAGATCTATGTCGAAAGTACGCCCCCAAGGTGGGTGGAATGAGTGTGTAAACGCCCGTTAATTTGTTTTTTTTTTTCGAGATTGCTATCTTTGAAATAGGTACCCGTACTCTAAGTTTGAAGTTATGGACATAGAGACCGGGCAATTCAACTGTGACCATTCCATGGGTAGATTGTACGTCGCCACAACGAAGTTGCAATTATTACCTCACGCGCTAATGGATTTCTGTCCATTCAATGCCCACCAAGGTATTTATTTTTATATTAGGAAAGTGTGTGTAGTTGTAATTTTCTGTAAAGATGTCAGTAGGTTCAACCCTGGTATACCATATATTAAAGTAGGTTGTTATTTAAGATCACACTCCTGTATTTCATTATGTGCTTTTCATTTGTGAAAGGTGGAATTGGTTTTAAAAGCTCAGTCGCTTTATTCATTATTAAAAAAATACTGGGAACTTGGATAAAACTAGAAGTCTCATAGGGGTTGAGCTCCCCACTGCCCACCAGGCACTTATCTTCGAAGGATAACCCACATAGTAGACTACTCGCGGAATGGAAAACAATGGACAATCTGAAGACCACTTATTGAAAGGCAATGGCTATATCCCTTTTCCTCTACTGGCGTGCCCCGAGTAAGTAGTTGGGTAAACATGTTGTCAGGACTATAAATCAGTTTCCACGAGACTTGGTTTTACGTTAAGTCAGGGCACAAAATATTACTCACATATAACCCGTTGAGAAAGTTAGAGAGGTTATGCATCGGTCTGTCTTTATGTACAAGGATATCAATTAACCTGAAGTGTACCACAAGTTATACTGGCAAAACCTGTACGCAGAAACATATGGTGAATAAGATCTAACTTTGATGAGACATTTGCTATTTGGCCATTTATATTCTTGGACGCAACAATATTACCTGGATTCCTTCCGCGAAATATGGCTAGTACGGAGAACGCCTCTGTGAAAAAGAATAGTCCCAGCAAGGTAACCATTTTTTCATACAATTCGCATTGGTGTGTATGTCCTTGGTTTGATGACAATCGGTTTGAGGTTTGCTGTTGGCCTGTCCATTTTCAGACGAGAGGTAGTCCCATCCTGATCAAGCTAATAAATTTCTGCATTAAGTGGTCTTTCTGTGGGTTAATCATATAGGTGAGTTTAAAATTGTTGTTCCTTCTTAACTGCGGGATTTTGTCTTCAGGTTTGAGTTTAGGAGGGATTATGGTCTTTTCCCCCCCTTCGCCTGGTCTAGTTTTTATCTCATTCGCATTGGTGGTTTGAAAAAAAAACCCCTTGTAAGGGTTCCATTGGAGTGTTGAAACAGTTTTCGGGCGGTAAGGCATTATTGGGAAAAGGTCTTAATTTTTTTTTAAGCGGGGAGTTTGGAAGAATATACTTAGATCGGGAGAGGTTTTTAAGCGCTATTGGGAGTGTTATCCCCTAGTGTATTTTTTTCTCTGGAATTCGATACGGGAGGTCAAAGTTTGGTTTTCTGGAAGCGTCCCCAGATTGTTTAATTTTTTTCGGCGGGAGTTAAATTCTTTCTCGGAGAGTAAACCTGCTTATGGCAGATATTTTTTTTCCCTCCCTGAGTGAATCCCATGTAAGAATCGTCATTGGGGATTTGCAGTCGAGGAATTGACGTACCAGAATTTCCCTGTGTTGTAGTTGAAAGATGTATTGTTTCGGCTCTGAGGGGATTTGATCATTTTTTGTTGGCCAGGGTAATACCGGACCTTTAATCTTATGTCATTTGTGGTTTAATTATTTTACGCTTTTTATCGGTTTGGGCATCGCAAGAACAATTGTTAAAGGATTACCCTTAGGGGTGGGGGGATTCGCAGCATAGCCAGTTAACGGATTCCGCCATAATTTCAGACTTATTGGAAACTTTAATATAATTTTGTGCTCGAGGTAGAGCCCATCGCTCCAAGTGATACTGTTAGTATCTTCTATATATGTGACTAAATTCCCAGAAAAATCCCCAGTGACGAAGATAAATAATTTGGTTGGGAGCCCCCCAGCAGAAATTGGGGCGGATACTTTCTATATCTACAGTGATAAGTTATTACTGCTGGGTTTTTTTCAGATATAATGTATACTTATCTGCCTATGAATCTTTAAACGGAAGTGTACATTTACGGCCGACCGTTTGAGAGGACACTGAGGCCTGTGCATTTCCGGCTGGGCTGCTATCTTATCCTAAACAGCTTGATTGAAATAATGGATGCAATTGGCTGGGGAATCCGAGCCTGCAAAGCTTTGCAACCCTTATGTTGTCATAGTTGTGTACCTGCCCGCCTAAGGTTATCGCATTCTTGGACGCGTTTAGTACCACAGGGAGGACCGCCAAAGGGGCGACCGAGCCCTTTGCTTTTTTTACGATAGGAACTGTGCAAGATTCCATTTGGAAGAACTTTTGCTATTGACCATGCTCTCGGTCTTTGTATTCTGATTTGTATTTATCCTTTTTTTGAAATGCCAAATGTTTATACCCACTAGTCTCCGATGTCTGGTCAGCAGACCTTGTTTCCAGTCATGATTCCTTTTGTAGTTACTCACACGCGTTTACAACCACCACTTTGTTCCTTGTGTTTTGATTACCAATGTACCGGTCTTACCAATTAAATGTTTCTTTGGAAAATGGTCGTGCCAAGTGTTCAAAAAGAAGCTCTATCCTTGAATTTTGCATGGAGGAGTATTGGGTCTGATAGAAGGGTCCCTAACCAATCTCTATATGAGCCCTAAAGAGCGACATTTGACGCCTGTTGACATTATGGACCCAACCAGAAATCATACACGTCGCTGTGGTACAAGGCTCGCCCATAACAAACTTGTGATGTCTGTCCATGTTTTAGATACCGAAGGCCCTCAGTTTACATGTAGAAGGACAAGTACGTTTTACACAGTTGTTTACATTTTCTGTGCGCTACCCAGTTCCCACAGGGCTCAATTATGTGTATCCAGCAGCATGTTTTTTAAAATTTTGTAAAATTCCATGTGCATTTTATGATTACACTAAGAAACAAAAATGTATTCTGTTTTGGGGATTTTGGGATACCAGTCATATAGGTCTGGGTTTTGTTTTTTTAAAAAAAAGAAAACTAGTACGAGGAGCATTTAACAGCCAATTGCTCTTTGACCAAAATAATTTCTAAGGATAAGCCAAGAAAAAACTTAAAAAGTTTTACATGCTTTGATGCTTTTGGGCTCCAGTTTGTTGATCAAGATGTAGGAAAGTTGCTAGTTTTTATAAATTGGAGTAACAAGTAAATTAAAACATAAGTGTCGCTAACACATTACTACTGGCCCAGGAAGGTTAGTTCTTTGATTTATGTCTAATGATTACCAGACTGTCGCCTTAAAAATACGTGACACAGGTTGCGAGTCAGGACCCAACAATACAAATTTAAAATGTCATTGGTACTAGTAAAAACAGTTCGATATATAATGAGTCACTTAAACGGTTGGACATGAAATTAAATAGGCGTTACATTTGAAAAGGTATGAGCAGCTTTTTGTAGAGATTTTGTGTAAAAATAAAACACGGGGGTAACAGGCATTCTAATAAAATTTAAAAAATAATAACAACAACTCAGTTTGCTGCTGTGGAAATAAACCCTGCACGTAACTTGAAAGGCTTCCTACACAACGGTAAATTTCTATTATTTACCTAGGCTAACAACAGGACAGTGATTAAACATTTTCAGCTACAACGCGTCCGACATAGACTGGCAATAGAAATTGCCAGCATTCATGCTATGTTATATTCTACAAATATGTGGCTAGTGAAACATAAACAGGACTGCTTGTATACGTGAATATCGGTTTTAGACACTTTTAGGAACATTTTCTCGGATACGTGGACCTCCGATAAGCTTGTGGTAATATTCTCACGAATTGTGTTCAGCTTATAAATGCTAGCGTAGAGTTTTGCAAGTTTGTTATGCCGGGGTTTTAGGGTCCAACAATAGAGACTCATTTCATAGTGTGCTAGAGCGTGACAATTGGTACGCAATGTGGTTGGATGTCACAGTAGTTCTGTAAGTAAGTAAACAGTTGTAAAATTTGGTAAACATGTTCAGAATGTGCCACCCAAGTCCTCAACCACCAACAAATTTGTTTGAGAAGGTCATAGGTGTATTTGTTGGGTACACCACGTAGTTGAAATTTCCACACTTTATGGTTGGATAGAAATGATTTGGAACGTTTTCATTGCGCCCGTTTGTTGACAAATTTCGACTCGTTTTTCTTTTTTTGGTTGTTACTACACATTACGCAAGGACGTTAGGGGAAATTGCGTCATTTAGTTTAATTGATAGGCTCCAAGTGAAACTGTATAAAACGGGACTTGGTTCTTGCTATCAACTCATGACACCCCGATGGAAATTTAGTTGGCTAAGGTTAATGGGATGTTCAGCTTTACGGTTGTATTCTCATACAGTCTTGTTTTTGGGCTATGTTGTGTTTTGTTGAAAACTTCTGCTGTCAATTTACAAGTTTTTTTTCTGTTTATGTTCTTCGGTTTTTGGAGGTTGGGTCGCCCTTACAGGTAAATATGTGCCACTCTGAATCGACCCCGTATTTACTGGGGCGTTAAACGCGTTTTTCTGTAGGTGCTCAAAATTTTGCTTATATTTTGGAAATTTGTATTGACTTTTATGGAGTGAACAAATTGGTTACTCGCGTATTGGTGTATTTGTTTAGTGCTGTGATGGATTGTAATTGTACCTTAACGTTATTTTTTTTGTAATATTTTGATTCTGTTTTTTTTTACATTTTTTTTTTGGTTTGATTGTCTAGTAGATGGGGGAACGGAGTGCGATAGGGGTTGTTTATTAAATTTGTCTCTGTAGGGTCCCTCTTTTCCTAAATTTCTCTTTCTTGTGTATTTCTCTACACATTTTTGGTTAAAACAGTGTTGCCATTTGTATTGTTTTGTATTTTTGTCTTTGTATTTTTTGTTTTGGTTGCTGTACTACAGTACATTACTGTCATGCACAGTTTACATTCACATTCTTGGTCATGTTTAGAAATTTTTGCTAAGGTAGACTCTTCATATAGAGTTTTGTTAAATAATATTATATAAGATATTTAATACAAGTTCTTTGATAAAAAGACTTGTTATCTACAAATGATTGAGACAAGGTGAAAATACATATTCAAGTTCTTTAATAAAAAAGACTTGTGCCCCCCATAGTGAGTGGGATATAAGGGAAGTTTTATTTTTTTTTTTTCCCACAGGTTACTCAAGTGATTTTTTTATTGGGTACATTATAAACAAGAGGAACATACAAAGTCTTTGTCTAAGACTAAGACAGTAAAATAAAGTGAAGTGAGTATACAAGTCTAGCATTTCAGACTTGTCTCCCATTGAAGTGGGATAAGGTAATTTATTTAATTTTTTTTTCAGGTTTCTGATCTCATTAGACAGAATGTCTACATTGGATTTCTTCATCCAGCAAGGGTTGACCCTTGGTAAGTCTGGTAAAGAATTGGAAGAATATTCATCTGCTCAATTCGCCATTGCATTAAAGTCAGAAGAAAAGAAACAAAAAGAGGAAATTAAATTGAAAGCAGAAGCTGAACTAAAGAAGCTAGAAGCTGAGAATAGAAGATTAGAACTTGAAGAAAGAAGGTATCAAAGAGAGGCTGAGGAGAGAAAAGCTCAAGCTGCTGCTGAGGAGAGGAAAGCTCAAGCTGCAGCTGATGAAAGAAAATTCCAGATGGAAATGGAAGACAAAAAAATTCAAGCTCAAGCTGCTGCAGAGGAAAAAAAACTTCAAGCTGCTGCAGAGGAAAAAAAAACTTCAAGCTGCTGCAGAGGAAAAAAAACTTCAAGCTGCTGCAGAGGAAAAAAAAAAACTTCAAGCTGCTGCTGAGGCTGAAATTAGAAAAATGGAACATGAGGAAAGAAAACAGAAGATGGAACTTGATGAAAAAACTCGCAATTTTGGAGTTAGAGAAATTGAAATTGGCGAGTACGGGTGCTCAGCAAACAACTTCGAGTACGACAAAGGAGTTTGTTAGTAGGATTAAATTGCCTCATTTCAATCCTTTAAAGGATGACGTAGCAGATTATCTAGATAGATTCCAATTTTTGTGCGATACGCATAACATAAAAAAGGAAAAATATGTTGAACAACTGATGCCATTTTTTACAGGTGACACAGTGACTACTCTTATGACAATAGACGAACATGAGAGGACTAATTATGATGTTGTCAGGGCAGCATTGCTAAAAAAAAAATACCAATTAAAACAAGAAGACTATCGTCTTCGTTTTAGGACAATGTTGCCAGAAAATGGAGTAGATTTCTCTGATTTTGTTACAAAGATACGTCGTACATTTACACGATGGGTTGAGTTGTCTCAGATTGAGAAAACATATGAAGGTCTAATGGACTTATTATTGCGAGATAAGGTTTTGTCATCTGTTAATGATTCTTTTCTTGCATTCCTTCATGAGCGTAAGCCTAAAAACTTAAAAGAAATGGAGGAATACTGTTGTCAGTATGCCACAGCACATCCCCATGCTACAGTTAGCAATTCTAAAGTGAAAGAAGGGTTGCCAGCTGCTTCGGCAACACCATATGGCCCTAATTTCAGAAAAAAATTTCAGGGTGCTCAACAAAATTGGAATAGGGGAAGTAATCAAAATTACACTCAGAAGCGGAGTAATCCAACACATGATGGTTCTTCGTCTATGCAGTGGAGACAAGATGGTAGTTCTCGTAATTTTAGTGGTAATAATTTGAGACACTTTCGTAAAGGCTATCCAAATAATAACTATTCAAATTTTCGAGGTAATCATTCTCGACGTCAAGATTATGACGATGGTGAATTTAGAAACCGGGATTCAAACCGGAATGATGATTACAATAGGCAATATGATAACAATTACAGGGGAAATGATAGTCGAAATAATTACAGGGGAAATGATAGTCAAAATAATTACAGGGGAAATGATAATCGAGGTAGACCTAGGTTTAACAAAAAAAAGACCTTACCAACAGGCAAACTCTGCGCAACAAGAGTTTGATGGAGCCTGTAATACAGTAAATGATAGTGGTAACTCTAGGGCTATCACTGGTTGTGCTTTCGATTTTGGGAGAGCAACTGAATGCCCCCAATGCTTAACATTGTTTGACTCATCAACTGTATCTACGCTAAGTTGTGGTCACCCTCTTCCTGCTCTACCTGCTACAGTTGCGCATGATGGGAGAGGATCTCTCATCTTACATAAAGGTCTAATAAATGATAGGCTAGTCTCAGTACTTTTCGATTCGGGATGTACTACCGTCGGGGTTAAGGAGTCTCTGATAGATCCTTGCTGTGCCACTGGAAAAACAATCAAATGTGTTACATTTGGTGGTACTATGGAAAGCTATCCTACTGCTATTATTAGGATTGACACTCCTTTCTTCACAGGAGATGTCCATGCATGTCTTCTTCCTAATCCTATTGCGGATCTTATAATCGGTCGTATTCATGGGGTTAAGGAATGCACCCCGCAACAAATTTCTAGTTGGGAAGAAAAAAACATTCAAACGGTCAATGCAGTGGTGACAAGAGCTCAAGCTCTTAATCCCCCAACTTCATCTGATAATAGTAATGAAGTTGATAGCCAAGACGAGCACTTGGTGATTTCCCATGACTCGTTTGTTAAACGTCAAGAAGAGGATCCTTCTTTGAAGAAATACTTCCTTCTTGCAAAGAAAGGGGATCCCAATCAAAATACGAATCACAAATCGTATATCACTATGAAGAATGGTATATTGGTACGAATGGTACAACACTCGGACAAGTCTATGCACTCGCAAATTCTTGTGCCTAAGTGTATGAGAGCCTTAATTCTTCGGCATGCACACGATTCTCAGTGTGCGGGACACATGGGTTTTTCCAGAACTAAAACTAGAGTCCTTGCGTCATTCTTTTGGCCATTCGTGAATAAAGACATCCGAATTTATTGCCGATCTTGCAAAATTTGTCAAGAGGTCAAGTCTAGGGGTCCGAGACATGCTGCTCCTATTCAGGCTGCAGATATTCCGATTCGGCCGTTTCAGAAAATGGCTATAGACATCATTGGTCCGTTCAAAATTAAGTCAGCCAGAGGACACCAATTTATCCTCACTTGCGTGGACATGTGCACGCGTTGGCCAGAGGCTATTCCTCTGAAGAGCATATCAACTGTCGATATCGCTGATGCTCTTTGGCTCGTATTTTCTCGTCTGGGATTCCCCGGAGAAATACTGTCGGATCACGGCACTCAGTTAATTTCGGACGTTATGTCTCAGGTAATGGCTACGCTAGACATTAAAAGGTCTCTCAGTAGTATTTATCATCCAATGTCCAATGGATTGGTAGAACGTCTTAACAGGACACTAAAGAACTTACTTGGCAAGATAACGGAGGATCATCCTGAAGATTGGGACAGGGTTTTACCTGCAGTCCTCTTTGCCTATAGAGAGGTTCCCAACGAGCATACAGGGTTTTCTCCTTTCGAACTTGTCTTTGGCGCGCAACCGCGCGGGCCAATGTCCTTGTTACACGATTTGATAACTTCCGATAATATTGACGATGATACACAATCGTCATATGAATATGTTATAGCTCTTAGAGAAAAGATTATCGAATCGTGCAGGTTAGCAACTTCATCTTCCGAATTTGCGAAAGAAAAAGCTAGGCGATTTGCTAATAAGAAAAGACGCCTACGTCAACTTTGTCCTGGAGACAAAGCATATGTCTTACTGCCCTCAAGAGAGAATAGACTTCTCATTTCTTGGAAGGGTCCATACACTATAGTCTCGAAAATTTCTGATGTCGACTATATTGTCGATGTGGATGGAAGGCATAAAACCTTCCATATAAATATGTTAACAGAGTTTATTGAACGTCCAGACTATTTACAGCCTATTTTCCAGGCGACGGACGACTCTCCAGTTCAACATGGTCACATCTCATCCCTGTCTGTTATACAGGATGAGAAAACTATTTTTTCTGACGTGAACTTACCTCTTCCTACGATTCCACTTACTTCAACGGAATCGTGGAGAGACGTTACAGTCTCTTCCAACTTGTCTTTTGAGGAACAGCGTCAAGTATCCTCTACGTTACAATCATATCAGGATGTCCTTACCGACATTCCTGGACACACAGATGTCATAGAACATGACATCATACTTACTGATCGTAATCCGATCAGAGTAAGACCATACCCAATACCTATTCATTTTCAAGCACAAGTCGAGAAAGAATTGGATGAAATGATTCAACTACAAATAATTGAACCATCCACTTCAGCTTATTCTTCGTCGATAGTTATTGTTCGAAAGAAAGACAATAACATACGTCTTTGCGTTGATTATCGCAAATTAAATCAAGTTACGAAGTTCGATGCTGAACCTATGCCGTTATTAGATGATCTACTTATTAGACTTTCTAAAGCTAAATTCTTTACTAAACTAGACTTGTCGAAAGGTTATTGGCAAGTCCCATTGACGGAACACGCCAAACCTCTCACTGCTTTTTCGACACCTAGGGGTCTGTTTCAATGGAATTTTATGCCTTTCGGGCTTATGAACGCCCCAGCGACTTTCGTGCGCATGATGCGACGAATTCTATCAGATCGTGCAGATGTCATTGCATATTTAGACGACATCTGTCTTTTCAGCGATACTTGGGAAGAACACTATGTGGGTCTGAAGGAATTGCTATCTACTCTACGTGAGCATAGTTTGACTGCTAAACCCTCTAAAGCTTTTGTTGGGTTTAGTGAAATTTCCTTCCTAGGTCATCGAGTTGGTCATGGTCTGTTGAAGACAGAGGACCAAAACATTTCAAAGATATTAAATATCTCGGTTCCGAAGACAAAAAAGCAAGTGCGTAGTCTCTTGGGATTGATACAATTCTATGGAAGATTCATTGAGAATCTGTCCTCCATTATGGCACCACTTTCAACGTTATTGAAAAAAGGTTCTCCTAATATGGTGCGTTGGTCCCAAGAATGCCAATCTTCATTGGATCAGGTTAAGAATTTGTTCTCATCTCATCCTATCTTAAGACTACCGACGATTGATAAGACTTTTGTCCTTCGTAGTGATGCCTCTTCCACTGGCATTGGAGCGGCACTAATGCAGGAATATTCAGGAACTCTGCATCCTGTAATGTATATTTCTAGGAAGCTGAATGCGGCAGAAAGGAATTACTCGGTTTTGGACCGTGAATTGTTGGCTATGGTTTGGTCCATTCTTAAGCTACAAAGGTTCCTTCTGGGCGCGCATTTCTTTATGGAAACCGACCAAAAAGCTCTTACGGCTATGCAAAGTAAGGATTTGAAGAGCTCGAGATCTACTCGTTATGCTATTGCTCTTCAGCCTTTCCATTTCACGGTGCGAGCTATCCGTGGTTCGGATAATGTGATGGCGGACATATTGTCTAGATGCCCACATGATTCCAGTTAAATCTTGTGTCCTAGTTTTTCCTGATATATTTTCAGACTTAGGTCTGTCCTTAATATCATAATATGTTGTAATACAAATGTATTTGGATGATGTTTAGATAATTTAACAAATTTCATTTTGTCCATCCATCAGTGATATGTTGCTAAAATAGCATTGACATTTGTATATTGCTATGATTATATTATTTAGTAATGTTTGATATATGATTGGTATTGCCAGCAACTTAGGTTTCTTGAATGGTATCCCTTAGTTTGTTTGGCTTAAAGGAAATATTTTCTCCTATGTTGGGAGATGATTTGTACCCTCTTCTATTGTACCTGATATTAGGTTCATTGTTTGCATGAGCACAGAAGTGATACTGGTGCTATCTTGCTCATGAACATATTAAAAAAAAAAAATTGCATTTTTTTTTTTTACAGGGGGGTGGTAGTAATGTTGCTGTCATTTTCGACGGAGTCATCTGTCAAGTTATTTGCTTATGTTTGTATCATAAGTATAATTGTGTCTTTACCTGCGATGTCAGGTTGATTAGGGGTTGTCTTCCCTTGTTTATTCATTCATTGTGTTTGACCTTTAGGGTCAGAGGTTGACAGTTCGGCGTAGGCCTATGGGAAGGTTTTTTAAGCGGGAGTGAGATATACTTCCGGGAAGCCGGGAGGTCCTGTTTTTCTGAAGGGACCAAGAGTCCATTGTTTTTCGGGGAGAATCTTCGAAGTAACTGCTATGGCAGTTTTCCCCAGTGAATCTCTGTGCGTCGGGATGACGACAGAATTCCTTGTGTAGTTCTGAGGATTCATTTACCAGGTAATACCGACCTTTATGCATTATTACGCTTTTCGGTGGCAGAACATGTAAAGGATTACCTAGGGTGAACAGCAGTTCACGGATCCGCCATTTCAGAACTTATATATTTGTGCTCGAGGTAGCCATCCAAGACTGTTAGTCTTATATTGTCCAGAAATCCAGTGACGAAGATATATTGTGGGAGCCGCAGATTGGCGGAACTTCTATCTACAATAAGTATTACTGCAGGGTTGATGATAACCTATTTAACAGAAGTACACGGCCGACGTTAGGACGAGGCCTGTGCTTCCGGCTATTATACTACAGCCTGATATGTGCAATTGGCAGGGAGTGCCAAGTTGCACCTGTGTGTCAAGGTAACTAAGGCATCTGACGCGTTTAGTCAGAGACGCCAAGGGCGACGCTACGAACTGTCATTATTGAAGAACTTTGCTATTGACCATGCACGTCTATTCTGATGTTTACCTTTTTGAATGCCAAATGTATACCTATCGATGTCAGGTCAGCATGACCTTGTTACACTGACTGTTCCTGTTGATACTATGTGTGTTCCCGTCAATAAATGTCTTGAAACATGCCTGCAGTGTCAAAGCATCCTTGATTACTGCATGTGAGAGTATGGGTTGCAGGATCTACATCTATACGAGCCTAAACATATTCGCGTCTTCATTCGCACCCACACTCAATTCATCATACGCTCGCACTACACATCTAACAACATGTATACTGTCTTGGGCCAGTGATCACCTCAACAAGAAAAAAAAGACAGTTACACATATATAATTTTGTAGTTCTACACCTCTCTGATAGTCTATCATATGATGGATCAATCTCTAGGCTCTGCCTAAGTCTGCCATGGACCCACTTACTTACAGTCGTATTGCAGTATCTCCCGTTCAAACTTTATTTTAAATAAAAGGTTAATAAAATCAATCTTACCACAAATTTCAATGAAATATACACAAGCGAACGATGACTGGCAAACAATTTATGGCACACTTTAGATCTGCCTTGTCCAGACTGCTTTCTATAGGTTTGAAAAGCATCGCTCCTTGTTCATCAGAAAATTTTTTCAAAATGGCAACGAGCAGTCTACGTTTCCGATAATATATAATGTATGGGCCAATGGGACCATGAACTCATTTATTTTGAATCAAACTTTAAAAAAACAAACTCTCAAACTACTATGTTTACTACTGCAAATATATTTTTAGTTTTAGGTCAACCAATCCTATCGTGCCTTCCTTTCAACTACCGCCAATCAAATTACAGGTACCTTTTAGTCCTTATTTCCCCAAAAGCTTTTTTCAAAACATGCTATGAAAAAAATAAGCAGGCATGATTTTTGTTTTCGTCAGTCCGTCTTATAATACATAGTATTTTTGCCAATATCTTGGTTATTTATTGTACTAGTGCTTAACTGACACCATATTATTGCTCAGGAAATCATAAGGCATCCGAATATATAATTTTTATGGCCCTATGTATTATGGTTCATAATTCCATATTTTTTTCTATGTTAGTCGTTCAAATCCAGAAACTACCATCTGTTCCATTCTTTTTCTAACTATTTTCAAACCAAATACGAGACTTGTCCGTAGTACGTTAGAATTACGTCATTCCTTATAAGAGCTAAGGTTGTTTACATGATTCAATTGACGAACATTTTTTTAGTTTTTTTATCGTAATTTGAAAATCGCCCAAGGCTATGTCGCGCGAGTTGGCTTTTGTTCAATCAACGCGAGACGGCGTCCCTATGTTCTGTCTTTCTATCCCTCCCCTCCTTTTCTTTTATTCTATCACTCTATCGTCTTGAACTTGCACAAGTGTTACATTTAATCTCAAGGACGAATTTCGAAAAGACCGTATCTTTCATTCGGCTATAAAGCTTATCAAAATCCGCATACCGGCTAGCGTGGGGACGAAGAAGCTGGACTCAATTTTTATGTTCTATCTTATTTTTGACTTTATGCACTTTAATATTCTCTAATTTAGCTATTGTATTTAGAATATCGTCACACGTAGATGGCCAAATGAGACAGGCAGACGTTAACACAAAAACTGGATTGTGTTGCCATTCTCGTCATCTCGGGGTGAGTAGAGATTTTTTATTATATATATATATATATATATATATATATATATATATATATATATATATATATATATATATATATATATATATATATATATATATATATATATATATATGTGGGTGTGTGTGTGTGTGTGTTAGCTTTTATATATATATCTGATAGGTGTGTGACTTGAAGTATTTTAGGTGATTTATCCCGGTAATTAGTTCAGTGATAGCGTAGCGCCGCCTATCGCCTTAGTTAAACGGGTGCTTAAGCAGTGCGTGTCTCCCTGTGTTATTGTTTACAATGGGTTAATGGTAAACTTACGATAACAGATACTTACTAGACATAACCTCATAGTCCGTTCAGTGCTTACCATGGGTTAAGAGTAGGCTAAAATAACTGTCATTACTGTAAAGAAATGTCAGCGGTGTAGGTTATTCACTTAAAATTGAATAGTGATGTGCGGGCACTATAACACTGAATTATAAGAGATAGTCACTTATTACTTTCTGATAGAAACTTCTAATGGTTGTGTGGAATCACTGTATGCCTACGTGTGTAGGTAGACACCAGTTTGTAACTTTCACGGCAGTCCAGAAAGCAGCCTTAGGTTTCAGTCACAACTGTATTATTATAGCTATAACATTGCATTTTCTATGTTTTCAATTTAGGGAGGTTATTACTTTTCCCTTTTTGTGCATCGACCCCAAGGGGGCGCATACCATTTATTATTTAATGTTAAATGCTGTATTTTTACGTAAATTCACTTAATGTTGTAAGATGAATAGTATATCCACTCAGCTGTCAGAACATTTACTGACAGGTACATGTGTGTACTAAATATATTAGCCTATGCAGGCGCATGCTGATAATTGATAGAGTGGAAGTAACAGGAGGGCGACTCACACGGATAAAGACAGCCGAGACTATCACAGCAATGACAACCATAATTATAGAACCCAAAGTGGAGCATAACTGTTTATTTTAACGTTATTGTAATTTTATTGTTTGCTTGATGTAAAAGTCGTTTCTTTTGGATCTCAGTTTCAGGATATAACGCATTGCTATCGCAAGATTCCAGTCAGGCAAAGCACGTTACATTCTCTTCGATCTAGTGGTTTCTGAAAGCAACTAGCATCACGAGTTGTCACCCCTACCTGAAATACAACCCTTTGTCAACGCCCATCCCTCTAATGGGAAATAAGCTCACGCAGTGTGTAACGAGCCATAGCAACTCTGAAAATCGTATTTGGCAGTAGTGGTTTCCTACTCGCCTCTTGATCACCAGTCAGAGCATTGCGGCTTCTAACATATCTATCAGACCAGCGTCTTCAGCAGAATTTAAAAATCACCAGGCTTTTTTTGTGCTTAAACGGAGCAGTCAGTCACAAATAATAGTTCAAGCCAGCCCAACTGGATTTAACACCAAGTACGCAGGCCTAATTTCACGCGCCGGGATAATAGCGCAATGGACCATTTGTCCTAAAGTGACCTCGTCTTGTGTGTGTTTCTGGTCATGTAAAACCCCGCACGTATTAGCGGCCAGTCGGATATAGACAGAGTATCTTCAACCTATCTCGTTATTATGGTGTAACTACCAATGCATGGATAGTGCATACAGTGTATTTATTAGGGAAAATTCATCACCTATAGGATATATACATAAAGACACTAACTGGAGTATTGATCGTGGTGCCCCAAAAGCGGAAGGACTGAGAGCTGTGTTTATTTATTTCTCAGGTGTTTTACAGCGGTTCTTTTGTGTTGGTGAATTGTTTGTCCATTGATGTTTGATTAGATATTTGTAAACTTTATGTCATTATTGATGTTTTACTATGTTGTTGTGTTGATATACTTATTTTCATATATCTTTTCTTCTTCAAGAACCTTTAATAAATGTTACGCATTTATTAACACGCTGTTCACGACCCTTCATCCATACTTAATATTACAAGCTCTCACTATAGTCTCTATTTTTGACAAGAGAAGAGAGAGAGAGAGAGTGGGTGGTGCTTAGACTATTTAAGTGTGTTGAGGCTTGGAGAGAGAGAGATAACTTTAATGAATCCTCTTCCAGGTTGGTCTCAAGTTCACCCTATTTACACAATATCTATGTGTAATCTATAATTTTGTCAGTTCACTATCATTGTCAATTTCACTACAATTGTCTAAGTCGACAAATACTCTAACACTTTAACTCAACCACGACAAATACTCTAACACTTTAACTCAACCACGACAAATACTCTAACACTTTAACTCAACCACGACACTCTTGTTGAGTTGGTTTCTGCAGCAATTTGTTCTTTTACACGATGAGTGCCAGCTCCAAGCAAAACCTCATATTAGTGGCCTCTTACGACTTGCATGAAAGAGCAATAGTTATATTATTTCTTTGCCTCGTCAGAGACCCCCGGGAACTACACGGTGAGACATAGTTAGGAATGTTTGTCAGGGCGGGCTATTTGGACAGGAGGCACCTATTTGGTGGCTAAATCTTGAAAGCCCCCTTCCCCCACCAAATACACAACCCTGGCACGTTAAAAACATATGATGGAAGACATATCTAAAAAACAAAAAAAAATGAAGAGTGGCTAGAGTAGCCAAGGCAGAAGTAGCATTCCATAAAATGAAGAGTATTTTTACGTAACTAATCTTTATCAATGGAAATAAGAAAGTGACTTCTTCCATTTTATATAAAGCCGCTTCTGCCATTTAAAAGCGAGCCGTGGCCAATCAATAATTACGCAAGAAAATCCATGGAGGCCACAGAGGTGTGGTTTTACATACACACACACATACAAAGTTATTGCTGTGGGGGTGTGAAGTTTTAGACGCTCTTATCAAACGAGGTATCGGCTTTATGTGGTAAGGCGATAATTTCCCTTCCTTGATCCTTTTGCCGACCATAAATCAGAACTGGAGTCAGGTGCCCATATTTACAGCCTTGTAGCCTGGAACGTGATGCGATTCTAATGCAGGGATTTACAGAAGAATTGTAACAATATCGCGGTCAGCTAGAGACCATAATGACGATGTCATACAAAAGGCACATTAGCAAAGGGAGCTTATTAAATCGTTTCACAAGGAAGCAATCCACTTTCTTTCGGCAAGTTACAGGAAGAAAAAAAGCTGGAATACATTGTGACAACATAGAGAATTCATGAACAAGGCGACAGACGATAACAAAGAGATAAAATATGACACAGTGTAACATCGTATGGACAGGATTCACTAGCATCATTGATAAACAGTACTGGGAACAGAAGGTTGCACAGAGACATGATCGCCTAATTAGCCACCCGGTGTGGCACTTGAAGATGAAGAAAACGATAGCTGCCGAAACAAAAATAGTATTTAGAAAATGAAATGAAGTCAATACAGTAATACTGTACTCACCAGTTAAGATACATCCACTCTAGCCCTCGATCAGTCGTCTGCTGGTTTACGATTTTCGATGCCAGCTGAGTTGTTGTAATCTTATCAGCCATTGGCCGAATTCTACAGGTTTCTGCGAATTCATTGGCCAATGCTTTTTATTATGTCCATCGATAGCTTCGACATTGTTGATAACAATTTCTTATCGGTAAGGGGTCGTCCACATATGACGTCACACAATTTATTCCTTTTTTTTTTAACCATCCCTCCCCGTCCTATTTCGTCACAAAAACCGTGAACCCCCTCTTATTCGACATCGCAAATCTCTTATTGTTCTTCCCCCCCCCCCCCCCCCCAACCCATTTTAATTAAAATAGTGTTTAAATAATCATGCTTTTACGACTAGTTTTGCTTGCATTGTGCGCGTCCCAGCACGAGACAGCTACCAACATTAGCTCTACCCAGCTAAATGCTTTTGCACCCCCCCCCCCCCCTTACCAATTTTACCAACATATAAATTAAAAACTTTACACTAACCCCAAATCTCTCTTTCAACTTGATAAACGTGTGTATCTTTGATTTCATTGAACTTTTGTCGGGACGATAGTAACTTGTAATTGTTTTACTTCTATAAAATATAATCTTAATCAACAGTACACTTTATTTAGTCTGCTTTTTTTTTTAAATTTTTTTTTAAGGTGCGTATAAAAAATGAACATAGAATTAAAAACAATTTAAACCAGTTAAAGATTATAGCAAGTATCCGACTGAGATTATAATAAATGGTCCACGAGGGAATTGTTAACTATTGCGAATAAAAGTAGATTATGAGAACTGGGGTTACACAAATCTATTTTTCTCCTACATCATAAATTACAGAAAAAGTGATCCACACTCGTATTATTTGTACGAAGGTTTCACCTGGACGAGGAACACTGTAGGTTGAAATTTAAGGGAATTTTACCTGAATCTCCAAAAGATTTTGCAGGATTCATTGCGAACATACGCAATACATTTAATAGATGGGTTGAACTGGCAGAAGTCAACAAATCATACGACAAATTAGTTGATTTACTACTACGGGATAAGGTATTATCTTCGGTTAGCCAGCCATTTTTTGCATATTTGCAGGAGCGTAAACAAGTAAAGACCAAACCAGAAATTGAAATTGATAACGAAGAACTGGAAAGTGTCAAACCCTCTCCTCCCTACCGTCACAATTCGATAAAAATGGGAACCCACCCCTCCCCATTTTCCCCCATTGCGTGACGTCATATGTGGATTACCTGTGAGCGCTGTTCAGACCTCGCAGCCACACATGGCTGACTCTGCTTACAGTCATATATTTTATTCCTTCAAACCTAATTATCATCATCATTTTGCCTGTCCGCTCCCTCTGGAGCACAGGCTTTCAGCAAATTCATTCTAATCCTTCCTAACCTGTATCATATGCACAAGGTATTTCCATGTCTTCCTTTATTCCGTTATATTTGTCTTTAGTTGTCTTTTCCGTGTGTGTGTTTTTAGTGTCTCCAGCGGTGGTTTCCGTGGTAATTTCTGTCATATAATGAGGTTGACTGCACAACCTCATCATATAAAACCTCACATTAGTCGCCTTGTATGGGGCTGCCTGATGGTGTAGTAGTCATACATTTTCATGCCGAGTATTGCACTTGCTGCTCGTGCTGTTGCATAAGATCCGAGTATCAGCTTCAATGGACTGCCCGAGGCAGGTCCACGGACGAAAACACCAGACATTTCAATGCGCAGAGTTGGATAAAGACACTCACTGGAATGACACCCTCGTGAACGCTTCGATATGTCACATGGTGTGACACAAGACTGTATCTCGTGGTCATGCTTGTGTAATTGAGTTTAATATATCATCATGGTAATTTTCCTGTCGCTCCCCACAACTGCTACTGGCCTGCTTGTTGGAAGCTTTATGTGGTTTCTGTAGCAATTTATTGTACATGATGAGGTGGGCAGCCCCATGAACAACCTCATTATTTTATGTTATTATAATGTTTGTTTAATGAAAAATATTTCATTTTGATTATGACTGCATAATGTAAACGTACGCTGTTATATTACCTTTATAATGTTGCATGCCTTCATATTAATGCTTTAAGTAACATGTGGGAATGTAAGGATATACTATGTAAGATAAATGAGAGTGGAAGGGCAGAATGTTAGACGGGCCTGCGCGCCCAATTCTTAACCCTTCGAAAATAAAGTTCGTTCGTTCGTTCGTTCCTCTAAAAACTTGCATGAAAGAATCGTTCGTTCGTTTCTCTAACAACTTGCATGAAAGAATCGTTCGTTCGTTTCTCTAACAACTTGCATGAAAGAATCGTTCGTTCGTTCCTCTAACAACTAGCATGAAAGAATCGTTCGTTCGTTCCTCTAACAACTTGCATGAAAGAATCGTTCGTTCGTTTCTCTAACAACTTGCATGAAAGAATCGTTCGTTCCTCTAACAACTTGCATGACAGAATCGTTCGTTCGTTCCTCTAACAACTTGCATGACAGAATCGTTCGTTCCTCTAACAACTTGCATGAAAGAATAGTTCGTTCGTTTCTCTAACAACTTGCATGAAAGAATCGTTCGTTCGTTTCTCTAACAACTTGCATGAAAGAATCGTTCGTTCGTTTCTCTAACAACTTGCATGAAAGAATCGTTCGTTTCTCTAACAACTTGCATGACAGAATCGTTCGTTCGTTCCTCTAACAACTTGCATGACAGAATCGTTCGTTCCTCTAACAACTTGCATGAAAGAATCGTTCGTTCGTTCCTCTAACAACTTGCATGAAAGAATCGTTCGTTCCTCTAACAACTTGCATGAAAGAATCGTTCGTTCGTTCCTCTAACAACTTGCATGAAAGAATCGTTCGTTCGTTTCTCTAACAACTTGCATGAAAGAATCGTTCGTTCGTTTCTCTAACAACTTGCATGAAAGAATCGTTGTCCTGTTCTTCCTTTATCTCTACGGATACCCCGAGGAACCTTAAAGGGAATTTTAGTCAATGTTTTTTTTTTAAATTCTCAGTATTGGCATTGGTGTGTGGCGTATTAAGACATTTTATCCGGGGTGTCGCCGCAGGTTGTGGGTTTATTCAATACACCGTAGCTGCTCTATTACATATACTCGTACCTACCGGGCCTTCCTGTGCCGTGCTAAGGTCTTTCCCTGTCTTATTCACCCACGTCATTTCTAATTGCCTTCTCCGCGTATTCCGCCCTCTATATTTCTTACCCTGAAGATTCCAGAACACGACCTGCCTTGTAATGTTATTTACTTGTTTTCTCACTGCGTGTCCTATCCAATGCCAGCGTCCTATCCTCACATTTTGTTCCCTGGTATGTATCTCGTTATAGCCATCGGTTCCACATTTTGTTCCCTGGTATGTATTTCGTTCACCCGTGTGTTACCGGGGCTCGAAAGGGGAGCAAAGAATAGTAACACTGTACCCTACCAGGCATGTCGTAAAAAGCGACTAAGGAGGGTTGGGCATGGGGCTGATTACCCCATCCTGTAAAAAACTTTTTACCACAAAAACTTCAACAAACATGGACAAGTCAAATAAAGAATATAAATCAACTCAGCCGCCCAAGACAGAAGAAGGTTCTCTGGAAAGGAGGCGCATGCAGCAACCTAGAGAAAGCCTAAAGGAGTCTGGGTTGCCGACTAACCTTTTTTCGTCTAGGAAAATCTCCAGGATTGGCATCTGGAATGTTCGCAGAGGTAGACCAAAAAACACATGGAGAAGAGAGCTGGAAACAGAGGTGAAAATGATGAGGGAAACATGGAAAGAACTTGAGCGGATGGCACAGGACAGGAAGACTTGGCATGTGTTTGTTGAAGGCCTATGCTCCTTGGGGAGCTAAAGGGTATTGATTGATTGATGTATTTCGTTCTTGCCATCGGTTCCACATTTTGTTCCCCTGGTATTTATGTCGTTCTTTCTATCGGTTCCACATTTTGTTCCCCTGGTATTTATGTCGTTCTTTCTATCGGTTCCACGTTTTGTTCCCCTGGTATTTATATCGTTATTGCCACCGGTTCCACGTTTTGTTCCCTGGTATGTATCTCGTTCTTGCCATCTGTTCCACATTTTGTTCCCCTGGTATTTATGTCGTTATTGCCACCGGTTCCACGTTTTGTTCCCTGGTATGTGTCTCGTTCTTGCCATCTGTTTCACATTTTGTTCCCTGGTATGTATCTCGTTCTTGCCATCTGTTCCACATTTTGTTCCCCTGGTATTTATGTCGTTATTGCCACCGGTTCCACGTTTTGTTCCCTGGTATGTATCTCGTTCTTGCCATCGGTTCCACATTTTGTTCCCCTGGTATGTATCTCGTTCTTGCCATCTGTTCCACATTTTGTTCCCCTGGTATGTATCTCGTTCTTGCCATCTGTTCCACATTTTGTTCCCCTGGTATGTATCTCGTTCTTGCCATCTGTTCCACATTTTGTTCCCCTGGTATGTATCTCGTTCTTGCCATCGGTTCCACATTTTGTTCCCCTAGTATGTATCTCGTTATTGCCATCTGTTCCACATTTTGTTCCCCTGGTATGTATGTCGTTATTGCCACCGGTTCCACATTTTGTTCCCTGGTATGTATCTCGTTCTAGCCATCTGTTCCACATTTTGTTCCCTGGTATGTATCTCGTTCTTGCCATCGGTTCCACATGTTGTTCCCCTGGTATGTATCTCGTTCTTGCCATCGGTTCCACATTTTGTTCCCTGGTATGTATCTCGTTCTTGCCATCGGTTCCACATTTTGTTCCCCTGGTATGTATCTCGTTCTTGCCATCTGTTCCACATTTTGTTCCCCTGGTATGTATCTCGTTCTTGCCATCGGTTCCACATTTTGTTCCCCTGGTATGTATCTCGTTCTTCCTATCGGTTTCACATTTTGTTCCCCTGGTATTTAATCCTATTCTTCAACCCCTGATCGGTTATAATTAGGATATATAATGTCTCAAATTTTAAACTGTGTATTTGATTGCCGATATTTGCTTACATAGCATTATACCTCGGCCAATTATTGCATGTAGGAGTGTGCACATTTTGCCTTTCCTTTATCCTAAAATTGTATAACGTTATATTACAAAATATAAATAAATTGGGGGGGGGAGGAGAGAAAGAATTTCTCTGAAAGTTTGGGGTTTGTAAGTTAATATTTAAGTTATTTAATTTGATATATTAATGTGTTACTAGATGTGTATGAGGCACTAACATTCTTACTCTAGTTTTTACTAACTACGGTGTATCAGTTTTTGCTTTTGTTAAAGTGGTCAGCCTGACGTTGCTGACATTTACTTACAGCTCATCCAGGACTGGGCACTAGTGACTTTCTTCTGTTCCTCTTGTTAGGCACTCCTGCAGCAGATGCTGAGCAGTCACTTAAATAACCACAGGTACACTAATCAGTTGTTACTCAACTTATTGAACAGATGATATACTGGTCTATTGGGGCCTGTGTGGAATCTGACGATTTTACTTGCTCTTTTATGATGAGCTTGTAGCCATATATTTTCTGGTAGTCTAGATGCCTGTCTCTCGCCTGTTCCTGTTGACACATTCCTGATGTTTCCTACCACTGGTAGTCTAGATGCTTGTCTCTCACATGTTCCTGTTGACACATTCCTAATGTTTGCTACCACTGATAGTCTAGATGCTTGTCTCTCACATGTTCCTGTTGACACATTCCTAATGTTTCCTACCACTGGTAGTCTTGATGCTTGTCTCTCACATGTTCCTGTTGACACATTCCTAATGTTTCCTACCACTGGTAGTCTAGATGTTTGTCTCTCACACGTTCCTGTTTCATAATTCATTCATAACCTTCCACTCCCAAAGGAGCATAGGCCTTCAACAAACACATGCCAAGTCCTCCTGTCACGTGCCATCATCTCAAGTTGTTTTCACGTTTTCCTCATCATTTTCACTCTGTTTCCAGCTCTCTTCTCCATGTGCTTCTTGGTCTACCTCTGCCTCTCTTGCCCTTGGGGTTCCAGAACAAGGACTGCCTTTTAATGCTATCAACGGGTTTCCTCAGTGTGTGTCCTATCCATCGCCATCATCTTCTTCTCATCTTTTGTTCCACTGGCACTTGTCTGGTTCTTGTCCTCAGTTCCACGCTGGTAACCTTGTCATACCATTTTAATCCCTCTATTCAACGCAAGCACCCATTTATGAAAGTCTAAAGCTTTTTGGTTGTTGTCTTTGTTGTTCTCCATGTCTCAGAGCCATACAATAGGACTGACTTCACATTTGAGTTGAAGATTCTTATTTTCGTGTTGGATCCGATTTATCTTGATTTCCATATATTTCCCAATGCAATGAAATTTCCCTCTTGCTTTTTGTATTCTTAGTTTGATATCACTGTCTGTCCCTCCAACTTTGTCTATATTGCTGCCAAGATATGTGTACGATTCTACATCTTGTATTGGTGTTTCTTCAAGTTCAACCCTGTTATCATTACCTGCATTTATTCTCATTATTTTTGTCTTTTCCCTGTGTATTTTCAGACCCAATTGCTGTGACCTCTCATCGAGTGTTTTCAGTTTGTCCTGCATCTGATTATGGTTATGGGACAGAAGAGCCAAGTCATCAGCAAAATCCAGATCATCCAACTGCTTAGTCAGAGTCAACTGGATTCCATTTCTGTTGTGTGTTGTCGATGATCTCATAACCCAGTCTATTGCTAGTAAGAAAAGAAATGGAGACAAGAGGCACCCCTGTTCTTATCCCAAACGGTTCTGTAAGCTGTCTGTGATAGAGTTACTGTGATTTATTTTTCAACAGGCCCCATTTCATTCTTCTATTTGAGTTTGCCCCAGCCTTCTTCACTTTGTAACTATATGAGTTGCACAAAGTTCTTCTCTCTGTAAATATATCGAGTTTAGTCTCTTTTTGTAGGGAAATAATTGCGTTTATAATAGGGATTACCCAACGGGCTGATCACCCGTTTGCCAGTTACTTCGATTACGGAAACAACAGCAAATGGATTGATTTGCCGTTGCCCTAAAGACGCCAATAGGCGTGATGGGAAACAATGGCAAAGAAAACCTATCTGCTGTTGCCCTAAGACGCCACTAGGCGTAATGGCCACTGACTGCTTTGACGGTCGGTGGCTAAGGACGGAAGAAGAAGAAGAATAATAGGGATTACCGGGGAGGTTATATTAGATTTGCACCAGTTCTTTTCGCTAGATCAATCGCGATCACGGAATCTCATTTTTTAGGTTAAAATAATCGCGGTAATTTATTTGTATATCAGAGCGTGAGTATTAATCGGGGGTGGGAACTGAACCACTACCCAGACAACGTCGAACTTACGTTAGAGCGATTTAAAGTTAAATTTGCTCACGCGGTCGGTATAACATTATTTAACTTTGACGTAATATGGATGCGCGGGATGTAACATATATGACTCACGCGTTGCTTTCAAATCTATTGGCGGAGGTCACGGTTGTTAGATTTTGTAGTGATTTCATTGGTCTTAAAGGACGGTAAGAGATGACGTAGGGGCATAGGTCAGCGTGGTTTTTTTTATTATTTTTGATTATATATACTCGCGCATATTCATAGCGGGTCTCTCTGTGATGAAAAAATTGCCTGCCGTGAATCTAGCTTTTATCGTTTGCATCCAAGCGGAAGAAACGCAGTAATTGGTATGTTCATAATTTATTAGCGTCGTAATTTTAGTTCGTTTTAACATAGGATCTTAGCTGATACGTAAAGTTTTCTTCAGGAAGGATAAGTTATTTTATATAAACGAAAGGGCCATCAATTACTATCTTAGAGAAAGTATTTAATGTTAGAGTTGCACATAATTTTTCTGGGATAAGTAGTTCGATCTTTTGATGGTATAGCGGGTTGAGATATTAACTGTGTGAGGGTTTAGCTCTTAGATACACAGGCGTGATTTGTGTAATTTATTTAACTGCGTAATTCTTTGGTATGTTGCCAGAAGATTAAGGGTGTAATTAATATTACCGTCATGGGGACGAATAATTCCGCATAATTGATTATAATAGTAGCAGTGTATAGACGCTAGAGTAATTGTGTATGTTAAGTGATTGTGGGATTAAATTAAGTGTGTAATTAATTTAGTGGGCATAAATTAAGTGTGCTACTTTTGTAATGTAGTGGGAGTTCATTGTCCTAGAGATATACTTGTATATTTGAATCATAATAATGGTAGTGTGAATAAGCTTGGTAGTTTTGTACAGTATTATCTATTGTGCATTTTATTGCTGCGTAATCAGAAGAGATGTAATCTATACTTCTGATAGGGGAATTTCTTTTTATTACAAAGAGATGTAATCTATATTTCTGATATGGGAATTTCTTTTTATTACAAAGTGATGTAGATATTTCTGATAAGGGAATTGTTTTTCTGAGACGGGAGTTCGGCCTTCCTAGATTTAATTTTGTATTATCAATGAACACCAAGGGTCAGTGATAAAGTAGCCCTAAGTATTACAGACAGGAGGGGTTCCTTGAAAAACGGGGTAAAGAGAAGAGAAAGGAATTGTATGGGAGGCTGACCGTTCGGGCATAAATAATCGTTTGTCGCTTAGTGCGAAAATAGAGCAGGAGTAGACAGGGGAGTTTAGGAAGTAAGGGATATAAATTAGAGAGGAGTATATTATTGATGTGTTGTACAGCTGTTGCATTTCTTTGTTTACAGCAGGTCACGGCACAGTGGGAGAGCGTAATTTGTCTCTACAAATTACCCACGGCAAAAGTGGCATCTCAGAAGCTGAGAGCTAGAGATATCGCCAGAGGTGAAAGAAAATAAAATACGTGTTTCCAGGCATTGAGGACATTCTTCAGCTGGAACGGGATTTTGTCTAAAAAAATCCAGAGCTCTGAGCTCTTTGTTGTTACACACGCAAATTGGCGCGTTGCCAGTGTTGTAATTTCGTTTCTTCACGACCATAATAAAGTCGTTGCTCTAAACCTGAAGAGGGGTAATGGGGCCAATTTAAGAAGTTGTCCAGCATCAGTGAAGCTTCTACAGTTTGATTCAAGTACCTCATGCTTGATACCCAAGTCATCTATGCAGTAGTCAGAACCAGGAGACAGGATCACCATTCCCGGTTCTGATAGTTAACGAGAGAAGGAGCGAATGGAGATGCCACATCAGCAGACGAAGAGTGTCAGAGAGACACCGAAGCCAGGCAGAGAGAGAGATAGAAATAGCCGGGACCATTATGGTCTTATATTAACCTTAGAGGATAGCCTCTGAGCCATAAATGTAATAAAAGTCTACTAGCATAGCAGTAAAAGTGGTGTTAGTTAGTGGCGTGTATATCGCCTAAAGAGCTTGGAAGCCGTGTAGGTAGTTGTTTAGGCAGTGTCAGCAGGACAGCAACAGTAGAAATATTAATAATAGCTAGTTGGAGGGGTGGCTCGAAATTCGAGATCCCACCAAGTTCAGTGTGGTTTTTTGTTTAATCTCAAATTCTTTTCCCCATACAGGTTGCAATTGTGGGTGAAGGGTTGGGGTTGACGATAAATCATTTTATTGTGCTTTGTTTGTTTTCAGGTGTGCAAACACACACTTTATTTCTTTGAAATGTACTTGATTTTCTTGGTTTAAATAAACTTTAAATTGTAGCTCGGATCAGTCACTTTATTTACACACAGTAGCTATATGTTGTCTGTGGTCTTTAATTAAACCTTATCTCCTTTTGTTTAAGGTAGTCAGAGGGGGTGAGGTTATAGCATTGTTGAAGTCACGAGTGGCAAGGGAGAGTCAATCTCAGTTCTCGCCCTTGAGCCAATAGTCTCATCTGTCCACATTCACTATCATTTCTCATCTAAAATCTATCTTCTCAGCCTTTCTCTAAATAGGGTCTTGTCCACACACTCAGACAACACTCTATACTTAAATCCACTTCGTGACACTGTCCTTCGTGAAGAACTCTGCATGTCATGTCTTCATATGTTTTCTTTATTAAATTAATGATCTTCAGGGGAACTCCATAATGCCTCATCAATTTCCAAAGTGATTATCTGTCTACACTGTCAAATGCCTTTTCGTAGTTCACAAATCCGACGTATAGTGGTGAATTCCATTCCAGACTTTGTTCAACTACTATTCTTAAAGTGGCTATCTGGTCTGTACATGATCTGTTTTGTCGAAAGCCTGCTTGTTCATCTCTCAGTTTCTTGTCTATGGACTTTTTAATCTCTCAAGGATAATCCTATTTAATACTTTTCCTGGCACTGATAGTAACATTATTCCTCTATAATTTGTGCACTCTTGTAAATTTCCCTTCTTAGGCAACTTAACCAGATATCCTTCCTTCCATTCTGCTGGTATCTATTCCTTTTCCCAGTAATTTATATAACATCTCTGTTGCCGTGTCGATATCCAAGACAGAGGAAGGTCCTCTCGCAGGGAGGCATATGATGCAACACAGAGAAAGCCGAAAGGAATCTGTGTTACTGACTAACCTTCTTTCTTCTAGGAGAATTTCCAGATTCAGCACCTGGAATGTTCGGACATTAAACAAACAAGGGAAAGTGGCACAAGTAGCAGCAGAAATGAGGGAATATAAAATCGAGGTTCTGGGAATGTGTGAAACAAAGTGGAAGGGGGTAGACAAGAAGAAACTCATCACAGGTGAATTGGTGCTGTCCTCAGGACATGAAGACGAAAGTTCACACCACAGTGAAGGGGTAGCTCTTATGTTATCTAAAGAAGCACAGAAAGCACTCATTGAATGGGAAGCTGTTGGACTCAGAATAATAACAGCTACTTTTAAAACAGCTAAAAAGAAAATAAATGTAAATGTCATCCAATGTTATGCACCAACTAATGACAAAGAAGAGTCTGTGAAAGAAGCATTTTATACTAGACAACAGGAAATTATGGAAAAAGTAAAAAGAAGAGACATCACAATTTTGATGGGTGACATGAATGCAAAGTTAGGTACAGTCAACACTGGCTTTGAAAAAGTCATGGGAAAACATGGGCTAGGAATAATGAATGAAAATGGGGAACTATTCTCAAACTTCTGTGCTTCAAATCAACTGGCTATAGGAGGAAGCATGTTTCCACATAAGAGAATACACAAGGCAACATGGATATCACCAGACCATAGAACAGAAAATCAGATTGATCATATATGCATAAACAAGAAGTTTAGATCATCATTGCAGGATGTAAAGGTATACAGAGGAGCAGATGTGGCATCAGATCACCACCTTCTGATTGCCAAAGTAAACATGAAACTCAAGAGATGCAACAATGCAAAATTATAGACAACAATTTAATGTAGGACATCTAAGAAATCAAGAAACAAGAGACAAATTTGAGGTCACAGTATCCAACAAATTCCAAGTGCTCCAACAGCTGGAAGATGTAGACAATACAGAAGACTATTGGCAGCAAATCAAAACTGTATGGAATGAGACATGTGAAGAAATACTGGGAAAAAGGGAATGACAACAAAAAGCATGGATAACAACAGAAACCATCAATAAGATAAAAGACAGAAAAAAAACAAGATTTAAACACAAGCAAAACCAGAAGTTCCAAAGCCAAGGCTCAAGAAGTGTACACAGAAGCAAACAAAGAAGTATCAAAAGAGACAAGAGGAAGTATATTGACGACTTGGCAAGAGAGGCAGAAGATGCTGCAGCCAAAGGAAATATGAGAGAACTGTATAGCAGCACAAAGAAGCTAACAGGGAAATACAAGCAAACATAAAAGACAAGAATGGAAAACTGCTTAGCAATATACAAGAGCTAATGAAGAGGTGGACAGAATATTTTGAGGACCTTCTCAATAGACCAGCTCCACAAAACCCCCCGGACATCCAGCCAGCAGAAGAAGAGCTACAAATTAATGGTGAAAGACCAACGAAGGAAGAAATAAAGAAAGCCATAAAGCTTCTAAGAGATGGAAAAGCGTCTGGACCTGATGGCATTCCAGCAGAGGCCATCCAAGCATATGTTCTTGTTGACACAGTCCTAATGTTTCCTACCACTGGTAGCCTAGATGCTTGTCTCTCACATGTTCCTGTTGACACATTCCTAATGTCAGGGTTCATAGCAAATTTCTTCAAGCATTTTCCATGCTTTTTCAGGTCCAGCACGTGATTTTCAAGGATGGGAAACTCTAATATTTTCCTCATCTAATTTTCTCAGATATAATTATCACTTTGCTGACCAGCAATCCGGAGCATTACCGTCTCCCATTACCAAGGGTGTTTGCAGATTTCTTTAAAAAGAACATTTTTTTTTTTAAAATTCATAAAAGATTGAAAAACAGACATCTTTTCCCAGTTTTTAGCGAATTTGTTCAACGTCAGCGCAATAAAATGTTAGTGACATGGATGTCAATGAATAAAATAAGCTTGATTGACATATTGATTTAATGATTAACGTATATCAACATAAAAGGCTAATAAAATTGTGAATAAAATGCAAAAAAAAAACTATTTTTCGTGTTTGTCTTTTTTGAATGTATTCTGCGTCTGTGGCATGACAATGAGCGTTTGTAAATGTTTGAGTAGCTACGTACCTCTAGTTGGAGTCTGAGCTGCTTCCTTTATTAACTGGGATTGAAGTTGTAGCTGTAGGCCTCTGCAAGAGTCTTTGTCTGGATCGTTGATAATCCTTGACTGTGTGGTATAACTTGAAGCAGAATATCAGGCATAGAGGTACATTGCAATCTGGGCAGTACATGCAAGTCTGGCTTCTGTTCCCTGCAGCCTTACACACTTTACAGTCTGGTTTGTACCTTGTCCTTTCATATTTATCAATGAAGTGGTGCTCAGTAAGTCGTGTTGTTGTGACCTGTGGTTTTGAAGGTGTCACATTACGTCGAAGAATAGCAGGTTCAATAAGAGTCATAATGACATCCTGATCTTTGCTTTGATCTTTTTTTGTAGAGTTGGCAGTGTTGTAGGTTATGTGCCCATTGACCAGGGCAGTTTCAACTAAGAAATGATATAAAAATAGGATATGTGTGGGTAGGGGTAGCTTGCACCTAGTTGGCTGAAGTAGTCGACACCTCCCATACTTTTGCTGTATTTTTCTGCAAGCAAAGGCTTCTGAATTGTTCTGCCCTAAAGAATTTGTCTTTCTGCCTTGTTTATATTATCATTGGAGTGAACAGTAGATATAAGGCTAAATCTTTTCATATCATGCCAGGTGACTGTCGGCATGCCTTATCTTCTGTAAAGTTCGTTCGCACAAAACACAGGATGATTTGTCTTTTTCAATTTGAGTTGTTTTTTCTTCAATGCTACAGGAAAATGCTTCCTATTTTCAGCTACTGTTCCAAATGCACCAATCTGAATTTCAGGTCTTGAAATAAAGCTGAAGGCTGAATAAAAAAACTACCACAGAAGAGAATATGTCCCTTGTTGCGTATGAAATTTGAATTAAAACTATGGTGACTTTTCACTGAAAAAAGAGTCCAAATAATCTCAGCTCTGAGAGTTTCTTCCTTGGTCACAAATGATGTCACATCTGTAGGTCTCCTAATAGTGTTAGATGTTTTTGATGTGTCCGAGGGAATAGTGTTAGATAGTTTTGATGTTTCTGAGGGAAAAACTGCTCCTTAGGGTTGTGTTCTTTTCTGTTTAAAAAAAAAAAAAAAAAATGGAACACACAAATAACTTATAAGTAGGCCTAAGCTATGTATATTTACCAAGTCAAAGTTCTAAACGCATGAATAATATAGTCAAACAATATTTAACTAGAACAAAAGTTAATATATAGTAATTGGGAGGCTACTAGAATTTGCCAGCAACTATAAACTAACCATTGCAAATACACTATTTCCTCATAAGTTATCAAGAAGGACAACGTGGCATGCCCCAAAAACTGAGATACATGGCCAAATTGATTTTATTCTTGTATCCAAAAGATTCAAGTCCAGTATTAATAAAGCCAAGACTAGGACTTTTCCTGGCGCCGACATTGGTAGTGATCACGACATGGTATTGATGACGCTCAAGCTTAAACTTAAAAAGAACTATAATCAAAACAGATGTTCTCAGTTAAGATTCAATTTAGACAAACTGAAAGATCCAGAAATCGCGGGAATCTTTGAGGCAACTGTTGGAGGAAAATTCGCAGCTCTCAACTTTTTGGAAGATGATATCAACTCAATCACAGAGAACATGAAAGACGTGCTCATTGAATCAGCAACAGAAATACTTGGTAAAAGAAAGAAAATAAACAAACCATGGGTTACAGATGACATTCTGAAGTTATGTGATACACGGCGGGAAATGAAAAAGTTTAAGAAAGAGGTTCCTGAAGCAGCATGGCAATACAGTATGGTGAATAAAAATATTAGGAAGAAAATGAAACAGGCCAAAGAAAAATGGGTAGCTGATCAATGTGAGTCCATTAATACGGGGCTAATAAAAGGTAACAGCAAGGCAGCTTTTGACACATTAAGAAAACTATCAAAACCCCAACAGCCCAGGGTAACTGTCATAGAAGATAGCAATGGGGCTCTGCTCAATGAAAAAACAGCTGTAATGAGAAGGTGGACAGAATATTGTAAAGAATTATATAACTGTAAACTTGACACTGACTTAGGCGTATTAAACAACATTAAGTGCGAAAACAGGGAACTTGGAAATGCAGCAATATTACGGGAAGAAGTGGAAGAGGCTATATGTTTGATGAAAGGAGGGAAGTCACCGGGTGTGGATAATATCCCAGCAGAGCTCTTAAAATATGGAGGACCAGATATAGTAAAAATCATGACAACAATTTGCCAGAAGATATGGAGTACAAAAAAATGGCCAAAAGAATGGACGCAGTCATTAGTAATTCCGCTTCCAAAGAAAGGAAATCTAAAAATGTGCAAGAACTACAGAACCATTAGCCTTATTAGTCATCCAAGTAAGATGATGTTAAGGATACTTTTGAACAGAATAAAACAGAAATCAGAAGAAATCTTGTCAGAGGAACAGGCTGGCTTTAGACCAAAAAGAAGTACCTCAGAACAAATCTTCAATATTAGATTACTTATCGAAAAACATCTCCAACATCAACACGATTTATACCATAACTTCATCGATTTCACAAAAGCCTTCGATCGAGTCTGGCATGAAGGCTTATGGCAAGTAATGAGAAAATTCAATTTTGATACTAACATCATAGATATCATTGAAGCACTATACAAGGACGCAAGCAGTGCTGTTTTTGCAAGCAACGACATTGGAGAATTTTTCAAAACAACTGTAGGAGTTCGCCAAGGATGTATTCTGTCACCAGTGCTCTTTAATATATATCTAGAACATATTATGCAGGAGGCTCTCTACGATTATAAATCAACCATATCGATTGGAGGCCGACCTCTGTGCAACCTACGTTTTGCTGATGATATTGATCTGATAGCTGGATCAGAGTCAGAACTTCAAGACCTTACCTCTAGACTGGAGAAAGTAACAAGAACATATGGGATGGAAATTAATATAGAAAAAAAAGCAAGATATTGGTGAATAGCCATAAGAAACATGTTCCGACCAACATTACGTTAAATGGGCAATCGTTAGAAGAAGTTAGCACCTTTAAATATCTCGGGTCCATTATATGTAGTGATGGAAGATCAAGTAAAGAAATCAAGACAAGACTTGAGATGGCCTCAGCTGCCATGACAAGGTTGAATATGATCTGGAAAAGTAACATCAGTTTTCCTGTGAAGATCAAATTATATAAATCACTTGTATTATCTATTCTCTTGTATGGGTGTGAGGGCTGGACACTCACTGCAGATACGGAGCAAAGGATTCAGGCTTTCGAGCATAAATGTTATAGAAGAATTTTGCGCATTTGCTATAAAGAGCACAAAACAAATGTCTATGTTAGAGAGAAGATAAACACCTATGCAGGCCACCAAGAACCACTTTTGTCAATAGTGAAACGTCGAAAGCTTGCCTGGTTTGGGCATGTAACTCGTCATGATTCTCTTTCGAAAACGATCCTTCAGGGAACAGTCGAAGGTAAACGGAGAAGAGGAAGGCAGAGAAAATCCTGGGCTGATAACATCAAAGAATGGGCAGGACACGGTTTTTCCACACTTGTACGCATTGCTGAGGATAGAGAGCAGTGGAGGACCCTGTCTGCTGATGCTTCCACCATGGCACCCCTACGACCCATGACGGGTTACGGGATGAGATGAGATGAATTGGGAGGGTGAAGGTATGATGATATCCTTATAACACTTATGATAAGTAAAAATCTATTAAATATCTAACTGGAAACATCAGGCCTTTACACACACACACCCCCTCCCCATCTTTACTATTTTTGTTTGATTTTTTTTGTTGGGGTTTGTTTTGTTTTATCGTTTCTGTTTGTTTCGATTAAAAAAAAAATTTTTTAAATTATTTTTAAAATTTTAAATAACATAGGTCTATGCACAAAATTAGTAATTTTCATTTATCCTAATTACAGTGATTTGACAGATGTGACGCCACTTTCATGTATCGGCGGTTATTCATGTTATCTGGAATTGAAAACATGTAGGCCTAGGCATATCCTAATTATAACCCTGCAGAGCAGAACGGGATATGTCTCTTCATCATAAATATAATGAAAAAGCATTCAAAATATATTTATTTCCCAAAAATGTGGTGAAATGAACAGTGGGACACGTCTGATAACAGAGTAGGCTATAGGATATGGAATCACCATCAATTTCTATTCTTGACCATCTCAAACTGTGTCAAACATATTCTCGTAAGCAGTTGTAAACCAAGAAATTTCATTCAAACACTAATTTTGGCCATGGTTAAAAATAACTGTAAATAGGCCTACATTGTAAATTACGGCCGCAAGTACAGTAGGCCTATCTATAAACTGCACTTAGCCTATGTAAATATGTTTTATAAATGAATTTATTACTTACCTCAGTTGAAATGAACGATTTAATACAACATGAATGCGTAGAGACAAGTTCTTGGTGTTGTTGTTGTTTTTTTTTTTTTTTTAAGTTTTGGCGAGGCGCGTTCCGTTCAACCTAGTCGGTTATATTAGGGCGCATATCCAAATATAAAAGGCCCTTAGGTTATAAATACATTTTTTCCCAGTCGTGGGTTTTTGCTCCGCAGTGAATATGTGTAGTTATGTGTCCTTTCGTAGCAGTTAGGGTTAGGTTTAGTATTAGGGTTTGGATTTGGGTTAGCGTTAACCCTAATCCTAACCTTAATACTAAATCTAACCCTAACTGTTACGATACAAGACATAACTACACATATTCACTGCGGAGCAAAAACCCACGAGTAATAGGAAATTACCGCTTTCGAGTAACAACAGACACGCGCGCTAAAAATAAATCTGCTTCACATCGTTAACGCAATACGCAAATCGCCGAAAACACGAACCGCCGAAAACGTCTGGAAATGGATTTTGTGCCCAAAGGAAAGTAAAAATTCTGCGGTAACTGAAGTTTAACGAAAAATACCATCAATAACCGAAAAATGGAAAACTTCCGATTTTTAATATTTTTTCAAGGTCCGATGCGGGAAATTCAAGGCTGTTAGCCATTTTTCCAGGCTTTTCAAGGCCTGGAATTTTTTTTTTCGTTTTCCAGGTTTTTCAAGGTCGCTACGAACCCTGTAATGTTTCCTACCACTGGTAGCCTAGATGCTTGTCTCTCACATGTTCCTGTTGACACATTCCTAATGTTTCCTACCACTGGTAGCCTAGATGCTTGTCTCTCACATGTTCCTGTTGACACAATCATAATGTTTCCTACCACTTGTAGCCTAGATGCTTGTCTCTCACATGTTCCTGTTGACACATTCCTGAGGTTTCCTACCACTGGATGTCCCATTTTGGTAACAGCCAAACTCCTCAGAGACAGTCCCCATGTCAGCAACAGTGTTACAGAGAGACAAACAGAAATAGTTAATGTATCAATCATTCACATCTTTCTCAAGAAGTTTGTAAATCTCTCTTTTGTGGGGATGACTTGACTCTTTCATCATTGACAGTATGCTAATCTGTCATTTGTAGGAATTTTTCAAGCAAACAAAAACATGAATTGTGCAAAGATACTTTTCATAATGCTAAATCTTGCTTATATACGTAACGATACCTGAACGGTCCCAATGTTCATATTAGTGAACATACATCAAGAAAAATGTAACAAAGCATAAAAGGCAGATAAGACAGGTTTTTAAAGGGACTAGCAACTTCATCACATAAAAACACTTCCATAGAAACAATTACTGCAAGTGTGCATGATGTGATTTGGTGTAGCATATTCTGTAGCCATCTGTTTAACACAGTGAGATTATTTGACACATATACTAAACCTGTGGCTCTGAAACATGAAGAACAAAAACAACCAAAACGTTACCAACTTTCACAAATGGGTGCTTGCGTTGAATAGAAGGACTGTAATAGCACAGAAAAGATCACCAATGTGGAACTGATGACAAGAACCAGAAAGGTGACAGTCAAACAGGAGATGAGAAGTAGATGATGGTGATGGATTTGACACACATTGAGATAAGCAGCTGATAGCATTACAAGGCAGTTCTAGAATCCCCTAGGGTAAGAGAGGTAGAGAATGAAGAGAACTGGAGATAGAACTTTAAGGATGGCACAAGATGGGAGGACTTGGCACGCATTTGTTGAAGGTGTATGCAGTATGGGGGGGGGAGAGAGAAAAAGGTAGTGAATGAATGCTAAACATACAATAATCAACAAGAACTAGTCTGTGTTTAGAAGGAAAAAAAAAACACACACATATATAAATAATGCGTAAGAAAAAAAAATGCAAACACACAGACAGAACAACAGAACACTTTGTATTCAGACATTTTTTCTCATTTTATTATTTGCTCTATCAACATACTTGTATGGGCTACATATTAAGCACATATGCAGAACAACCTACGTTGCCTTTGTTACTGCACTAGATTCCAAATATAGTATCTCTATGTCAGTGTCGTTTCTCACTGTCTTTAACAGGAGAAATCAAACATGACTCACTCATGTAATCAGAAATCACTAGTCACACAAACAAACAATCACAACATCATACACAAAGAGATGCTAGCAGAATGAGTGAACATAAATTATTCTGCTCATAATTATTTCCCTTTATTTTCTTTATGAAGCATGGAACCACCATTATAGCTGGTGCGTTGCAGGAAAGTTGCACCAGAGCATTCTTAACACTGGTCTCTGGAGTAATTTTTGTACATGATGAGACTGCCAGCTACATGTTAGTTGCCTATTATGACATGGCTGAGGAAGCAGCAGTATTATTCTTTCTGTCTGCTCAGAGATCCACCCGGGAACTACACAGGGCAAATTAATCTACTAATGGCTGCTAATGTAATGTAATTAATCTACTAATGGCTGCTAATGTAATGTAAGTCAGACTAAGCAAACCACACTGATCCACCAACAGTTGCTGATGTAATCTTAGGCTCTGAACATCATAATTGTCAACAGTATCATCCCCATAAAGCACCCTACTTGATAACTACAACTGTAAGAGAATACCTACACTTGAACCAAACTCTTACACACAACATGTTTACATGCACTTCCATGTCATTAATGCTGAACAAATGGTATTGACAGGTAAATATCCTCATTTTCATCCTCATCTGCACACAAATAACTTTGATATGCCAGTTACAACTACTTGTGGTTTCTTGTTAAGCATTTAACACAGTTAGTGATTATACCATTCTTAACATGAAATCAACAGTGATTATACCATTCTTAACATGAAATCAAGTGATTATACCATTCTTAACATGAAATCAACAGTGATTATACCATCCTTAATATGATGAATGAAATCAACAGTATAAATCTCTTACATCAAACCTCACATTAAATTAATTTTACCTTTCGGCAATAATCTATCAGAATAATGACAATATAATAAGCTTTTGTTTCTTCTTACTGTCTCAATTATTTCCCATTTTCCCTCTTGGTTGTTAATACTCTTATCGTCAGCTGTTTATATAATTTCCTACAGATATTTTCTAGCATGACAGCAAAATAGGTGATAATAAAAATAATAATTACCAAAGCTAAATATTAAATTGCCAGCTACCTAGCAACAGTTAAATATGAGAACAGAAATATTAGTGTTACAGTTTTGATATGGGCTAAGGGAATTAAAAATATAAGGGTGATAATTATTTCTGTCTGGTATTTTAAAAGTTAGAGCATGCAAGTTTCTCATGATGTTTTGAAGAAATGGGTGTTATAGTTGCTGAGTCAGCTGAGTTATGCTCCATGTTTTCCAAATGATACATGTTTAGCAGATGTAAGTATGTGAGAAGATGTATGATATGAAAATGTGGCGTATCACAACAGGTGATGCAAATATATGTCCTAAAGATTGGTGGAAAGTTTTGAGTTGCACTTTCACCAAGAGAATCAGTAAGGAGCTTTTGTAGAAAAAACTTGTGTGGCAGCCTTCAATGAATGCAGAATAGCTATGAGAGATAAGATTATGTTGCATGATGTTAGAAAGACTTAAATTGCATGCTGACGAAAAGATCAGAGAAGAACAAGCGGGTTTCAGGCCGAAACGATCATGTATTGATCAAATATTCACACTAAGAACAATTATAGAAGAATCAGTGGAAAGGCAATCGCCACTTATTATCACCTTCGTCGATTTTCAAAAAGCCTTTGATAGTCTACACCGCCCATCATTGTGGAAGATACTTACAATCTATGGTTTTCCAACAAAATATGTGAATATAATCAAAGCGCTATATGACAATGCAAGATGTTGTGTTAGAACAAATAAAGGGAATACAGAATGGTTTACAGTAGAAACAGGGGTGAAACAAGGCTGTATTATGTCACCACTACTTTTTGGAATAGCTATTGATTGGGTTATGAGAAACTATACCCACAATGAACAATTGGGTATAAAATGGACAAATGGAAAATTCCTGGGGGACCTGGATTTCGCAGATGATGTAGCATTCTTAAGTTCAACACCAAGACAATCCCAAGAAGCAATAAATAATTTGTGTCATCTCTCGGTTAAAATTGGTCTCCAAATAAATGCCTCTAAAACTAAAGCTATGAACTTTTCTAACGAGACCTTTGATATCATCTTGAACGGGGAAAAACTACAGAAAGTTGAAAGTTTCAATTATTTAGGCAGTAAAATGACTCAGGATGGTGACACAACAAGAGAAATCCATACTAGAATTGCTTTGGCAGCTAGCGCCTTCAATAGATTATCTAACATTTGGAAATTACGATCATTGAATATACATACCAAGCTTCGTCTGTTTAATTCAAATGTTATCTCAGTGTTAACATACGGCTGTGAGAGTTGGAAAATAACAAAATCATTGGAGAACAAGCTGAATACATTCGAGAACAAATGTCTTAGAAAACTCATGAACATCAGTTGGAAAGAATTCAAGACTAATCGACAAATAAGAGAAGACTCTAGGCAGAAATATGCCTCCGACTATATAAGGAAAAGACGATGGTCATATATCGGTCATGTCCTACGAATGCAAAACAACAGAATACCACTACAGGCGCTCACTTGGGTTCCTGAGGGTAAGCGGAAAAAAGGAAGACCAAAAGAAACACTCAGAAGAACAATAATAAGAGAAGGAAGAACGTTGGGCCCAAATAATGTGCAAGAGCTAAGAGGAGTGGCGTCACAACGAACAACCTGGAGAGCACTGGTTTCTGCCTTATGCGCCGTGTTTGGCGCTTAAAGAATTTATTATTATTATTATTATGAGAGATAAGATCTCAAACAGAAGACTTGTGAGTGTTAGCCTCCAGTAGAATGGAAAGCTATGTGTACTGAATGAACCATCAAGGAAAACTATTTAAAGTTACAACCTGCAAGCCTCCAGTCTTGCTAGTGGACACCAACATAATGCAAGTAAGTTTTGAGAGAATCTTAATAATCTACTTGGGGTCATAAGGTAAGAGATTACTTTGTGCCTACACATTAGTTGAAGAGCCACAGAACAATGCGTGTGCTGCTAGAGACAGATTCATTCTGTATTTTACATCTTCTTCATGCAGTGAGATAATCAGAGAAATGATAAAATGTGAAAATACAGAATGAGGAGTCTCTGAGATGAAAGAGAGATGGAAACTGTATATACTTTGTGACATTATAGTTATGCTTGGCCAGCTTCCAAAGTTTTTTCAGCAGTTTTTTAAAGCTGATTTTCAGCAGAGATCTCACATATGCAAAACATTTCAGTCACAAGACAGAATGTATAACCACAGCACAAGACTCACTTGTATACCTATGTATTTCAAATTACCAACAAATTTTCATCACTGACATCTTGTACACAATATTATTTATGCTCATTAAACATTTCAGGAGACGACTTTAATTGCTTGCATGTTTTAGTCCAATACTCGGAACATACCCATAGAACCATGAACATAAAATGTGACTGCAGGCAAGCTGGACAGGTAATAAAATCTAGATAAAATGGTAAAAGTGACAATGATGGTGGCACAGCAAGAAAGAAACACAAGTTGTTGATTCACCATCAAGATAACTTTATCAGTTTATAGTAATTTATTTACTTTTGAAATACTTATTTTACATTAATGACAAAATGTAGTAACTACAACATTTCAATATAAGGAAATAATCTGAGGTATAACCTTGGCTAACCAGCTTAATAAACAAACAACACTGTTACTTTAAACAAAGTCTGAACTCTCCAACTGAACAGTCTACTAAAATCAAGACTAAAGTTAACAGTATGGCTTCCTACAATGAACATTAACATTTAGCTTCTTCCAACCAACACTAAAGTTAACAGTTTCCTACAACCAAGGGCACACTCAACCAAATTTGTAGCACAGTACAATGTTAATAATCTGCATAGTACAGTGTTAACAATCTGCTTCAACCAACAATCAAGGTAACGGTTTCTGACAACCAACAGAACACTCAACCACGTTACTAGCACAACAGGACACAGTACCAGGTTGACAGCATCAGTTATTAAATGAGACAGGCAAAAGTGTGTGGCCAGTCCATATTCAACATAAGTTACAGGAAACAAACTCCGATATAAAATAAAACAGGAGTATATAAAAACTTAAGTCTTACTCAAATCCACAAGAGTGCTTGCCCTCCTCCATAAACTAACAAGAAGCAAAATAAAAGAAAATGAAATGTGACTAACAAATGTAGCCTTGAAATAATACAAAATGTAATGGTTAATAGTTAAGTAGGGAACAGTTTAAGTAAATAATAAGGAATTTGGTGAAAAAACAAAACAAAACCAAAATCAACAGTAAATTACACCAAAATAATACAGTTTGTGTATTGTATTCTTTCCATCTTTAAACTTGAAACAAATTCAGCAGGAAGGTTGGGCGTGTTTTAACTGTGAAGTAAAGCCCCCTGGCAAATTACAATGTTGAAGTTGTGTTTTAAGCTTTCTTTGTATATTAGTCTCTTGATTTTACTTTCACGTTACTTGTGTTTTAAAAAACTAATTCAAGAGAACGTTAAATCATTACAACTGATTTATCCTCAGAAACACATTAAGGAAAATATATTCTGTTCCACCTGTGAGTCAGAAACGATTTAGTATCTTCCATTTTCAGAGAAGGAAGAACGTTGGGATTAAACAATGTGCAAGAGCTAAGAGGAGTGACGTCACAACGAACAACCTGGAGAGCACTGGTTTCTGCCTTATGCGCCGTGTTTGGTGCTTCTTCTTCTTCCGTCCTTAGCCACCGACCGTCAAAGCAGTCAGTGGCCATCACGCCTAGTGGCATCTTAGGGCAACAGCAGATAGGTTTTCTTTGCCATTGTTTCCCATCACGCCTATTGGCGTCTTTAGGGCAACGGCAAATCAATCCATCTGCTGTTGTTTCCGTAATCGAAGTGACTGGCAAACGGGTGATCAGCCCGTTGGTGTTTGGTGCTTAAAGAATTTATTATTATTATTTTCAGATTAACACAGGACAGTTAGGCTTGTTTAAACCAGTCTAACAAAATGAACATCATTTAAACCAAACATCTGCTGTAAAATGAGACTTATACTTTCACTGTCAGTCCAGCAGCAACTGGGCTCTGGCTCAACCTTTAACCTACTGCCTAACAGACTGACACAGTATGATAAAGCTTGAATTCAACATCTGAAATGTGTAGCAGTGTTAAGACACTAAACATGAACACACACATGCAGTTGTGCCCATCCAAAACAACAATATCCAAACATTACCCTATATTTAAATACTCCAACTGGTTATCATATTAACTGCATAAAACCTCAGAACCTCAAGCATCCTGGATGCAGTTTATTATGCTAAATTAAATGCAAGCTCACAATGGCTTAAGTATCCTAAAAACACACAATTACTACCTACTGTATGATGATGATTATTTTAAGGGCTCAAATTCTGTTGGCTAAATTGTAAAACCCTAATTCACTCTAGGTTAAATAAGATACAAACTCGGCACAAAGACTAGACACTTTGAATATGCAACTCTTAAGCTGTGTTGAAAACTTTCTGTGAAGAGTAATTCCTGGATTTTACATTTACGTTTTCTCTTGCTAAATATACACTTTGTTTTGTTTTGTTTGCTTGTTTATTTAAAAAAAAAAATTAAATCTTTCTTACACTGATAAAGAAAGTTTTACACATATTTTAAATGTTTCTATTTTCATTTACGTTCAACTGTAAACATGTATACATCTAACAATTGCAGCAGTTAGTCATCAAACAACAATCACTCTAACCTGAAAAATATAACAGGAAAATAAAATGGCATGGGAAGTTGGATTACTCCCTTCATTGAAGACATGTATATTAACTTTATCACAACAATTATGCATTTCGAAGCTGCCAGGATTTTGCAAAAGTGTGTAAACTATGTTACAGTTATAACCCCAAAAAAGAGAATCTGCATAAGATTAAAACTGTTTTGTATTGGTGTCACAATAATTACAACAGAAAGGAACAGATTTTAACTTACAAAGAAAAGATATATATTCCAGTGCCTATTAAAAAAAATTTGTTTCTTAACGCTTCTAAATGTTCCTAAATTTATGCGTTTGTTCTTGTTGGGAGCCGTTGTGGTGCTTGCTACCCGCATGCTCTCATGTTTGGTAAGTGCCTGGACATCTATTTCTGGTTGTCGTACTCCTCAGCAATGGCATCCAAGAAATCCATGGTGTATAGGTAATGTTCTGGTTTTACACTTGGAAAAAATATAACAAAAGTGATCTTAACAATTTTCTTCTTCTACCACAATAAATAACACTGACAAACAACATTTTTCTTTCTTATATAAGAATAAGTGTTCTTAGGTCAGTTTCTTGCGCTGATTTCAAAATAATTCTACTTTTTATACTGCTAAAAGATGCATGACATATGTTACGTTATATTTCAAATAGTTACTGTATTTTGAAATAATTCTGAGTGAAATATGGCTTCTAGAAGTTGTAGAAATTCGGCTGTTACGTGTGCAGATATTTTACCGATCGTGTTCACCAGAAAAAATTTTCACCATTGCTAAAGAAAGCATATGAACTTTATTTCGATTCGAAAGTTGATGATGCAAATAAATCTTGGAAGCCAAATGCAGTTTGTTCGACTTGTGCAAATACATTGGCAGGTTGGTTACGAAAATCGCCGAAGCATAAGTCGATGCCTTTTGGAGTGCCAGTAATATGGCGTGAACTGACAAATCACGCTACTGATTGTTACTTCTGCTTGACAAATATCTATGGTTTCACTTTTAAAACTAGAAAGTCTGTGGTTTATCCAAATATTGAATCGGTTTCGAAACCAGTGCCTCATGATCCAATCACGTGTCCAATCCCAGTTCCACCAGAACAATATCCGTTGGACGTGAATGAAATATCAGAAAGTGATAGTTTACCTGCTTTAGAAACTAATTCTGACTCGGATTATGTACCGGTGAATGATGGTGTTCACTTAATTAACCATTCAGAACTTTCAGATCTAATACGTGATCTCGCTCTCACCAAAGGACAAGCGGAATTACTCGGTTCGCGACTCAAAGAATGGAATCTTTTAGCGCCCAATACTCCGGTATCTAAATTTCGTCATAGATACAGAGAACTTGTTCAATACTTTGAGATGGATGATGACATTTGCTATTGCAAAGATGTAAAAGGTCTAATGGTGCACCTCGGTCATGAGCACATAGTCAACGAATGGCGACTTTTCATCGACTCTTCCAAGACTAGTCTAAAAGCCGTGTTATTGCATAATGGAAATTTATTTTCATCAATTCCAGTCACCTACTCTGTTCATATGAAAGAAACTTATGACAATATGGCTATACTTTTGGCAAAAATAAAGTACAATGACTACCAATGGCGGATTTGTGGAGACCTAAAGGTCATTGCAATTCTCACGGGCATGCAGACTGGGTATACTAAATTTTGTTGCTTCCTATGTGAATAGGACAGCCGCAACAGACAGGAACATTATGCAAGAAAGGTGTGGCCTATCAGGGATCGTATGCAGCTCGGGCATAAAAATGTAATACACGAGCCATTAGTTAACAAAGACAGCATCATTTTACCACCGTTACATATAAAGTTGGGGCTCATGAAGAATTTCGTAAAAGCGTTAGATAAAACGAGCAAAGCTTTCACTTATCTTCGAGAAAAGTTTCCGCAAATTAGCGATGCAAAGATTAGCGATGCAAAGATAAAGGAAGGTATCTTTGTAGGACCTCAGATTAGGAAAGTTATTGCAGACAAACAATTCGAGAACTTGTTACATGGTAGTGAACTTCGCGCATGGATGGCATTCAAATCGATCGTCGATAACTTTCTGGGAAATCACAAATCTGTCGACTATGTGCATATTGTTAAGCAGTGCATAGATGCATACAGAATTATGGGCTGTAACATGTCCCTCAAAATCCATTTGCTCGATTCGCATCTTGACTTTTTCCCTGACAACCTTGGCGAAGTCAGCGATGAACATGGAGAACGATTCCATCAAGATATCGCCGTAATGGAGTCACGTTATCAAGGACGGTGGAGTGTGACCATGCTTGCCGATTATTGTTGGATGCTTCATCGCGATGTACCACATGCCATTCACCGACGAAAGTCGACTGCAAAGAAATTCAAGCCTACATAACTGTTATACTTCTTGTACAAATGATGTTGTAATACTGTATGCGTTGTTAAAAAACTTCAATTGCGTATTTCTAGAGATCCCGACCTGATAGAGAAAAACGGTTTGCAGATTTAAAAACAGCGCATTAAAATTGACCAGAAAAACATAGAAATGTTAGAGAAAGAAAAAAAAATTTTTTTTTTGTTAGTCAGTGTAATTAAACAGAACAATTTAGCAACAATTCTGTTAACAACTGTTTTTTTTCTGACAATAAATATAAAAAAAAAACAACATAATTAATGAAAAATAACTATTTATTTATTAAACAAGAGAAAAGGTAAGTGAAGAAAGGAAGAAATTCTGTGTAACTTCATTTATCTTTCATTCATACTCTCCACTATTCAGTATTATTCTGGGTATGAATTTGTTACTTGAACTATTCTGAATATAATAAACTCTGTACCAGTCACTTACTTCTTCAGGCCATATATACAGGCAGCCAAATCCTTGGTCATCTTGCCCTTGTCCACACAGTCTACACAAGCCTTCTCCAACTTCAAAGAAAACCTTTAAAATAGTGAATTAAAAATTGTGGGCGTAAGAAAGCACAGTGTTTATTTTAATAATACCAAACCCACTGCTAATATTCAATGAAGTTGACCAGTGGTCATTAGCGATGCATGTTATATCAGCAGTCATTATTTCTGTCCACTTAAAGAATATTATGAGATAAGAACTGGAGTGTGGTAGGGATGCCCCTTGTCCTCATTTCTCTTTTTACTGGGCTACATTCTTCTTCACCATTTACTCTCATACGACCCAGTAAAGTTGGCGGTTGTCTAAGACTTAATCCCCATACAGTTTCTCCCTCAAAGGAGTTTGTGAAGGCCATGTCGTCAATCTGCTCCGCTCGTGGAGCCAACATTCTTGAAGGACATATTCTATGTTCACTTGTCTTCCCCACATAGACTGGGTTACCATAACAACATCAACCATCAGAAACAGAATGCAGTGAGCTCTGATAAAACAGCCAGACAATCTAGATTTTGCTGATGACCTTTTCCTATCCCATAATCATACCAGATGCAGCTGAATAACACATCACAGCAACTGGGTCTCAACATCCACAAAGACAAAGTCTCTGAGAATATCTGTGACAAATGATAGTCAGACCATACATGAAGAAACACATCTACAAGATGTAGGCTCATATCTTGGAAGCAACACCGACACAGTTGGAGGAGTGAACAGTGATATCAGAATTACAATACAGAAGGCAAGAGAATTTTCACTGCATCTGGAATTAAATGGATAGCAAAAGATAAAGTTCAAACACTGGTGTCAAGTCAATCCTCATGCATGGCTCTGAAACACAGAGAACAACAAAAACAACAACCTAGAAGTTACAGACTTACATAAATATGTGCTTGTATAGAATACAAGGATTATAATGGTTTGACAAGATCACCAATGTGGAAATGATGGAAAGAACCAGACAAACATCAGTGGAAAAAGAGGTAAGAAAAAGACACACTGGGAAATCAGCTAATAGCATTACAAGGCAGTCCTTGTTCTGGAATCCCCCCAGGTAGAAGAAATAGAGGGAGACCCAAAAATACTTAGAGAAGGAAACAGGAGACAGACCTACAAGGGATTATAAAAAAAAAAACATATAGAAAGAACTTGAACAGATGGCCAAGGGGTGAATTAATTAAAGATCTGTACTCCACAGGGAGACGAAGGGAGATGATGGTCATTTCTGTTTATTATGTGCCTGTTTTCAACATTTTCTTTGAATGTTGTCTTATGTTTATTATGTGCCTGTTTTCAACATTTTCTTTGAATGTTGTTTTATGTTTCTTCATGGACCTGGTCCACGTTAACATCTGCGTCTGGATATATATGTAATGTTTTAAAATAAATCTGCCAATAATTAACTGAATGTAGTTCCTCTTTTATACCCTCTGGTTTTTCAATTTAGTGCAGCAACTAGTTTTCCTGCAAGAATCCTACCAGTCTTGCTTGTATCTTTTAAATTTTATACTGTTCGGAACTTTTCTATTTTCTTTAAAAAAATAAAAATTGTTTCTTTTTCTTCTTTTTAAAAATTCCCATCCTGCTTTCTTAAGTACATTGTAAGATTATATTGGTTTTAGTATTGTATGTGTTATAGATTTTCACAGATATTCTTCACATCTCATCTTCCTGAGAATATTTTTGTGCTGGTGACTATGTTTCAAAAATTACTATGCTCTCATTTTCAAAGGTATCATTCAGCACTGAAATGTCAAGTATTCACTCTTAAGCAAATATCTCTGCAATGCTTTTTTTTCCCCAGGTAAAATTTTCAGCCTAGTTCCTGTTCATCCTTACCTGGTACATGAATTTTTGTTTATTCCTTCTATGCTGTACACAGTCAGTATTCTTCGATTTATCTCATTTCTCCAAATACATTTCACATTGTTTTTTTATAACATGAAATTATTTCAGGCAGGTTACTTCAGATTATGGCCTATCATATTAATGAAATCTGGAAATGATACATTGCTAAGCCATACTGTATATAAACGACATCTCCTTACTGTGGTTATTTGTGACATATTTCCCTCCTTACTGCACAGGTTTCATTGGTCATTTTGTCTTTGATTTATACCTGCCCTTGTGATTTCAGAATGTTGTCTCTAATTCTTCCACTGTTAGTCATATTCATCTAACCAAATATACCTAGGTACACCACATTTGCCCTGTGTAGTTCTTGTGGTCTCTAAGGACAGCAAAAGAAAATAAAAAAGGATTATGTTCCCTTAGGCATGTCATAAGAGGTTGTGCATGCGACAGCTTCATAATTATGAACAAATTGCTACAAGAACCACAGCCAACACAGCACATGTTTCAACACAGGCTTTTTCAAGGGGGCCATCTGATGTGGTGGCTCCATCCCCCGGACCAAACAAGGTTTTTGATTTGATTACATTTTTTCGTCCATGCACAAGAAAACTGGTGTTTGTCTCATGCATAGAATACCCAGCTCAATCCTGTGTGTTATAATTTGGGTATATAATGTTCATTATTCTATACAGTATTTTTACATTGGATGTTTTTTTTTCTGCAAACAAGGTGATGATGATGTCATACTTAGCTATCTCTCTGTATGAGTAGATCTGTACATCTATGGTATACTCACTGCTGCAGTTCTGTGTTGCCATCCAGCTTGCCACGATGTTCTAGGCCACGTGTCCAGGCATAGATGCTGGCTATGGGGTTAGTGCTGGTAGGATTACCCTGAAAGAAACCAAGAATTGTTCAACTTGTGACGACCACTATCAACAATGGTTAAGCCATTATGTGCACAGGTCAACTCTTCAATATTTTTTTAAAAAACTTACTTGTTTGGTCCACTCTTGCCATGGAAGTGTAATGGGAAGATGAATTTTCCGTTCATGAGGATTTTTTAAAACAATTAACTTAAATACCAGTATAATTGATGTCAATACATACAATGAAATAAAAACAAACGGCGCAGAAGTATTCAGACTTCACTAAATATGGCGCCACTGACCAAGCAAATCAGCTATATCTGTTTGTGTAGCATCTATGCTACTCTAAAAACGAAAGTTTAGAAAGGATGTTATGGCATCAGCTAGAAAGGTAAAAAAGGTAAAGGATCCCGTTACACGCCTATTGAGGCATATTGGGAATACGGTGTTAGGCCTGTATTTTCTTGACCATCTGCACACTAGGGGTGATGTGGTCAGCATCACGCCATCAGCTAGAAAGCAGGTTAAAAAAAACCTAACAAACAAAACAAGAGACTGACACTCGGGAGTTATGATACAAGTGGACCCACCTTCTTTCAGCAGGAACTGCAAACCTTACATGGGTGACAAAGGAAGGAGACAAATGAAAACTTGTGTAAGAAGCAATATAACATTAAGGAGTCTGGAATACTGAAGAAGCAGAAAGGTCATTGCCGCTGTGGTTAATTATTACACATTTTTGTTACTGCTATTATTTTTCTTTAAAAAGTCACCAGAATTTTCCTGGATTCTACAGCCTAACATTGCTTGGCACATCACTTTTTATATTTTTCAGGAAACACTGAGAGATAATGATTGTCATGACAACATTAAGTGTACTTCCTTGAAGTAGAGAGGAAGACTCAAAGCAGATGGAGGAACATAACATGAGAATTAAACCAGAACAAGGAAGGCAAAAGAAATCATTGTGAACTACACAGACATGGAAGTTTGACTGAAGACCTTTCATCACTATCATCCACATTTTTCTGTCCACAGTCCTGTCACCAATACTGATTTCTTTTTCTCCTTTTTGTGTGCTCCTTGGGCAAAGATTGACATCACTGCAGCTGGTCCTCTTTGCTGGCAACCTGCAGCAAAACAGTTTATGTGCTCTAGCTGTGGTAGCTACTGTAGCTATGTGTTTTACAGGATGAATCCTGAGTCCCAACAACTACCTCACCTTAGTCACCTTTTATGACATGCATGTGGAAGCATGTCTTTGTCTCCTTTGACATCGATACTAGTGCATGTGACAACAATATGGTTATGATACCCTCTGGCTCGGCGTGGCTAAACGTAATGGCTGCATCCATTTTGGATCAAATCACACTTCTTACTTCTGCCCTCAACTGCCATACTAGACTGAGTTTAACTAGTTTTATCTCATTCTGGCAAGGCACATTCTTTCACCATCGAGCAAGGTCTATTGATTCAATTAGGGCACTGTTTCCAAATAAGGCAATTGTCTGGTCTGTACATTTGCCTAGAACGTTAACAAATATCCTTAGAGATGCCTTTTTGTTTTCCTACTTACTCCTCCTACCTCACCTGTATGAATGTTTAGATACAACATTCAAGCACAGACACACTAAGGGTAAGATAAGGTAAAGCAGGGACGTGTGAAAGAGAAGACGCTTCCGCCGTGTATTCAACCAGTGTGCAACAGGAACAATTAGCATTCATACCCTTCAACATTTGCTGCGGGAGACTGAGCACCTATGGGTTTGCCTGGAGTGCAATGACGTCGATTCTGATTAACAATAAAGTAGTTTTATAGAAGATACTGTTGTAGGGGAGTGAAGTGGGGATAGATTTGACTATACTAGGTCTCAACTTTCTGAGGTCAGGTGACCAGTTCCCTGTCTCACTACCTTAGCCTTCACTAGATCAAGAGCAGAGACAGGTATCCATTTACAGCTGGACAGAATGGAGCATGAGGTTACCAGGTTTCAAATACAAAAACTGGCAGCTTTGCCATGAGGCAAGCACTCTATCCACTCTGCCAATCAGACACTCAGAAAAAAATGATAGAATGATTTTCTCAACTTTTTTAAAAAAAAGTTTTGTTTTTCAGTTCACTATTCTCTCTGTCTGTATTTTATCATTCCTTCCCTCCTCTACTTTCCCCTCCTGCACTCACTAGTCCCTTGTTACTGCTTCTGTTGTCATTTCTCTCACCTTCTGATGCTCCCTGTAGTGCCTGGTCACTGTTCCATGAGCAGCCTCAGACTCAATAGTTTTTCCATCTGGACACACCAACACACTAGTCATCAGACCCAGGGAGCCATAGCCTACAGATGAGAAGAAATAATAACAAGTGAAGAAGCAGACATGTTAGAGACAATTATACCAACAGCCAAAAGCACAACATACACAAATATGGCTGAATCACACTTCAGTCACAATACTGTAACAAATAGGGTTAAGGTTAATGCAGTAAATTAAGAGTGCTATCAGGTGTTACTTGAGGATACCATGGTTAGGGATTTAGTTTTAGGATTTGGGAGTTAGGGTTAGACAGAAATATAGCTCCTAACATTAGCCCTAACCCCAACCGAGATGGCCAACCACCCTGTAAAATGTGATTAACTAAAAAAATATTGCTTACTTACTTAGTCGTTTCCCTTCTTCCGTGAGGTGTAGAGGTTTGGAAGAGAGAGTGCCAGACTATCCTATCGGCTGTCTTCCTCCTGGCCTGGTTCCATTCTAGTCCTCGGTCCTTCAAAGATTGTCTAATGTTGTCCTCCCAGCGGACTCTGGGTCGTCCTGGGGGTCTGGATCCCTGGCTCTTTGTTTCCCACACTTGTCATGGTAGCCGGTCTTCTCCCATTCTGCAGACATGGCCAAACCATCTTAGTTGGGACTGTTCTACTTGGGTCTGCAGGGGGTGGGATTTTAGGCCTTGACGTATAGTCTGGTTGCGGACCATCTCTCTTCTTGTTACTTCAACCACCTTCCTCAGATATCTCATTTCTGATGTTTGGATCTGGCTTTTGTGGGTTGTAGTCATTGCCCATGAATAGCATCCATATGTCAAGACTGGGACATAGGTGGAGTGGTATACAGCCATCTTCGTTTTCTTACCAACCTCTCTCTTGCTGAGGAATCCTCGATTTATGGCCTGAAAAAGTCTCCCAGCTGCTGCTTTTCGAGTGGCCAACTCTTCTTTGATGCCTCCCTTTCGGTCTATAATAGCTCTGAGGTATTTAAAGTGGTCGACCTGCTCCAGGACCTGTTCTTCCAGCTTAATCTGATGTCTTCTTTCTTCTCATGATATCACCATGGATTTTGTTTTAGAGCTGCTTATGACCATCCCTCTCTTCTCCAGCTCTTCCTTCCAGACTTGCAGGTTGGATTGGAGATGTGCCTCTGATTTAGCAACCAGGGCAACATCATCAGCAAATGCCAGCTCTGAAATACAGACCTGTCTCATCTTCCAGTACCCCACTGAATACTTTCTTGTTCTCTCCTTACATGCCTTGATGACATCGTCCATGAGAAGTATGAAAAGATAAGGTGACAGGATATCACCTTATCTTACTCCAGTGGTGGTCCTGAACTCTTCTGACTTATGGTTTGCCATCCTCACATAATTTCTGCGAGACTTGTAGAAGCTCTGTATAGCATGAATCAGAGGTGCTGTTCAAAAAAATATCATGATACTATTTATAAAAACCTATTCCTCTTATCTCCCTTGTTCACTTCTGAAGGAACACCGCACTAGGATCAACACAACTGATCATCATGCAGGAAGCCTGTACCAAAGTATTTCATGTGCCCTTGAAGCAGTGATTTCTGTTGATATTTGCCTTACATGATGAGGTTACCAACTCCGTGAATAATCCAAATTTAAATGCCTCTTATGACATGCCTGAGGACTCAGTGGTACCATTCTTTCTTTGCTCACAGACCCTCAGGAATTACTAGCAGTAATAATTAATTAAGACACTACTTAATCCCTCACCCTTAAGCTCCCTGTGCAACATAGGCCGTTAACAATCTCTTTTACAAAATGCATGTTAATATCAACTAGACAAAAATTACAAAATTCAGAGAAAACAACACTTCAGATCTACATTGGTACCTCACTAATTGAAAACGTTAATGCACATAAAACTCTAGGTATAATCGTCGACCAGCATCTAAATTGGAACTCACATGTACATGCACCGACCAAGCAAACGGCACAGAAAGTTTACCAATTAGCTAAAATCAAACATTTCCTAGATGAAGAAGCACGAAAATTGTTCTATATATCTCACATACAAGCAAACCTTGACTACTGCTCTACTATCTGGGATGGTTGCTCAATGTCCAACACAACAGTGTGTGAAATATGAACATATCTCCAAAAATGAAAAAAATTTAAAAAGGGAAGAAACAGACATTCAAGCATGGAAAAACACAGATATGAAGAGGAAAGACAAAAGAGACAGCACTCTTCTATCAATAACAGAACGCAAATGAATAAAAAATATCAAAATTCTAAAATTGTCAGGGACTACAATAACATGATGGGATGCGTTTCTGAGCTGCATCATGCTTCACTGACTTGCATACAGAATATAACTTTTACATAATTTTGTGTGCGGTATGTTTTACTTGAGTGCAAAAAGACCTGGTTTATGTTAGAATGAAATCATTTTTCTTTTTCTTAAAAAAAAATTTTTTTTTTCTTCACTGGGCCTGAGTAAAGTCATTTCAGTTTTCACATGAAAGTTTGTTATAACTTCATAAACACAGCGACACGAGGTCAAAGAGTCTGATACATCATTCAGTACTTTTCAAATATGAAAAAAAGGTTCTTATGGGAAAACTGTTAATTTCCTTTGTCTATACCATGGCCAGGTTTTTAACAAAATCAACTAAAGTAGGCAGGGACCATAGTGATTGGCTACCCAAGCAAAGATTGTAACCCAGACTTTTCAGGACCATATGTCAGCTATGCAGCCAATTTTTGAGGCATGCCTCATGGAGGTCTAAATTGGCTGTGTTAATCTAATGACATGACATCTATTCTTCTTTAAGTTTTTACTTCTATTTTCCTAGCTTGACTAATTCCTCTCCTACATAGTCTGTTTTGCCCCCTTTACTACCATTTACAAAAAGATTATTTTCAGTAATGAGTAGGAAACTTTCTTTAATTGAAAACAATTCAGCTGAGTAAATGCAGAAACATGGGAATAAAAATAAACAAGGGTGTAAGTACACCTCTCATATAAATATCCACTTTCCTCCATTAAAACAAAATAATAGGAGTTTTGCCCCGCTTTGGCAAGGTGAGTTCAACCTAGACACTGTCCATCAATTATATTAGGGGGCATGTTCACAAATAAAAGACCTTGTTGTATGGTGTATAGTTTCCTCCATTTGCTAAATACCATACTAACTGCTTTTGGTTATCATCTACAATCAATCCTTGCTACTCACATGCTCCATATTCACGTGAGATAAAGTGTAACCCAGTTTTTGCCACTTGCGGACACCACAAGGGTATTCGCAGCCATGCCCAGTAGGCAAAAGATGTTGAGACGCCTGCTGCGCAGCAAGAAGATGCTGGCTCCTTGTTCTCGTGGCTTTCATTGTGTTTACATGTGTCTTTTTTTAGCATCTTTTCATCCAAGCTTTTGCAGTTTTACGCCGTTTTTTTAATTATTATTGGAATTAATAATGGCATCCAAGCGTAGTGCAAGTGTGTTGGCGAGTGTGTCTAAGTGCAAGAAGGCTGTAATGAGCCTCAGTGATAAAGTATGTATGTTAGATAAACTTCTTTCTGGGATGTCTGTATAAAATTTTATTTTAAATGTTCTGTGTAAATGTTTTCAATGTTTGTTTTCCATGGATTTTGTAATACTGAGTGTGTGTGTTTGTGAGTGGATGTGTGAATGAGTAGTGACAGTGTGAGTGAATGGGTGAGTGAGTGAGTTTTGTTACACCAAAAGATTGTACATACTGTAATATTACAAAGAAAACAGTGTATAAAATACATTTATAAAATGCACAGTATAATAAATAAGCTGTTTTTTACAAGAAGGGTACATGAAATGATGAGTTTATGGTGATCAGTAGCAAAAGTGTATGGTGAACAGGGTCCCACAGGAACCTAACCCCATTTTTCCCATAGGATCAACGGTTCTGTACTTGTGGATTTCCATATTCACGGGGTTTTCAAGGAACCTAAGCCCAGAGAATAGCGAGGATTGACTGTATCTCAATTTTCTATATTCTCTGGTGTCTTGCTGGATTTTCAATATTCTACCAATTTAGGTGGTCAGAAACCCAGGTATTTCTATTAGACTTCCGCTTCTTCTTTCTGAGATGAATTTACCAAATGTTTTCAGGTTCTCTCATTTTTATACTGTCAAGACAGATTAAAACCATCTTTCACTTATCTACAACACAAACAAAGAACAGCAGCACGTTGGCTTATAAATACTTACCCTGGGCTACAATATCAGATTGGACATCTCCATCATAGTTCTTACAAGCCCAGACAAAGCCACCAGATGACTTCAGGCACTGAGCAACCATGTCATCAATCAGCCGATGTTCGTACCATATTCCTTTCTTGTCAAACTCTGCCTTATACTGGCTGAAAGCAAGAAATAACATATGTGCTAACTATCATCATCATTTCCCTTACAGTGTACGGGACCACCACTGTAACAGGTTCCCTGCAGTCACATGCTCTTACAGTGGTGGTTTATGTGACAATTTGTTGCACATGATGATGTTGCCAGATCCATGAACAAGCTTATATTAAGTCCCCTTGTACAACATGCCTGAGGAAGTATTAGTTCTTTATCTCCTCAAACCCCCCCCCCCCCCCATCCCATCCCCGAGAACTACACAGGGCTTTCTATACTGTGTCTTATCCTGTGCCATCAGTTCAAGGACACTGCCGTCAGTTCAAGGTCATTCAAAGTCTTCTTGATCTCTCTGAATCCTGTCTACAACTGACTTGACAGTGTGTACTGAGCTCTACATATAAAATTAGCATCTTAAAATTAACTGGTCATTTAAATAGTCAAATGAACCATTCGTGCCATAACATTCTAGCATTATACATTTTTAGTAAGAGTGTCTAGAAAAAAATTACATAGAGCATTTCTTACTAAAATATAGGAAGTATAAACAACAGAGAAAACCAATATTAGATTATTTATAGGCATGCGGTTCATCCATAACTGTGGAACAGGTATTGAGAATCGATAGATCTAGAGAATAGCACAATATAGTAAAACAGAATATAACAAGAACTAAAATTAATATATAAGAATCAATGATGGTGTGAGGATAAGCTGATAGTCTGATGGGGCGCTCATGTGGATGATGGCAGAAAATTGGTGGATTTGATGAAATCTCAGACATCCCTGGGCCTTCTCACTCCTTTTCATCTTTTTAACAACAGGGCAGTTATGAGAGACTTAACGTTGTTTATGTTTTGTTTGTTTGTTTGTTTCTTGGAAAGGGGAAGTCACACACAAATACATTCACACAATTTTGGTTTTGATTTACTATATTAGGACTGAGTGGAGGGGGAAGAAGATACTATATTTAGATATCGGAAGTCTGATTTTATTGTCTTGAATTTATTACACTATATGTCCTAGTTATAACCCATCAAGATTTGAACGGGTTACTTAACTCTTAGTATACGAGCTAATTTCATGACTACCTTTACAGATTTTGCAATAAACAATTTATTTATAAAGATAACATAAGTGTTATATATCAAAATGTGAAGAAATGAAACCCCTATATCATGCACATAACTAAATTGTTCAGTGGTTTTAAACATGCATTCACCTATAAATTTTCGCTATTGACGGGGATCGATCATCGGCCTCTCTAAGAGGCCGCTCGTATACTAAGAGTTAAAATAACAAATTATAAGTTTAGCCACTGAATTATACCATAACATATATGATCTAAAGCAACTTTAAAAAAACAAAACAAACATTCCACCGTGTCCATAAAAAAAAAAAGAAAGTCAAAAATAGAAATTCTAACTCAATATCTCTTGAAATAACCCAAACATGAACACAAGAAACAAGTAAGCATCCACACGAATGATTTAACACTGCTAAAGCAATATGGAAAGTTATATAGCAATATCATACAAACACATTATTGTCTGTTTCTCCTGTAGGTAATTACCCATTTTCAGAGCATGCTTGTCAAGTCTTTTTTTCCCCCCTTTTTTGTGAATTAAGTTTTTTTTACATGGTGTAACATTTCTACTCTGCTTACATTTCTTCTTCCTATTTCATTCCATGTAAACCTACTTTATTCTTCAATATTTTCTTGTAGCAAGTGAAAATGGTCTGTTTTTCCCTGTGTTTTTATTTTCTTACAGCTATTGTTCTTGTTAGCTGATCTACTTGCAGTTTTAAAACTTTAATAATTCATTACAAGTCATTCTCAGCAACAAAATATCCTGAATATTCTTGTACAGAAGCAGTATTTAAATGCATTTTTGTGTTCACACAATGTCATTGTTACCACTCATTTTGCACGCAGGCTTGTTAAGGCATCAGTGGTCTATGGTTCGATCCCCAGATGAGGTGGGATTTTTTAAGGCCACAAACGGCTCCTGGGTCGACCCAGCCCCAAATGGGTACCAGAGCAACTCTGGAAAGGTTAAGGTGGCCGGAGTGATGCCGACCACATCACCCCTAGTGTGCCGACGGTAAAGATAATATCGGCCTAACACCATATTCCCAATATGCCTCAATGGGCGTGTAACAGGTTCCTTTACCTTTTTTTACCTTTGTTGAGGCATCGCTGTGCCCAACTGAGAGGTACACATAACAGCATTAGTGTTGAAAGCGAGCCATTTGTTAAAAGGTGACCTATATTTAAATTAGTGTATGACGTAGGCAATGTCTGCGGCGAAAAACGAACGGCTAACGTTCAGGGGTCACGGGTTTTTCGATGTGATCATCCTAGTGAACAGTGTGTGTGTAGGAGCTCCTTACTGGGGTTCTACATTCTATTCATTTATTGTCAGATTATGTACTGACTACTTCAAGAATGTGTGTCTGAGTTATGTGTGGCAAGACGGCAGACAGAAGGTAGTACTTAATTGTGTGATACATTTTAATATTCATGACAATGTCGTTTTGGACTATTTGCAGACAGTTTGACCTCTAACGGCACAGCTGTATAGGTCATCAATGGTTACTGCCGGAGATAATCTATTTATTATGGAGCATCATTTTTATACAAATGTCTCAATGTGTGAAGTACTCAGTGTTGTAAATATTGTCAAATAAAAATCGTGTTAATTGTACGATGGACTGAGCGTACTTATTTCAAGTTGATCTGACTGCATTTACATTTGAATGTTATACATGCCAATGCACGACATAACAACATGTGTTACCGATAACATTTAAAACTACCAATAAACTTGAGGTAACACCCAATGGTGGCCAGCAAACGGGATTTTTTTTTTTTTTTCAATTCAAAATTCATCATTATGAAGCCTTCTGTCTGTGCCACTTTTACAAAATTTGTGCTATCGGCGAGCCATACTCGTCAGCGCGTACAAACTGCACTGCGCAGCTTTAGTTGACCTTTTCGCATTGGCAGCGAATTGGCGGCAGGATCCAGAGCATCTACAAGCCTACTACAAACTTATTAAACCGATAACATTTAAAACTACCAATAAACTCGAGGTAACAGTCATCGTAATATAACATTAACACATTAACTACCGCGAGCCGGTGGGACCAGCTTTTGAAATCCTATCATTTGGACCGCGAGCCGCTCAGAGCGTCGATCTAATGTTAGTAATAAAACGAATGAAAAATGTACTGAAACACTTTCTGATCTGGTTAGAGATTTTAAGTTGCCACCGGAAAACAAATTCCCAAAGCATGGTTGTTGTAGAACACTGGAAAATTGATATTATGTTCATATTTTTCAGCGTTTTGGGTTAGTTACCAAATCGTGTAAAACTGTTTACCATGGCAACTAGTGATAGGACCACAAAAAATGCTTGTACATCTCGTCTAACGGCTGAATGGGCTAGAAACTTGTATTCAACAATTGACTGATAGATCTAGCGACGAGGACAAGAGTGAAAACGGTGTGCACATTGATTGAAATAGTGATTTTGATAGAGATGGGGCGCAAGCAGTTATAATTGTGAAAATATTGCAAGTCCTCGGCCATCGGACAGCCATTAAATAGTAACAACCTCTATTAGAGTTACAAATGGTGCTTATTGTAATACTACATTCATTTATCTTTAAAATGACGTGTAATTCATAAAAATCTGTAAACAATTACGAAAACTACAGCTTACTTTGGGAGCCGCGGTAGCATAGTGGTTAGTGCACTGGCTTCCTAGCTCAGTGGTCTATGTATGGTTCGATCCCCAGAAAAAAATGAGGTGGGGTTTTTTTTAAGGCCGTAAACGGCTCCTGGGTCGACCCAGCCCCAAATGGGTACCAGAGCAACTCTGGGAAGGTTAAGGCAGCCGGCGTGATGCTGACCACATCACCCCTAGTGTGCCGACGGTCGAGAAAATATGGGCCTAACACCATATTCCCAATATGCCTCAATGGGCGTGTAACGGGATCCTTTACCTTTACCTTACTTTGTGCAAACACCTACAGGATGAAAATGGGAAAACAATTTAACTCGGCCACAGTGTGTTTTTCAATTCGGTAGTTAATGTGTTAAGCTTTACTAGTAGGCGTTTCTGTATAGCATAAATGTTTCCTTCAAACAACTGGTAACAATTCCCAACCCCCCTTTTTTCTCTATTTAAAAAAAAAAAAAAAACAACCTTTATATCAATAGATATATACACATATACAAAATGCATTTGGCAAGCTATCACAACAGAACTTTGCTTACCTGTCATAGATCTCCTGAAAGATGTCCTTGAACCTTCCATCATACTTCTTGAGAATGGTATTCTTGGTGCTCATGTAGAGAGGCCAGCCTTTTATCAGAGCATATTGGAAACAGGCATGAGCAAACCCAGTGATAGACTGCAAGGAAGAATACCGGAATCAGACTGCCAGCTATTGAACAGTTTAACTAGTACAAAAGCCAGTATCACTATCAGCTTCAGGGTCACATGGGCAGGAGTGTTAGTTTCTATATATCATCTCTTTTTGGAGCGTGGAGCCAGAGATGCAGCTGGGCCCCTCACAGGAAGTCTATTTCACAGCACATGAACCTGCAGTGGTGTTTTCTGTAGCCACTGCCAGACACATTTAAAAAAAAAAAAATTTGCCTCATTTTGGCGAGGCGCGTCCCTTTCAACCTAGTCAGTTATATTAGGGCGCATGTCCAAATATAAAAGACCTTTAGGTCTCAGTTTGAAAAAGTAATGCAGTTGCCAGACGTCATGCACAATCTCATATTAGTCACCTTTTGTCACATGACTGAGGTACCAGTAGCCTTATTCTTTCTCTGTCTCCTTAGAAACCCCTGGGAACTAAACGAGGTATCTTATCAGAATGATATAATGAAACTTGATTTAACCAGTTATGAGACCCAGAACATTAATGAATGATGATAAACGGAATGATCTGGAAAGAGATGGGCTAACCTCATCTGTGTTGTACATAGCCAAGCCAACTCCACCACCATTCTTGAAGGTAAACACAGGCATCTTGACTGGCTGGCCTCCTTTAGCTGGTGTAAACACAAGCTCCAACAATCCCTCAGTCTGAACCACATAGTCTACGGCCTTATACTGAAATAGAACAATGACTGTTACATAACGTGGTCTAAAGAGAATATACTCTATGACATCACCACCCTCATCATTCTCATGTAAACAGGGCTGTAACTATTGCTTATCACTAATTTCTACATATTCTTTATTAATTTTTAAAAAATCTCTGCCCATGAGGCTCTAGTTGCCTTGGCTACAGTTTATCTCCAGCTTCTCTGCTTTTCTCTTTCCCTGCAGGTTCCAGTCAAGGCTATATATATATATATATATATATATATATATATATATATATATATATATATATATATATATATATATATATATATAGGTTAGCTGTTACCTGGGGGTATGTTTTAATAATCTCTTGTTTCTCTCTTTTGTCATAAAATTAACAGTGATACAACGTAAAAATATCTCCAAAGGATAAAATGTAGGGATAAAAAGAATGCGTAAGTTACTAAAAGACATGATCGCCCACGCCGCGGGTCATCACCCGCCATGGAAATTAAATTGCTGGAACGGTTATCATTTGAACGGGATGAGAACGGCGGATCAAAAGGAAAAAATATGACTGAAAAATTGCGTGAGACTAGCAAGGCTTAGAAGATGCAATTGGGAGGGGGAACGGAGGAAAAGTCACGTCCCCAAGTTGACACAAGGTAACGAAATCGACAAAAGGGACCATAGTTAATATACGCAATAGTCATTTTTTGGATGTTTTTGCGATATTTTGTCCTTTATTTGAATGCAGCGGCAAACGTTTCACAGAAGATTCTAGAAAATATTTCGAAAAAAACAACTAACCTTGAAAAGTAACTTTTTCTTAATAATGATGTTAGGAATATAAAACCTAGCTGGCCGGATGGCCTATTTTGAGCAGTGAAATAATATGCTTTTATTTATACAGACGGATAGTTAATAATGAAGACATTGACAAAAGACTGTGTTGTTCACATCAGCGAAAGACTGCATTGAATCAAACATGTCACTAATTTGCACAAAAACCGCGACCTTGAGACTCAAGTGTCCAAATCTAGTTAGAATGAAAGAGAGAGACATTGGTGGGAGCTGTGGCTAAAAATAACTTTAAAGACAAAATTTGTAGAGGGGACGGATAGGTTGGTTCAAAAACCAAGTACGTTTTTGTGAAAACGCAAGTAGAGACGGACGGACTAACAGATAAAAATCCATACTTGACTGAAGCATGACTGAAATGACTTTAGTGTAGGAAATTTGAATTTGAAAAAAACACAAGGCATTGATTGGCCACAGACAATCATATTATCAGCGCTCAGACGCGCTTTTTTGCCATTCCTCAATAGTTGTCCAGTGATAGACACAGTAAATTTTAAGTGTGGTGATTTCCAATGAAGTAAATTGAAATAAGTTCAGGGACGCCATACTATAGCCAGCAGCTCAGCTGAGTTTTGCTAGCATTTCTGTGTTCTTTATTCATAATCTGGTAAGATTGAAATTATTTCGTTGTATATTTTAAATACTGTTTAATGTTTCGAGTGATTTGATACTGCCATATCGAAATCTAGCCTTACAACAAGTAAGGATTTGCTCTAGACCCCCCGCCCTAGTTCAGGGTCTAGGGACAAACAATATATATATAAACTCCAGCAAGGATTAGGAAGGACAGATCAAGTGTTGAGATCAGTGGAACATATCACCTATCCTATTCTATGACAGGAAGCTAATAAACATATTTCGGAATATGTAGTCTGGGAGAACTTATCCTATGTGAAACCAACTTGGTAAGATGTGTTGTATGGTCAGAGAGATCTGACCCTGTCTAAGTGGTGTTATTGTAAATTGTTACGTGTAGAAGTGGCTCCTTAGGTAAGGTTCTGAACCTAAACCAATACTTTATTTCAGAGCTGTGTGTTTTTTTGTGTTGACACCAAAAGGTGGTGTCAAATGCTGGGTAAATAATTGACAGTGAGGACCCGTGCAGTGTCGCATCTCGGCAGAACAGCCTTGTATTGCCCCAAGCACGGAGAGGTGGGGCCACCCGATATATTGCCCCCAAGCACGGAGAGGTGGGGCCACCAGATTCCAGCACCAGAACTACTCTTTCAAAGTTACGTAAGCAGGCTGGTCTGCTGGATTTACACCAACTTCATAGACATAGCACCCAAAGTGAATTACTACTAAAACATCCCATTTCCTTCCATCATTAATGGACAATGTTTGGTAGGCTTAGACAGGGAGGGATGAAGCCACCCCAACAGCACATCTATTCATCGTTCTCCCAGGGAAAATAAAATTATGAACTGTAGAAATATTAACTAATCGTGAAAATTGTATACATACACACCTTTTATTTATCATGCCATTCACTCATAAATTCCAAAATCTTTCATATGTTCTGGCCAAAATAAAACCTTGGTTCAGAACAAATAAATTTAAAAAAGATTTACTTTCTAAAATTTCACCAGCTGAATTTAGTTCATTGTGTTCTAAATTTTATTGATAATATTATATTATTTAATAGCTGTGTGTGTGTGTTTGTATATGTCAATACAACACATTACATTCAGTACCCTAGATTTTAACGTAGCCACATTCATTAGGAAAAAAAGATAGGTGTGAGGTCGTAGTGGTAGCAAGAAAGGCCTTCTGAAAATTCACAGCTACATTTTATCTCAGGAGCCTTCACAGCTGACCTCATACATCACACTTAGTAATATCACCATCATACAATACCATCAAAACCACTACATATATTGGGGTCTTGTCCGGGATAATTAGCATAAACAGTAATATAAGGATCTCCTGGTGGGAGAAATAAAATTAGGGGAACAAAATTGTAAAATTCCCTTAAAATTAAATGTGTCCCTTTAAATTAAAAGGGCAATTAGAAGTTGGTGAATCTTCACAGCCAGTGTTAGTTAATTAATTAATTAGAATTATTTTAGTCTAGAGTAATTATAAGTACTTTAGTGGTTGGAAATTTTACTTTGCTTATTGCTAGATTTGTTTAAAAAGTATGGCGGAGCTGGCAAAATTTAGATCAGCTGCTGTGCTGACCGCAAAGGAGATGGGAATGGATGGTCAGATTTTAATTCAATACGTAACGGCTGAATGTGATAAATATATTGAACGGGAAGAAAGAAGATTAAAAAAAGAGGCTGAAAGAAAATTAGAGCCTGAAAGGTTGGCTGAAGAGAAGAGGTTAGAGGCTGAGACTAAGAGGCTGCAGATTGAGGCAGAAGAAAAACGACAGCAAAGGGAGGCAGAAGAAAAAAGATTGACTGCCGAAAGGGAGGCAGAAGATAGAAGGTTGCAAAGGGAGCACGAATTACGACTAAGGGAGCTGGAATTACAAGGCCAGGCTCCTGAAAATGGTTCCAGCCCTTTTGCCTTAGATGCTACGCCCAGTCTGGGAGCCTCAAACTCAGCTATGGGGTTCCATTTAGACCATTTTGTTGAAAAAGACGATGACATAGAGGGGTACCTAGGACGTTTTGAGTTATTAGCTACTACATATGGGTTAGAGAGAGAGAGGTGGAGTTTAAAGCTATCACAGGGACTGAGAGGTACTTCTTATGAAGTCTTCGCAAAAATGAACAGAGAAGACCAAGACAATTATGACATGTTAAAGCAGGCTTTGTTATTGAGGTACGAAAAAAAAAAAATGGGGAATTTTATCGTAAGAAATTTAGAAATGCCAAACTGTTGTCTGGGGAGACATACCACCAATTCTCTGCCAGACTGGAAACCTATTTGGAGAAATGGACTGCTCTGGGGAAGACCCAAGATCTTAAAGAAATGATCATGATTGAGCAATTGAGAGAGTCCATGGCTCCAGACATGAGAAAATTCCTCATGGAACAAGGTGCAGAGAAATTGGGAGAGGTTTTAAATGTCGCTGAGAGGTATCAGGCAGCCCAGGCAGAGGTAAGTGGTGCTAAAAAGAAGCACATAGACAATTTTAAAGCTCCACAGCAATTTAATAAATTTGATAATAGAGAGCAGGGAAATAAAGGTAGGACAAACTTTGAACGGCCAAGAAATGACTACCGAGACAGAAACTCACAGTTCAATGACCAAAAATTCAATGAAAGAAAACCGTTGAACCAAGGAAAAAGATGGTGTAAATGGTGCAAGAAAGAAAACCATAACACCGAATTTTGTAGAAGGAAACCTTCAAACATTGCTGCAATGAAGTCGGGGACGCAACGATTAAAGGTTAATCCTAATGGACAACAGGAACCTTATCACCCCCCAGTTTGTGAGGATGTTATTTGTAATGGGGTCACCATAAGGTGCCTTTATGATACAGGTTTGGATTATGATTCAGTTGTGAAGTCTAGCTTAGTGGACCCAAGTCAGTATACCACAGAAACAGTGGAAATACAAGGGGCGACTAAGGACATACCACTCATGACACTTCCCATCGCAAGGATAACGGTGAAAACTCGCTATGTGGAAGGAGAAATCAGAGCAGCAGTGATAGATGAACCAATCTACCCTCTGATATTGGGGTGTAGATACGTCTTCTTGGGGAATCCCGAGAGGCCTGTGATCATGGCGACAGTGCAGACCAGGTCACAGAAGAAGGAGGAAGAAGGTGAACCTATAAATGCTCATCCAGAGGAGATGAGGAAGGCGCAGGCTGAGGATAGGACACTCAAGCCATGTTTTAAAAAATTGCCCAAATGCCACACACCTCCGAGCAAGGGGGAATATTTAATGAAGAACAAACTATTATACAGGAAGGCCGGAACTGGAACAAATGGTCACAACCAGCTGGTTCTTCCCACTTCATAGAGATAAAGTGATGGAACTCGGGCATGCGATTCCCTTCAGTGGTCACATGGGGATCAGCGCCACAGGACAGCGTATAGCTTGTCATTACTTCTGGCCAGGGATAACGGAGGATATAAAAAGATATGTCAAATCCTGTCCTGAATGTCAAAGGGTAGCTCCAAAGCACTGGACTGCTCCTGCAACTCTAGGGGAAATGCCCATAGTGGGAACACCTTTTGAGAGGGTTGCAGTGGATATTGTGGGACCTCTCACTCGGATCAAGAGGAGGAACAGTTACATCCTTACTCTGGTGGACACTTGTTCTATGTGGGGAGAGGCGGTAGCCCTGCCATCAATTGATTCAAAACATGTAGCAGAGGCACTACTTACAATATTTACCCGATTAGGATTCCCACATCAAATCTTGACGGATAATGGATCTCAGTTCAAGGGGAAACTAACGGAAGAAGTTTTTAAACTATTTCAAGCCAGACACTTTCATTGTAGTCCATACCATCCACAAGGGAACGGCCAGGTAGAGAGGTTCAACGGGACTCTCATTTCTATCCTGAGAAAGCTGGCACACGAAAAACCGGATCTGTGGGATCAATTCCTGCCCGCCGCATTGTTTGCGTATCGGGAGGTACCACATAGTTCAACCGGGATGGCTCCCGCAACTCTGCTATTTGGGAGGCCAATAAAAGGTCCATTAGAAGCTTTATTAAGGACCTGGACGGATGAGAAGGCGGAAGAACCTGTTACCTCATCTTATCAATACGTGAACGAACTGACCAATCGTCTGAAAGCTGGATGGAAACTGGCAAATGATAATTTGAAACAAGCCAGGAAGAAACATGCAGCATATTTTAATAGGAAGGCAAAGGACCGAGAACTAGCTGTGGGAGAGAAGGTGCTTCTTCTACTACCCGGCAGCCAGAATAAATTACAAATTGGATGGCAAGGTCCATATACGGTTCTAGAGAAGGTGTCTAGAACAAACTATAAAATTGACAAAAAGGGGAAGGAGAAAGTTTATCATGTAAACCTGTTAAAGAAGTATCTGGACAGACCACTCCAGGAAAGCACCCACTTATTGACCTTGGCTATTGCAACTCAGATGCAAAAGGAACCACTCACCTCACATGAATACCCATTACATCCTTGTGAAACAGCAGCACAGGTAAAAGTCAGTAAGCACCTGACTAAAAACCAGAGCGAGAGAGTTCAACAGGTTCTGGAGGAACATACAGATGTATTAACAGATAAACCAGGCCATACAAATTTGCTACAGTATGACATGAAACTGGTAGACTCAAACCCAATCTGTATGAGAGCCTATTCTATTCCGTTCGCGAAGGAGAAGGCATTGAAGGAAGAAATAGATTATTTATTGAAGGAGGGGATCATTTCACACAGTTATCTTCAAAATAGCCCTGTCTTTCCCGTGGCTTTTCTGCCATCCTGCAACTTTGAGTTAGGGAGTTCTGAGCTCCAGTCTCTTTCCCAGGCATTTTATCCTGGCCTGGCACGCATACAGAGGACCCCACTTCTGGTTCTAAGTTAGCAGTTGGGGATAGGTGGGGTAGCACACTGTGCATTCCCCGTCATCCAGGGGGCTCTCCAACTATGCAGAGCTTGCACAATGCTGTGCTCTGGTTCTGGGCTCTCCCAAGGAATCCTCACGTCCTGCACAGAGCCACTTCCCGATACCCACCATCTGCCAACCCTCCATTGTAGAAATCTCCTGCATGCGGCCATCCAGTCAAGAGCCAGTATTAAGTCTGGTGCCCAAGTGATCCCCCCAAGCTCAGTGTGCAATGCTGGGTTCTCATCATGCTGCAACACAGGAGGGATTGTGATGCTCAGCCATCTCTCTCAATTCTGCACCGATAAGTGACATCGGGGACTTAACTTTGCCTCAGTACTGGGAGGCCCCGTTTCCGGGTACACCACACACAGCCAATTGAGGCAACGGTCGCCATGGGCGTGATAGACGACAAACAGTGAAGAATGAGGCAAGAAAGCATTTAACCCATGAAGTGGGGGTGGATTGGTGCAGACCAGAGCATGTACCACTCGCCGGTGGGTTCTGCATCTACACCTATAGGGTTCCACCCACTCCTCAGCCCATTTAGTCTGGCCCCTCACCCAGGACCTGTCCGGCTTGGGTGACCCTGCCAGGAGTAAAACTCCCGCCGGCATAGCTCCCGGGATCATTGAGGCGCTCAAGCTCTCCAACCACGGCAAGGTAGGCTTACATGTGGAGAGATTTCACACAGTGAATCACCCTTTAGTTCCAGTGTCGTCTTGTTGAGAAAACCGTCTGGGGAACACAGACTGTGCATAGATTACAGGAAACTGAATGCTGTCACAGAAGGACAAGTGGATCCATTACCAGACACAAAACAGTTATTTGCCAGATTAAACAAGGCAAAATACTTTTCAAAGGTGGATCTTAGTAAAGGCTATTACCAGATTCCAGTGAAGCCTGAAGTGAGACCTTATTTGGCTTTTAGCACCTCGGATGGACATTATGAATTCAACATGCTACCATTCGGACTGAAAAATGCTCCGAGTGTATTTTCAAGGATGATGCGCAAATTGTTGGATCCCCTGAATAACCCATGTATCACGAATTTCATGGATGATATTCTCGTCGCCACAGAGACATTTGAAGAACACATTGAAGCTCTAGAGATGTTATTTAATAGACTTAGGGAGGCGAACTTAACTGCTAGGCCAACAAAATGTTGTATTGGATGCAAAGAGTTGGAATTCTTGGGACACACTGTATATCAGGGTAACATGACCCCTGACCCCAAGAACTTGGAAAAACTGCGGAGAGCACCTAGACCACAAACAAAAAAGGACGTGCGATCATTCGTGTCGTTATGCGGATTTTATCAAAAATATATCAAAGATTTTAACTCTATTTGTGCTCCTCTGACTGATCTGAATCGCAAGGGACTTCCAGATAAAATTATTTGGACTGCGCAAAGTGAATTAGCGTTCCAAGACTTAAAGGAAAAACTCACTAGCAAGCCTATTCTCAAACTGCCTGATTTGACACAGGACTTTGTCTTAAGAACCGATGCAAGTAATGTAGGACTCGGAGGGGTTTTGTTGCAAAGATCATCTTCACCTGATGGGGAACTGAAACCAGTCACTTATGCAAGCCGCAAATTGAATAAGGCGGAACAAGGATACTCCACAAGCGAAAAAGAATGTTTAGCGTTAATCTGGGCAATAAAGAAGTTTCAAATCTATCTGTATGGTAGGACTTTTGTGGTCGAGACGGATCATCAGCCTCTCGTATTCTTATCTCAGGCTAAGCATGAAAACGCAAGATTGCTGAGGTGGTCTTTATTGCTTCAACCTTATCAGTTTAGTATCCAATATATCCCAGGCAAATTGAATGTTGGTGCAGATTTCCTCAGTCGGCACCCCTGTGATCAAAATTAGAGTAGTGGCAGACGTGAGGAGAGATTTTACCTATGTGTATCACTGGTTTTAGAACTTGCCGTAGGCATGTTTTCAAGTGGGGAGATGTGTCATAAAATTAACAGTGATACAACGTAAAAATATCTCCAAAGGATAAAATGTAGGGATAAAAAGAATGCGTAAGTTACTAGAAGACATGATCGCCCACCCGCGGGTCATCACCCGCCATGGAAATTAAATTGCTGGAACGGTTATCATTTGAACGGGATGAGAACGGCGGATCAAAAGGAAAAAAATATGACTGAAAAATTGCGTGAGACTAGCAAGGCTTAGAAGATGCAATTGGGAGGGGGAACGGAGGAAAAGTCACGTCCCCAAGTTGACACAAGGTAACGAAATCGACAAAAGGGACCATAGTTAATATACGCAATAGTCATTTTTTGGATGTTTTTGCGATATTTTGTCCTTTATTTGAATGCAGCGGCAAACGTTTCACAGAAGATTCTAGAAAATATTTCGAAAAAAACAACTAACCTTGAAAAGTAACTTTTTCTTAATAATGATGTTAGGAATATAAAACCTAGCTGGCCGGATGGCCTATTTTGAGCAGTGAAATAATATGCTTTTATTTATACAGACGGATAGATAATAATGAAGACATTGACAAAAGACTGTGTTGTTCACATCAGCGAAAGACTGCATTGAATCAAACATGTCACTAATTTGCACAAAAACCGCGACCTTGAGACTCAAGTGTCCAAATCTAGTTAGAATGAAAGAGAGGGACATTGGTGGGAGCTGTGGCTAAAAATAACTTTAAAGACAAAATTTGTAGAGGGGACGGATAGGTTGGTTCAAAAACCAAGTACGTTTTTGTGAAAACGCAAGTAGAGACGGACGGACTAACAGATAAAAATCCATACTTGACTGAAGCATGACTGAAATGACTTTAGTGTAGGAAATTTGAAAAAACACAAGGCATTGATTGGCCACAGACAATCATATTATCAGCGCTCAGACGCGCTTTTTTGCCATTCCTCAATAGTTGTCCAGTGATAGACACAGTAAATTTTAAGTGTGGTGATTTCCAATGAAGTAAATTGAAATAAGTTCAGGGACGCCATACTATAGCCAGCAGCTCAGCTGAGTTTTGCTAGCATTTCTGTGTTCTTTATTCATAATCTGGTAAGATTGAAATTATTTCGTTGTATATTTTAAATATTGTTTAATGTTTCGAGTGATTTGATACTGCCATATCGAAATCTAGCCTTACAACAAGTAAGGATTTGCTCTAGACCCCCCGCCCTAGTTCAGGGTCTAGGGACAAACAATATATATAAACTCCAGCAAGGATTAGGAAGGACAGATCAAGTGTTGAGATCAGTGGAACATATCACCTATCCTATTCTATGACAGGAAGCTAATAAACATATTTCGGAATATGTAGTCTGGGAGAACTTATCCTATGTGAAACCAACTTGGTAAGATGTGTTGTATGGTCAGAGAGATCTGACCCTGTCTAAGTGGTGTTATTGTAAATTGTTACGTGTAGAAGTGGCTCCTTAGGTAAGGTTCTGAACCTAAACCAATACTTTATTTCAGAGCTGTGAGTTTTTTATGTTGACACCAAAAGGTGGTGTCAAATGCTGGGTAAATAATTGACAGTGAGGACCCGTGCAGTGTCGCATCTCGGCAGAACAGCCTTGTATTGCCCCAAGCACGGAGAGGTGGGGCCACCCGATATATTGCCCCCAAGCACGGAGAGGTGGGGCCACCAGATTCCAGCACCAGAACTACTCTTTCAAAGTTACGTAAGCAGGCTGGTCTGCTGGATTTACACCAACTTCATAGACATAGCACCCAAAGTGAATTACTACTAAAACATCCCATTTCCTTCCATCATTAATGGACAATGTTTGGTAGGCTTAGACAGGGAGGGATGAAGCCACCCCAACAGCACATCTATTCATCGTTCTCCCAGGGAAAATAAAATTATGAACTGTAGAAATATTAACTAATCGTGAAAATTGTATACATACACACCTTTTATTTATCATGCCATTCACTCATAAATTCCAAAATCTTTCATATGTTCTGGCCAAAATAAAACCTTGGTTCAGAACAAATAAATTTAAAAAAGATTTACTTTCTAAAATTTCACCAGCTGAATTTAGTTCATTGTGTTCTAAATTTTATTGATAATATTATATTATTTAATAGCTGTGTGTGTGTGTTTGTATATGTCAATACAACACATTACATTCAGTACCCTAGATTTTAACGTAGCCACATTCATTAGGAAAAAAAGATAGGTGTGAGGTCGTAGTAGTAGCAAGAAAGGCCTTCTGAAAATTCACAGCTACATTTTATCTCAGGAGCCTTCACAGCTGACCTCATACATCACACTTAGTAATATCACTGTTGGGTCCGTTCATTCTAATTGTAAAGAGCTTCATTACGCGAATGGTTGCAAAGAAACAAAATGTCAGAAAATGTTCTTCAAAACGAACTCCAACAAGTAGTATTTAACTGGTCACTTACTGGCAGCACACAAGTCTGTGATGACTGTACATATATTTTATTTAACGTGACACATACGGAGTGGAACACACAAGACAATCATGGTTACAGATTACAGATGCAAATGTCATACTTTAAAGTTGCTGATCATACTCTTAAATTCTTGGAGATTCTTCAACAATCAAGTCCTCTTCTATCCAAGTGAGTTGAGGATTACTTCTGTTCTCCGCTAATATACATTTACAATGAAGTCCGTTGACCTTCTTCCAAGGACGTCTATCGTGGTAAACGGATTCATGTTCGAGGATCAATCTTTGATATCTTCTTCTTCTCTTCTTCCGTCCTTAGCCAACGACCGGCAAAGCAGTCAGTGGCCATTACGCCTAGTGGCGTCTTAAGGGCAACAGCGAATGGATTTTCTTTGCCGTTGTTCCCATCACGCCTAATGGCGTCTTTAGGGCAACGACAAATCAATCCGTTTGTCGTTGTTTCCGTAATCAAAGTGACTGGCAAACGGGTGATCAGCCCGTTGGTAATCTTTGATATCATACCCGTAAAATTCCCAGACTTTCTTCATACAATACTTATGTAGCATATATATATAATCCAGACAAAGTCAGACACGGCAATACAATCAGGTTAGAGTCTTCTGTTGACTAACCTCTCCCAAAATCCATGCCATGACTTTGGCATTGGCGAAACGGCATATTAAAACATGTGAAGCATACAAAATCAATTAACTTCGTTTCCTCGTAGGTATCCTCCCTCTACGGTAATTCAAACAAGGCAATCGACTCCGTTTGTCCATTCTAGGAATGACATACTACGATGGATTCCCGCTAGACCATAACTAGGAGCGGCCTGATACTTCAATTAAAATCAATAAACATTCAATGTGAAATGGGGCGACACTTACATGATACTTCCACTATTGGCTTCGACATGAAGACCAATATATATATCAATAGAAATTATGGCTTCCACTAACTTGCCACGAATACAAGAAATATTCCACGGACATCAACATGGTCCGTACTGCCCCATACAAAACATGACGTCACAATCCCTAAACTAGGTTACCCGTGCGTCCAAAGCAACTCACACTGCATTGTGCACGTCAGTGCGTGAATCAATCGAACGCACAAATAATATAACTATATTAAGACTGGTGCGTACATTTGGCAGGACCGAAGACTACCCCCTTAGGTAATAAATGTACGTAACAGCTCCCTTATTACCTCCCCTTAAAAAAATTAATTCTATTAATTTTTTTGAACTTAGTACCCAAGAGAGGCGAGTCAAAACTACAACAAGATATATGAAATGCATAAAGTTATACCATATTAAGAAAAGAATATTAAACGAAATCAATATACTAAATGATAGTATGCATTAAAGCACACATCCACACTCGACCTACTTTGGAACGATGTGGTAATATTCGAAGTAAAAACAAGTTGAAAATGAAAAATGAAAAAACCATTAAAAAAAAAGATGATAATAAAATTCAACTAAGTTTTCAAAAAAAAATTTGAAACATATGATTTTCAAAAATGAAAATGAACAGCAACACTGATGATGATCAATGACAAGAGAATCAATAAAACAGAAAAATTGAAAATACAATGTGCAAAAATGAAGCAATGCAAAATTAAACACTTTAAGAATCAACACCCTTAATGTTTTTTAACACTAGTACGGTTGACTAGTGATCTAACAGTGAGATATCATAACTAAGACCCGTGAATGCAGGTATTACATGACAACTAAGAAAGTTAGTATGTGTGTGATCCATAATCAATTAAATAGATTAAATTGAATTATTCTAATTTATATATTTCTTAGTTACTAACAAATAACCAGTTACCAATATATTCTAAGTAATTCCAATATCAATCATTGTCAATGTTCAGTTACAACTAGTTAGTAATCGACGAGACGATGTTCTCAATGTTCCATACACGATAAAATATATTCTCGAACACGATATGTTCTATAGGAATAACAAATGTATATTTGTCTCTCTTAACAATATTTCCCTACTAATAAAAAGTTACTGTAGTACCAATGTTCACGTACTAATAAAATGTTACTCTAATACCACTGTTCCCGTTCTAATAAAACGTTACTATAGTATCAATGATAATGTACAAAGTTATTCATGTTATCGGTGAGGATGTTTCAACATCTGGAAGTGGTTTAGTTTCGACAAGTTCGCTTGGGCATCTCGACAAACAGTCTGCGAACACATTTTTCACTCCAGGAATAGCTCGTATTTCAAAATTGAATGGTTGAAGCGCTATAGCGTAACGCGCTGACTTAGATGATTTAACGTTCTTCGTGTTCAGTGCGGTAAGAGCTTTTTGAACAGATTCCACCACAAAGTGTGAGCCGAGGAGGTAACGTTCCAGTTTTGTGATTGCCCACACTAATGCGAGGAGCTCTTTATCCAGAACGGAGTATTTGAGTTCGCTCTCTGTAAGTTTTCTGGACACGTACATCACCGGAAATAAGGTGCCGTTATATTCCTGCATCAAAACTGCAGCAATAGCGTAAGAAGATGCATCACTGCGAAGAATGAAAGTGAGATTTTTGTTAGGCAACCTCAAAAAAGGTTCATTTGAAAAAAAATCGTTTTATATAGTCTAACGCCGTTTGGTGATCCTGCGACCACTTTATTACATTAGATGTGCCTTTCTTCAGTAGAGACGAAAAAGGTGCAGTTATAGTAGACAAATGAGGGATGAATTTTGAATAGAACTGTATTAGTCCTAAAAGAGATCTAACTTGTTTTTTTGTCTTAGGTGCCGAGATGTTTAAAATTTTAGAGACGTTACTGTGTTCTGTATACATGAAACCATGACCTATGCGGTGACCCAGAAATGAGATGTCATGAAAACCGACAAAAGCCTTTGAAGGTTTCGCTGTTAAGTTATAATCCCGTAAGGTAGAAAGTAAAGCTTTTAATTCATGAATATGTTCATCCCAAGAGTCACTGAAAAGACAGATGTCATCTATATAAGTAATGACATCGGGACGATGAGACAATATGCGGCGCATCATGCGTACAAAGGTAGCTGGCGCATTCATTAGTCCGAATGGCATAAAATTCCATTGAAAAAGACCCCGTGGCGTCGAGAAAGCGGTGAATGGCTTTGCTTTAGGAGTGAGTGGCACTTGCCAATAGCCCTTTGAAAGGTCAAATTTCGAAAAGAATGTGGCATGAGATAATTTCTCCAATAAGTCGTCTAAAAGAGGTAACGGTTCCGCATCGAATTTTGTAACTTTGTTTAATTTCCTGTAATCTATGCAAAGACGTATATTGTTGTCCTTCTTCCTAATGATTACCATAGAAGAAGAATATGGTGATGAAGATGGTTCAATTATATTTAATTGAAGCATCTCATCCAATTCCTTATCAACCTTATCACGAAAGTGTAAAGGGATAGGATATGGGCGAACTCGAATAGGCGTATCGTCAGTCAGAATAATGTCATGTTGGATGACTGACGTATGACCTGGGATGTCAGTGAGGACATCCTCATACGAGTGTAGAATATTAGAGACTTGCTGACGTTGATCAGCCGAAAGAGTAGATGAGATTGTAACATCATTCCATTTCTCAGTGGAATGGAGTGGTACAACTGGTATTGGTAGTTGTACATCATCGAAAGAAGATTCTTCTTCTTGGATGACTGACAAACTAGAATAGTGTTGAATAGGAGGTGTAGGATCGTCAGTTGCCTGGAACACTGACTGTAGATAATCAGGACGTGAGTAATACTCCTTCAACATGTTAATGTGGAAGGTTTTATGTTTACCATTAACATCAACGATGTAGTCGACATCGGATATTCTTGAGATGATCCTGAAAGGACCTCTTCAGGTAATTAAAAGACGATTGTTATGCGCAGGGAGTAATACAAAAGCTTCGTCACCAGGAATAAGCTGGCGAAGACGTCTATATTTGTTTGCAAATAGACGAGCTTTTTCTTTGGCTTGTTCGGATGATGCAGTAGCTAGTCTACAAGCATCTATGATTCTCTTTCTCAGAGAGATCACATACTCATAAGAGGATTGAGTTTCCTCTTCAATATTCTCGTCAACCAATAAGTCGTGGATTAACGACATCGGACCGCGTGGTTGCATGCCAAAAACTAGCTGGAATGGAGAAAACCCCGTGGCTTGATTTTGTACTTCGCGATACGCGAACAGAGCAGCGGGTATGACCCGATCCCAGTCTTGGGGATGGTCCTGGGTCATCTTACCCAACAACTGCTTGAGTGTCCTATTGAGACGCTCAATTAACCCATTTGACATCGGATGATAAATAGAACTAAGAGATCTGTCTATACCTAATGTCTTCATAACTTGAGACATGGATTCAGAAATGAACTGAACCCCATGATCCGACAAGATTTTCCGTGGAAAACCAATGCGTGAGAAGATTAACATCAATGCCTCTGCTACACTGGCAGATGAAGTGTTCTTGAGAGGGATGGCTTCAGGTCAACGAGTGCACATATCAATGCACGTAAGAATATGCGTATGCCCTCTAGCAGATGGAAGCATCGGACCAATAATGTCAATGGCCATTTTATCAAATGGTCTAATCGGGATGTCCGCAGCTTGAATAGGAGCCGCATGAAATGGACCCCGTACCTTAACTTCCTGACATATCAAACAGGACCGACAATAGAGAGTGATGTCCCTATGGACGCCTGGCCAGTAGAATGCCGAAAGCACTCTGGATTTGGTACGCGAAAAACCCATATGGCCCGCACATTGCGAGTCATGCGCATGTCGTAATATACGAGATCTCATAGAGGATGGGACTAAGATCTGATAACATAAGGATGAATCCTTTTCCCGTATTACTCTAACCAAAATCCCATTTTTAAGTATAAAGTCATGTCTAGATTTTGCAAGTTTGTTGCTGGTATTCTTTTTGTTCACATACTGAAAAATTTTTTTTTAATGAATCATCATTCTTTTGCAATGTTGCAAACAACTCCCGTGAAATAGGAGCATCATCATCACAAGTGGTATGAACTGTAGGTTCAATAGGTGTATCATGCGACATATTAGTAGCTTGCGCTCTAGTCACTACTGCATTTGCAGTTTGAATATGTCGCTCTTCCCATTCAGCTATTTGCTGTGGTGTACACTCTTTAATACCATGTATGCGACCAAGTATTACATCACAGATTGGATTCGGAAGGAGACATGCCTGGATCTTTCCTGAAAAAAAATGGTGTATTAAGGTCAATAATAGCAGTGGGAAATGTTTCAACGGTGCCACCAAAAGTCACACACACTTGACAACCCTGCCCGTGGCACAACTTGGGTTGATCAGCGAAGTCCGGACGCCCACAGTACTACAACCTGAGTCAAATAGGAGAGAGCATGAAATGTTGTTGACAAATCCCTTGTTAAACTTAAGAGAGCCCTGTCCCTGGTGTACTGACGCAGCAGTGGCCGTACAGACTACAGGTAGACTAGGCAAGGTATGTCCGCAACGCAGCGTCGTGATCGCCTTAGGCTGGAAAAGAGTCGAGCATTCTGGACAGTCTTTCACCTGGGTACAATCAAGAGAACAAGACATAGCATTGTGAGTTTCAGCTACTTTACCCTGTTCAATGTTAGCCTGTGTATCAATTAAAGAGACATTAGAATGTCTACCCGTATTACTCGACGTTCTATCTCTACGACGCGATCGATTTTGATTATTTGCATTAAAATTGCCATAATTGTCGTTTCTGCTTGAGTTAAAATTTGGATGAGTCCGATAATTTGTATAATTAAAGTTATGATGTTCTTTAAAATTTTTATTCCAAGAACCTTGTCTGTTTTGCGGACCCTGAGATCTTGATCTCCAGTTTTGTTTATTATAATGTCCTTGATTATTTTTAAAATTATTGTTACCAAAATCTCGCGATCTGTGAGCTTGGTTCCAAGAAACATTAAATGGAGCAGATTGTTGAAATTGCTTCCCTTTGTAAAAGTTATCATTGTTAAAATTGTAATTATTTCCCTTATTGGCATACCTGTCAGCACTAAAGGAACGATTTCGTGAAAAATTGTTTTGTTGTGCTGCAAAAGCAACAGGCAATTCATTCTTAATCTGTGCATTACTTAGATCCATGGTTGGGTGAGCAGTGCAAAAATTTTTTGCATGTTCTTCTAAGTCTTTCATTGATAAAGGTTTCCGTTCGTGTAAAAATGCGAGAAATGTAGGATTTACAGACGATAGTACCTTATCGCGCATCAGTAAATCGAAGAGACCTTCATACGACTTTTCAATTTTGGATAATTCGATCCATCTTTCTAGGGTTAGTCGTATTTGTGACAGAAAATCACTGAAATTTCTGCTTGATTGCGGTAGCAATGTACGAAATCTTAATCGGTATTCATCTTCTGTCATTTGAAATTTCTTCAGAAGTGCGGCTCTAAGAGCATTATAATCATTCTTCTCATTAATACTGGTAGTATGATAAACTGCTAAAGCATCCCCAGTAAGTAACCTGGATAAATATGTGCAATACAGTGTTTTATCCACGTTATAAGACCTACAAGTGGCCTCAAATCTATCTAGGAAAAATATTACGTCATCCGACGGGGGATTAAATTTAGGTAATTTAAGGTGAATTTCCTTAAAATGATCATGTCTGGATGAAGTTTGGCTTTCAAAAGTTCTCTGAGAATTAGCTTCCTGAGTTAACCTAAGTCTCTCATATTCTGACTCTGCTAATTTTAGTTCATGCTGTCGTTTTTTTTTCATTCTCTTCCATCTCAAGCTGAAGTCGTTTTGTGTTTTGTTCAGCTATTAATCTTCTTTCTTCCATTTCTTTTTGTTTATTTTCCATTTCAATTTTAAGTCTTTCTTCAGCCTCCCTTTGCTTCTGTTCTGCCTCTCGCTGAAATCGTTTCTCTTTTAACTCAGCGGCTTGTTCAGCTATTAATCTTCTTTCTTCCATTTCCTTTTGTTTAACTTCCATTTCCTTTTGTTTAACTTCCATTTCCTTTTGTTTAACTTCCATCTCAATTTTAAGTCTTTCTTCAGCCTCCCTTTGCTTCTGTTCTGCCTCTCGCTGAAATCGTTTCTCTTCTAATTCAGCGGCTAATCTCATTTTTTTCTCCTCTTCCTCAGCTATAAATTTCCTCTTCTTTTCATCCTCCTCAGCAGTTAATCTCATTTTTTTTCTCATTCTCCTCCGCCTCAAATTTCAAATTTTGTAATCTTAAAGTTTCTAGCTTTCTCTGTTCGGCTTCTATTTCTTGAGCTTTCTTATATTCTGCAAGTGCAAATGCTTTTGCTTCATCAGGAGCCATCTGAAGAGCTTTTGCTTGCTTAATGAAATAATCTAGTGAATACATTATGCTTTATAAGTAGTCACAATACTCTTGATTTATAAAATGATAATTAATCAATGTAAATTAATTAACCTTGTTACTTTAACAAGTGTTCTTCGTTCCTGTCCTAGAACGGTATCTTTTGTTATCATATAGTTATGAAATATATCAATAATCAATATAGTAATTTATGTAATGAAATGTCATGTAAGCAACAACGTGAAAGACAATAGAAACATTACCGACAAGACACGATAATCAAAGACGAGTGAACACAATCGTAGAAATCAACAAAAATAGAAATGTGTAACTAAAATAGAATATCGTAAAAATTTACGATGACAACTACGATCAGATACTCAACAGGACAATTGACAATACAGTGTAAAAACATAGGTTTTGTAAAAAACTGAACGACAGGAAAGGTGAGACGGACGCATAATACAAACAAAATTCATCATAAAACTAAATACGAGTAAAAATAACTACCAAAAACAACAAGTAAACGTGACGAAACAGCTAAACAGATACTATTATAAGGAACAATTAGCGATCGGAACTTCGGCAAGGTTTCTAGCCTTGGACCGGAATTATCGCTCAATTGAAACTTACAAGTTGAGCCCTACAGAACGTCTGACGAAGAGCCCGAATTGGCTTCGAGATGGATCTCGTTCGTCAGATCAACCTCCCTACCTCCCACGACGAATGTACAACATATAACATATAACATGGAAAATGTAAAGATGGACATAACTATAGAAGGCACAGCTAAAAGTAATAAAATGTACAACGAAAGCACGTTATACTCATCTCGCGTGTGCCGGGAAAAAACAATGTGCCTCGTCTCCGTGGATGTACGTCTGAGGATAAAATACTTCGCTCTGCGTATATAATAACAGCTCGCACGTAATAATGACGAATAGGTGATCCCAAGGCAGTCAGTCACTGTAAAACTTGACGTGGAGGTTGATTGATGACCTTGAGCATTTGGTAACCGTAAGTTGATTCTGATTCATCGTCACACTAGGTTCCAAGTTTGAGATGTTGTCGCCTTGAAAGTTCAAATCTTCTTTTCAACCGATACTTGGATTGAGTACGTTCCTGTGAAATTATTTATTTCCAGACCACACTGGCATACCATTTACTGTTGGGTCCGTTCATTCTAATTGCAAAGAGCTTCATTACGCGAATGGTTGCAAAGAAACAAAATGTCAGAAAATGTTCTTCAAAACGAACTCCAACAAGTAGTATTTAACTGGTCACTTACTGGCAGCACACAAGTCTGTGATGACTGTACATATATTTTATTTAACGTGACACATACGGAGTGGAACACACAAGACGATCATGGTTACAGATTACAGATGCAAATGTCATACTTTAAAGTTGCTGATCATACTCTTAAATTCTTGGAGATTCTTCAACAATCAAGTCCTCTTCTATCCAAGTGAGTTGAGGATTACTTCTGTTCTCCGCTAATATACATTTACAATGAAGTCCGTTGACCTTCTTCCAAGGACGTCTATCGTGGTAAACGGATTCATGTTCGAGGATCAATCTTTGATATCATACCCGTAAAATTCCCAGACTTTCTTCATACAATACTTATGTAGCATATATATATAATCCAGACAAAGTCAGACACGGCAATACAATCAGGTTAGAGTCTTCTGTTGACTAACCTCTCCCAAAATCCATGCCATGACTTTGGCATTGGCGAAACGGCATATTAAAACATGTGAAGCATACAAAATCAATTAACTTCGTTTCCTCGTAGGTATCCTCTCTCTACGGTAATTCAAACAAGGCAATCGACTCCGTTTGTCCATTCTAGGAATGACATACTACGATGGATTCCTGCTAGACCATAACTAGGAGCCGCCTGATACTTCAATTAAAATCAATAAACATTCAATGTGAAATGGGGCGACACTTACATGATACTTCCACTATTGGCTTCGACATGAAGACCAATATATATATCAATAGAAATTATGGCTTCCACTAACTTGCCACGAATACAAGAAATATTCCACGGACATCAACATGGTCCGTACTGCCCCATACAAAACATGACGTCACAATCCCTAAACTAGGTTACCCGTGCGTCCAAAGCAACTCACACTGCATTGTGCACGTCAGTGCGTGAATCAATCGAACGCACAAATAATATAACTATATTAAGACTGGTGCGTACATTTGGCAGGACCGAAGACTACCCCCTTAGGTAATAAATGTACGTAACAATCACCATCATACAATACCATCAAAACCACTACATCTTTTAATCTCCATTTATACCGGATCTTGTTAAATTTTCTTCCATGACAAAGAATATGTACCTATATTATAATACCCCACCATAGCAATATTCAAATCATGCATTTATACCAGTGTTAACCAAACTTTTTGGTCCTGCCCCCCCGGCTCTCAGAGAACATTCCCAGCATCCCCTCCATTTCATATCTCATCCATGCCTCAAAGATTTTGTCTCTGAAATCCACATTTTATTTGCTAACATTGCTACGAAAATATCTGAATAGGATAATGTAGTTAATGACCAAATATTAGCAGTATCCCTTGGAAAGCTTCTTGTAGCCTCTGGTATGTGTACCCTAGTTTGGGAAGCTCTGCTTTAGGGTGTCTAAGAAACTGGGACAAGCGAAGTTAGAGAGTAGTGGTGGGTTAGGGTTTGTTCAGGTACGTTCTTCATTTAACTGTTCTCACCAGGGCCATGTATAATAATACTGCTTTTATATGCAAGAGTAATATTAAGTAATATTGTTGAATTGAGCTTGACAAGTCCTCAACCACTCCCTTACTACTAAACGCATCCCCCTGGCACCTCCTTCTCCCTTTTCGCCCCCTTAGGTCTTCCATACACCCCCAGGGGCAGTACCGCCCACTTTGGGAACCACTGATCTATACTAATGATAAGTGTCACATCTATCATTCATTCGTTTCCTGTTTACTCCTTCTCATGCTCTTGCAGTGGTGGTTTTACATGAGGAGGTTGCCAGCCTTAAGAACAACCTCATATTAGTCACCTAATGGGACATGCCTGAAGGAGAAGTGGGCCTATTCTATCTTTGTCTCATCAGAGACCCCTCAAGGCGTTGATTCTATCAACTATCAGTATTCATGTCTGCCAGTACCAAAGAAAAGAGAATCATTTTCAGGTCACATAAAAGCCAAATAATGATGCCATCTTCTGGTTTTTAATAATTTCCTACTAAAATCCATCCTGCAAAAACAAAAACTTACTACAGGTGCGTAACCCAGAATCCGAACATCAGAAATATTCTGAAAACTGAAAGTTTTTTTGGCTGATTTTTTGGCTAATTTAAACGATTTTTGGTTTCCCAAAAAAACATTTTTTTTTTAAAAAACTGGTATGCAAGGAACCCACAAAACACAATCTTCAGTTAATTATGTTTCCAGCCGTGACGCGCAAGGTGCAATATAGGCTGACATAAGCGCTACCGCATGACACAAATTTTTAAAGTGTTGTTAGTTTTCTCTTGTCACTGCATCCAGCCACGTGTTGATATTTTTACAGGTATGCGAGAAAGTAACCGCGCGATACGTTCAGTTTATCACGTTTCTGGCTCATGACGCGCATGCTTAGTACAATATATGCTGATGTAATCGCTATTTCGTGATACGCATGTTCAAACATAGCATGGTCTGTTGTGTACCGGCATTGCTACCAGCCACGTGTGTGGATAATTCTGAGCTTTTTTGTCATTTTGAGTTGGATATTTTGAGCGTGGTGTCTCGGTATGTCATCTTACAGAAGAATATGGTGTAGGAGCTACCACAGTATATGACATAAAAAAACAGAAAGACAAGCTGCTGAAATTTTACAGGGACAGTGACGACCAAAAACTAATGTCAGATCAGAAAACTTTACACAGAGAAAAAAATGAAGATCTTGACCGTGTATTGAGGGAATGGATTTGACAATGGCGAAGTGAACGCATGCCACTGACTGGTTTGTTGGTCATGAAACAAGCTAAAATATACCATGAAGAACTGAACGTTGAAGGCGAGTGTGAATATTCGGCAGGGTGGCTGCAGAAATTTAAGAAGCGCCATAGCATAAAATATCCTAAAAATCTGTGGGGACAAAGATTCTGCTGACCACGAAGCAGCTGAAAATTATATTGACGAATTCGCAAACATAATTTGTCCTGAAAATCTTAGTCCCAAACAAGTATATAATGCCGACGAAACTTCTCTGTACTGGCACTACCTTCCTAGGAAAACTTTACAGAAAGGTCATCTGTCATGCCTATTCATCAGTTGAAAATCCTGTTCCTGGTCCATCAACAGATGTCTGACTTCAAACTGATGACAACGATTAGAGCTTGAATGTAGGCTACATGTGCAGGTATTTAATGTGTATTTTTAAAGTTTAAAAATAATATGTTTCTGAAAATTTTTTTTTGGGCGATTTTTTTGGCAAAATCCAAAAACAGCTGTCCCCGAACATTTCGGATTCTGGGTTACGCACCAGAAGTATGTAAACAGGAGATTAATGTGCCACTACATTTAAAGATTACAGCCTGAAATTTTATTTGAAGCTATTCATTCTTCTCAACAGATGAACATGTGACAACATACCTGGTCACCATGAGCATGACGGCCAATCACAATGGGTCTAGTCCATCCTGGAACCAAACGAGGTATGGTCTTGCAGATGATTGGCTCACGAAAAACAGTTCCACCAAGAATGTTCCTGATTGTTCCATTGGGACTCAGCCACATCTTCTTCAGTTTGAATTCTGTAATGTAACATTTTACACACATGACTAAGTAAAGATATTCCTGTCTCTATTTAGCTTTTGTTGCTTTCAAATATAAGGCTCAAAGCTACCGAAAACTATGCTTCTCCTCCCCCGGTTTTAGATCTGACCAAACATGTAGGACATTAATTATTATAATTACGACCATGATATCCTTCTACTTCCTAGTTTACTCTTGCATAGCTTCATCCAACTCATAAAACAGGTTGTTTACAGGTTGTTTACTTTAGGCTCCTCCCTTCACCATATTGCTGGAAAAAGATACTGACACGATTTATTCTTCTTTAAGGAGAATGTGACCACCATAACAGGAAGCAGTGCCAAAGCACTACATATGCTCTTACAGTGCTGTTTTCTGTAGCTGTTAGTTTTACATAATGAGTTTGCCAGCTCATTAACATATTCACAATAGCTGTCTCTTACGTCTGCTGAGACAGCAGTGGTTCTATTCCTTCTCTATCTCCTCAGAGACCCTCCAAAACCATACAGGGATTTTTAATTATGGTTGGTGAAATCTGCCAATGTCAGATGGCTTGTTATCCTTTTTACTGTGTGAGAGACCTTCACTGCAGATATTAAACTACGGATTCCTGCTTATTTACTCAAGAATCCGTAGCAGACACTTAGACACCTAGCTGAGCCACAAATGGATGAAGTCCAATGTGGCTTCCGAGTAAACCGAAGTAATAAAGACCTTATCTTCACATTCAGACATATGAGTGATAAGGCCCTTAGTATAAAGGTGAGATGCATCTTTGTTTCTTGGATCTGGAAAAGGCATTTGACAAGGTCCCCTGGAGCAAACTTTGGGACTGCTTGGCAAAGAAAAGCATTCCAACAACTCTGATTCATGCTATACAGAGCTTCTACAAGACTTGCAGAAATTATGTGAGGACGGCAGACCATAAGTCAGAAGACTTCAGGACCTCCATTGGTGTAAGACAGGGTGATATTCTGTCACCTTATCTTTTCATACTCCTCATGGACAATGTCATCAAAGCATGTAAGGAGAGGACAAGATAGTATTCAGTGGGTACTGGAAGATGAGATTTTGTATTGAGGTTTGTATTTCAGAGTTGGTATTTGCCGATGATGTTACCCTGTTAAATCAGAGGCACATCTTCAATCCTGTTATGGACTTTTATAAATCGTAATAATTTCTGGATTTCTTCTGACTTTGATTATTGTGGCGAGAGGTTTTATTTGGCTGTAGGATCAGTATAGTACTGACAATTACAGAAATAGAATTTCTGCAGAAAATGGTGAAGTCCCAGTGTCTGAGAGGACTACTGGTATCACAAATTAGTTACGGCTGTGAATGATCTGATCTCGAAACAATAGTATAGAGGAGACCGACATAAAGCGCCACCTCTGCTGTGTAACTAATTGTGATATTAAACAAAGCAAGGAAAAAGATTTTTACTTAACAATGATAAAATTGACAAGTCGTTCAAAATACAATTTCCTTATATTTTATTTAGTATATATACACTATCTACTCTTGTGCTGAAAGGTGAATGTTGCAAAAAATGGAATGAAATGAATTGGTAAGTTTACATATGATTTACAAATATTTATATATTTATAAATATTACAACACGTTTTCCAATTATAGGAACAAAAATTATATCAGCTGTGCTGTTAATTAAGGATATAACGTTTATCAGCTATGCTGTTATTTACGTATAATTTATCCACTATGATCTTATTATTGTCTCTTGCTACGCTAATTCACGTTTTCTTCATTGACAGTTCTATGCTCACAATGCCGACAGAAATGGTACTAATGTGTACTCATCTCTCTTAAGTCTGTTCTTCTTTGTTTGGTTCACACCACCGGCAGAGTATCGTTCCTTTAGCCCACCCAAGACTGAGGGGGACCAAAGATGTAGAGTCTGGTCAACCTCTATGCTCCTGCGGAGTTCCAGGCAGCGGGATTGACTCGAACATACGACCTCAGGTTTTTAGGACACAATTAAACCTGTAACAAAGCAAAAATAGGGGCTAATTTCTGTCCTCAAGCCCACCTATTTCTAGTGTGAGTGAAATGAGCGTGTCTCCGATGTATGCATGTGGGATGAATGACAACATGGCTCAGTATGATTTAGCAATAGCGAGACAAGACAGGTGTCTACTTGCAAAACATTCTTTCTGATAAACTAATACATGGATACATTCAATAATATAGATTCAATACATGAATATACATGGATACATTCAATAATATAAAATCAATACATGAATAAATCCAATAATATGTACACCTAGGTGTGATACAACAATGTCCTTCCCCCTATACTATATCACGCCCTCTCTGACAATAGCTGGTAACATATATCCTAACAATATTGTTATGTTCTTATGATAGGAGTATATGAGACGAGGACTGGTTGGTGATATATCAGGTTGGAGTTATAGGAGACAATAGATTGGAGTTAGATGCGACAATAGATTGAGTCCTGACAAGGACTGTTTTGGTTATATTGGAGTTGGTCTTATCTGAGACAATAGATTGAGTTATAGAAGACAATAGATTGAGTTAGATGCGACAATAGATTGAGTCCTGACAAGGACTGTTTTGGTTATATTGCAGTTGGTCTTATCTGAGACAATAGATTGAGTTATAGGAGACAATAGATTGAGTCCTAACAAGGACTGTTTTGGTTATATTGCAGTTGGTCTTATCTGAGACAATAGATTGAGTTATAGGAGACAATAGATTGAGTCCTAACAAGGACTGTTTTGGTTATATTTACAGTTTGGAATTATCAGAGACAATAGACTGAAGTTATAGACTGACAATAGATTGAAGTATAGGAGACAATAGGTTGAAGTATGAGTCCTATTTGTCTTCGTCTATTCAATCATAATAGGAAATACAATCATTATACTTAATTCCCCCCAAGATACAATCAGTAACTTGATAGGTAGTATAAATGACACACAACAAATACCAACGGTTATCGTAAAAATATTTACCCTCCTAAGATTTTAAACTGGCCAGGTTTTGACGCGACTTAGTGAAGTAGGTTGCAGGTCGATGCCCTCAGGTAAGTTACCATAAATCAAGGTGACAGCTTCTCCCTCTTCAGTCTGTATCTCTGGCGTCAAGTTCGGGGTTGCGTGGTTAGCATAAAATCCGCCCGATTATATAGTCAAGTAACTACTTGAGGAAAGCTTTCGGTTGGTTCCTGGCGGAGCAAGTTGATTGGTTTCCTCCGGTTTTGTACCTGGTCTCATACAGCCTAATTTTATTCAGTTTTCATCGGCCATCTTGCGTGAACAAGATGGCCGTTAATTTATTCTGTCTCAGAGACTGGTGAACGTTGATCGTTGATTGGTTGAAGCAAATCTGTATCTCGACATAGTGATTAACAAAGTAGTGGGTTACACTTCGTTTCACGACAATTATGTCTATTAAATGCTGCCGTAACATTTGGGTTCGTTAATGTTTTCATAGATTTTGTATGAACGAATGTTTCTATTTCTCTTCTTTTGTGTTCAATTCGTTTGTGACCTTTTGTTTCATTCTATATTCGTATTGAAGATTAGTTCGTTCAACAGGTTAAATGATAACACTTGATTATCGAACTGACAGAACTATGAAAACTTCTTGTAGTGAATCTCAACAAACTTGGCAATCAACATAAAGTCTTCTGACGACGACATTCTCCATTTAATTATCTGAAGACATATCACATTATGGAAAACATGAACGAAATACATGGTTCCCATTTCAAAATAAGGAATGACATCACAGTTGATAGCATTACAAGGCAGTCCTTGTTCTGGAACCCCCAGGGCAAGAGAGGCAGAGGTAGACCAAGAAGCATATGGAGAAGAGAGCTGGAAACAGAGGTGAAAATGATGAGGAGAACGTGGAAAGAACTTGAGATGATGGCACATGACAGGAGGACTTGGCATGTGTTTGTTGAAGGCCTATGCTCCTCTGGGAGTGGAGGGTTATGATGATGACTATTCTATTCAAACTGTCTTGACATTATCACATCACATATTATGCCTAATCGTTGGCTTTATATTTTTATTAAGAAATCTTGTCTATTTCATAAAACCACAGGCTAAATCAATTATTCTGTTTGGCTGTCCACGCCACAATTTAACATTATCGCTTTCAATAGCGCCTTTTATAATACACCGCATTCCATCTAGAATATCGTGTGTAGATCTGCATTTTAATATCAACGCCTTCACATATTCTCGGGACTCAAAAGTCCTTATTTGTTACTTATTCCATTACCTAGGAAGCCTACACACTGACGGTTGAATATATGAGTTAAGACTCAACATATATTAGTGGACTCTGCCACACATTATCTAAACACTGCTATTAGCCCAAAGGCTACATCAATACTCTCTCGTTACTAGGCTTAACGCATCATCCAACGTTTTACGCGTACCCTTTGAAGTCTAGTTAGTTGAGGTGTTGCATGGTGCGACCATCCAAATCAAGATAAAACCAAAATGCTCGTAAACCATGCAACAATCCTCAACATCTATCCCCCTCGATCCCAAACGTGACACTTGTGAGGTCGGTGGAGAAGACAATATATAGAGACTTAATTTAGTACCTAGAGTAAAATGTGCAAGTATGGCAACATATCAATAAATTCGTTAAACTAATGCACGAATAATAACAAATGTCACTCTTATAAAATGTTCATCTATAATGCACAGTTTCGTGATAATAAATCCGCCAGGTGATTGTCAGTTCCAGAAATCGGCAGAATAGTGAAAGCAAACTCCTGTAACAGCAAGTACCATCTGTGGATTTGTGCATTTCGAAGTGTTCGAGACGTTATGTAAGTCAGCGGACTGTGGTCTGTCTGGACGTAAAAGTGGGTGCCCATGAGGTATCTGGAAAGTTTTTCGAGGCACCAGACCACAGCCAGAAGCTCTTGTTCACCCGTCGCGTACTTCTGTTCTGCAGCTGACAATTTCCGAGAAACAAAATAACAGGGCTGTGGCATACCCATGTACCACTGTAGCAAACAGCCACCTATGCCACACATGGAAGCATCCGTTTGAACAATGAATGGGAGCTTTAAATGTGGTAACAATAAAATGGGGAACTAGAGAAGTTCTTAATTTTAATCAAAGTACTATCACAACCTGGTGTCCAATTAATCTCTTTGGAATACCTTTGGCAATCAGTGTAGTCAAAGGAGCAGATATTTGTGCAAAATTAGGAAGAAATTTATGATAAAAATTGATTAGCCCAAGAGGCTTCTGACTTGTTTCTTTATGTGAGGAACAGCAATATCTAATACACGTTTGACAGTCGTTTCATCAGGATATAAATGATGGTTACCTATACGGTGACCTAGAAATGAAATCTCCTGACAACCACTTTGGACCTTGGAAGGTCGCACTGTCAAACCGTGATGGCATAAAGTAAGGAGAAGCGAAGATAACCCACTAATGTGGTCTTCCCAAGAATCGTGGAAGAGACATACGTCATCGATAGAAGTGATGACGTCTTTACGATCGCCAAGAAGGCAGTGCATCATGCGCACGAAAGTCGCAGGAGCATTTACAAGGCCGAAGCACATGTAATTCCACTGGAAAAGTCCAAATGGAGTTGTAAACGTCGTGAAAGGTTTGGCATGTTCAGCAAGGGGAATCTGCCAATATCCTTTCGACAGATCTAATTTACCAAAGAAAGTAGCATGTGAAACCTGAGATAGGAGATCTTCTAACAAAGGCATTGGTTCAGCATCCGTAATTGTAATACTGTTCAAACATCGGAAGTCAATGCAAATATGTAAAGAATCATCCTTCTTTTTCACAATCACCATTGGAAAAGCGTATGGTGATTCTGATGGAGATATTACTCCTAATCGTATCATATCCTTAAATTCTTTCTCAACTCGATCTTTGTGATGTAAAGACAAAGGATAAGGTCTCAATTTTATAGGATGGTAGTCAGCAAGAAGTATGTCGTGGGAGATAAGAGATGTACGACTTGGTAGATCGGTGAGTACATCCTCAAAAGAAATAAGAACATCCCGAACATGACTTTGTTGTTCAGAAGATAAAGAAGATGAAACGGTTACATCTCTCCAAGACTCAGAAAGTTGTAGAGCAGGCAATGTAAAATTTAAAGGGATGGGAGACGTAGTATCTTCATCATGAACAACTGTGAAATATGCATGATGAGACGAAGAATCAGAAACAGAATTAATGACAGGAAATAACGCTTGAGGTCTCTCAACCTGCCAATTTCAGCATATTGACATGGAAGGTCTTAAGTTTGCCTCTCACATTTATGGAATAGTCAACATTTGTAATACGTCTAATTACATCAAAAGGACCCTGCCATGATATTAATAATCTGTTGTCACTTTTAGAAAGCAATAACCAAACTTTTGCACCTGGATTGAAAAATCGTAAAGTTCCGGTTCCAGAAGATGTAAATCTATTTTATATTTTTGATAATCGAAGGTACAGAACTGTATGTTAACTCCCTGACACAGGTTGATTAGGGGTTACCTTCCCTGTGTTTATTCTTTCTTAAGACGGGATAGTTAACTGTTCTCAAATCTGTTCTGTCTACGCATGCGCTAGCTTTTAGCGCGAACCGAACAGACTTCCGTCTCTGAGAGTTACGAGCTGGTTTTCTGCCGGACGAAGATGTCCGTTGTTCTTCTTTTGCATTATCTGGGGAAAAGATAGTCTTGTCATATTAGTGATTTCCCCAGAGTTATTCTGTTCGTCTGGAATGACGACAGGTGTTATTTGTGTAGTGTTTGGAATTCTGTCCAAGGTAAAATTACTTTATTATTACGCAAAGTTTGCAGAACATTTAGTATGAACCTGTGAGTAGCGCTCACAGTTCTTGTGATCCAGAGTCCATTATGTGTGCTTGACGTAGCCAGTTAGGTCTATTCGTTGAAGTACTTTATAGAAGCACAATAACCATATATTGTTATGAAACCCGCAGGATGGCGGTACGTTTCAGCATGAAAGATAATACATGCCTATGGAAAAATGTACAGTTGTTTATCAACCATTATAAGGCCCGTCATTACGGCCTATAACTTTTGAGCAGAAGAAGAAGTACCTGAAAGGTGGAGCCAGATGAAGTCTTGACATTATTATCAAGTTCACAGACTTCCATATTAAGCAACTATATTTGTTTAAGGACTACCTGACGCGTTCAGTCAGGGGGCCCTGAGTTACAGTAGGAAAAGAATGGGTTGTCAAGCCAGCGTTATTAGCATCATACCTATGAGCTATACGGAACTGATGATGTTCGATGTTATTAATTATTACCACCTATGAACAGTTGTTAAAGGACAGACCATTGTCGATAACGTCCTTATAGATGAGTGGTTCAAGCTTTATTTACCAGATGTTTTGCCAGTCATATCCAATATACATGATGTGTCTTGATTCTCGTCCATTTGACTGTACCTGTTGATGTCACTGTGTCACGTAATTAAATGGTTGAAAGTTCCAGCAGTTTTCTACAATTACTGACTACTGCATGTGAGTGAGTGGGTGCCTTGTTTACATTTCAAAGATCCTATACGCATTCGTGTCTCTACACACCCACCTCACTTGTCAACCATACAATCTTCGAGTACCTTACATACAAGAAATGTCTGATGTTCGAATGTCAACATGACACCCTTTCAGCGCCTCAACGCCTGGTGAGCTATTCATGCATAACAAAGCTGCTTGGCCCAGGTCGGACGGACTACAACAGTACACAGCAAGGAGATTGTTACGTTCCTACATATCATACGTAAATCCCACCTTAACATTTGTAGTGGTCACATAAAAAAAGGACATAACATTCGTGGTGGCCGTAAATATACGGTAACATTTGTGGTAGGCCAGATCAGTGGGTCTAAAGCTGTTCATTGGACTGAGTGAGAACATTATTTGATGATGAACTACACATTGGAAACTGGACAAGCTCATTTATACTGTTCAACACATAACAGCAACACACCTTCAACAGTTTGAAACTCGTCGATGACCTTCATTGTGAACGATCACGACTCGTGTTTACATTCAAGTTCAGCTGTTGTGACAATTCTCATCACTGTAATTGTCAACGGTGGAGCTTCCTCGCATTGCTGTATATTGTCAAACATCATTGTTGACTAAGGCCAGGATTATATCTAAGATAAGTGGCGGTTATTTTTTGAAACTTGGTACCGTTATATTATGAATAACTGAGCCTTCTTTCAACACACTTTATTAATGCATTCTTTGTTTACATGTTCTTTGTTTACATGTTATGTTAGTGTGTGTTTCGCGGGCTGGTTGGGCAGGTGACTCCGTTAGAAGATACCACGTAAACAGAGGTTCTATCGAGAGCGTTTTCTATAGGGACGGCGCATATTTCCCACAGCGGGAATTGCGAGCGACGCGTGTTGCTACTTTTCATTTTTTTTTTCTTAGCTGTGACGAGATGTGTTAGTGTTGTTTTCGTTATTTTTTTCCATTCTTTGATTTTCGATTTGTTTTGTTTGTATCTGTACGCCTCTCCTTCCTTTCATTTATTTGTATACACCCTTTTTGTTTATAATAGTGTTGTGATTTGTTTTGATTTTCGCAGTTATCATTGTAATTTTTTACAACATTAGATTTAGTTAAGCTTTATTTATCATTTGACTTCTGCGAACGTTTTCGGTTGTTATACATTCTTGTCTTTGTATTGTTTTCGTCTACTTGTTCATCATACACAGTCTATATATATATATACTTGGTCATGGACTATTATTGTTGATATGATACACTTTTCAGATAGAGGTTATTTATGATCATATTATTATAAAGAAACAAGGTGATCATACAAGTTTTTGATTAAAAGACTTGTCTCCCACGGAGATTGGGATAGAATAAAGTGAAGTGAGTATACAAGTCTAGGATTACAGACTTGTCTCCCATTGAGGTTGGGATAAGGTAATTTATTCAATTTTTCAGGTGTAATCTCATATTATTAGACAGGATGTCTACATTAGATGTCTTTATTGAGCAAGGGAAATCCCTTGGCAAAACTGGTGACAAATTGGAAGAGTTTGCACTTGCTCAATATGCCAAGGCACAGAAGGCTGAAGAGAAAAGGATGCAAATGCAGTTGGACAGAGAAGCTGAAGAAGATAGAAGAATACAGCAACAAAAGAGATGCTGCTGAAGAGAGAAAACTTCAAGCTGCTGCTGAAGCTGAAAAGAAAAGATTCAAGCTGCTGCTGCTGAAGCTGAAAATAAAAAATTCAAGCTGCTGCTAAGAGAGAAAACTTCAAGCTGCTGCTGAGGAGAGAAAACTTCAAGCTGCTGCTGAAGAGAGAAAATTTCAAGCTGCTGCTGAGGAGAGAAAACTTCAAGCTGCTGCTGAGGAAAGGAAAGCACAAATGGAACATGAGGAAAAACTATTAGCTTTGGAGTTGGAGAAATTAAAGGTGATGAATATGAGTGCTCCTCAATCAACTTCGGGTAAGATAAAGGAGAATACTTATAAGGTCAAATTACCCCCTTTCAGCCCTCAAAAGGACGACATAACCTTCTACCTGGATAGGTTCCAATTAACATGCGTAGCGCATAAGGTAGATAAGGAACAATATGTCGGACAACTGATGGGATTACTTTCAGGTGAACCATTGAGTACTGTAATGGCAGTAGAGGAAACTGTTAGAACTAATTATGATGTTGTCAGGGCAACATTACTTAAGAGATATCAATTAAAAGAAGAAGATTATCGTCTTCGTTTTAAGACAATGCTACCAGAAACTGGAGTAGAGTTCTCTGACTTTATTACTAAGATTCGTCTTACATTCACACGTTGGATTGAGCTGTCTAAAACAGAAAAAACATATGAAGCCCTTATGGACTTATTACTTCGAGATAAAGTTATGTCATCTGTCAATGAGTCTTTCCTTGCTTTTATTCATGAGCGTAAACCTAAAGACATAAAAGACATGGAAGAATACTGTTGCCAGTATGTAACTGCACATCCCCATGCTACTGTTAGCAATGCTAGGGTGAAAGAAGAATTGCCGGTTGCTTCTGCAGCACCATATGGCCCTAATTTTATGAATAAATTCCAAGGTGCTCAACACAACTTCAATAAGAAGAGCAATCGTAATTATGATCAGAATCAGGGTAACCCATCACATAATGGGTCTTCTTCAAAGAACTGGAGGCGATCTGATAGTCCTCGTTATTTCGGGTCCTATAATTATGGAAACTTGCGGAGAGGTAGTCACTATAGACACTTTCAAGGCTATCCTTCGCGGGGGCATCGTAACCAAACAGGTAAACACTATGATCATTGGGGTAATGACAATAGTGATTATGGAAACTGGGATTCGAACCAGAGCGGTGGTCAAGGTAGATCAAACTATGATAATTTCAGAGGGAATAATAATCGTGGTAGATCTCAGTACAAGAAAAAGAGATCACATCACCAGGGAAACTCTGTACAACAAGAGTCTCATGGTGCCAATAATCAAGTGAACGATAATAAAAATTCTAATGCTGTCACTTGTGCTGCTTTTGACTTTGGGAGAGCATCTAAATGCACCCAATGCTCAACATTATTTGAACCAACCACGGTAACTACTTTAAGTTGTGGTCACCCTCTGCCCGCTCTCCCTGCTGCAATTGCGCATGACGGGAGAGGATCGCTTATCTTGCATAGAGGTCTCGTGGATAGTAACCCAGTCTCAGTGCTATTTGATTCTGGGTGCACTACTATTGGGGTTAAGCAATCGCTTATAGATCCTCGCTGTGCCACAGGGAAAAATAGTTAAATGTGTAACATTTGGTGGCACAGTTGAAAAGTACTCGACCGCTATTATTCACATTGCTACTCCTTTCTTTACGGGAGATGTCCACGCGTGTCTTCTACCTAACCCTATTGCGGATCTTATAATCGGGCGTATTCACGGGGTTAAGGAATGCACCCCGCAACAAATTGCTGCCTGGGAAGAACAGAATATGCAAACAGCCAATGCTGTGGTAACAAGAGCACAAGCTCTTATTCCTCAAACTTCATCTACTGAAGTTAATGAAGTAGTTAGCCAAGATGATCACTTGGAGATTTCGCATGACTCGTTTGTGAAACTACAAGAAAAAGATCCTTCTTTAAAGAAATTCTTTCTTCTCGCTAAAAACGGTGATCCGAATCAGAATACAAATCGCAAATCATATATCACTATGAAGAATGGTATACTAGTGCGTATGGTACAACACTCAGACGCGACTATGCATTCTCAAATTCTCGTGCCCAAAAGTATGAGAGCTTTAATTCTTCAACATGCACACGATTCTCAGTGTGCTGGACACATGGGTTTTTCCCGAACTAAGTCGAGAGTTCTGGGATCTTTCTTTTGGCCATTTGTCAATAAAGACATACGAATTTATTGCCGGTCTTGCAAAATATGTCAAGAGGTAAAGTCTAGAGGTCCACGGCATGCTGCGCCTATTCAGGCTGCAGACATTCCCATCCGGCCGTTTCAGAAAATGGCCATAGATATCATTGGCCCTTTTAAGACTAAATCGGCCAGGGGACATCAATTTATCCTTACGTGCGTTGATATGTGCACGCGTTGGCCAGAGGCTATTCCTCTTAAGAGCATTTCCACTGCTGATATCGCAGACGCTCTTTGGCTTATATTTTCTCGTTTAGGTTTTCCTGGGGAAATATTGTCAGACCATGGCACACAATTGATATCAGAGACAATGTCGCAGGTAATGTCTACTCTGCACATTAAGAGATCTCTGAGTAGTATTTATCACCCAATGTCTAATGGGTTAGTTGAGCGTCTTAATAGGACACTCAAGAACTTACTGGGGAAGATAACTGAGGATCATCCTCAGGATTGGGACAGGGTCCTACCCGCGGCTCTCTTTGCCTATAGGGAGGTCCCCAACGAACATACAGGATTTTCTCCTTTTGAACTTGTCTTTGGCGCGCGACCGCGCGGTCCTATGTCTTTGCTGCATGATCTTATAACTGCTGATAATATCGACAATGACACACAATCTTCATATGAGTATGTCATTGCTCTCAGAAAGAAAATTATTGAAGCATGCAAGCTAGCAACTTCATCATCCGAATTTGCTAAGGAAAGGCAAGGCTATTTGCTAATAAGAAGAGACGCCTACGTCAACTTTGTCCTGGAGACAAAGCGTTTGTTTTACTTCCTTCTAGGGAGAACAGACTGCTTATTACATGGAAAGGTCCATATACTATAGTCTCGAAGATTTCCGATGTCGACTATGTTGTCGATATTGATGGAAGGCATAAAACCTTCCATATAAATATGCTTACGGAATATCATGAGCGACCAGACTATTTGCAGCCTATTTTTCAGGCGACGGACGATTCTCCAGTCCAACAAGGTCATATCTCATCCCTGTCGGTTATACAGGATGAGGAAACTACTTTTTCAGATGTTAACCTACCTCTTCCTATGATTCCACTTACTTCTACGGAATCATGGAGAAACGTTACTGTTTCTTCTAATTTGTCTTTTGAGGAACAGCGACAAATATCTTCTACGCTACAAGTATTTCAGGATGTCCTTACCGACATTCCTGGACACACACATGTCATTGAGCATGACATTATACTTACTGATCATAATCCGATCAGAGTAAGACCATATCCTATTCCTATTCATTTTCAAGCACAAGTCGAGAAAGAATTGGATGAAATGATACAATTAAAGATAATTGAACCATCCACCTCAGCATACTCTTCGTCCATGGTTATTGTTCGAAAGAAAGACAATAACATACGCCTTTGCGTAGATTATCGCAAATTAAACCAAGTTACGAAGTTCGATGCTGAACCTATGCCTTTATTAGAAGATCTACTTATTAGACTTTCTAACTCTCGATTCTTTACTAAGCTTGACTTGTCAAAAGGCTATTGGCAAGTTCCGTTAACTGAACACGCCAAACCTTTCACTGCTTTCTCAACACCTAGGGGTTTGTTTCAGTGGAATTTTATGCCTTTCGGGCTTATGAACGCCCCGGCTACTTTCGTACGCATGATGCGTCGAATTCTCTCATATCGTTCAGATGTCATTGCATACTTAGATGACATCTGTCTTTTCAGTAATACTTGGGAAGATCACTATTTGGGGTTAAATGAATTACTGTCAACTCTACGCGAGCATAATTTGACTGCAAAACCCTCTAAAACCTTTGTTGGGTTTAGCGAAATTTCTTTCCTGGGTCATCGAGTTGGTCATGGTCTATTGAAGACAGAGGACCAAAACATTTCTAAGATATTAAATATCTCTGTGCCCAAAACAAAGAAACAAGTACGTAGTCTTTTGGGATTAATACAATTCTACGGAAGATTCATTAAGAATCTATCCTCTATCATGGCACCACTCTCAACCCTATTGAAGAAAGGGTCTCCTAACATGGTGCGCTGGTCTCAAGAATGTCAAGCTTCATTGGATCAGATTAAGAATTTGTTCTCATCCCCACCTATCTTAAGACTACCTATTGCTGATAAGACTTTTGTTCTTCGTAGTGACGCCTCATCCACAGGGATCGGAGCGGCACTAATGCAAGAGTATTCAGGAACTCTGCATCCTGTAATGTATATTTCTAGGAAACTGAATGCGGCAGAAAGGAATTACTCGGTTTTAGACCGTGAGTTGTTGGCTATGGTTTGGTCAATCCTTAAGTTACAAAGATTCCTTCTTGGTGCGCATTTCATTGTGGAAACAGACCAAAAAGCTCTTACAGCTATTCAGTGTAAGAATTTGAAGAGCTCGAGATCTACTCGATATGCTATTGCTCTTCAACCTTTTCATTTCACGGTGCGAGCTATCCGTGGTCTGGATAATGTGATGGCAGACATACTGTCTAGATGCCCACATGAGTCCGTTTAAGTTTTTTCCTGATACACTGCTAGACATATGTCTCTTCACTATACCTATATATATTAACACATTTGTTGTCAACTTAGAGTGGTAAATTAATTGTTTTCTTTCTCTATTACCATCTTTAGTGTAATGGAGAAGGTTGAGTTGACATAATATAAAGGTCGAAAAAAAAATTAATGCGGCCACATGTAACATGTATTAGTAATTATAGTACATTATAGCATGTTGCTAATTGTGTTATTTATATTGTTCTCAGCGCAAACTAGTACCAGGTACGGAGTGCTTTTGAGAATCATGACGATGCTGCTTACATGATCTACGACATACAGAATTGATTTATACTTTGTGGATGTCATCTTCTATTTTGTTAGAGTATACACTTGAATTGTCACATGTATATATAGAATAACTTTACAAATTTTGATTATGTCCATCCATTAGATGATAGTCATTATATAACATGATACTTTTATAGATATGTTTGTATGACTTTGCAAGATATGTTATCATTCGCATTACTATAACATTGCAATTTTTTGATATGTATGTGATTTTTGTTAGCATCGCCAGATGTTTATTTGATGGTACCTCCCGGATATATTTTACTTGGAGAAAATATTTTCTCTTATTTTGTGAGGTGAACTTTTGTTCTCACTAGACGCGCTATTGTGCGTTGATTGGGTCTGACATTATGTCATTATATTTATTGATCGTTTCATCGGCGCATCATTCATGCGTTATGAGCTTGTTGCATCTCGCTCATTGATGTATTTCAAAAAAAAAATGTATCATTTTTTTTAATCCGGAGGGGGTGGTAGTCTGTTACCGTCATTTTTGTCGGTTCCAGAAGATGTAAATCTATTTTATATTTTTGATAATCGAAGGTACAGAACTGTATGTTAACTCCCTGACACAGGTTGATTAGGGGTTACCTTCCCTGTGTTTATTCTTTCTTAAGACGGGATAGTTAACTGTTCTCAAATCTGTTCTGTCTACGCATGCGCTAGCTTTTAGCGCGAACCGAACAGACTTCCGTCTGTGAGTTATGAGCTGGTTTTCTTCCGGACGAAGATGTCTGTTGTGTCTTCTCTGCATTATCTGGGGAAAAGATAGTCTTGTCATATTAGTGATTTCCCCAGAGTTATTCTGTTCGTCTGGAATGACGACAGGTGTTATTTGTGTAGTGTTTGGAATTCTGTCCAAGGTAAAATTACTTTATTATTACGCAAAGTTTGCAGAACATTTAGTATGAACCTGTGAGTAGCGCTCACAGTTCTTGTGATCCAGAGTCCATTATGTGTGCTTGACGTAGCCAGTTAGGTCTATTCGTTGAAGTACTTTATAGAAGCACAATAACCATATATTGTTATGAAACCCGCAGGATGGCGGTACGTTTCAGCATGAAAGATAATACATGCCTATGGAAAAATGTACAGTTGTTTATCAACCATTATAAGGCCCGTCATTACGGCCTATAACTTTGAGCAGAAGAAGAAGTACCTGGCAGGTGAAACCAGATGAAGTCTTGACTTTGGTTACAAGTTCACAGACTTCTATATTAAGCAACTATATTTGTTAAGGACTACCTGACGCGTTCAGTCAGGGGGGCCCTGAGTTACAGTAGGAAAAGAATGGGTTGTCAAGCCAGCGTTATTAGCATCATACCTATGAGCTATACGGAACTGATGATGTTCGATGTTATTAATTATTACCACCTATGAACAGTTGTTAAAGGACAGACCATTGTCGATAACGTCCTTATAGATGAGTGGTTCAAGCTTTATTTACCAGATGTTTTGCCAGTCATATCCAATATACATGATGTGTCTTGATTCTCGTCCATTTGACTGTACCTGTTGATGTCACTGTGTCACGTAATTAAATGGTTGAAAGTTCCAGCAGTTTTCTACAATTACTGACTACTGCATGTGAGTGAGTGGGTGCCTTGTTTACATATCAAAGATCCTATACGCATTCGTGTCTCTACACACCCACCTCACTTGTCAACTACACAATCTTCGAGTACCTTACATACAAGAAATGTCTGATGTTCGAATGTCAACATCACACCCTTTCAGCGCCAACCAATACGACAAAAGATGGAAAACAAAGCATCAGAAATACACACAGTCGTAATTGTTTTCAGATGTATAGCCTCTGGCCATCTGGTACAAATGTCTATGCAGTAGAGATGGCTACTGTGTGTGTGTGTCGAAACAATGCTTCGAAACAGCGCTGAGTCCGACAGATTCGACACATAGCCTGCTTCTTGTTTTGAAGCAGTTTCAATTCCTATCTGGGACCCCAAGATGCAGCAATAGTGAATGCAGTCAGCGACTCATAGCTGTACTGCTTACATCAGGACCAGCGAACCAGAGCTGGTCAAGACTGCACTCCACCTCCACGTGGTGGTCCTGGAAACAGTCTGCAGCAGTGCAGTCTGGCTGAGCGAGTGCGGATCGCAATGGGAAGGCAAACCCGGTCCCTAAAAAATGCCGTGCTGAAGTCGGATGTGTCGACCGAAAGGTGCAGATATCACAGCTTAGGCATAAACAGACACAACACAACCACCGTCCTTTTCAGGGTGAACGAAGAAGAAGAAAAAAAAGAAGAAGAAGTTCCTGTCTGCCTCGCTGTTTTGCAAAGAGGCACACTGTCTCACCTTCCGTAGGCCTATGTAAAATTTGAGTCAACCGTCCGGGACATTAGTATGGAATATCAAACATGTCATATTTTTCAGGGATGTGTTATGATGACTTGATTTTACAAGTGATATTATTTTTGCTGAGACGTTATAGACACTGGAAATTGTGTCAGTGCTGCAGTTGTCAATGTTTTAGGCACTATGTTAAAGTTGAAAGTGTCCGTTTGTTCATATAAATGTAATGGACACTTTATTAGCTCTGCTGATATCTGTGTACTCGGTGTGGATTTGAATCATTATCTACCAAAACTAGCTTACTATAGTTTGATATCATGTGTTATTATTACTGTTATTATTATTGTTGTTTTTTTTATTATTTTCACTTATACTGCAGCTATCATCATATCTCCGTTTTATTTCATCATAATGAAGACTTGTGTAAAAATATTGAATTGTGGTCACATGAAACGCCATAGATTTTCACACACGCCAGTAGCGCGCAAGAAAAAAACAGAGATTGTCTCACACAGTTCATGTATACTGTCTATAAGAGACTTCTTTCTCCCCGATATGGGCAAAAGTGCCGCTGTGCCGAAACAGTGTGTCGACACAGTTTAAATCACTGTTTCGAATGTCTCGAAACAGCTGAGTGTGTCGATTTGCCCACCTCTACTATGCAGGTTAAAATATATCGAAAACCATAATGAGATGGAATCGACAAAGGACCAACAATATCAACCTGCAAGTCTCGAAGGAAGAGCTGGAGAAGAGAGGACGGTCATCAGCAGCTCCAAAACAAAAACCATGGTGATATCACGAGAGGAAAGAAGGCATCAGAATATGCTGGGAGAACAGGTCCTGGAGCAGGTCAACCACTTTAAATACCTCAGAGCTGTCACAGACTGGAAGGGAGGAATCAAAGATGGGTTGGCTACCTGAAGAGCAGCAGGTGGGAGACTTTTGAGGCCATAAATTGAGGATTCCTCAGCAAAAGAGAAGTTGGCAAGAAGACAAAGATGGCTGTATACCGCTCCACCTATGTTCCAGTCTTGACTTATAGATGCAAGTCATGGGCAATGCTACAACCCACAAAAGCCAACTCCAAACCTCAGAAATGATAGGACACTTTTTCATGTGATACATAGGTTTATTCTATTAGAAGCTTCTTTAGCCAGGTGTATTTATCAAGACCTATTGAGAAATAGATATTTCTAGTAAGTAATACACACACACACAAGCACACGCAGAGTTTTCCTCCCCCAACTAAGAAAAACATTTTTTTACTTTGGCATAAGAGAACCTTAAAACAATGAGTCTAGCATAAGAGAACCTTAAAACAATGAGTCTAGAGGACATTCTGTAAGTTACTATTAGTGCTGTTATTACCATTAGTTTCTGTCATATTTAAAATAAAGTTCGGAGAGTTATTCTATAGTAACATCTTGCCAAGGTATTCATGTTTTCACAGTTGAATGGGAAAAAAAAACACCAAAAAAAACACACACAAATAGTAATACGTCTTACAAGGAGAAGGATAAGAAAAACCTACGTTGCGGCCACAAGGCCTTCGTCAGGGACAGACAAACAAGAGACAGGAGGGAAAGAAAATGAGAATTAAGTAGAGAACATGAAACTATAAAAATAAGAGAAAAAAACTCCCTTGTGTCCAGTCACATGTGAAGCAAGATGGCTGCCACTAAACCGGAAAGAGGAAGTTGATAGTACATTAAAAACAAAAAATAAGAAATAATGAAAACAAGGATTGGAAAAGAGTGAGGAAAAAATATATATAAATAAATAAAATAATAAATAAAAAAATAATAATAAATATAATAATAATATTAATAATAATAATAATAAAAAATAAATTTAAATAAAAAAAAAATAAATAAATAAAAATAAAATAAATAAACAAATTTAAAAAATAATAATAATAATAAGTAAATAAAAATAAATAAATAAATAAAAAATAAAAAAATTAAATTAAAAAAATGGTAATAAAAAAAGTAAATAAATAAAATAAAATATATATACAGTACTTTGCAAAAAAAAATGGCAGTCATATTTTCGCAACGCAGCACACTCATAGAAGCAAATAATAATAAAAACTGTATGTCCAGAGGAAGATTGGTATCTCCCCTATCTATTAACAGTGGTTTCAGTACAATATAATGTTGCCTTCTCCAGCAAGGCAAGCCTGGATGCGGCGAGGCATACTTCCCACAAATGTTTGTAGGTAAATGAGAGTCAGACTGTCCCAGTATTTTTCAGCAAACTTCTTCAATTGTTCAACGTCTCTGAGTCCACTCTTTTTTAAATGATTCTTGAGTAGTGCCCAAACGTTTTCAATTGGGTTTTGATCGGGACTGTTGCTGGGCCACTTCAGCACTATCACATTCTTCTCTTGCAGCCATGCTTTGGGGGTATGAGCTGTATGATTTGGGTCATTGTCATGTTGAAATGTGCACCCATCGGGGTACATGACCTGCATAAATGGCAGAAGGTGTCCCTCTAATATGTCGATGTACCTTTCTTTCGTGAGAATTCCTGTGAAAACACACAGTGGGGTGGCACCTCTTGCTGCCACCCCTCCCCAAAGATGGAATTTATGGGTATGTTTCGGTCGCTGGTACACAGGCGTTACAGAGTCTTTCATCCAAATATTTATTTGAGCAGGATAAGACCAAACAGAACATTCATCTGAAAAAAATCACTTTGTCCCATGACAAATTTTGGTGTTCGTGGCACCAGTTCAAGTGCATCTGTTTGTGAGTCTCTGTGAGAAATGGTGACGAAATTACCCGCTTTTTTGTGTAATTCATCCTGTGTAGCTCCCGGTTGACAGTAGCATTAGATACCTCTGGGTTTCACAAATCGATCATGCGCTGCCGTATGTTTTCTACACTCTTCACTGGCCCAGCCCGAACGATTTGGGCGAGACGCCGATGGTCCTTTGTGTCCAAAATTCTTGACCCCCCACTACCTTCTTTTCGCTCGATTCCATTACCTGCTTTTAATTTACTCACAACTCTGTAGACAGTCCGCTCAGGAATGTTCAAGATTTTAGAAATGTTGGAACATGTTTGATTTCCTTCATTCCAAAGCTGTGAAATTAACATACACTTTGACTTTGTATCCATTTTCTGCCACTAGCATTAGAAATTGTCGTCTGCTCTTATATCAAGGGACGTTACTCTACGCTAATTTTTTTTTTTACTTTTGGTAGTGTTTGCTCACTTAAGTGGAGTGCAAATTTGGGGCAGAACATGCATATTTAATTAGATTTCAGCTTATTTAGCTGAGCAATATGACTGCCATTTTTTTTGCAAAGTACTGTATATATATATATAGAAAGTGAGGGAAAAGCGATTTAAAAAAAAAAAAAAAAAAAAGCGTGATCGCATCAAAGTAGACAGTCATAATACAACTGGGACTCGATAGAAAAAGGCGTTTTCACAGCGGTGCTGTTTTCTGCATTATGTTACATGAGAGTTATTTTCACAACTTTTCTCCCACTCTGAAAAAAAAAAAATTTGTTTAAAAATACTGCAAAGAGAAAAAAAATGGTAAAAACTGTTGCAGGGCAAATGAATCAGTTTTCAACACCTATATTGTTTGTTTCCTCTGGCAGATTTTTTCTTGCTATATTTTTTTTTAAAATTGCTGTCTAGCAGCTAAAAAATTGTTATCCTTGTGAAGACTGATAGTGGAAGTGAAAGAGTCTTTAGTTTTGACCTACTTCACTACTGGAAATGTACCAATCATGAGATGATCATGCAAGATGTTGTGTGTGCCCTTAATCTTCATGAAAATAGAACACAGAGGTTGTTGACTTCACAGCTGGTATGAAAGTGAAACTGTCATGTGTGAATGTACATCGTTAGTCATATAGTGAAGCCTGTGTTATGTATGCTAACAGTTCAACACTGCAATGTACTTGAAGCAGAAAGAAAATAGAGAGAGAGAAAGAGAGAAAAATTGGGTAGATGATGACAATTTTCCAAAGAAAAAAACAAAACAAAAAACAATAGAAGTGTGCTCATCTTCAAAAAATAGGGGGGGGGGGGGGGGGAGAGAAGAGGCGAAGAGCAAATTAACTGTTGGTTTGGTGTGCTGAAAACGTTTTTTGAACTAAAAAAAAAACCCCAAAAAACTAAGTATGTTAAATTTTAACAGGGGGGGGGGGAGAAGGAGGAGAGAGAGAGAGAGAGAGAGAGAGAGAGAGAGAGAGAGAGAGAGAGAGAGAGAGAGAGAGAGAGAGAGAGAGAGAGAGAGAGAGAAGTAATGGTTAGATTTTGTGAAGACTATTTTCTGAATAAAAAGTAGGGGGCAAAAGTGCTCATTCTGAGAGTGAGTGAATGAAAGAAAGAGATAGAGAGTGAGAGATAGAGTTAGTTAAAAGAGGGAGCTTTTCCTTTATTTACTAATAGTGCTGATCAATGAAAATATAAACTGCTGAATAATTCTATGCTGAAGAAGAGGTCTAGTCTCTTTTTTTCTAAAAACATCTAGACCCACATTTTGTTTTAATCTGTTGCCAGCAGTATTCTGTATTTGTTTCATTTTATGGTTACTGAAGCACTTGGTAGTTAGGTAGTTATTTGACATCTCAATTGTTAATTTTTCTTGTCAGAGTTTCATCTTTATTGTGACCAACAGAAGTTGGTGGCATGATGTCAAATCTGATCCTCTATGTTTTAACAGTACTCAAAACGTTTTTTATTCCATTGCTTTCTAACCTTCAAGATACATAGCATTTCAGCATACATGGATCAAAAGATGCAAAATAATGCTTATTAACATTGTTGCCTACTTATAACTTTATTTATACTTTTTAAAGTTTTCTCCTAGATTTGATGAAGTCCTCAAAACTAATCTGGCATAACAAATTTGCTTCTATACTTAGCAGAGACAAGCCTGTCTTGTAGCATAGTTGTTCTGTTGGGATTTTTAATATACTTGAGCTGAAAAAATGAATGCTCAGCTGTGCAATTTGTGACCATTAACAGATACAACTCTGTGGTAACACCCCCCCCAATTCCCTCAGCTTATTTTGTTTAATGGTTAATCCAGGACTGGTCTAAACATATACAACAGTTCAAACAGCACAAACATTCACATTTACTGCAACCTAACAGATATAAGAAGTTGAAAATCAGACCAAAGTTTTCCCACTCTGTCCCTACAACAAACAGTGATCACCAGGGCAGTACTTTCATGATGATGTAACAAGAATGCTTTCACCAACACCTATTCTTACATTAAAAACAGCCCTTCTAAATCAGCACAAAGTAAAATAGGACACTTTGAGATAGGCTCTAGTTGGTAAAGTAAAGACTCAGACCAGTGTGTGTGTGTGTGTGTGTGTATGACTCAATGCCCTTCTGCTTGTGATTCTGTTACCCTTAACTGCTGAGAAATGTGCTTGACTTGCAAGCTTTAAGGTGCCTGCCCAGGTAAAGGGCAAATGCAACGACTGTGTACACAACATCCCCTCCCTTCCCTCAGTTATTTAATGTTATTTAATAAGTAAACCTTCACAACTGCACCTCCACATAACAGCACGTTAAGGAATGTTTTAAAAGGAACAATGTTAGGGCAAGGACACTGTTCATCATCATCATCATTTTCTTTTGTGTTCCTTCTGGAGCATGCAGCCACAACTGCAGCTGGTCCCCCTGCATCAAGCAGCCACATGGTGGTGGTTTCTGTGGCAATTAGCTTTACATAATAAGGTTGCCAGCTCCATGTACATATTAGTCACTGTGTACAGTACATATTAGTCACTATGTACAGTACATATTAGTCACTGTGTACAGTACATATTAGTCACTGTGTACAGTACATTTTAGTCACTGTGTACAGTACATATTAGTCACTGTGTACAGTACATATTAGTCACTGTGTACAGTACATTTTAGTCACTGTGTACATTACATATTAGTCACTGTGTACAGTACATATTAGTCACTGTGTACATTACATATTAGTCACTGTGTACAGTACATATTAGTCACTGTGTACATTACATATTAGTCACTGTGTACATTACATATTAGTCACTGTGTACAGTACATATTAGTCACTGTGCACAGTACATATTAGTCACTGTGCACAGTACATATTAGTCACTGTGCACAGTACATATTAGTCACTGTGTACAGTACATATTAGTCACTGTGTACAGTACATATTAGTCACTGTGTACAGTACATATTAGTCACTGTGTACAGTACATATTAGTCACTGTGTACAGTACATATTAGTCACTGTGTACAGTACATATTAGTCACTGTGTACAGTACATATTAGTCACTACAGTACATATTAGTCACTGTGCACAGTACATATTAGTCACTGTGCACAGTACATATTAGTCACTGTGCACAGTACATATTAGTCACTGTGCACAGTACATATTAGTCACTGTGCACAGTACATATTAGTCACTGTGTACAGTACATATTAGTCACTGTGTACAGTACATATTAGTCACTGTGTACAGTACATATTAGTCACTGTGTACAGTACATATTAGTCACTGTGTACAGTACATATTAGTCACTGTGTACAGTACATATTAGTCACTACAGTACATATTAGTCACTGTGTACAGTACATATTAGTCACTGTGTACAGTACATATTAGTCACTGTGTACAGTACATATTAGTCACTGTGTACATGCCTTAAGAGGCATTAGTCCTATTCTTTCTCTGTCTCTACAAAGACCCCCAGGAACCACTAAGGACATCACTGTTAACTCAAACAAGTAGTTAATGTCAACCACTTGAGTTACTTGTTACTTCAACAACAAAATATTTCCTGAACCTATGTGTGACTCATTTCATCATTAACTAACAATAAATAAAATAAACACATACTAACTGAAGCTACAGACAGAATAAGCTAAACCAGCATGGATGAATGATCCATTCATCACTTTAAGGAGTATGGGGCCAGCACTGCTGTTAGCCCTCAAGTAGGAAGCCTGTGCCACAGAACTTCAGTGCTTGTGCAGTGATCATTTCTGCAGCAACATGTTTTACATGATGAAGTTAACCTCCAGCAAAAACACCAGGTCTCCAAAAGTGACATCATTACTGTTGCCGTGACCACCACCGTATAAGCATGTGACTGCTTGGTGCAGGCTTCCTATAAAGACAACCAGCTGCTTTGGTGGCTCCATGCTTCATAAGGAGCACAAAGGAAAATGTTGATGATGACTGCTGCATTTATTTAGCCAGCACTGCAGTATGAACACACCCAGACTCTGTTGATGATGACTGTTGCATTTATTTAGCCAGTACTGCAGTATGAACACACCCAGACTGTTTAATTAAAAACTAGGATATTTCAGTTATGCAAAGTTGCAATTAAGTGGTGTTTCTGAATACAGCGGCTACCTGAGAAATGTGAAACGTGCCAGATAGCACTGCAACTAATTCACCTGCTTATGTTTCAGATAAGAAACCACCCCTTAGCAACCACCAGCTGCTTGACCTTGGCTCATAAAAATGACCAGGTAAGGTTAAATATTTTTCCTGATAATGTCAGAACAGGAAAGGTGACACAAATGTCATTGTGCTGCCCTGCCAACTTAATCCTACACCAAGACAAGTAAGTGTTTTATGATTACATGGCCGGAGAAATGTGCATAGTGGCAAGCAGTGCACAATAAAGAACAAAAGTAGGTTGATGTCACGGTTCACCAACTAACAAATGTTGATAGAGCTGTAACTATTCATTTTGCTAGTCAGCAAAGTCACCAGTGTCTATTCAAGAACTGTTCAAGTGCTGGTACAGAATATGGTTGGTGGTGTGCAGCAGACCCTCGTGGTATTATTTAGAAATAGACATTTTAATTATAGTTTTTAAACTTGGTTTTAAAAACACACCTGAGCTAAAATTATTTTCCCAACTATTCACATGAAAAAAGTGTCAATCACAATGTTTTTCTTTGGTTGAAAGAATTTATATCTTTTCATACCTGACATAACTGGTTTGCCTTGTGTAGTTCACAGAGGGGTCTCTAATGAGACAAAGAAAAAAATAGGATTACTGCTCCTTCAGGCACATACACGACAACTAATATGAGGTTGTGCATGGAGGCTGGCAACCTTATCATGTCAAACAAGTTGCTACAGAAACCACTGCTGTAAGATCATATGAATGTTTGGTGCAGGCTTCCTGTAAGGGGGGGTCAGCTGATGTGGTGGCACCATGCTCCATATAAAGTGAAAAGATGATGATAACTGGTTCAACTCCATGGAGGTTATAATTGGTTTATATTGTGTTGTCTATCCTAGACACAATATTCTATTGACTATCTTTACTTGTTGTTTAACGCAGACAGCACATTTTGGTAATTGTTATTATGGTGTTTTTCTCTTGTCTGGTGTGTGCAAGAAGTTGTGTCTCTATGCACATCATTTATGTGTACTTTCCAATACTGTCTGTGTTTTTGGTCTATACCCTTTTATCTTGTTCAGAAGACTATTCCTGTAAGGACAGTCTTGGCCAATCCATTTATTCCTGACACTTTACCAGGTAAAAATGTTCAATATGTCTTGATTTTTTATTTAATATTTATTTATCTCCAACTTATTCTGTCCTCTTCTATCTCCAGTCCTCATTAATATTATGTTTGGGTAGTTTATTGTTCAGTTTCTTATTATGTACTGTTTACATCCGGAAGTCATTTCCTTTTCCGGGTACGCACGTCTGTTCGGCGGCAAGCGTGTTAGGACTCGGCTGCCTTTAGGGAAGTACCCAGGTTTTATTTATTTATATATTTATTTAGATTCTTATGTGTCCTATCTATCTCCTTTCCCCGACAAAGGCCTTGTGGCCGCAACGTTGGCTATTTTCTTTTGTCTTTTGTCCTCATAAGACGAATCATCTTTTTTCGTTTTTTTTCATACCCATCCATTGTACTCCATGTCTTACCGCAGTTCCTCTCATCTTCCTCGACATAACATTTAAGCATTTCATACAAGCAAATGTGTCCCCAGAGACTCATTCAGGTGATACTACTGCATAATCAACAAACTGTTTTAAGGGTATTTGTTGCCAACATAATTTGTGTATTCTTCTAATTATGCACGTTGACAGCCAGTGTATGGATAAAAAAGTTAATTTTATGAAGGTGGCAACATCTGTTCTCATCCTGAATCACATTGAAGAAAATGGCTTCCCAGCCACCCACAGATGTTCACTCTACAATAGTAAACGCTGTGCTAACTGGAAGTGTATGGGATGTTACATGGCCAGTTATGCTGTTCACTTGTAAAACATAAATCTATGCATGTCTTCTTCTTCAAGTACCATGTCTGGTGGCATAGACCATCAGGTCTCTCCACAACTCCCTATCTACAGCGCTATTTATCAATTCTGTTATTGACAGCTTTCTATCTTCTTCTTCTTCTTCCGTCCTTAGCCACCGACCGTCAAAGCAGTCAGTGGCCATTACGCCTAGTGGCGTCTTAGGGCAACAGCAGATAGGTTTTCTTTGCCATTATTTCCCATCACGCCTAATGGCGTCTTTAGGGCAACAGCAAATCAACCCATTTGCTGTTGTTTCCGCAATCGAAGTGACTGGCAAACGGGTGATCAGCCCGTTGTGCGACAGCTTTCTATGCCATGGTGTAAAACTGTCCAGTATGTGTTCTTTTTGTCTTCCTCTGTCTCTTTTTTTCTTCAACTTTTCCTGCTGTTATGCTGTATTCCAGCTTTCTTCTTCTCAAAACATGCCCAAAAAAGAGGATTGCTTCTTTCTAACTTGAAGAATAAGCTTCCTTTGTACACTGGCCTCTTTCATGACATCCTCATTACTCTTTTTTGGCTGTCCGGAGCATTTTTAACTTTCTTCTGTATAAATCACATCTCTATGGCCTCTACATGCCTACACTCAACAAAAGACAAAATGCTTACCTGGCTATGAATGAATATGAATTATGAACACAAGGAACTGAATAATTAATATGCTAACAATTTAAATGTACAGATTCAAATGTTTTATTCAGTGGGTGGTATTATTATTATAGTTATGCTGGATACAGAAAACCTTCCCAAAATCCCCAACAACAACAAAAATACAAACTGGCCTAATGAAGAACGAATAAAAATAAAAATAGATTTATAATTATGGTACTCAGTTGAAAGGAGAGACTTAACTGGCTATTGTAATAAACAAAAAGCCTACATTATATGTGACAGTTTTTTAAGTCAAGAAAAAAATTAAAATGTTATAGCTAACTGTATATTATAGAAGGGGCCTCTGAATGGGGAAAACATGCTTTCACTTATGGATTTACATTTATAGCATTTCAGATTTTGTGGACGCCTAAAGAGATTATAACTATCCAAGGATATTCTTAAGGAGCTACAAGAACAATATATTATGTGACTCTTAATGCAGGATATCAATTACAGAAGCTATATTTTGTTACCAATATGGATGATACGAAACGGACAGGTGCCAGCTGAACAGGAGATGAGAAGGAGATACAGGCAATGGCAAGGATACACTAAGGAAACCTGCTGATAGCAGTACAAGGCTGTCCCTGTTCTGAAATCCCCAGGGTATGAGAGGTAGAGGGAGACAACAAACACGGAGAAGAGAACTGGAGATAGAAATGAAAGGGATAAAGTAGACATGGAAAGACCTTGAATGGATGCTACAGGAACAGGAAGTCTTGGGAAGAATTTGGTGAAGGTCAATGTTCCTTGGGGAGCTGAAAGGCAATGACAATGTACGAGGTAGCATCAAAAAGTTGCCAGAATTTGTGTATTGTATAGAAATAAGGAACAATACAATTATTGACACTACATTTCCTTCAAAATAATTCTCTTCGGCAACTACACACTTTTGCCAATGTCCATACAGCTGTTGGAAACATTCCTGGAACCCATTCTTTGACACCTCTCTCAGCTGCTTTGTCGCATTGGTGATAACGTCCTCAGCATCCTTGAATCTCTGCCCTTTCAGTGCAGATTTTAGGCGAGGGAACAAGAAAAAATCAGGCAGTGCCAGGTCAGGAGAATATGGAGGCAATTTTCTCTACACTAAGTCTTCTGTTAACACGAACAGTGTTCCGAACACGCTCAATGTTTTCATTGTTTATTGAGGTAGGCAGCTGTCCGCTACATGGATCATCATCGACACTAACACGACCTTCACAGAAACACTTGTGCCACTCAAATACTTGCGATTTCTTTATTGCGGTATAACCATATGCTTTATTAAGCAAGGTTACTGTCTCTGAGGGTGACTTCTCAAACAAAACACAAAATTTGACATTTGTACGTTGTTCAATCAAGGATATTTTCAACTCCGACGATACTACGTGCACACCACACAAACAAACTTCTGTTCGAGAGTACATGTGAAGGTTACATTAGCCATGTCGTTTCCTCAAGGTCACTACCCACTTATAAAGCTATAATCTCCAAGACATAATCACTCATTCAAACATGAGTCGACTATTCCGGCAACTTTTTGAAGCTACCTCGTATTACAAATATCAACAGAAGAGGTCATGTAACAGATTAGTACATACAAGAACTACTAGACAGCAAACAGTCAAGCATACAACATTTTGTAATTCAAGAACTTTGATTAGTACATACAAGAACTACTAGACAGCAAACAGTCAAGCATACAACATTTTGTAATTCAAGAACTTTGATTAGTACATACAAGAACTACTGGACAGCAAACAGTCAAGCATACAACATTTTGTAATTCAAGAACTTTGATTAGTACATACAAGAACTACTGGACAGGAAACAGTCAAGCATACAACATTTTGTAATTCAAGAACTTTGATTAGTACATACAAGAACTACTAGACAGCAAACAGTCAAGCATACAACATTTTGTAATTCAAGAACTTTGATTAGTACATACAAGAACTACTGGACAGCAAACAGTCAAGCATACAACATTTTGTAATTCAAGAACTTTGATTAGTACATACAAGAACTACTGAACAGCAAACAGTCAAGCGTACAACATTTTGTAATTCAAGAACTTTGATTAGTACATACAAGAACTACTGGACAGCAAACAATCAAGCATATTACATTTTGTAATTCAAGAACTTTGACTACAGCGAATTTGCTCTCCTTTACACATGGTACCACTCAATGAGACAGCACTTACTAAAATGCATACAAATATTATGGCAACCATATTTTTGTGAACCCAATGTGTTTCCTGGAGATCTTAGGAAATAAAAAAATGAACAGAACCACTGTTTCTATTCTATTACATCATCATCACCATTCATTTCCTTAAGGAGCACAGGCCTTCATGATGTCTTCCTTATCATTTTCACTTCTGTCTCCAGTTCTCTTCTCCGTGTGTTTGTCGGTCTACCACTACCTCTTACCCTGGGTACTTTAGAAAAATACTGCCTGGTAATGCTATCAGCATTTCATGAAGCTAAGGAAGTAAACATACGTACTAAGTGACTTTTCTAGATACTTTCTAAAACAAGAAAAAAAACTTCCTCTTAAAAACTGGTAGTTCTATCAATTCAATAAAGTTAAAACTTAATTTACATAGTGAGCCAAGCTGCTCCTTAATTAAATAAACAATAAAAAAAAAAAAAAAAAAAAAAAAAACCTGAAAATCACTCACCCTCAACTCTCTGCTCGTCAGGTGTAATAGTTGCACACTTAATGCCAACATTGTACTTCTTGATGGCCTCCGCAGCATCAATGGTGACCTGGTCATTGGTTTGGTCTCTGTAGGGCAAACCCAAGTCATAGTACTTGCAATCCACATCAACGTAGGGAAAGATCAGCTGCAATACATCAGTGACCATGATTATACCACCAGGTTCATGGATACAGCAATAGTCTAATTTCATCTTATTTCTGTTTAGGAAATTTTTTTTTTCTGTGGTGGTTTCCATATATTTCTTAATGCATTCAAACTTCTTCTTGCCCTTTATATTCTTATTTCTCTGCCGGTGTCTGTTCCTTTAACTTTGTTTATACTGTCGTAAAGATATATGTATGAGTTTACATCTTCTAGGGAAGTTTCTTCTAGTGCAATCTGGCGGTCATTTTCCTAATTTATTCTCATTACCTTTGTTTTTTTCCTCAGTGTATTTTCTTCACATCCAATGGCTATGATCAGTTGCTGACATCTTAGTACAACCTTATTTTTTTTCCCACAACCAGTGGCATTTGCTTCCATCTCTTTAAATACTTGATGGCAAAGATTTCTTAAAGCATACGTTGATTTCTAATGATGTAATTTATTAATATTTATTTACCTGTATTCAAACTTATTTTCCTGTTCCCCAATGTTCAAATAACACATTTATAGTTATGTGGCCGTGCGTGCTGGTGGTGTGTGATGATAGTGTGAATAGTGGGTTCGTATCACTGCCCTAAACAGTTGGATGATAATGTTAAGTTAATTCTGATGACCACTGTGACAATTACAACATCTTATGACAGTCAGATGGTTGATAGTTTAAATATCTGGTAAACATACTTCACGCCGACAGCGGTGAACGAAAAAACGAAGTTTATTTACATACGGAATTCAGCAACAGTTGAAATGAGATGTTCTACCCAACCTTCCACTTGAGGCAGGTAACTTGTACAGCAAAATTTATTTCATGATGCAAATTCTAAAACATCGTCCTTAGTCATTCTCCTTATATTCTCTTAGGCACTGTCACTGCTTCCGTATTTGTCTACTGACAAGATGGTCATGGTTTGAGAACCACTGTTGTCATTTAAAAACTTCTGTCATAGCAGTTATCTCAGTTCTCACTTCTGGTATTGCTTGCTCTGTTGTACTTCTATCTTCTCAACATTTGAGTCTTAGTGTGATTACCTGGTGTATCTTTAGAAAAAGACTGGCCTAATCGCCAGGGATAATAATTTCTAACAAATGTCTATTGTTTCACACTTCTCAATGGCTTGTTGCTGCCTATTGTTCTTCGCATTATTCTAACTGTTTATCTAATTATCGAGATTCGACATACCTGGTCGTCTGGTCATCTTGAGAAGGTGTACATTTTCTTCAACATGGGAACACTGTCTCTCATGTTCACCCTTCTTAGTATCTTTAACACTTGGGAGAGAACCCATATTCCTCAACTTGCGCTTAACGCGTCTGGATCTGAACTGATCAAACCTAGCATCCTGATTTACCATTACAATTATTTACGAAGTTTCTAGATCAGACTTTGTCATGAACCGTTCACTCGCTTCTACAAAATCCTGTGCAAAACTTACTTTGTTCACATTACCCGAAAAACCAAACTCACCTTATCCGTCAATGGACGTAACTATAAATTATCGCCCTTTGCGCTTCCCAATCAACAAGTCATAGTCTTATCTCCTCTTCAGTTAAACCCAATAGTCTGTCACTTTCTGTATGCAAATTTCCAACACCACATTTTCGACACTCACCCTTTCTATCAGTTATATGGTGTAAAATAAAGTGGATCTTATTTTGTAGTATTTTAGAAATTTGATCATATTCTATTACAGTTCTTTAACAGATATGGTAACATAATCAATTAATCCTAATTTCAGTTATCACATATGGAAAAAAAGTTATCTCAAAAAGTTTTTTCAAATTAAGGTATGATATCACAGTACCAACAAAAGATTAAAAAACTGAAAACAATTCCTGTGAACTCTTACAGAATATTATCAGAACGACGTGGTCTGATATCAAGTTCAAGGCTAAGATATCAATCATGACAGAGGATTTATGGTTGATACTTACTCTTTCTTTGATCTTCTCCCAGATGATGCGTGTCATCTCATCACCATCTAGCTCCACTACAGGATTGGCCACTTTTATCCTCTTGCTACCTCTGGAATCTGTGTCAATACCAAGATGCAAGAAGACCCCTTAGCAAGGATTAAGACAGGGGACAGGGAAAGCAGAGTTTCAAGAGCTAATACCTGATTGTTCTGACAGTTTTTATTTTGGAGTCCCATGACAAAAGAAACAGAGGTTGACCCAAAATCACACGGCAAAGAGAACTAGATACACACATTAAAGTAAAAAAGGTAGTCCCATAGCAGATAAAAGTATGAGGGGACATTCAGATAAATAAGGAGGAGAAACCTGAGGCCTATAAACAGTAAATAAATAATACATATAAAGGTATGTTTCGGGCATTTGTGATAAATAAAGAAGTAGAAAACTAGACAACAGAAGTGATAGGCTTACTGGGGACTCGAACCCAGGACCTTCCAAATCTTCTTTTTCCTCGTTCATCCTGAAAAGGATGTTGGTTGCATTGTGTCCTTTACATCAGAGCTACGATATTTGCGCCTTTCAGCTGACACATCCGACTTCAGCACGGCATTTTTTGGGACCAGGTTTGCCTTCCCTCTTCGATCCCTACTCTCTCAGCCAGACTGCAGTGATGCAGCCTGTGTCCAGGACCACCACTTGGAGGTGGAGTAGGGTCTTGGTCAGCTCTGGTTCGCTGACCCTGACGCAAGCAGTCAAGCTATGAGTCGCTGATTGCATTCATCTTGTTTGCTGCGTCTTCGGTCCCCGGACCTTCCAAATGACAATACTGCTTTGATATGGGAGCGAATCGTGACTATCCTCCCTGTCAACTAGGCACCTTCATGGACAGGGATCACTGGCATGATCTCCCCACGTAACTGGATATGTACCTAGGAACGATCCAGACTAATTATAGACGCAATCACTTCTGCAGCTTTCCTATTTAACAGTATAGGACAGATTACACAAGAATTCTTTATGTCTCAAAATGCCTGAAACACCTTTATATGTATTATTTATTTATTGTAGTAGGGAAGTTAAGTGTGAGTGACTTCACTATACTAGGTCTCAGCTTTCTGAGGTGGGGTGACCAATTCTTTTCCTTGCCTCCATTATCTGCCCTAATGCAAGAGCAAAGTCAGGTACCCCTTTGCAACTGGGTAGATTGGAGCATGATTTACCAAGTTTCAAACCTGCTAACTTTGTTCAGAGAAGCAAGTGCTCTGAAAATCACTGTTCCTAGATACAGACATAATAAGGATTAATATTTTTTTAAAAGACACAGAAAAACTTGAGACAGAAAGACCTGACGAGAACTAGATGTGGGTCTATGCTCCTCAGGGAGCTGAAACACAGATGATAGTTATTTTATGTTATCATCACTACCAGCATAATTTAATATTTAGCCACAAACAACATCACAAACTTTATCTTCTTCTTTGTTCGTCCTGAAAAGGACGTTGGTTGCGTTGTGTCCATTTACAGCAAAGCTGCGATATTTGTGCCTTTCGGCCGACACATCCGACTTCAGCATAGCATTTTTGGGACCGAGTTAGCCTTCCCTCTTCAATCCCTACTCACTCAGCCAGACTGCAGTGATGCAGCCTGGTTCGCTGACCCTGACGCAAGCAGTCTAGCTATGGGTCGCTAACTGCATTACTCACCGTTGACGCGTCTTAGGTCCCACGAACTATATGAAATTTAACATAAAATATTAAATGATGGCTTGGCAGTAACACAACAATAAATTTATGATCAAAATTGTATGTGTGTGTTTCTTTTATTAGCAAATAAATATGTATGGACAATAAAAACAAAACAAATGGAAAAAAACATCAATTTAAAAAGTATGGTATATAGCTTTAACAGAGGTCAAATGTCAATCTGCAACCTGTTAGTGTACTTTCTTTTCACCTGATAGTACTACTGGTGACCTGTGGGTTAAATTCAAACATTTTTTCTTAGATTTATTAGTCTGGTCTTATATTGTGTTGACATGTTTTAATATAGGCTGACTGTCTGGACTTATATTGTGCTGACATGTCTTAATATGGGCTGACAGTAAATAATTATATGTATTCTAATTCTTGAGAAGTTAAAGCCTAAATGATTATTTTCACAAAATAATATCAGAAGGTAAGAAAGGGTATAATAATCTAGTGCGTGTAACATGTACCACACAACAGAGAAGTGAAGAGCACAAAGGGAAGTTTCAAAGGCCATAAATAACTTACTCTATGCAACCATTTCAACAAACAGACATGAAAGGGATAACAAAAAGATGGAAAGACCTTGAGTGGATGGCACTGAACAGGAAGGCTTGGCATGAATTTATTGAAGACCTTAGCTGCATAGGCAGCTGAAAGGTACTGAATACATGACATGAATGATCCTTTATATTTCTAAACGCAACTTCTGTATTCAATGATATCTCCTCAAAGGGGGAAGCATGGAAAACCCACCACCCTATGTGACTGTTACAAGCACAGACAAGATACTTTTTCCAGCCAAAGGGTGAACCAACCACACAACTTCCTGGATAACAAGAGGAAGTACTCCCTCAGACAAGTGTTCCTGCTTTTAACACCTAAAGGAGGTTATCTAAGCAGGGTTACATGCCAGGGATCTGAGTACTGTATGTACTTCTACTACTTTTTAAATTGGAAAGACTGAACTGAATTGGAAAGATCTTCTGCATGATAAAAGATTGTAACACTCTTAGTTACCTGTCAAGCTGACACAGTGCTGAAAAGTCATAAATTAAGTAGAACAATAACTACTATGACTTCATACTTAAGCCCACTAACGGTTTCAATGACACATTATGAACTCTATATGGATGGGCTATGAGACCCAACCCAGGTCTGTACTGTACTAAAAGCTCTTACTTCTTATCTGAAAAAAAAAAAAAAAAAAAAACGCCAATCATTTAACAGCAGTTGTGTAAAACATTTCTGGTTTTCAATGTGATTTTTTTTCAACAGCCACACGTGTCATGAGACCAAGACTTATTCACCTTTTTTTTTTTTTTTTAAACAAAAAAGATTGATGGGTAATGCTGAAAGGCCTAAGCAGCAATCATTGATTAAAAAGACAAATGCTGCAGAAGTTAACGGCAGTGCAAACTGGGAAAACTGATACAGAAGTTAGTGGTAGTGCAAACTGAGAAAACTGATACAGAAGTTAGTGGTAGTGCAAACTGGGAAAACTGCTACAGAAGTTAGTGGTAGTGCAAACTGGGAAAACTGCTGCAGAAGTTAATGGTAGTGCAAACTGGGAAAACTGCTGCAGAAGTTAATGGTAGTGCAAACTGGGAAAACTGATACAGAAGTTAGTGGTAGTGCAAACTGGGAAAACTGATACAGAAGTTAGTGGTAGTGCAAACTGGGAAAACTGCTGCAGAAGTTAATGGTAGTGCAAACTGGGAAAACTGCTGCAGAAGTTAATGGTAGTGCAAACTGGGAAAACTGCTACAGAAGTTAGTGGTAGTGCAAACTAGGAAAACTGATACAGAAGTTAGTGGTAGTGCAAACTGGGAAAACTGCTACAGAAGTTAGTGGTAGTGCAAACTGGGAAAACTGCTACAGAAGTTAGTGGTAGTACAAACTGGGAAAACTGATACAGAAGTTAGTGGCAGTGCAAACTGGGAAAACTGATACAGAAGTTAGTGGTAGTGCAAACTGGGAAAACTGATACAGAAGTTAGTGGTAGTGCAAACTGGGAAAACTGATACAGAAGTTAGTGGTAGTGCAAACTGGGAAAACTGATACAGAAGTTAGTGACACTACAAAGTGGGAAAACTGCTACAGAAATTAATGGTTGTACAAATACAGGACAGATGCTACAACTTGTGGCAGTGCAAATTGATATAGCTGCTACAGAAATTAGTGGCAGTACAAACTGGGTCCTTGACATGGAATGATATTTGGCATATAGCACCTCTTACACACAGCTTCATTGCTAGATCAATATATGATCTTCTGCCATCATCAGCAAACCTTGTGAGATGAGCAATGTCTAATGGTGCTCAATGCCCCCTGTGTCAGGAGGCAGGTGCTGGATCATGTGCCCTCTGCTTACAAGGTGTCACTGGGGCAAGGGTGATACACATGATGCCCCAACAGAGTACTAAATGAGCTGGCTGCTACACAGATCTGGCAAGGATGAAAGCGACCAGTGGTCAAAACGAGTACCTCAAATAGATACTTTCTGATGGAAGGAAAGTCAGCACATGCCAAACCAAATGTCAGTCTACCATCCATTCTTGACTGTACAATTGACTGGGAAATGGCAGCAGATCTAGCTGGGTGAGAGATATACCCAGAAATACAGAAATCATTAAAAGATCTCAAAGACGACCAGATATAGTGCTACATTCCTCATCATCGCACCATATTATGATTGAGCTAACAGTGTCATTTGAATTCAGATTAGATGAGCAAACTCATTCAAACTGGCCAAAAATAATGATCTGGTCACGAACGTGAGACATGAGGTTTACAGCAAAAGTCATAGCTGTTGAGGTAGGTACAAGAGGTCTAGTGGCTGCCTCAGTGTATGATCTACTAAAACTATTGGGTGTGAAAGGACAATCAAGAATGAGGGCACTTATGAGGCTTGGTGAGACTGCGTAGAGTGTGTCGTGTTGGCTGTGGAGCAACTGCAATGGAACTCAGGAAAGTAATTTATTTTACTTACTTAGTCGTTCCTCGGTCCTTAAAAGATTGTCTAATGTTGTCCTCCCAGCGGACTCTGGGTTGTACTGGGGGTCTGGATCCCTGGCTCTTTGTTTCCCATGCTTGTCATGGTAGCCGATCTTCTCCCATTCTGCAGACATGGCCAAACCATCTTAGTTGGGACTGTTCTACTTGGGTCTGCAGGGAGTGGGATTTTAGGCCTTGACGTATCGTCTGGTTGCGGACCATGTCTTTTCTTGTTACTTCAACCACCTTCCTCAGATACCTCATTTCTGAGGTTTGAATCTGGCTTTTGTGGGTTGTAGTCATTGCCCATGACTCGCATCCATATGTCAGGACTGGGACATAGGTGGAGCGGTATGAAGCCATCTTCGTTTTCTTACCAACCTCTCTCTTGATGAGGAATCCTCGATTTATGGCCTGAAAAAGTCTCCCAGATGCTGCTTTTCAAGTGGCCAACGCTTCTTTGATGCCTCCCTTTCGGTCTATAATAGCTCCGAGGTATTTAAAGTGGTTGACCTGCTCCAGGACCTGTTCTCCCAGTTTAATCTGATTTCTTCTTTCTTCTCGTGATATCACCATGGATTTTGTTTTAGAGCTGCTTATGACCATCCTTCTCTTCTCCAGCTTTTCCTTCCAGACTTGCAGGTTGGATTGGAGATGTGCCTCTGATTTAGCAATCAGGGCAACATCATCAGCAAATGCCAGCTCTGAAATACAGACCTGTCTCATCTTCCAGTACCCCACTGAATACTTTCTTGTTATCTCCTTACATGCCTTGATGATATCGTCCATGAGGAGTATGAAAAGACAAGGTAACAGGATATCACCTTGTCTTACTTCAGTGGTGGTCCTGAACTCTTCTGACTTATGGTTTGCTGGCCTCACATAATTTCTGCAAGACTTGTAGAAGCTCTGTATAGCATGAATCAGAGGTGCTGGAATGTTCTTCCTTGCCAAACAGTCCCAAAGTTTGCTCCAAGGGACCCTGTCAAACGCCTTTTCCAGATCTATGAAACAAAGATGGATCTCACTCTTATACTCAAGGGCCTTTTCACTCAGCTGTCTGAGTGTGAAGATTAGGTCTTGAGTACTTCGGTTTGCTCGGAATCCGCACTGGACCTCATCCAATTGTGGCTCAGCTAGGCGTCAGATTCTCTGCTCTAGGATTCTAGAGTAGATTTTACCAGGGACACTGAGAAGGGATCTGCCTCTATGGTTTCCACATTGTCGATTATCACCCTTTTTGAAAATTGGTGTTATGATGGCAATCTCCCAATCCTTTGGTATGGTCTTGTTGCACCACGCTCCCTGTAGGACCCTTAAGAGTAATAGATCGCCTGATGCTCCCATGTACTTAACCATTTCTGGTGTTATACCATCATGCCCTGCTGCTTTGCCCATCTTGATTTTCTCCAGTGCTGCCTTCAGTTCTTCCATCTTTGTCATCTTCACCATCATTGGTTTTCTCTTCTGTGCTAGTGGTTATCATTTCTGATGCTTCACCATGCTCACCATCCAGGAGTTCTGAGAAATATTTTTTCCATTACTTCCTTCGGGGCAGCAAGCAATTTGCATTGCTTGTCCTTTATAAATTTGAGAGGGCATTGTTTTTCCTTCCTCTTGTTCTTTAGGGTCTTATAGAACAATTTCTGGTTTTCTTGCGCATCGTTTTCTAGCTTTTCTCCAAATTCTTCCCAGGACTTCTGTTTTGCTGCTAGCACCTTGCTCTTTGCTTCTGCTCTGAGTGTCACATATTCTCTACATTTCTCCATTTGTCCTGTTGTGTTTTTAGCTCCTAAGTATTGTTTCCATGCCATTTTCTTCTCTCTTATTTTCTCTTTGACTTCCTCTGTCCACCAAGTAATTTATATTCAGCACAATGGTTAATTTCACAATTTCCTCAAGCTGACATCATGGATAACACCAGGAGTGAAGCTGAAAGTCTTAACCAAGGTGGGGTTCGATTCCTAGCGCAAACACATGAGGCTGACACTTGGAGTCATGACCCAAGCTCAGCAGCCCTAACAACATGTATGTGTATATATATATATATATATATATACTGTTCAAAAAAAGAAACGCATAGCTACTGGAGGCACACACATAGCCATAATTTTGACATTCAATAACTTTTTTAATTTAATGAGTTAATTGTTCAAATTGCACACAAGAATACCTTAGGGTTCAACCAATTTTTGACAGTTGTTTTGCATCTCGGTCACAAGAGTGTTTTGGCGTACGGGCTTTCCCGTTAGTATGGTGTATGCCTCCTCTTGCATCGATCAGCGACTGGCATCTCCTGGGCATGGATGCGATCATACGTCTTATGTGGGCCTGTGGGATGGCTGCCCACTCTTCCTGGAGTGCCTGGAACAGATCACGACGATTGGCTGGAGCAACGTCTCGGCGACAAACACGTCTATGCTGCTCATCCCACAGGTGCTCAATTGGACTCATGTCTGGAGACAGGGATGGCCAGGGAAGGGTGAGAATGTTGTTGGCAGTCAGGAACTGCGTGGTCAATCGTGCACAATGGGGTCTGGCATTGTCCTGTTGAAACACAGACCTTTGGGCAGCCAAAAGTGGAAGGACATGGGGGTCGAAGAATTTCATTGACGTATCGTTGCGCATTCAAGCCTCCTTCAATGTGCACCAATTGACTCCTTCCATTGTAACTGATCATTCCCCACACCATTGCACCTCCACCACCGTGCGGCGGAGCTTCATTGACACAATTTTGGGCAAAACGTTCATTTCGCCTATGGTAGAACCTACGCCGTCTATCATGACGCTGCAACAAAAAGAAAGATTCTTCACTAAACCAGACACGTCTCCATTGATTGTCAGCTGCCCAGGGACAATGCTGGTTGGCCCAAAGAAGTCGATTTTGGCGATGGCAGCGTGTAAGGACAGGTCCTCGGTGAGGTCGTTGAACCCAAAGTCCAGCGTCATGCAGTCTATTCCGGACAGTTTGATCAGACACATGACGTCCTGCAGGCAATGACTGAGCAGTTGAGGAAGCTGTTGTAAACCTGTCACTGAGGTGACGAAGCCGAATAAAGCGATCCTCCGCTGCTGTTGTCACTCTGGGTCGTCCACTGCGATGCCGGTCTTCAACTGAGCCAGTGGCTTGGAACCGGTGCCAAAGTCGACTGATGGTACTCTGATGCACGTTTAGATGCCTGGCAACCTGACTTTGACTTTCACCTGCATGCAGTCGGCCAATAGCAATGTTCCTTAAATTTATCGATAGAGACTCCATAAATGTCTGCTTGAAAATGAACTGATTTTTGTGTGTGTAGCATTATCCTTTTATAGGGTTTCAGTTGCGTAGTCAGTGAATAGTGTTCACCCCAAATTTTTTTGCTTTCACGTGCGTGCAACATGAGCTGTGGTCAAAAATTGCGTCATAAACACTATCGACCACTGCGTTGTAACGATTACAAAAACGAACGCAATTCAGGTCAACACGTGCATTTGACAATGTAAAGAACATTTAAGGCTGGTTTTTATATACCCTAGCACCAAATTTTACTTACAAACTCATAAAAACGTGCCCTCGGATAGCTATGCGTTTCTTTTTTTGAACAGTATATATATATATATATATATATATATGTTGTTTAACTAGGGCTGCTGAGCTTTTCGCTCTTATTCGGTCAATACCAAGTTGAAGAGTCCCTGGTATTATCTACACTATAGATCTAGGCTTTCACTGTGGCATTTCTGCCATTACGAAATGTGTTGAGTTGAAGTCATGAGCTCCAGTTTCTCCAACTTAGCTCGCATTTTAAAGGATCATCACATCTGGTCCCAAGCTAGGAGGAAGAAGCATGTGGCATACTGTGCATTCCCCGCCATCCAAGGGGGCTCTCTAAATATGCATAACTAATATACTGTGCTCTGGTTCTGAGCTCTCCCAAGGAATTGTCATGTCCTACACAGAACCAATTCTCAGCTCCCCCTACCTATCAAGGGGTCTATAGTGAGATCCTCCTGCATGCAGGCAACCAGATAAAATCCAGAGTTACGTCTGGGGTTCAAGTGAATCCTCCAAGCTTAATGTGCAATGCTAGGTTCTCAACATGTTTCACCACAGGGAGAAAACTATATATATATATAGATATTTATATATATATATATGTATATATATATATATATATATATATATATATATATATATATATATATATATATATATATATAGGCAAAATAACATGAACAGAAAGTATGTACAGCTGTACAAATCTGAAAAAACCTTACAGAATATGGGTAACCTGTACTAGTTAGCATGTATGAAATAAGGAGAACTGCTGCAGAAGTCTGTAGCAGTACAAATAAGGAACACTGCTGCAGAAGTTTGTGGCAGTACAAATGAGGAACACTGCTGCAGAAGTTTGTGGTAGTGTAATAAAAGAAAAAAATGGTGCAGAAATTAGTGGCAGTGCAATAAAAAGAAAAAGGCGGCATAAACCTTTGTCTACACAAATATGGAAATGGTTAACAGAATTATTGTCTTAGGCTATACGTATTTTGAGAACAGAGCAAGAAAACACCTTACAACTGGACAACTTCGTGAAAAAAATAATACTTAAAGACACGAAAAAGACAAAGTATAATTTTAAAGGATTGTATAAACTTTGTGGATCGTGGCAGGTATAAGGCTAATTGGTTGGGCCAGAAATGAGATCAAATAGCTTGCGTGGGGAAGTCACATGATGATGACAAGAAACAATTGAACTCTTTAGACAAAATGGTAACGATATTTGCAGGTAGTTAAATATAAGTGACAACTGTATGTACTTATATGTCAAGTTTCAGGCCTGAAGTGTATAAAATTGGTGGCTGAAAACATTTCACTGAATCCTGCAGATGCCACAAGGGCAACATAGGACAATACAGCAGACGCCGACGCGACATATCATAACACCGTCTGCGCTTTACAAAATACTTACAATTTCTTGTTTGTGGTACACTCGCAGCAGCAACAATGGTTTTTCCCTGAACATTACTACCCACTTTTGCAAGAAACTTTGAGAGAGACTGTAGAGATTTTGCCATCTTTCTTTGCCCTTCTGTAGACGTGCACAAAGCAGAAAGAAACACACTCGTGAATAGCCTACACACAAGAAAGGGAAATAACTATTATTTAGTCCTGAGGGTTGAAAAGTTTTGTGCAATATGTTTCCTCAAAATATTTCGCAGTTTATGCTATAATGTCACGAAAATGCGAATTCCTTTTATTTTAAACAAGTTAAAAATGTCTGCCTTGAAAATTAATAAACTGTTACCACTTTTTCTCTAATTTAAACTAAATATAGCATTCTGCTTCAGGCTTTCCCACCTTCGATAAAGTCGAATGCGTCTGGCCCAAGAGGGAATTCCTTGCCATGTGATATGATTTTTGAGCATTGATTGGTCCGCGCTTCGTGGCGGCCATTCACAAGGGTGTATATTTCTGAGCCACGAAAAAATCACAGTAACTGAATTATTGCATAGTCTTCATAGTCATAATTTGTAGAAAAGGTGAGTAAACACAAATGGTTGCATGTTTTACTATTCTCGATTAGAAATAGGAGCAACAAAGTGCATAGCTTTACTGCACCAAGTGTGACTATTGTTTTCTAGCAGGCGATGTGCTTGATTCTCTTTTCGTGATCTCCCCTGCCGTATTGGGCTTCCTTCAAGAACGTGCAAGGGCACCGGCCGCAAGTCACTTTATAATACAGTTGTGTGTTTTATCTTCATGTAGTTTTGTTTAGTCTTTACATTGCGTTTAAATTGTTTTTAAAACATATGCATCATTGTGAATGGTTACTGCAAAGTTAATGTAGCAGAACCTTCCCCAACCGGTGTCAGCTGTCACTGGCATCAGTTTGTAATTCTCTAGTTCGTTTAAACGGGACGCTGAGTTTCCTTTATTAGTTTATTTATTTTGCTTGTTTTCATCATTTACCTATTGATTGATTTCTTAGCATGTTCTTGGCGTCCGTCAGACATCAGTATTAATTTAAAAATCAACTGGAAATAAATGTTGTGATCATATTTGAAAGGGCAAAGGCCACCGGATAACTAGGAATGACACTAGACCAACAGCTGAACTGGAGCAAACACATATACTGACTGAGTCTTGCAGAAGACTAACATGCTAAGAGTTTTGAAAGGTCATGGTTGGGGTGGAAGCATTAAGACAATGATCATATTCCATACATCTTTCATTAGAGGCAGAATTGATTATGATGCAGCAGCACATAGTAACATGGTTAAATTAGACAAAATTCAGCTTCGTGCATTATGTATAGTAACAGGTGCAACAAGATCAATATGCTCAGGAGGTGACTTTAAGAATCTGACCTTTGGAACTATGGGGAAAGGAACTTAGACTAAATTACATCACCAAAATTATGTTAGTCAAACTAAATTACATGACCAAAATTATGTTACCCAAGACTCACCCAGCTTGCAGACCTTCTAGACATTACTGCCAATGGGCAGAAAATTGAAAGGCAAGACAAGCTAAAGTGTTTGATCTTAGGCTATTAGACAAGTACCACGTTGAGCCAAGTACTATGTTGAGCCAAAAACAAAGTCCGCTGCGCACCTGGAGTAGAGACTGCTGTTTCTCCTGTATTGTCAGCGAGTCTTGTCAGTAATTGATTATGGGCTGGGATTACTCACACTGTCAATACCACAATGCGAAAGACTGGAACATTCAAAATGACGGGATGCTTATAGTCATGGGCTGTACGTGAGATACCTTTATTGTGAGGATGAGGTACATGTCTGAATTGCAGTCAATTAAATTCACATATACGATGGCCCAGACAAAAGCCTATGTGTAGATAACCATGGGCAAAAGAGACCCACTGTGTGGAAACATAGCTGACACCAAGGGAGCAAGAATAAAGAGTAGGATGTCATGGATGGCGCAGGCAGAGGCAATGGTTGAGCAGGTGACAACATTTAGTAGACTAAGTCAGGTGAAAATTGAATAGACTACCAGCAAGTCATCAGCCTTGGCAAGAAGTGCAAAACTTTCGGCAGTGAGAAAGAAAAGCTGGAAATTAATCATAATAAATGATCGTGCAAGGGATAATGATGATATGGTGTACACTGAGGGGTCTGTACTCTGTGGTAAAAAATCAGGGTGGCGCTTCTCTGCTAGATTAAGTGGGGGGGAGGGCATTGCTGAACAGAGCTGACCTTACATGACAGCAACCTCCAGCATGAGAATGGAGATAACGGTAGCTACTGCAGACCTGAAACTCCATTAACCAGGGCAGTGGGTGTGTCATACTCTCAGTCAGTGCTTTGGAAAGTCCAAAATGGCTACGATATGAATGGAAAACATCTATAGAAGCCTCAAATCTTCAGGACTTGGAGTGGATCTACTGTCCTGGTTATGCAAGGGTATGTAGCAGTGATAGAGCTGTCAGACGAGCTTTGAGAGCACCCATAGTGGGGACAATGGATATGGGAAAGATACTATGGGCAGTTAATGATCACATGTTAGAGAACGACACTGCAATCGATGAGTCAACAAGGCTAAGATTGCTGGAATCTAACATCAAGCGCAAGACTGGCAGGGATGGATATATGAAAGGATGTGTCCAGTGGATATACAGCTAGCGCTGTACAGGAACAGTTAGTATTCATACATTTTCACATTTGCTGAGGGAGACCAGGCACCTATGGGTTTGTCTGGAGTGCAGTGATGTCAATTGTGATCAGCATTAACAATAACATTAATCTTTGGTTTAAACAAGAAACTGAATGGCGGCCCTTAACTTTTGTCCAGTAGTATATAACAGAACAGTGTAAGCCAGTAAAGCTGAAGTAGGTTATTTACAAAGGTGAAGTAGGTTATTTACAAAGCTGATGTAGATTGTTTTACAAAGGTGAAGTCAGTTATTTACAAAGGTGAAGTACATTATTTACAAATCTGATGTAGATTGTTTACAAAGGTGAAGAAGGTTATTTACAAAGGTGAAGTACGTTATTTACAAAGGTGATGTACGTTATTTGCAAAGCTTATGTAGATTAATTACAAAGCTGATGTAGGTTATTTACAAAGCTGATATAGGTTATTTACAAAGGTGAAATACATTATATACAAAGCTGACGTAGGTTATTTACAGAGGTGAAGTAGGTTATTTACAAAGCTGATGTAGGTTATTTACAGAGGTGATGTAGGTTATTTACAAAGCTAATGTAGGTTATTTACAAAGGTGAAGTAGGTTCTTTACAAAACTGATGTAGGTTATTTACAAAGGTGAAATAGGTTATTTACACCAATACCTCGACTTTCGTCGCTTCGACTTTCGTCGCTTCGCTCTTTCGTCGGTTTTCAATTCTAACCACGTTTCCAAATTTCGTCGCTCTTTCGTCGCATTTGGTCACAACTGCGCGTCATCTTGATTCTTTCGTCGTTCAGTCTTTGAACAGAAATCGTTCGGTGTGCACTGTTTTTTTTTTTAACTTGTCCGCACTCAATCTCTTATATTTGTCATTAAACATATTAATACTACTTATTTTTGTGATTAAAATAACAAAACTATTCATACTATATTATTTTTGTGATTATACTGTAAACAGTTCATAGTTATTTTAGTGATAACAGTCTAATGACAGTGTTCATATCGTGATTATACGACAGGTGTACAGTTTTCATACTGTACTTTTTTGTGTGATTAGGCCTTATACAGTACTCCTTATTTTTCTGCTTTAATATATTCATAATGGGTCCTAAGTGTAGTGACAAAGTTAAAAGAACCCATAAGGTTCTCAATTTGCAAGAAAAGCTTAAGCTAATCAAGCTTAATGAACAAGGCATCTTAAATGATGAAATAGGCCGCAGGCTAGGTGTACCTCGCACTACAGTTAGCGCAATTGTAAAGAACAGAGCTAAAGTGTTAGAGGAAATTAAAAACGCTACGCCAATGCATACCAAACTTATTAGAAAGCGGCACAATTTAATTGGTGAGATGGAGAAAGTGTTAAATGTGTGGATTGAAGACCAAGTAAGCCACAACATTCCTCTAATCCAAGATCTTATCCAGGCGGCTAAAGCACAAACTTTATTTAATGCAATGAAGGCTGAACAAGGAGTGACATCAGCTGAAGAGACATTTGGAGCTAGCAGGGGCTGGTTTGAGAAATTTAAGAAAAGGTCAAATTTGCATAATATAGCAGTGAAGGGAGAATCAGCTAGCGCAGATACCGCAGCTGCTTGAGCTTTTCAAGTGAAGCTTGAAACAATTATAGAAGAAGTTGGCTACACAAAGCAGCAGATCTTCAACGTAGAATAAATTTCGACAGAAGTTCAAAAGTAAATAGTGGGCTAGAACACCAAATAGCCTGTTACAGAGAACTTCTTAGGGAAAGGAAGAAGACATCAATGAGGCAAACGTCATTGCTCTCCTTTTTCAAGACGCAACCGCCACAACCAACTTCAGTCACCCCTCCCTCTAACCCTTCAGATTCCGAGCCATCAACATCAGCCCCAGCCCCAGTTAGATCTCCTTCAAAGTGCCCTTCTCCTAAAAGAATTAGATTGAAATCCTCCAGTTCTGAAGATGAGCCACCTCAATTTTCTCCATCTGGTTTTCTAAGTCTAGAATCCCCCTAAATTACCAACATTCAAAACTGTACATACTGTATATATTCATCGTCTACTTGCTCAAGAATGATTTTAAGGTAAGATGCTATTTACGTATTTTTTATTTATTACTGTATTTTCTTTACTCTTATGTTTATTTCTGTTTATCTAGGTGTTGCACGCATTCGCAAGTGTTATATAGTTAGTTATTTTCGTTTTTTGGCGGCCCTAATGCATTTGTAAGCTAAATAAAGGCTATGCTTCGACTTTCGTCGATTTTCGACTTTCGTCATAGCTCTGGTCCCTAACCTGTCGAAAGAGCGAGGTATTGGTGTACAAAGCTGATGTAGGATATTTACAGTGGTGAAGTAGGTTATTTACAGAGGTTAATGTAGGTTATTGTTGCGGGCTTTCTTTGTTTGAGCGGGCTGATATTGTAGTTTGTTTCAGGCTATGTTTATTTATCGCATCTGTCTTACATGAGTATCGATTTCTGCTACCACACTGGATTCGTTTTATAAATTTCTTTGGGTGTTTGAATATCAATGTTCATGCAATAAACTTTGCATGTATTTTATCTGATAGTGTTATATTATTTCATTTCATTTCTTATTAGCTTGACAGAGTTTGTATTTTCTGAACCGTACCTTGAAGGTCAACAGTCATTATTCATAAAACAGAACTGGAACTTTTCAAACGATTTCAGTGAAGAAGTTTTGCTTAGACGACTACAATACTTTAATACTCATTCATCGTTTCATCATGATTTATCAACAATAAAATATAGTTCACGTTAAAGAACACCTAATATCACACAGTACTAGAGTTCAGTTTTCTCAGACATCACACGTCTGTTATTTACCGTATTAAATATCATTCATGTCTTTCACCAACTGTTTGGTATACTTATTATATTGATACAGAATTAATCATTCTGCTAATAGGTCTATTAGGTACACCGCCTAATATATTAATTAATTTACTTTGGCATTCATAGCCCGGCTCTATCAGCCTTATATATCCTAACTGCGTTTCGCATTTCACGACTTACGTTAATAATAAATGATCGCGGTTTATATTACCGACTTATATCTTCGGACTCAATGGTCCTTATACCTTAGTTATTTATGCTTTACCAGCTCTACAATACTGCAATATAATCTATAGTTATTCTCTATCATACTTTAGTGGCCATGCCACACATTTTAAACTCTGCCGTAAGGCTCGAAGGCCACACATAAGACTGGCGTAACTAAGTCTAACGCGTCATGCATCGCCACACGCAAACCATTTCATTTCGGTCTAGTGAGGTGTTGCATGGTGCGACCATATGAATCAAGTTCAAACCAAAATGCTCGCTGACCATGCAACAATCCTCAACAGTTATTTACAAAGCTAATGTAGGTTATTTACAAAGGTGAAGTAGGTTATTTACAAAACTGATGTAGGTTATTTACAAACGTGAAGTAGGTTATTTACAACGGACAACGGTGAAGTAGGTTATTTACAGAACTGATGTAGGTTATTTACTGATGTGAAATAGGTTATTTAAAAAACTAATGTAGGTTATTTACAAAGCTGATGTAGGTTATTTACATAGTGTATAAAATTGTGCAGTTCAGGGAATTTGTGAGGAGACAAGAAGAATAAAGGACACATGCTGCATGAAACATGTTATAAAGTTTTACATGGGGCTGACAACCTTATGACAAACAAATTGCTACATAAACCACTATTGAAAGAGCACAGGGACTTTGACACAGCTTCCTGTGAAGGAGCTGGCTGTAGCAGTGACTGCATGCTCTGTAAGGAGCATAATAGGAAAGAGGAAGCAGAGAATTTATCATTTCCTATTTTATTTAAAATCTCCTTATGGAATGTGGAGCCTCAACTGCAGCTGTTGGTCCTTACATAAAAGTACATGCTCCTGCAGCAGTGGTTTTTGTAGCAACTCATTTTACATGATGAGGTCGTTGCCCTCCCCCCCTGCACATCCTCATATTGGTTGCCTTTTATGGCATATGAGGGAACTTCTTCTTTGTACACAATCAGATGTCTACTTGAACATTTTCAAAGAAAACATGGTCAGCTTCAGGCTATTTGCATCTCCATAGAGTTTTTTCCAACAATGGTGCTTGTGATGGCCATATGTAATTCTATTTTCCTCATGTGTTGGGCATCTTTGAAGCAGATGATCAGCAATAATTTTATCAGTGCCACATTTACACTCAGTGGTAGTTACTATCTTTAGCTTGTTGAATAGATGATATCCCAATCTGTTGTGGCCCGCACGGAGACTGAAGATATTGCTTGTTCTCATCTACTGAGCTGGTAATATGCATCATTTTGTGTGTGGCCTGGATGCTCTGCATCCCATTTGTTCTTGTATTTGATTCTGATCAAACTTTTTGCCTTTTTCAAAATTATGCTTGCATCAGGCTGAAGTAGCTTTCCACCTTCCTTTGCCAATTTGTCAGTCTCTTCATTGCCAGGGAAGTTGCAATGAGATGGGATCCACTGTACCACAACTCTTTTCAATCATTGACATAATTTATGGAGTATTGCTCTTTGGTCATCCAGGTTTGCATTATTCTGGCTCTTCAACGTTGCAATTACTGATAGTACATCTGTGAAGAAAGCTACTCGTCTCTCTGTGCTTTCCTCAGTCATTAGAACTTCTGCTACACTTTTCAAGGCCTCTGCTCTGAAGTTACTTGAGAATTTTCCTTTTGCCACTGGCAGCTTTTTTTTTTTTTTTTTTATGTGTATACCAGTGCTTAAGCGCAGAATTTACCTCCATCTTCTATTGCATTTGTTGCTGATCCATCTGTGTATGCATGGGTCCAGGTGTTACATTTGTTGCTGATCCATCTGTGTATGCATGGGTCCAGGTGTTACATTAGTTGCTGATCCATCTGTGTATGCATGGGTCCAGGTGTTGCATTAGTTGCTGATCCATCTGTGTATGCATGGGTCCAGGTGTTACATTAGTTGCTGATCCATCTGTGTATGCATGGGTCCAGGTGTTACATTAGTCATATTCTTTCTTTGTCTCCTCTTGGGGAACTACATGGGGCAAGGAAAAATGTTAATTAAACAATTTGTTTTTAATTTTATTTTATTGCAGACTTCCTTTGATTTTGACAGTGAGCCTGTGTATTCCACTGCAGCACCATGCTGCGGGTACACAGAGCTGCCATGATGGTAGAGGTGGGCAGCCATATTTGCAAACTGAGTGCACGTTGCAGTCGTGGCCTGCGTACTGCAGTGGGACAGGTGTATCAGCAAGCTGAGAAAAAAACTGAGACTATTGCTGGGATTCCCTACAAGAACCTCTCCATCGGCGTCCCAAAGGAACTTTTTACTGTGAGCACATGTTACTGTCTGTTTCGCTTCTGTTTTCTTTCTTTTCATTGGCCATGTCCTCAGAAGAGACCCCGATGCCATTACAAGAACAGCTATGCTATGGACCCCTGAAGGAAAACGAAAGAGAGGCCGACCAAAAACAACTTGGCGGAGGACTGTGGAGGCTGAGATGCAAAGAATGAACCAGAGTTGGGGCACTGTACGAAGGATGGCCACCGACCGAGCAAAGTGGAATCAATTTGTTGTTGCCCTACAAGACGCCACCAGGCGTAATGGCCACTGACTGCTTTGATGGTCAGTGGCTAAGGATCAAAGAAGAAAGAAAGAAAGAAAGAAAAGAAGAACATGTTACTGTAACAAATAGGTGCATAAGAAAAGTAACATGCATATTAACTGAAGGAAAAGAATCTACCTCATTCATTAGCGTATGGATGTTTAACTGATGATTTCCATATTCAGTTTTATGTCCCTTCCTTTTCTATCTCCATGTATTTTTTAGTCTGTCTTTAACCTCTCTTACCCTGGTGATTCCAAAAAAAAATCTGCCTTATAAGGCTACCAGCAGATTCCCGCAATGTAAGTCCTAACCGTCACCGGTGACTTCTTCTCATCACTTTATAAATGTGCACCGCTTTAATTTATGTCATCTTTTGCTTCCACTGCGAGCTGTTGCCCTATCTATATTTGAATAAAAATAGATTTGTGTATTAAATCATTAAATCAGAGTTGTATTTCTAAACCAGAATGAACGCAGGGTGGCCCTTGTCCCATCAGCTGTTCAAACTTTGACCAAAAAGGGATTCACTGTGAACGTGGAAGATGATGCTGGTCATGAGGCCAAGTTCCTTAATGAAGACTACGTTACAGCTGGAGCCAATGTCAAGGGAAAGAATGACATCTACAAGTCTGACATTATATTAAAGGTAACATGACTGGCACTTTATTTAATTGGCTGCTTATTTCATATTAAGTTTTTAAGTTTCAAAATAAAGTTAGTAAACTATAATATTACCTCCTTTACCATTATAAACAATTATCTTCTTCTTATTTGACCCTTAGCCGCCAACTGTCAAAGCAGTCATTGGCCATCATGCCTGGTGGCGTCTTGTATGACAGCAACAAATTGCTTCCACTTTGTTCAGTCGGCAGCCATCCTTCATACAGTGCCCCAACACTGGTTCATTCTTTGCATCTCAGCCTCTACAGTTCTCTGCCAAGTTGTTTTTGGTCAGCCTCTCTTTCGCTTTCCTTCGCCGGTCCATAGCATAGCCTTTCTTGTAATGGCATCAGGGTCCCTTCTGAGGAGTTGGCCAACCCAACTCCATTGTCTGCCGGCTAAGATTGTGTGCATGTCCTCTTGGTTACTCCGAATAAGTAGTTATGAACATCTTTAATGTATGTGGACTGTCTTACATGTTCTACCATTTTTTATTTCATTGTCATATAGTAGCTCATTATAACAGTGTCTCAGGATTGCTAAATATGGATTAAGAAAACACAAATAGTCCTTTAATGCAGGTCAAATGTGTTGGAGGGTTAAGCCAAGAAAGCCCCTGATTTAAAAAAAAAACAAATTATTTAATGCCAATAATGTTTTAAAAATACGTGTAAGGATAAATTTGTTGATATAAAGTAAATGTGGATCATTTGACTTCTGGCTCATGACAAACATTAGGAATGTGATACATTCTAAAACCAAAAAGGTTCATATGGTTTTAGCACATTGGATAAATAGTAGTTAAAGAAATCCCATTAAAATTTACAAGTTGATAAATGATGAATATAGAACATTTGAGTGAAATACTGATATACTGTACTATCAGTGCCAGATCTAACCACAGAATAAGAAAGAAAAATTATCACTTGTGAAATGAGATGTCTGAAGAAACACAATAAGACTTAGTGAGAAATTGGGACTATTATTGATACTGATGGAGTATATTGAGAAGCTGAGAATAATTTGGTTGGGGCATCTAGTGACTATGAATCATCATCATCAGCCAGACAAATATTCTAAATATTTTAAACTAACAAGCTTGGAGGATGAGGCAGGAGAGGATGGATTGTCAACTTCATGAAATGCAACATGACAGCACACCTGGCTGCATTACTTGCACTTTATCAAATACAAACATTCAGTGATGCTTATGGCATTCCTTCATTACCCTTCAGCTCCATGTGGCACATAGGCTGTCAACACAATAACACCAGTCCTTCCTGTCTTGTAACAACTGTTCAGTCTTTCCATGTTTACTTGATCCCTTTTCGTAACAATAGTCCAGTTACTTCCACCATTTGATGTTAGGTGACCCTCTGTTTCTCTTATGCTGGACATTCCTGAACAAGGGCAGCTCCATCCCATAATCAGTAGATAACAGGGAAAATATGAACGGAGGAGAGATTTAAAGAATAAAACATAAAAGAATAGAATACCCAGGGGCGGCCCAGGGTCCTCTGGGGGGACAACATTGGACAATCTTTGAAGGACCGAGGACTAGAATGGAACCAGGCCAGGAGGAAGACAGCCGATGGGATAGTCTGGCGCTCTCTCTTCCAAACCTCTACACCTCACGGTAGAAGGGGAACGACTAAGTAAGTAAGTAAGAATAGAATAACTGATTTCAAAATTTGCTCTCCTTTTGTGCTTCATAAAGAGTATTGGATGACCACCATAGTTAACTCCCCCTGCAGGGTGCGACAAAGCACTTCTAATACTTTTGCAGTGGTAGATTCTGAATTAGTTTGTTTTACATGATGAAGTTTCAGTTTCATAAACATCCTCACATTAGTTGTCTTTCATGACTTACCGGGGGGGGGGGGGGGGGGGGGGGGGGGGGGGGGCAGTGGTTCTGCTCTGTGCTTACCTCCTAAGACTGGGGTTCCCAACATAAGTTAATTAATGTTTCATAAAGAAAACTTTATTCCATATATATATATATAACATTTTTATTATTATAAAGTTGTTAAATGTTTATCAGAATCAAGTGAATTAGCGTGACCTTTGATTATGTTTTATGTCAGTTAACAGTTTTATTCTTGGTACAGTTTGTAAAAGAGATACCGCATATTATGTTCAACATCCAGATTGTTGTTTGCCTTGCCAGATCTTGACTTGCCAGACTGTTGCTTGACTTGCCAGGTTGTTGCTTGCCTTGCCAGATTGTTGCTTCAACAGAACTCATCTTTGTCTCTGCAGTCCACAACTTTTATTATCACTAAGATGACCACTTAAAAAAAATTTCATTAGGATAATATAGTTATTTACCAAATATATCCAAAACCTCCATTACAAGCTTGATGTACCCCCCCCCCCCCCCCCCCCCCCCCCCCCCCCCCCCCCCCCCCCCTCCACCCCCCCCCCTCTCTTCCCCCCCCCCCCCTTCCTCTGGGGATACAAATACCCCAGTTTGGGAACCTTTGTCCTAAGGGGACCCTGGAAACTACATGGGGCTGCTTTCAAAATGCTTAAGCTAAGACATGGAGCAGCAGAAATGTTAACTTTACTTTAACATGTTTTTTTAATGTTTAAGAAACATCTTGCTTTTGCCACAGGTTCGAGCTCCATTGCATGAAGAAATAGCCAACTTTAGGGAACATGGAACTCTCATCTCCTTCATTTATCCGGCTCAAAACAAAGATCTAGTGGACTTGCTGGCCAAGAAGCAGCTGACGGTGTTTGCGATGGACTGTGTGCCTCGAATATCCAGAGCCCAAGTGTTTGATGCACTAAGTTCCATGGCTAACATTGCTGGTTACAAAGCTGTAATAGAGGCAGCCAATAATTTTGGCAGATTTTTCACAGGTCTGTTAGTTAGTAAATGTTGTATCATGAAAATACTAAACATTGTAATGATTGAGTTGTCTTTAATCTGAATGATGCGCCAGTCATACTGTATCTTAATCTAAATGACAAATTAAGAAACAAAAACACTAAATTGTCAGTTTATTTTTAAAAAAACTGCATTATAAGTTAAGAAACAAAAACTGAATGACTAATTTGAAGACTGTACAATAAGTGCTGAAGTCATAGTCTTTAAATATTCACATAAAACTCCAGCTGAAGAGCAAAATTTGTTTAAAATGTTATATTTAAGCCTCTTAGTGAACAAGTTTTTTTGCAGCTTGGAGCCTGTTTTGTGAAACAAATTGCTACAGGAATCACTACTTCAAGAGCACAGAAAGAGCTTTGGCACAGTGTCACGAAGTGGTTTTAAGTTTATAGAGTTTGCCTGAATGAAAGCAAGACCCTAGTATGAGAAAGTCTGAGGAAATAGAATTCAGATGAAAAATGACATGCCTGTGGACAGATGAGACTATTGACTCAAGGGATAGAACCAGGAGTTGACTCTCCCCTTGCCGCTTCGTGACTTCAGAAAAAGTTATAATCTCACTCCCTCTAGCTACCTTTAAACACAAGGAGATAAGGTGTATAAAAACGACCACAGACACCACTATACAGACCACATGTAGGTATAGTATAGAATAGAAGCTGATCCAGTAAATAATATATGTATATATTTATTTACATACAAGAAAAACATAAAAATGGCATCATACGTCATCAAGTCAGTCGATAGCGTGCACTGTTGCACGGCCTGAAAACAATGTACCACTTAGATTAGATAGACACTAGAAAAAAAAAAACCCCAAATCACATTCACTCCTTCTGTCACCCTGCTGAGGAACAATAAAATGATTAGTGATTAAATAACTCTACTATTGTGGGGGCTGTCCACTTTAGCCTCCACTCTCTAATACAAATAAGATTCTACTGTCTCAGTCCTGTTGACTCTTCCTCAACGAACCGTCTACACAGCTTTCCACTTGTTACGTCTTCTTCTTCTTCTTCTTCGTTCACCCTCAGATGTCAACTTGAATAAGTTCAAAGAAAGCGGTGGTCAGCCTGAGGCTGTTGATATCTCCGTAGATCTTCTCCAGGAATGGTACTGGTGATGGCCATATGTGTCTTCTCCACTCCTCATATGTTGGGCACCTCTGAAGCAGGTGTTCGGCAGTCATTTTACCAGTGCCACAGTCACACTCATCCGTAGTTCCTATCTTTAATTTGTTGAACAGATGGTATCTCAATCTGTTATGACCAGTGCGAAGTCTGAAGATTACCACTTGTTCACTTCTGCTGAGCTGGTAATACGGATCATTTTTTGTGTGGCCTGGATGCTCTTCTTCCCACTTGTGCCTGTATCTGCGCTTGATAAAACTCTTGGACTCCTCATAGGTTATATTTGTGTCCAGCTGAGGAAGTTTTCCCCCTTCCTTTGCCAATCTGTCAGCCTCTTCATTTCCAGGGATGTTGCAGTGAGAAGGGATCCACTGTATCACAACTCTTTTGTATTGCTGACATAGTCTGTGAAGTGTTACTCTTAGGTCATCCAGTTCAGCATTTATTTGACTTTTCAGTGTTGTAATCACTGACAGCGCATCTGAGAAGATAACTACTGGTCTCTCTGAGCTTTTTTCTGTCATTAGAATTTCTGATGCAGTTTTTATGGCCTCTGCCTCTGCTCTGAAGTTAGTTGAAAATTTCCCTGTTGCGACTGCTATCTTTTTTTTGTGTGCCATTGCTTAAGCTCAGGAAGACTCCTCCACCCCCATCTTCTGTTGCATTAGTTGCTGATCCATCTGTGTACGCATGGATCCAGGTGTTGCTTGGGTAATGTTTCTCTATATATTTTGTGGTTAGGACTCTCCTTTCTGTTTCAGTTTGACTATTCTTTCTCTCAATACCAGGAACATTTTCTATCATTTCAGGGAAGCACTGTAGTTTCCAAATTGGTAGCTGGTGTGCAGTACATATTGGCGTAGCTGTTGATATTGCATTTATGGGGTCTGCTCTCATCTTTGTTTTGACTGTCTCTACAAAGTTGCTTCGCTTCAGTCTTCCCCTTCCAAGTCCATTTATCCTCTGGTGCATTGGGTGATCTATCAGCCTCCTGAATTTCTCGGCTTGTTGCTGGGCTCTGCTATCTCTTCTATCCTCCATAGGCTGGAGGTGAGTAATCTTTTCCAACTCTTTTATTGGTGTTGATTTCATGCCCCCAGTTATGATTCTCATTGCTTGGTTTTGGGTTCTGTTTATTTTGTCAAAGTTCGACTTAGCAGCTGTTGACCATGCTGCAATGCCATATTCTAAGACTGGTCTCACTCGCCCAGTATATAGATTCTTTAGTACTCTCTCGTCTGCTCCCCAAACCGTGCCAGCAAGTTTTTTCATGATTGCCATTCTCTGCCTTGCTCTTGTCCTGTTTTTCTCATTCTGGGTTTTCCAAGTCAAGCGGCGATCAAAGGTGATATGCGCCGCTATCGAACACCACTGGAAATGCTATAATAATAGACTTGGAGTAACACAATGGCTCAGTGTCTATCCTTCGAGTACATACTGAACAGACCCTACTGGTCCTGTCTATTTTCTCCCTCCTTCTCTCTCTCTCTCTGTCTCTCTCTCTTGGTCTCAGTGTCTCTCTAACACTCGACGACTGATGATGCGGCGTCTCCGTTACGCTCTTCTCTCGCTACTCTCAAGATCCAGGTATTTTAACCCTCTCACCTGTTCCTGAATTCTGCGATGATGATGATGAAGTTCTGGCGTCAAGCATGAGGTACTTGATGAACTGTCGACAAAACTTCTCTGCTGCTGAATAGCTTCCCTCTTTTAACCCGCTCCGGAGTTAGAGAAAAAATAAACCACAGCCTTGATTTCCGGCTGTATGCAATTGAAACCAGTCTCACGGCCACCTGCCGTTGCTAGAGACTATAATAGCGACGCTCTCGGCTGTATGATAAATAAACCCTGTTCCAGCTGAAGCATAGGGACTTCACTGCCAGAGACCATAGGGTAATTTTCTTCTGCTCCTGACGATAACTCGAGTACTCTGACCCTGAGATATGTCTTTTGCCGTGGATAATTTTATTTGACAAAATTATGCTCCCCACTGTTTCGCCGTGACTCGCTGAAATTAAAAGGAAATGCGTCTATTGAATACAACTCCAACATAACGCATCTCTAACCCATTAATCTTTATAACTCCCTTACTCAGTCCTTCACTCGTCATGTACAACAATACAAAAAATAATATTACCCACATGGCACTTAAATCTCTCTCCTCCCTCTTTCTCTCGTTCTGAAAAAAACGATACATAACATATTCCTACTCACGTGTCTCTTCATTCTCACTCCTTCCCCCTCTCTCTCTCTCATCTAAAATCCGCCAGCCAAATAAACAAACCCTGTCTGACGGGCCACTTGGCCGTCACACATGGCTACCCACGTGTCAACATTTTCAACTCGGGAACTTCTTTTGTCCGAAATTCCGGGGTCTCCCTTTTTAACATTACCCATTGAGGTTTCCCGGCTTGCTCCAAAATTAAATTAAATCTCGCTATAGGAATAGTTTCCTCCCCTAAGCAGTATAATTCACTTACAACGTAAATCTGATCCCTCCGACAATATTTCTCACATTTAAGGCTCAGTAAAATTAACGAACACGCCAGGGATTTCCCCATAAAATTACATTAGTAAATACACAGCAATAAATGGTGGTTTTACATAACATTCTACAAATATGGGCACACGTGTTTCTCACAACTTCACACACTCCTATCTACTGCCAAATCCCAGAAAGAATTATACACACTTTTTACATTTACATCGTTCTACAAAGAAAGTATTGGATGGCGCTGGCGTTTAAAACTTTAAGTTTTAATGTCCTCGAAGAAATTAACTACGGGCGAAATTCTAAAAGACCCACTAATAAGTAAAACGATTAATAAAATTCTACATACCAATTCATCGCTGTTTTTCCCCCCAGTGGAGACGATAAATTACGTAGTCTGACGGCTGACAATATTTCTTACGATAGAGAACTGGGCCGCCGTTTAACTGGCTATTTATACACACCGGGGCCACTCCTACGCATCATCGCGAAACCCGCGTGGCCTACAATTGCGTCACGTTACCTGACGGCCGCGTGCTTCCGGACTCGTGCCGGAAATGGCGATTATCGTAAACAATAAAAATCGCGGAAAATCAGAAGAAAGTAAAACCGGTCGAATGTAAAATAAACCTACCATCATAAAACGACCCCATTTAATTTACCTCCTCAAAAATACCAAACACGATATATATTCAAATGAGAATAAATAAAATGGTGAAAATTCAAAATAAAAGAACAGGATCGGCCCGGAAATACAAAATAGACGACAGAATCGGGCCGGTTGAAGGACAGAATTACAGTGCGGCATCACACACGGGGATTCTGCAAAGTGCCCAACTACAGTTGTTACCCAAAGCTGCATAGATATTAAAAAAAAGAAAACAAGAAGGAACATCAAGTCATTTTTGCAGTTGATCCCCCAGTGCCAAAGTACTTCAAATTATCTTGCAGTGGTGGTTTCAAATGGCACTCTTTTTTTAACATGATTAGGCTGATAGGCCCTCACATAACCTCACCATAGTATAGTTGCTTATGTATGTACATCATTTGCCTAGAATATAGTTTTATATTATGGCTATGGTGTTTTTTGAGACCAGTTTTAGGCTTTGGAATTCCTAGATTAATTCAGAGCATTTTCATGTAACTCAAGAGATATGCAACAATGCAAAATTATAGACAACAATTTAATGTAGGACATCTAAAAAAATCAAGAGACAAATTTGCGGTCAAAATATCCAACAAATTCCAAGTGCTCCAACAGCTGGAAGATGTAGAGAATACAGAAGACTATTGGCAGCAAATCAAAACTGTATGGAATGAGACATGTGATAACAATAGAAACCATCAATAAGATAAAAGACAGAAAAAAACAAGAAAGCAGATTTAAACAAGCAAAACCAGCAAAAGCCAAGGCTCAAGAAGTGTACACAAAAGCAAACAAAGAAGTAAAAAGAAGTATCAAAAGAGACAAGAGGAAGTATATTGAGGAGTTGGCAAGAGAGGCAGAAGATGCTGCAGCCAAAGGAAATATGAGAGAACTGTATAACAGCACAAAGAAGCTAACGGAAATACAAGCAAACAAGTTGCCTCATAAAAGACAAGAATGGTAAACTGCTCAGCAATATACAAGAGCAAATGAAGAGGTGGACATAATATTTTGAGGACCTTCTCAATAGACCAGCTCCACAAAACCCCCCGGACATCCAGCCAGCAGAAGAAGAGCTACAAATTAACTGTGAAAGACCAACGAAGGAAGAAATAAAGAAAGCCATAAAGCTTCTAAGAGATGGAAAAGCATCTGGACCTGATGGCATTCCAGGAGAGGCCATCAAAGCAGATATCGACATGGCTGCAGAGATGTTATATAAATTACTTGGTAAAGTCTGGGAAAAGGAAGAGATACCAGCAGAATGGAAGGAAGGATATCTGGTTAAGTTGCCTAAGAAGGGAAATTTACAAGAGTGCACAAATTATAGAGGAATAATGTTACTATCAGTGCCAGGAAAAGTATTAAACAGGATTATCCTTGAGAGATTAACACATTAACTACCGAATTGAAAAACACACTGTGGCCGAATTAAATTTTTTCCCATTTTCACCCTGTAGATGTTTGCACAAAGTAAGCTGTAGTTTTCGTAATTGTTTACAGATTTTTATGAATTACACGTCATTTTAAAGATAAATGAATGTACTATTACAGTAAACACCGGTTGTAACTCTAATAGAGGTTGTTGCTATTTCAAGGCCCTCCGATGGCCGAGGACTTGCAATATTTTCACAATTATAACTGCTTGCGCCCCATCTCTATCAAAATCACAATTTCAATCAATGTGCACACCGTTTTCACTCTTGTCCTCGTCGCTAGATCTATCAGTCAATTGTTGAAACACGTTTCTATCTTATTCAGCCGTTAGACGAGATGTACACGCATTTTTTGTAGTCCTATCACTAGTTGCCACGGTAAACAGTTTTACACGATTTGGTAACTAACCCAAAACGCTGAAAAATATGAACATAATATCAATTTTCCAGTGTTCTACAACAACCATGCTTTGGGAATTTGTTTTCCGTTGGCAACTTAAAATCTCGAACCAAATCAGAAAGTGTTTCAGTACATTTTTCATTCGTTTTATTACTAAAATTAGATTGGCGCTCTGAGCGGCTTGCGGTCCAAATGTGATTATTTTGTGAGCCGCTGACAGCGGCTTGCGGTAGTTAATGTGTTAAAAGAGTCCATAGACAAGAAACTGACATATGAACAAGCAGGTTTTCGGCAAAACAGATCCTGTACAGACCAGATAGCCACTTTGAGAATAATAGTTGAACAAAGTCTGGAATGGAATTCACCACTATACACCAGATTTGTGGACTACGAAAAGGCATTTGACAGTGTAGACAGAGAATCACTTTGGAAATTGATGAGGCATTATGGAGTTCCCCTGAAGATCATTAATTTAATAAAGAAAACATATGAAGACATGACATGCAGAGTTATTCATGAAGGACAGCTTACAGAACCTTTTGGGATAAGAACAGGAGTGCGACAGGGATGCCTCTTGTCTCCATTTCTTTTCTTACTAGCAATAGACTGGGTTATAAAAACATCGACAACACACAACAGAAATGGAATCCAGTGGACTCTGACTAAGCAGCTGGATGATCTGGATTTTGCTGATGACTTGGCTCTTCTGTCCCATAACCGTAATCAGATGCAGGACAAATTGAAAACACTCGATGAGATGTCACAGCAATTGGGTCTGAAAATACACAAGGAAAAGACAAAAATAATGAGAATAAATGCAGGTAATGATAACAGGGTTGAACTTGAAGAAACACCAATACAAGATGTAGAATTGTACACATATCTTGGCAGCAATATAGACAAATTTGGAGGGACAGACAGTGATATCAAAATATGAATACAAAAAGCAAGAGGAGCTTTCATTACATTGGGAAATATATGGAGATCAAGAGAAATCGGATCCAACACGAAAATAAGAATCTTCAACTCAAATGTGAAGTCAGTCCTATTATATGGCTCTGAGACATGGAGAACAACAAAGACAACAACCAAAAAGCTAGACTTTCATAAATGGGTGCTTGCGTAGAATAAAGGGATTAAAATGGTATGACAAGGTTACCAACGTGGAACTGATGACAAGAACTAGTCAAGTGCCAGTGGAACAAGAGATGAGAAGAAGGCGGTGGATAGGACACACACTGAGGAAACCTGTTGATAGCATTACAAGGCAGTCCTTGTTCTGGAACCCCCAGGGCAAGAGAGGCAGAGGTAGACCAAGAAGCACACGGAGAAGAGAGCTGGAAACAGAGGTGAAAATGATGAGGAGAATGTGGAAAGAACTTGAGATGATGGCACGTGACAGGAGGACTTGGCAGGTGTTTGTTGAAGGCCTATGCTCTTTTGGAAGTGGAGGGTTATGAATGAATGGTGTTTTTGGGACCAGTTTTAGGCTTTGGAATTCCTAGATTAATTCAGAGCATTTTCCTGCAGTGCGAGAATTAACATTTTAAAATTATTTGTTTGTTTTCTTTTAGAATTCCTTGATCATTATGTCTTTATAATGTTTTTCATGTCCATGCAGGTCAGATTACTGCTGCAGGCAAAGTTCCACCAGCAAAAGTATTGGTAATTGGTGGTGGTGTGGCCGGTCTTTCAGCCATAGGAACAGCCAAAAACATGGGAGCCATTGTTCGAGGCTTTGACACAAGACCAGCTGTGAAAGAGCAGGTGGAATCATTTGGAGCAGAGTTCTTAGAAGTCAGCTTTAAGGTTGGTATCAACAAATAATTGTTTTGTTAATGGAATGCCATATTTATTTTTTGCAAGTTGCACATTGTATGAAGTGAAATTACTGCAGTATGACTTACTTCTTGTGATGAGATTTCAAAAAATAAATAAATAAACATAATGAATTGAAGTTTTGTAATGTTTGCTTTTTTTTTTTTTTTGCATTTCTCCCATTACAGGAATCTGGAGAGGGTGTTGGAGGCTATGCTAGAGAAATGTCCCCAGAATTCATAGCAGCAGAAATGGCTCTGTTTGCCAAGCAGTGTAAAGAGATTGATATTCTCATTACTACTGCTCTCATCCCTGGCAAACCTGCGCCCAAACTTATATCGAAGGTACAGCTTTAGAGTATCTGTGGGTGTATATTTGAGAAAATGTTTCATACCTAAATATTTAACAGTTGTATGATTACATGTAGTTTAATCAGGGGGTACTATTTTGTTCAGATGGGGCTTGTTTGCTATTTCCCAAATCCAGTTTGTGATTTGTTGGGGTATTAAACCAGGGGAAGTGCGGACAGTCTGGGGGGGGGGGGGGGGGGGGGTGTTTCTGACAAGGATTTAGCTGCCCTTGCTTGTTGCAATAAACATAATGGTTACTTTCACAGTTGCCTCCAACTGGCAGCATGCATTAAAACAGGAGTGAAGTTGAAAGCTGCAACCAAGGTAGAGTGGGTTTAATTCCCAGCGCAAGACAACAGGAGGCTGACACTTGGAAGTCATGACCCAAGTGGACCCCCACCCCCCCACCCCTTAGAGTGTAAAGGAGATTAAAAGGCCGAAACACTTGATCGACGGGGGAATCGTCTGATGATCAGATTGCCTCCTGTTATTTTGTTCTGTATAGAGTTTCCTATCATAACTTTAAGGAATCTTGGGAATCCTCAGCATCATTTGCAGATTGCTTTATCCATCAACATAAAATCAAGACTCAAAGAGCTCACTCACAAATGAAGCAGCATCATGAGGTTAAAAACTGCTATTAGGGTCACGGTCATAAAAGTTTAGGAAAGACTATTGACAAAGGGCACCACTTCTGATGTTTTCAAAATGGGTAGTGTATTGATTTTCATCTACACCAAAATAATCGTTGGTACATTTCTATGTTTTGTTGTTTAGCTAGGGAAAGTTTTCTTTTATACCGTTTTTGTTTTGGGCTACTATGCTTTATTTATCACCATTAGATAAACACATTTGCTTAAATTTACATGTAGGTAATTAGGGAGAAGCTCCTTGTAGTTGCTGTAGGGGGTGTGTGACGAGACGAAGGAAGAATATGACTACTGCTCCCTCAGGCATGTTGTACAGAGTGACTAATATGAGGGTGTGCCTGAGGCTGGCAACCTCCTCATGTCAAACTAATGGCTACAGAAACCATTGCTGTAGTGGTGGCTTCATAAGGAGCAGAAAGGAAAAGCATGATAATGATGAATTAGAGAGCAGACGTATTCTTTAAGAGGCATCATTACTTGTCCAGGAAATGGTTGAAAGCATGAAACCAGGATCTGTTGTTGTGGACCTTGCTGCTGAGGCTGGAGGAAATGTGGAAACGACAAGACCTGGAGAGCTGTATGTGTACAAAGAAGTAACCCACATTGGTTACACTGATCTGCCGTCACGTCTGCCGACACAGTCTTCCACGCTGTACGCTAACAACATCAGCAAGCTGCTCTTGTCTTTTGGTAAGTTTATTGTGTTTGTAGAACAAGGAATTAATTGTACTGTTTTAATGAGTTGTCATTTATTCATTGTGCTGTTTTATGAGTTGTCACTTATTAATTACCCTTCAGCTACTTGTGGGACACAAAACTGTACAAGTCTTCCTATCCTGTTAATGTCATGCCATATCTTGTCTGTCCCCCCCTCATGTCTGTATGTACTTCCTTTTTCTGTGTCTGCATTTGTGTCTTCCTTTGTTTCTCTTACACTGGGTATTCCAGAACAAGGACTACTTACTGTCAGCTAGTGTCCTGATTGGTTCAGCCCCCTTTTCATCTCTTGTTTCAGTGGCATTTGTCTGGTTCTTTCCATCAGTTCCACATTGGTGATCTTGTCATCAGTTCCACATTGGTGATCTTGTCATCAGTTCCACATTGGTGATCTTGTCATCAGTTCCACATTGGTGATCTTGTCATCAGTTCCACATTGGTGATCTTGTCATCAGTTCCACATTGGTGGTCTTGAAATCAGTTCCACATTGGTGATCTTGTCATCAGTTCCACATTGGTGATCTTGTCATCAGTTCCACATTGGTGATTTTGTCATCAGTTCCACATTGGTGATCTTGTCATCAGTTCCATCATGGTGATCTTGTCTTCTTCTTCTTCTTCGATCCTTAACCACCGACCGTCAAAGCAGTCAGTGGCCATCACGCCTAGTGGCGTCTTGTAGGGCAACAACAAATTGATTCCACTTTGCACGGTCGGTGGCCATCCTTCGTACAGTGCCCCAACTCTGGTTCATTCTTTGCATCTCAGCCTCCACGGTCCTCCGCCAAGTTGTTTTTGGTCGGCCTCTCTTTCGCTTTCCTTCAGGGGTCCAAAGCATAGCTGTTCTTGTGATGGCATCGGGGTCTCTTCTGAGGACATGACCAACCCAGCTCCAGCGTCTGCCAGCTATGATGGTATGCATGTCCTCTTGCTTGCTACGAGTAAGCAGATCTTGGTTGGTGATGGTATTCGGCCAAAAGATTCGGTGAATTTTTCTTAGGCATGTGTGAAAAGAGGACAATTTTGACATTTCCTTCTCTGTGACTCTCCAGCATTCCGCACCATAGAGAAGCACAGAAAGCACGCAACTCTGGTATAATCTTAATTTTGTGCTTGTGCTGTATTGGGAGGACTTCCAGATGTTATTTAGGCTAAAGAAGGCTGTTCTTGCCTTATTCATTCTGATGTTGATGTCTTTGCCTACCCCACCGTCTGGTGTTACTATGCTTCCTAGGTATGTGAAGGTATCTGTCTGTACCAGTTGCTGATTCCTTACTGATATGGGCTCAGGGTTGCTCACATTGAGCGTCATGACCTCAGACTTCTTTAAATTGATGTTCAAGCCCACCTGCTGGCTAAATTTATTAAGTCTATCCGTTTTTTCCTGGATGTGTTGATGTGAATGTGCCAGCAGTGCAATGTCATCTGCATATTCAAGATCTTCCAATGTTGAAAATGTAGTCCATCTTATTCCTCTTGGACTGCCCTCTGTTGTCTGGCGCATCACCCAGTCTATGACTGTTAAAAATAGAGTGGTTGATAAGGGGCATCCCTGTCGTACTCCTGTCTTCACCTCGAAGGTTAGGTTGCTCTGCCCAACACTGCACGTAAAGTTGGCATAGAGGCTTTTTTATGATTGACACTATGCAGCTTGGAATTCCATAAGCCCTCAGTATTTTCCATAAACTGTCCCTATGTATGCTGTCAAAAGCCTTTTCAAAATCAACAAAATTTATGTAAAGCTGTCTTTGCCATTCTGAGCACTGCTCTATAATGTTCCTGAGAGTGAATATATGGTCTACACATCTTCTGTTCTTTCTAAATCCTGCTTGTTCTTTCCTCAGTTTGTAGTCTACTGCTTTTGAAATTCTCTGTATAATTATCCTGCCTAGTATTTTGCTGGGAACTGAGAGAAGAGTGATTCCTCTCCAATTATTGCAGTCTGAAAGATCTCCCTTCTTGGGCAATTTGACAATTATTCCTTTGTTCCACTCTGATGGTGTTGTCCCCGTTTTCCACACTTGTGCAAATAGTGGTTCTAATAGTTCTGCTGCTAGCTCAGGGTCTGTCTTAAATAGCTCTGCATTTAAGTTATCATGGCCCGGAGCTTTACCGTTCTTTAACCCTTTGATTGCTGTGATGATTTCTTCTTTTCGTGGAATGTCTGTATTTACATCTAGATCGTTTTCAGCCTCAGGAACATTCAATTGTGTCTCTGGTATTTCCTTGTTCAGAGTTTCTCTGAAGTGCTCTGCCCATCTTGTTTCCTGTCCCTCTGCTGTCTTGATGAGATTTCCTTGCTTATCTCTTACTAATGTAATATTGTTTGCACCTTGTTTTCCGCTGATGAATTTAGTTATTTTGTATACTGTGCTTTGTTCATTTCTCAGTGCTGCCTCTTCTGCCTGTTTTGCAAGATCGTCTAGGAAATTCCTTTTGTTGGCTCGGGTTTGGCGTTTAACTTCCCTGTCCAGTTGACTGTACTGTTCGCTATATAGTTGCTTTAACCTGGGGGACTTCGCTTCTGTTTTCTTTCTTTTCATTTCCTTTCTCATCTTTATGGTGTTTAGTGTTTCTGGTGTTATCCAGTCTTGCTTCTTCCTTTCCTGGAATCCTAAGCATGATTTGCTACTTTCCTTATATATTGTTGAAATGGTGTTAAAATTCTGGTCTATATCATCAGTCAATGTCTTTTCCTGGCTTTTGGCAAATTGATATCGTTTCTTAATGTCGGCCGCAAAAGCTTTTCTGGTAAGGGGGTCCTTCAATTTGCTGATGTCAAACCTTTTCTGTGTAGTTACAGTTGGTCCAGCCCTTCTTAGTTTCACTTTCAGTTTTGCAACTACTAAATGGTGATCGCTTCCCACATCTGCACCTCTTCTTACCTTCACATCTTGTAATGCATGTCTCCATCTACCGTTAACCATGATGTGGTCTATCTGGTTTCTGTCCCGACCATTTGGTGATTCCCATGTTAACTTGTGAATTTCCTTATGTGGGAAAAGTGTTCCTCCAATGACCAGGTTGTTAATGCTACAGAAACTTATTAGCTTATCCCCATTTTCGTTTGCTATTCCGCTGCCGCATTTCCCCATTGTTCTTTCATTATATGTATTGTGTGTACCAACTTTCGCATAGAGGTCTCCCATTATTATAACAAGATCATATCTAGGTGTGTCTTCCATTTCTTTCTGCAGTTGTTGATAGAATTCATCCTTGACCTCCTCATCGCTATCATTCGTTGGTGCGTAGCATTGTATTATTGTAGTGTTGGTGAATCTCCCTCTCAATCTCAATCGTATCAGTCTGTTGTTGATGGGTTTCCATTCCAGTAATGTCCTTTCTATCCCTTTCTGTAGAATAATGGCTACGCCTTCACTGTGCTGTCCATCCTCTCTTCCAGAGTAAAGTACTGTTTCTCCTGTTGCTGTTTTAACTTTTCCTGCCCCTGTCCATCTGCTCTCGCTTATCCCCAGGATGTGTAACCTATAGTTTCTCATTTCTGCCGTGACCTGTCTTAGTTTACCTGTCTCGTACATTGTCCTGACATTCCAAAATCCTATTCTTGTATCCTGTTTTGCGGTCAGGACATCCGTTTTCATGTCAGTGGCTTCCTTTCGGCTTTCACCACTGACAGTCATACGAGCCACAGACTCCGAATGTCCATCCCGCAGCAAAGTTTGTTCATTTGATGTTGTTTCCGTAACTTCATTGTTTTTTTTTTTACATAGACAGGGGTGTCAGCCCTATGCTAAAACCCCCAACCTGGAGGACCAGGGTACCAGCTTTTGTCTGACCCCTACCCACACAGACCAGTCCAGCTTGGTTGAACCTACCAGGAGTAAAACTCCCACTGGCATAGCTCTGGGGATTGTCAGGGTACGCAAGCTGCCATACCGCTACAAGGTATAGGTACCATTGATGGCAGGGTGATCTTGTCATACCATTTTAATCCTTCGATTCTGTGCAAGCATATATTTATGAAAGTCTGTAACTTTCAGAAAGCACTTAAGTGTTGAATATAGGATAAAGTTGTTGGTCACATGTCACTGCAGTCTGACATTGTCTCAATTGCTGTTGCAGGTGAGAAGGACCACTACTTTGTGAACCTGGAGGATGAAGTTGTGAGGGGGTCTGTTGTGTTACAGGATGTAAGTATTTTTAAGTACACATGGGAAACATATCCTACTCTACAAATGTAAAATCTTTCCTCCTTTATGATTAGGAAATGTCACACGTCACCAAAAATGTCATGCTCAAGTTTTAGAACATCACCAGTAGATGTCTGAATCACATCACAATGATGTTCACTTACAGCATTTATCAGATTGTGAGTGAAGTGAACCAGTTCACTTTGTCCTCTCTCTCTCTTTTTTTTTTTTCTTTCTCTCTCTCCCTTCCCCACACAGAGAGAGAGAGAGATTTGTGATCTGGTACTGTGGTAGACAGAATATGGCCCGTGCACCATTTGCATATGTCATTAAAGGTGAACATTTTTTTAGTAACATACCCTTCCCCTTGTCATAAGGAAGAAGAAGAAATATAGTGTTCTTGGCTTGATTTGTTTCATAATACTTGGGTCACTGGGGGCACACCACACACATGACTAGTAGTTGTCAGTTTAGTTGATGAATTGTTGGGTCTGTTTAGTTTTGTGACAGGTACATTTGTCTTTTCTTTAACGCTGCCATTCCATTTACTTTATGTCTGCCCATTTACTCTAGGACTGCCCATTTACTTTATATCTGCCCATTTACTTTATCTGCCCACTTACTTTGTGTCCACCCATTTACTTTGTCTGCCCACTTACTTTATGTCTGCCCATTTACTTTGTGTCTGCCCATTTACTTTAGGTCTGCCCACTTACTTTAGGTCTTCCCATTTACTTTGTGTCTACCCATTTACTTTAGGTCTGCCCATTTACTTTGCATGTCTGCCCATTTACTTTAGGTCTGCCCATTTACTTTGGGTCTGCCCATTTACTTTAGGTCTGCCCATTTACTTTGGGTCTGCCCATTTACTTTAGGTCTGACCATTTACTCTAGGTCTGCCCATTTACTCTAGGTCTGCCCATTTACTTTATGTCTGCCCATTTACTTTATGTCTGCCCATTTACTCTAGGTCTGCCCATTTAATTTGTCTGCCCATTTACTTTATGTCTGCCCATTTACTTTATGTCTGCCCATTTGCTTTATGTCTGCCCATTTACTTTATGTCTGCCCATTTACTTTATGTCTGCCCATTTACCTTATGTCTGCTCATTTACTCTAGGTCTGCCCATTTACTTTGTGTCTACCCATTTACTTTGTGTCTGCCCATTTACTTTGTGTCTGCCCATTTACTTTGTGTCTGCCCATTTACTTTGTGTCTGCCCATTTACTTTGTGTCTGCCCATTTACTTTGTGTCTGCCCATTTACTTTGTGTCTGCCCATTTACTTTGTGTCTGCCCATTTACTTTGTGTCTGCCCATTTAATTTGTCTGCCTATTTACTTTGTGTCTGCCCATTTAATTTGTCTGCCTATTTACTTTGTGTCTACCTATTTACTTTGTGTCTACCCATTTCCTTTGTGTCTGCCCATTTACTTTGTCTGTCCATTTACTTTGTGTCTGCCCGTTTACTTTAGGTCTGCCCACTTACTTTGTGTCTGCCCACTTACTTAATGTCTGCCCACTTATTTTGTGTCTGCCCATTTGCTTTATGTCTGCCTACTTAATTGTATCAGCAGTGATTAATTACTGCGGAAGGACATATATTATACTGCAATGGCACAGATAGTTTTCATATTGTCACTAACTATTCAATATTCTTGTAACTGCATGATTTTTTTTCCATGTTTAACATTTTTTTTTTTTTTTAACCATTAGGGCAAGCTATTGTGGCCACCTCCACGACCAAAGGTGGAACCTGGGGCCCCTCCTCCAACCACCACCAAAGCTGTTGCTAAGGAGCCCCCGCCTCCACCTAACTATTTTGTGAACACATTGAAGGACTCCCTTGTGTACACAGCTGGTCTGAGTACTATGATTGGTGGGTTGAGAATTTCATTCTCCTGATGTAATAAATATACAACAGGTTGTTCAAAAAGAAAGGCAACACAGAGACAGTTCAGAAATATAGGGGAGGTAATGACCACCATGCTTTTGTCTCTGAAAGTTTCTATAGGATGGAGTAGCCAGCCCCATGCCCATCTCTCCTTAGTCACCTTTTGTGACATGCATGGTAGGTCACAGCATTAACTCTCTATGCTCTCCTAGGAAACATACTTTAATAAATAGGTACTTGCGAATAATAGAAGAATTAAAATGGTATGACAGCATCACCAATGTGGAACTGATTAGAATCGGACAGGTGCCAGTGGAATATGAGATAAGAAAATGATGCTGGTGATGGGCTGGATACATTGAGAAAATTGAATGATAGTATTACAAGGCAGTCTTTGTTCTGGAATCCTTAGGTTAAGAGAACCAAAATGAAAGGGGTAAAGAAGACATAGAAAGAGGATGGCATTTAATGCTTGACATTTTTAGAGAAGTGGCTCCTGCACTATATTCCTGTCCAGGTTTCTCTCCCTGTGGTTTTACAACTTCACATGCTGATGCACTATAATCCTGTCCAGGTTTCTCCCTGAAGTTTTACAACTTCAGATGCTGATGTAACATTCAACAAGAAATATTCTTTGTTGAAATTTAACCCAGTGTTTGTACTTTTCAATTATACAATCACTGCCTAAGAATGCGTTTCATTTTGAACTTGTATATTTATCGCTATTAAGATATCAGTATCAAACTACGACATCACACTAGGAACAACTGAACATTCAACGCATGTGATCAGGTATCCCCATATTAATTGTCTAAGTGAGACGTCCTGTTAATGAAAAAATCTTGTCAACTGTTTGAGAAAATATGGAAATGGTACTGTAAAAACTAAACTGAACACCCATTAACCCCTTGAACCCACTGTCCTGCTATAGCAGCATATTCAGCTATTCCTAATGCCCACAGTCCCACTCTGTGTAATAATAGAGTTGTGATTTAACAGTCTCTGTCAGGGGGCGAGGCGAGAGTGTTGCGGCCAGCGCAAAGGGTTAAAAGAAAATGTGCATGCCTTGCAGTCTTGTCATAGTGCATTGTCCATAAGTCATGATAAATTATGACTGCAGAGATCAATTAAAATTGAATGGAAGATAATGAAATGACCACATGAGAATTAGCGCCAGGCAAGCAGACAGAGAGAACTTGTCCTCCAAGACTGTTAGATCCTTGAGAGGAGCAGAGTAGTAGCATGACCTTCTCCAACCCAGTTGAGAGAGAAGCCTGAGACGGACTGCCAACTTTATATGAGAGATAGATGTCATTATTTGAGAGTGAACAAAGAAGAATCAGGACATGCAGCAGAAAGACCACAAGATAATTATTTCCTGTCTATGTTACTGTCTATGTTACTGGCTAGTCTTGGACATATTAGTTCACAATGTCTAACATCATGTGACACAAGCTGTAATATGTCAATTAGAAAAATATTGAGCAACCTGAAATGTTTTGTTTTAAAAGCTAGTGTGTCACGTAGCGTTTAAAGGATAAGAGAATTATTTAGAGGAAATAATAGATCTGATGTGGAAGATTTGGCTCAAGGAATCCCTGCTGGGTTTTCCCACTTCCAAAGGGTGACGAAGAGGGTAAATTCTCCTAACTCGACAGGTCTGGAAAAGATTGTAAGGAGATATTTGGTCTCTCGCTACCGTCGTCCCCTTCTCAGTTATCTATTATTATTATTCTTTAAATTATATTATATTTTACGAGCCCCCCTCCCTTATAAAGGAAGATAAACATAGACAATATTCAACATCTAATGGAAGGAACAAAGCGTGGGGTACAGTATATACACCCAATTGGTTTATTGCAATAAAGTGAATAGATGGTGAATGATAGTATTGTCGATGGAATTAGTGTCTGCTGTATGTATTATGTGTCTCACACTTCACGTGTTTTTCATCATGGATGACTAAACTTTGTGGCATTGATTAGGTGAGTTTCCTTTGTCGTGGACTTAGCTTTTCAGCCCCCGGCTGATAGTGAAGTGTGGTTAGTTCTCCGGTCTCCTGACGTTGCCCCGGTAGGTCTTGAATGGTTCGGATTTGCCTTCTCTGTGCTCGACTCCGTATTCTGCGCTGAGATTGGACTGTCGTGCAAGGCTCCACCATAGACTACTCAAAGATGGACGCTAACCCGCAATTAGACACGTGGCTTCAGTGCTTTTAATGCGAGAATTCGCCGATAATTGGGTTAGACCTAGCTGTCTCAAGGGTTCCGGGCAAGTGAAGATTGCCCGTGGTTGGCGCACTTTTAGCGGGACATTTCCGCTTGGACACGTGATCCATAGCGTGCATCATGTGACATTAGCGTCAAATAAACGCTCCAATCAATAGCGTTAAAAGTCACGTGGGGTCTTCCTAAAGTGGCATAAACTGGTTTTATCAGCTTAAGCAGTCTTAAATTTAAACAGGTTCCTAGCTACCGAGGTCATTGGTCAACAATGACGTCGTATCTAAAAATAGCGAGGAGAAAATACTGAATGCTAGGAGAATTTCCGCCAGTGACAATTCCCGGGACTTTGCGATCATGCATTGAGGATGAGAAAAAAAAACGATGTCCGTAAATAATAAAAAAAAATGAAGAGAAGATTGGGCAAGTTGTCACACAAGCCCCTCCTCAAGTTTGACGTTCCGTCCAACTCCTCTTGTCCTGTCTTCCTCTTCTTTTCCAGTTTCTCATATCTCCTCGGTTGCGTCCGGATGTCTGCTCAAAAAATCTGCCCCTACGTTGTTCTTCCCAGGTATGTATTCTATGTGAAATGAATATGGCTGCAACAGGAGTGACCATCTCATAAGCCGGGCATTAAGGTTCTTCGACGCTGCAAGAAATATCAACGGTTGGTGATCACACTGCACCGTGAACTTTTTCCCGTATAAATATGGTTGAAACTTCTGCACAGCCCATATTAGCGACAGACATTCTCGTTCGATGGTAGAGTAGTTCTGTTCAGCAGGGTTCAATTTCCTACTAGCATATGCGATGGGGAATAGAGTTGCAGAAGGTCTATCACTAGGCTGCAGGAGAGTGGCTCCTATCCCTATATTGCTAGCATCTGTTCGCAGCGTAAAGTTCAGAGTTAAGTCAGGCAGTCGCAGAATTGGCCTAGCTGTGAGTTTCTCCTTCAGCAGCGTGTAGGCATTTTCGCACTCCGCTGTCCAGGTTACTTTGTCCGGGTTCCCATTCTTGGTTAATGCGGTCAATGGCGCACTCAGGGTATTAAAATCTTTAATATATCTCTGGTAGAAGCCACATAGAGACACAAATGACCTTACATCCTTTTTAGTCTGGGGTCGTGGGGCCCGCTGTAACTTCTCAATATTACGCGCATCTGGGAACATGCATCCATGCGAGATAGTGTGTCCCAGGAATTCTAGTTGCTCGCAGGCAATTTGACATTTTGTAGGGCGAGCGGTGAGTCCTGTTTCTCTAAGTCTTTCGAAGAGTAGGGAAACTGCGTCCAGGTGCTCCTCAAAGGTGTTCGTGGCAATAAGTATGTCGTCCATGAAATTACTTATCCCAGGGTGGTTCAGGGGTTCCAGTAGCTTCCTCATCATACGAGTAAAGACGCTTGGGGCGTTGCTTAGCCCAAATGGCAATACATTAAACTCGTAATGGCCTTCAGAAGTACTAAATGCTAACATATGTCGAATTTCCTCTTTTACCGGGATCTGGTAGTACCCTTTGCTAAGGTCTATCTTCGAAAAGTATCGTGCTCTACTCAGCTTGGTGAAAAGCTGATTCTGATCCGGTAAGGGCTCCGCTTGAAATTCCGTTACAGCGTTGAGCCTTCGGTAGTCTATGCAGAGGCGATGTTCTCCTGTGGATTTTCTAAGCAACACTACACTCGCACTATAAGGCGACTCTGATTTTGAGATAATATTTTCCTTAAGCAGGTACTCGATTTCCTCACTCAATGCCTTTGCTTTAGCATAAGGAACAGGATAGTTCTTAACTCGTACCGGGGCGAGGTCTGTTAGCTTCATATCAAATTCTATCAGGTTGGTCATGCCAGGTTTATCCGTGAGTGTACTAGTGTGTTTTCTCAACAACTGTTGAACCCGTGCCTGCTGATCCTCCGTTAAAGTTGAACTAATCTGAACATCTTGATGAGTTTCGCACTGACGAAGAGGGTATTCACAGGAGGTCAGGGGTTCTGCCTCAGTTTCCGTCGCAATAGCCAGTGTCAGGAAATGTGCTGGTTCTGCACCTGGTCTTTCATAATATCGCTTCAGCAGGTTTATGTGGTAAATTTTCTGCTTCCCCTTTATGGCAATCTTGTAATTGGTGCGCGACATTTTCTCAACAATTTTATATGGACCTCTCCACCCGATTTGCAATTTATTATTGCTACTGGGCAGGAGTAATAATACCTGTTCTCCTACTTCTAGCTCCCTATCCTTCGCAGTGCGGTTGTAGTAACGCGCATGTTTACGACGGGCACGGCGTACATTTTCCTTTGCCAGTTCCCATCCTGTTTTAAGGCGTTGGGTCAACTCCTTCACGTATTGGGATGCAGAGGTGACCGTCTCATCAGCTTTATCATCTGTCCAAGTACGTAACAGTGCCTCTAAAGGTCCTTTTATAGGTCTACCAAACAGCAATGTGGCAGGAGGCATCCCAGTAGAATTGTGGGGTACTTCGCGGTAAGCAAATAGTGCTGCGGGTAAGTATTGATCCCAGCTCTCTGGTTTTTCCTGCGCAAGTTTCCGAAGGATGGAAATAAGGGTCCCGTTAAACCGCTCCACCTGGCCATTTGCCTGGGGGTGGTAGGGAGAGGTGTGGATATGTCGGGCCTGAAATATCCTAAACACTTCCTCGGTGAGTTTTCCTCGGAATTGGGAACCATTATCTGTCAGGATCTGTGACGGAAACCCTAGCCGAGTAAATATGGTGAGCAGAGCCTCAGCAACATGCTTAGAATCACAGGCGGGCATAGCAATTGCCTCTGCCCACATGGAGCAACAATCCACTAACGTGAGTATATAACTGTTTCTCTTTTTGCTACGAGTAAGTGGACCCACAATATCCACCGCTACTCGTTCGAAGGGTGTGCCCAAGATTGGCATTTCTCCCAGAGTGGCTGGGGCCGTCCAGTGTTTCGGCGCTGTCCTCTGGCACTGCGGGCATGATTTCACATATCTCTGGATATCGGCGTTGATACCTGGCCAATAATAATGACATGAAATACGCTGAATCGTGGCACTTATGCCCATGTGGCCACTAAACGGAAGGGCATGGCCCATTTCTAGGACCTGGGCTCGGTATGCTGATGGAACCACAAGTTGCCCATGTTCCTGTCCTCCATTTCCTGCTTTCCGATGCAACAGCCCATTTTTCTTGTAGAAGTCTCCCTTTTGGAGAGGAGTGTGCGCTCTCGGTAGTTTTTTGTAGCAGGGTGCTAGAGATTGATCCTCCGTTTGTGCCTTTTTTAATTCCTCAGGAAGGATGTTGGGTGGGGATTCCAACTCCGTATTCCGTTTGGCCTGTCCTCTAGTGGTGACAGCCGCCACAACCAGAGGGTGAATGGGTTCTCCCAAGAACACATACCTACACCCTAAGATCAAGGGATAAATAGGGTCGTCCAAGATCGCTGCACGGATTTCCCCAGTCACATATTTTGATTTGACCTTAATCTTGGCTATGGCCAAACGCATAGGTGCTGCACTTTTAGTAGGTCCTTGTATTTCTATAGTGTCTTCTGTCATCTGGTCAGGCTTGACTAGGGATGCACAGACAACTGCGTCGAATGCAAGGCCTGTATCATAAAGGCAGGTCACCTCTTGGTCATTTACGAGGACTGTCTCAACGACCGGGGGATGTCGGGGTTTGTCCAGAGGTTCTTCCGGTCCATTTCCCCTTGCGGCACTTTTACGTAAGCAGGCAGCATGATGAGGTGGGTTTTTCCGGTTGCACTCCTGCGTATTGTGGGTGATGGTTCTACAGTGCTTACACCATTTTTCCCCTTGCCTCTGCTGCTGGAAATTAGATCTCTGAGTAGTCTTGTAGTCTGGCTTGTCATGCTTTTTGAAGTTAGTATACGGTGGTTTCACTTGGGGGTCCATGTGTGACTGAGCTGTCTGTCTAGGTACGTAATCTGGTTGTTTCCGTCTGGGTGGTGGATTCTCTGATAGTGCTGCCTGATATCGTTCCGCTAACTGGACTATGGATTCTAAAGTGCTGGCCCCATTCTCTGTCAGGAATCTTCTCATGTCGGAAGTCATGGTGTCCTTCAGTTGTTCGATCATGACCATTTCCTTCAGGCCTTCCCAATCATGAGTAAAATTCCCTAGGGCACCCCACTTCTCCACGTAGGAATCCAGTCTCGCAGCAAACTGAGCAAAGTTCTCTCCGACTTCCCTCCTAGAGTTACGGAACCTCTTCCTATAGGCGTCAGCATGTAGCTCATAACGAACCAATAGTGCCTTTTTCAAAGAGTCGTAGTCATCCTGTAAACCTGGAGGAAGCTTGCTATACACGTCATAAGCAGTTCCTCTAAGCCCTTGCGACAGTTTCAGGTTCCATTTGCTCTTCTCCAAACCAAACGTGGTGGCAAACTTCTCAAATTTGTCGAGATACCTATCGATCGAGTCGGCTTGTTCCGAGAAAGCTTCAAATGGAAACGTCAAAGGTCCCAAAGTTGACATGAGTGAGGATGGCAAAGGTCCGGTGCCCCCTGCGTGCAAGGAAGGCATATCATCTGACCGTGGCGATAGGTTGCCTGAGGAGGTAGATGCGGTCGCACCGGCTACTGGTTCAACTCTTTGAGCTTGTCCCTGCATCTCTAACTGCTTCATCTTCAATGCATGCTCGCGTTTCATCTCTCTCGCTTCTTTCTCTAGCGTCTACAGCTTTTATCCTCTCATCTATTTCTGCTAACTTTATTCGCTCTTCTCTTTCAGCTTTCGCTGTTTCTCGAGCGTAATACTTATCAGTCTCGACACTGACATAATTTGCAAGGTCCACCCCACTATAACCTAGATCTCGACCGGCCTCCCCTAGTGCTGCCTTAAGCTTAACTATTTCAGCCATCTTTTGCAGTTAAAGTCCACACTGAGTAAGCTAGTGCTACCTTCCAATAGTATTTCTAGCAACAAGTAAATACTAATTATTTATCCGACTGCTGTAGAATGAAATTACTACAGTTATGGAGACTTAAGGTCTGTAATTCAATGAAATACAAAATCAAGAACTAACTTAATTAAACACAACATATATAAAGGGATTCACCAATCAATGCCTGAATTTCTAGAAAAAATGTTTTCTGTCTTTCTAGAGCTCACTGTGTGAAAATACATGTGTTAAAATGGTATACTGTAATGACTGAATGGATGATACTATCCCAGAGGTATGATAAAATACATAAGTTCAAATCCCGGACCGAGACACCAGTGTCACGTAGCGTTTAAAGGATAAGAGAATTATTTAGAGGAAATAATAGATCTGATGTGGAAGATTTGGCTCAAGGAATCCCTGCTGGGTTTTCCCACTTCCAAAGGGTGACGAAGAGGGTAAATTCTCCTAACTCGACAGGTCTGGAAAAGATTGTAAGGAGATATTTGGTCTCTCGCTACCGTCGTCCCCTTCTCAGTTATCTATTATTATTATTCTTTAAATTATATTATATTTTACGAGCCCCCCCTCCCTTATAAAGGAAGATAAACATAGACAATATTCAACATCTAATGGAAGGAACAAAGCGTGGGGTACAGTATATACACCCAATTGGTTTATTGCAATAAAGTGAATAGATGGTGAATGATAGTATTGTCGATGGAATTAGTGTCTGCTGTATGTATTATGTGTCTCACACTTCACGTGTTTTTCATCATGGATGACTAAACTTTGTGGCATTGATTAGGTGAGTTTCCTTTGTCGTGGACTTAGCTTTTCAGCCCCCGGCTGATAGTGAAGTGTGGTTAGTTCTCCGGTCTCCTGACGTTGCCCCGGTAGGTCTTGAATGGTTCGGATTTGCCTTCTCTGTGCTCGACTCCGTATTCTGCGCTGAGATTGGACTGTCGTGCAAGGCTCCACCATAGACTACTCAAAGATGGACGCTAACCCGCAATTAGACACGTGGCTTCAGTGCTTTTAATGCGAGAATTCGCCGATAATTGGGTTAGACCTAGCTGTCTCAAGGGTTCCGGGCAAGTGAAGATTGCTTGTGTTTGGCGCACTTTTAGCGGGTCATTTCCGCTTGGACACGTGATCCATAGCGTGCATCATGTGACATTAGCGTCAAATAAACGCTCCAATCAATAGCGTTAAAAGTCACGTGGGGTCTTCCTAAAGTGGCATAAACTGGTTTTATCAGCTTAAGCAGTCTTAAATTAAAACAGGTTCCTAGCTACCGAGGTCATTGGTCAACAATGACGTCGTATCTAAAAATAGCGAGGAGGAAATACTGAATGCTAGGAGAATTTCCGCCAGTGACAATTCCCGGGACTTTGCGATCATGCATTGAGGATGAGACTGAAAAAAAAATGATGTAGACATACCGTAAATATGCATCAAACTAAATTTAAAAAAATGAAGAGAATTGTTTTTTATATCTTGCGAAGTATAGAAATAAAAAAAACAAAAAAATTGATCACAATTATGCACTTGCACGTAAAATATTTCAGCTCCACTTAATTCCTTGGTGGTTTCTGAGTTATGTCCCTTTCACACAACAAAAGACATCACATACTCCCACATTATACATCACAGTAAAGATAAATGAATGTAGAATTAGAATATGAAGGACTTTTAGTGATATTCTACATATAGTATTCAGTTATGAGTCATAATATAGACCACTTTCAAGAAAAGACTCATTTTAGTGAATGAAAAATGTACTCACCAACCCATGCATAAACACTGAAATATTATCCAGAGAGCTCCAGCATCTTTTAAAATATCACTAATCCATATATAAATATTATTTACAAGTATCAGCTTCCTGTGATATTTTGTTTATGTTTTACAGACCATCCAGCGAACCATATAAACATTTGGAAAGAAAAAAGGACATTAGAGGCCGCGTGAAGCTTTTAAATTAAATCATACATTGTATTGTTATTATACAACAAATACACACATATTATACATCACAGTAAAGATAAATGAATGTAGAGTTAGAATATGAAGGACTTTTAGTGAAATTCCACATATAGTAATCAGTGATGAGTAATAATATAGACCACTTTCAAGAAAAAAAATAATTTTAGTCTATTAAAAATGTATTTACCAACCCATGCAATAGACTGAAATATTATCCAGAGTGCTCTAGGGTCTTTTAAAAATATCACTAATCCATATATGAATATTATTTACAAGTGTCAGCTCCCTGTGATATCTAGTTAATGTTTTACAGACCATCCAGCGAACCATATAAACATTATAGACATTTGGAAAGAAAAAGGACATTAGAGGCCGCGTGAAGCTGTTAAATTAAATCATACATTGTATTGTTGTTATACAACAAAGACACACATATTATACATCACAGTAAAGATAAATGAATGTAGAGTTAGTATATGAAGGACTTTTAGTGATATTCTACTTATAGTAATCAGTTATGAGTAATAATATAGAAAACTTTCAAGAAAAAAATAATTTTAGTCTATCAAAAATGTATTTACCAACCCATGCAATAGACTGAAATATTATTCAGAGTGCTCTAGGGTCTTTTAAAATATCACTAATCCATACATGAATATTACTTACAAGTGTCAGCTTTCTGTGATATTTTGTTAATGTTTTACAGATCATCCAGCGAACCATAAAAACATTATAGACATTTGGAAAGAAATAGGACATTATAGGCCGCGTGAAGCTTTTAAATTAAATCATATATTGTATTGTTTTTATACAACAAAGACACACATATTATACATCACAGTAGTAAAGATAAATGAGTCTAGAATTAGAATATGAAGGATGTTAGTGATATTCTACATATTTTATAGACTACTTTTTAATAAAAACTCATTTTAGTTAATGAAAAATGTACTCACCAACCCATGCATAAAAACTGAAACATTATCCAGAGTGCTCCAGCATATTTTAGAATAACACTAATCCATATATGAATATTATTTACAAGTGTCAGCTTTCTGTGATATTTTGTTAAATTTGTACAGACCATCCAGCAGACCGTACCATCATCATTAAAATAAAAAAGAAGATATTCAAGGCCGCGTGAACTTTTAAATTAAATCATATATTGTGTTGATATTACACAACAAAAGACACACAAATTATGTTTCACAGTAAAGATAAATATATTTAGAATTATAATATTGGGGCTTTTAAGTGCTATTCTTCATATTATATTCAATTATCAGTAATAATGTAAACAATTTTTTTTTTAAAATTCATTTTAGTGAATGAAAAATGTACCCACCAACAGATGCATAAAGACTGAAATATTATCCAAAGTGCTCCATAGTTTTTTTTAAATAACACTAATCCATATATGAATATTAATTACAAGTTTCAGCTTTCTGTGATATTTTGTTAATGTTTTAGAGACCATCCAGCAGACCGTACCATCATCATTAAAATAAAAAAGAAGATATTCAAGGCCGCGTGAACTTTTAAATTAAATCATATATTGTGTTGATATTACACAACAAAAGACACACAAATTATGTTTCACAGTAAAGATAAATATATTTAGAATTATAATATTGGGGCTTTTAAGTGCTATTCTTCATATTATATTTAATTATCAGTAATAATGTAAACAATTTTTTTTTTAAATTCATTTTAGTGAATGAAAAATGTACCCACCAACAGATGCATAAAGACTGAAATATTATCCAAAGTGCTCCATGGTTTTTTTTAAATAACACTAATCCATATATGAATATTAATTACAAGTTTCAGCTTTCTGTGATGTTTTGTTAATGTTTAAGAGACTCTCCAGCGGACCGTACTATCATTATTAAAATTCATTATTAAAATTTGGAAACAAAAAGGTCATATTCAAAGTAAATCATATATTGTATTGTACTTACATTATTATGCATAAACAATATGTACACAATTTTATCTGAAAGGATATTTACATTTTAGTCAATGGTGGCTTGCGTATGCCATATCTTGAAGCAGTGTTTTGGGTGGAGGTGAGGATAATCATCGCAACCCTCGCAAATAAAATTTGTTCTTTTTGGAGAATCTGGTTTGCTGCAGACTCTACATCTTCTGTCTTTTTCTGTGTAAGCTATCATATGCTTAGCTCCTTCAAGCCTCTGAATTGGGTTGGCTGTCCTTGGTCTTCCCGGGGTTGTCTTGATACTCTTCTGTGGCTCGGGCATTAGATCTGCGGCCCACTGAAGCAAAGCATCAATCAGAGATATTTTGAACTGTTTTAATGTCATTTTTCTACTGCCTGTGAGCCTATAGAGGATGAAAGCATTGGTACAAGTAATTTCCATTATCCAGTAGAATATTTTTTTCCACCACTTGTTGCTGCGTCGTTTGTGAATGCCATAATACCCAAGCATTTGATCAGCACGGTCGCATCCATTCATGCTCTGATTATAGTCATGGACTGTTATTGGCTTTGGTTTTGTCGTGGTAGTCATTCCTGTATTTGTTTTGGTGGAAACAATGATTACTGGCTTTTTTGCTTTCTTATCCCTCCATCCAATACAAAGCAAAGATGAATCTTTAGTTTGCCAGCATTTCCGTTCCATGTGTGGTATGGAAAGTGCTTTTATTTCTAATGGAAAGCCAATTCGGTTTGACTGGAGGGTGCCAGTATAGTATTGCTTTTGCTGAAGCAAATAGTCAATGAGTGCCCTGGTGGTGTAGAACCTGTCTGCAAATATATGATAACCAGTTCCAATTTGCTGTAATAGAGTTCCAAAGACTTTTATTGCCATCCCACTATTGGTGTCTGTGCTTGGATCATATGAGGTATTCGCTCCATAATACGTAAGCAGGGATAAAACATACCCAGTGGTACTGTCAACAAGACCAAAACTCTTTATATGATACTTACTAGGCTTAGTTGCATTAAATTGCTTGTATTTCCATCTCCCTTTAAATCCTACAATCATTTCATCAACCGAAACATTTTCAAAGGGCGTAAAGGCATTATTGAAATTTTCAATCAAAGAGTTGATGAATGGCTCCACTTTACTTTTTCCCTCAGCATCAGGCTGTCCCACATGCAACATTGTTTGATAGATAGACAAAAATCTATCTCTTTCAAAGTTTTTGTGATAAAATGGAGCATAAAGGCAATCAGTTTCTGATGAATAATAGTCTCTAATAGAAGGTCTGGGATCAATGCCCATAGCATTTATTGTAGCCATAAATTTTAACAACTCATAGTTTGATAGTGCTGTCCAGCTGGAAAATCTAGATCTTTTTAGGGATGGATTATTTTTAAGAACTTTAAGATTTGCATACTCATTTACAGAATGTACTATTGAATTTGCAATGTCATCAGTAAACAATGTCCTATAGCAGTCAAAAGGAGTTGATGCCTCACTAAGACCTAAGTCATCGTGTACTCCTGGTTTACGACCATATTTGGGAAGAAATCTGAATGCGTTTTGGGTCTCTGTAATACTGATGTTTGGTACTGAAATCCATTCATTACTAATTGCCCCTTGTTGCTCCTTGGTACTAATGCTTTTCCCCCTTTTTGTCGATGATTTGGTCAAAACTTTTTGTCGTTTTGTAGCACTAGGGCCTGGCTGTGACCACGCCCCCTCCTCATTAGAACTAGCTTCTTTGTTAAGTTCTAATTCGAAATCATCATTTTGACTTTCAAAATCATCATTATCGCTAAATTCGTCAAAGATACACAGTTCCCTAGCTTTTTCTACAGATAAAAAAGACTTACGTTTTGATAAACATGATGTGGTTGGTTCGCTAGACATTGTCTGTATAAACAACAATAATCGCCGATCGAAAGCTGACAGATTTACCGTTTTTTCACAGTGAAATTAGCTAGAACAAGCGTGTTTCCGAATCACAACTCAAAGATAGCGCTCTTCTGAATAAAAAAATAGTAACTTCCGTTATGTTAAAATACCAAATTACTAAAATACGGAACACATTTCACAGAACACAAAAGTGACGTTCCCATCGTTGTTTCGGCTTCTATGGGTATTGCGGATGTACGCTCCCAGCGTCTTTTCGGCCTCTAAGAGTTAATTAATTTATTACTTAAAAATATTAAGTTTTTAAAATGTCCTTCTTGGAATCTAAAATAGATTATTATTGATACCACTAAAATTCATTTAGAAATAATCTGTTGCGGTTGATCAGTTGATAGTTTATGACACTGAATGTAATTAAACGTTAATGTTATTAGTCTGTTTACACCCACTGTTGCGAGTGTAGTGGTTTGGTCTATATCATCGCCACACAGGCTAATTCAATATATGTGTGCTGCTGACCTGTCACTGTGTCTGGAATGTTGACCTGGGTGTGTATTGATATGTTCGCACACCACAGTACGTACGTAAGGGTACATGCAGGAGTCAAGAAGGGTTGCAAACGACTGGAACAGTTCGATACTGTTTATTCCGTTACAACACAGATACGATGACATAAATGACACACATTCGACAGCAAAACACGAATCATAGTATATAATTTCCACACTGCATCAATACCTAATACGGCCTGTCCTAATCCTGGACTTATAATAGCTTAATAGCTTCATACATCTCCACACTGCAGTTAATATATAATATGGCCTGTCCTAATCCTGGACTGATAATAGCTTAATAGCTTCATACATCTCCACACTGCAGTTAATATATAATATGGCCTGTCCTAATCCTGGACTTATAATAGCTTAACAGCTTCACACATCTTCATACTGCAGTTAAACATAATATGGCCTGTCCTAATCCTGGACTAATAATAGCTTAATAGCTTCATACATCTCCACACTGCAGTTAATATATAATATGGCCTGTCCTAATCCTGGACTTATAATAGCTTAACAGCTTCACAAATCTTCATACTGCAGCTAACCATAATATGGCCTGTCCTAATCCTGGACTAATAATAGCTTAATAGCTTCATACATCTCCACACTGCAGTTAATATATAATAGGCCTGTCCTAATCCTGGACTTATAATAGCTTAACAGCTTCACAAATCTTCATACTGCAGCTAAACATAATATGGCCTACAAAAGTACCTTAACCACCCGGCAGCTTCATTAATCTTCACAATATGGCCTACAAAAGTACTTCAATACACAGCGAAGCCTGCATCACCCGGCAGCTTCATTAATAAGGTTCATATGGCCTAAACAAATCTTCACTGCAGTGTATCACATAGGCTGTACACACAGCGAGATATATAAGTCGACATTTTCTCAAATCCTACGTAGGCATACATTATCCAAAAACACTGGGACTCGACCTACACGGTCCACGCCCAAAACACAACTCCCTCAATCACACACTAGTCCCGCCAAAAAAACCCGTCACGAGATTCGGTTGTCTTGAACACCGTTCTCGATAACACATGCAGACTAGCGAGCTATTCACATGACTCAAAACAGTACAGAATAAATACATTAAACAGCGTTCACACGCTTCTCTGTACTCTGTCACCCGAAAAATAGGAAAAGATAATTCTATCCTAAAGTCAAACAAGTATCCGCTTAATCAAGCGTTGCAACTCGAAATTTAATATGTTCAAAACATTCTAAAGATTACTTCCCCTTCCATAAGTTCCACCTGCAACAGTTACCACCCGCTCCGGAAAAAAAAAATGATTCTATCATTTTTTTTGAAAAAATTAACTCCCAAAAACGAAAAATTTAGAAGACAATTAAGCTGTAACGTATGCCTACAAAAATATCTTATTTTAAATCAAAATTATATCTACAACAAATATCAGCATTAAAGTGTAAAGTAGCAATTAAAGCATACAGCATAACCAGCTAAGTATAAAAAGTAATTAGCTAAATATACAAATATGATCAGTTCCAAAATTAAGTTACGTATATTTAGTACAAACCAAACCGAAAACAACCAATCGAAAGAGAAAACACAAGATCAATCAAAAGAAGAATGATCTGTAAAAAACAAGAAAGTAAGAACTCAACAATACCATATACTCATAATTAAGTTGGACAATTACATGTAAAATAAATACAACTATCATAAGTAGATATATCATATCAAATCATATAACCACTCCAACAATACAAAGAATAGAGGTATAAGTGTTGAAAGAAGACAAAGTATACAAATAGAATCAAGTAAAACGAAGATGAGGTACGAAAGTATAAACAAGATATGAAATCCATACCGAAAAGACAACAGAAAAGAAGGAATGAAATGAAGAATAGTTACCAAAGACAGATAGAAAGTAAAGGCACGAACGCAAAGAAAGTCAATAACAGTATATACTAATAACTGTTTTGATCAGATAACCTATTAAAAAATAAATATATAAACATGATCGAAAGGCACAACACAAAATATCAAAGTATATCTATACTAATACCACCAAAAATAATTTATAACTAAACAAAACCTAATAAGTAATTTAACTAAGTTATAAGAGTTATACAAAACGAAAATAAATAAATTATAGGCATCGAACAAACAAGTAATAGCATTACTATAACTAATACGACCAACGCACAATCAAGCGCTAAAAATAAAAAATACATCATAATAAAAAACAACTTTTTACAAGAACTAATCAAACTACATATCAATGATATCACGAAGTCAAATGCTGGGCACACCCAACAAAAAATTACAATGCCAAAAAAAAAAAAAAATCATTTTTTTCAACAGTACCGTACAAACATATTTTTTTACGATAAAAACATAAAAACAGTATTTAATTTTTAAGTAATTCAATAATACTTTAAGTAAAGCCTAATAATGAAATCAATATTTTAACAAAATGAGTGAAATATAAAACAAAAATCCTATCTCGAAGAAACCTTTAAATCAACACATGTAAATTTAATCTATCCTTTAAGTTCTTTCTGCTGACAATTACGTTCAGCTCAGTATAATGCTATTTAGCTATAACTTTCAATAAATCTACACTTTGTTGCTAATATGAAATATAAAAAAGGTTCTATAAAAATATCTACAAAAAAAATAAGTTTTTTTTTTTTTAAATAATCTGCTAGGAAAATAATCTGCATACCTGACTGGCAAGAAATCAAGTTTTGGAAAAATCGAAGTTTCACAAAAAGTTAACAAATCCAAATACAAGATCATGTATGATACATGCAAGCTATTTTCAAAATTACATTTCACAACATACCAGATAATACACATCTTCTCTGTATGTTCTATATATTAATTAATCATGACATCAAACTACCGACATAAAAATAACAACAATAAAAATTATGGCAATCAAAAGATGCAAAGAAATAATCATTACAACAAAATTATATGTTATTTCAAAACAAGCACATGTCATGTACTAATATAGAATACAAAAATATTTACTATCTAAGGAAAAAAAAATACGCCGTAAAATTTCCCACTCTCTTGTAAACATGCTTGACCTTCAGTAAGCAACACCTCAGATTTAGTTTGACGCTGACAGGTTTCGGTTGACTACTCGAGCGGAAAGTTGACTCACATTTCTGACCGTCAATATGTCACAGAAGCCTTGACCCTTATCGCAACGTAGCTTCTGTCAACAAATACAAATGAAAATTTCCATTTTACTCAATAGTGAAATTTAATGAAAAAAAAACGTAGAAATCACATTTACAATTACCCAACACCGGCTTGTGTAAAAACCCGGTCTCTTCACGATGTCACTAGCTCTCTCTATCACATGTAGATATCATAGAATTCTTGGGGACAACATGACCGACCTTGAATGTCGCCGCTGCCTTATGCTGAAACAAAGTGTTATATTCACAACAACAAGTAGAGCAAGCAATAGTATTCAAGCATCCACTGTTATTTTTACTCTGTTTACTTTGATTATAAATGACTCTGGGCTCATGTTGAACAAAATTAGCACAATTGCGCTTATTATTTGATCTATGATCAAAATACTTATTATTACCGTTGTCTTGTTTACAAAAAATGACTTTAGTCTTTTGTTTAGGAACATTACTCTGGTGATGTAAAGCAACATTTGAAAAGCTATTATCTCTATCATACTTTCCAACATTCTTACAATCAAAACTTTGAGATTTGTTAAATTGTCTACAGTATCTACGAGAGGGAAAATTATTATTTTCTGATCTCCCTTGGTACTGTTTACTCTTGGGGTTATCTCTCTTTCTAGAACTGTTTTTCTTTTCCCTTATGGGAATATCTTTACCAATAGTTTCAAAATGACTATGCTGAGTTTGACAACTGCCAGAAACAATAGTATCTCTATTGTTCCGCATATGGGTTTCATCTTTGGAACAAGTAGTAATAGTCTCAACACCCGCTATTAATTTCTGAGTATTTCCAATAGTCGAGAAATATTTGTTCTTATGAATCTTGACCTGAAATTTATCACCTATCTTTTCCTGACCAACAGAACTGGCTGTTACACAAGAATCTTTGTTGGTCTGACGCCAAGAATTATTACTGGAACTACCAGTAATATTAGAACTAGGAAAGTTGTATTTCCCACGATAAGATCTATATTTACTATGTATGACATCTCTCTGAGCTACTTTCTGTCTATCATTGTCAACATTGACAGAAGAGCACCTTTTGTTTTTCAAAACCATATCTAGTAAGCCAAATATTCTTTCCCTTGCTTCCGCAATTTCATTATCTTTAAGTGAAATCGTTTCACTTAACCTTTTATTTAACTCCTTAACAGCCAAAACTTTGTCGCTTTCTTCTGCTAGTAAATTTTCAATTTTAGCGACCTTCTCTTTCTCAGCCGTCAACTCCACTAATGTCTCTTTCTCTAACTGTTCTTTATTTGCTCTCAACTGAGTCAACTCTAGTTGTAGTGACTGATTCTTAATATAATCATTGCTATCATTAAGCTCATCAATCTTTTCTGGAATCATCTCATTCTTTTCTTCCTGCTGGAGACGAAGATTCGCAATATCATCCATTAAATCAAGAAGTGACTCTGTATAATCTCTATCACGTTTATCGGTCTCAACTTTCAAATTCTCATAAATCTGTTTATTTTGTTGGACCTCCTGTGTAATATTTTCTACCTCAATTTGCTTATCTTTCATCTGGACTTCCAATTGCTTTATCTTCAACAATGCTAAATCCAAACTTGCCTGCACACTAGCAAGTTCTGAGTTTGACTTTTGCAATTCGCCCGTAAGTCTAGACACTGTTTCATGTACTTTACTCACTTCAGCGGTGCTCTCTAAGAAGTTTTCCCTTTGTTGTTTTTTTCTTCTTAATTCCTCATCTTCTAACCTCTTTTTCTGATCAACAGAAATGTCGTTGCGCATTATCTTACGTATACTCTTCAATATCTGATCGCGCTCAACACCCATATAGTGGTACGAAAACAATCGAAGATCCATAAGCAGTAACTGCGCTAAATCTTTAGCCATCCTTAGATGAGGATGAGAGTGAAAATTCTCCTCAGCAAAATATCTTAGCGCTCTTGACGCATTGACCAAAAATCTGTCTATCACATGTTCCTCAAGCTGTGGGCCTTTTAATTGTTGATAATCTCTACCTTCTTCCCACAAATAAGCCAATATAGGCCTCATATCCTCAGGATCTATCTCATCATCATCCATAGTGATTCACTTACTTAATCCAATATATCTAGTAATCACTTATAGTTATGACAAATTACTGTCCCAAAAGGTTGGACAATTAACTTTCCAGCTCACAAAGCCAACTATTTGTCAAGAAATGAGCTTATTCCTCAATTCTGTATCACCAATTCCTTTTTATAGCACCTTTATCAAGTCACATCATTATCAGGAAAATCGACATATGTCAACAGCCATTAACACCTATGCATCAAATCTTAATCATATGTCAAATTAGACATAAACAACAATAATAACAAAATGAGCAATTAGGGAGGCCCAGCGACATATATGAAGTGACACAATTTACACAAGACACAATCACTTATCTGTCAATGATCCCGCTTCTTTTCCGCCACGACACTGGATATCACATAGACTGCTAAAACCTCCACTGCGGGAAAGCACTGCAACTTGATTCGTTTCTCTTCAGGTAATTTCGTCAATATGATATGTGCTTAACAATGCACAAGTTGACAGGAACCATAATACAGCACACACTGCAACTCTTGACTCTTCTGTAGTCTGAAATGTACACGGCAACTCCGTGTATCATAACATCTTGAACTTGTGATGGTGATAACTGGCACAGGTAACCCGAATATTGCAGAAATCTGTCACAACCCGTATAAATGCTGGTACAAATACTGTCCAAGTCTAATTGAACGCTCTTGACCACTGCAGATGCTGTTGTAGTCTATAGGCACAAAGTAGGACGTCAATTGCTACTGTTGTAAAGTTGCCTTCTACCAAATAAAGCGTGCGTTGTTTCTCAAATGCGCCACCCAGGCAGACAATAACTAGGTCAAAGTTCTGAAGTACAGCAGATTCAAGGCACGCCCCCATAGGGCTAATTATAACAAAGTCAAGTGTTCTACACTCTTGTCACGTGAAAGTCATATGTATTATTTTCAACTTGTAGTGACTGATCCTCTAGATATGTTATGGTCTGGTGGACAAAATTTGATTCACTTTATCCTCTTGCTTCAAGTACATATCACTGTAGAGGTAACAATTTCTTAATCGTATACGCCACTCAGGCACATCTTAAATGATATCCAATGATACGAAAACTACGCCACTTAGGCTATCGACGCGAATAGTCGTAGATGTCAGATCCTGTTAACTGAAAACCACCAACTGATACACTGATGGTTTCAGTCTGAAATGTTATTACGGTTATTACTGGCCATAAATGTACTCGCATTCGCTAGCAATACACTAGTCAATATAATATAATTTCCCGGGCATTAAATATCTAATACGGCCTGTCCTAATCCTGGACTTATAATAGCTTAATAGCTTCATACATCTCCACACTGCAGTTAATATATAATATGGCCTGTCCTAATCCTGGACTGATAATAGCTTAATAGCTTCATACATCTCCACACTGCAGTTAATATATAATATGGCCTGTCCTAATCCTGGACTTATAATAGCTTAACAGCTTCACACATCTTCATACTGCAGTTAAACATAATATGGCCTGTCCTAATCCTGGACTAATAATAGCTTAATAGCTTCATACATCTCCACACTGCAGTTAATATATAATATGGCCTGTCCTAATCCTGGACTTATAATAGCTTAACAGCTTCACAAATCTTCATACTGCAGCTAAACATAATATGGCCTGTCCTAATCCTGGACTAATAATAGCTTAATAGCTTCATACATCTCCACACTGCAGTTAATATATAATAGGCCTGTCCTAATCCTGGACTTATAATAGCTTAACAGCTTCACAAATCTTCATACTGCAGCTAAACATAATATGGCCTACAAAAGTACCTTAATACACAGCGAAGCCTGCATCACCCGGCAGCTTCATTAATCTTCACAATATGGCCTACAAAAGTACTTCAATACACAGCGAAGCCTGCATCACACGGCAGCTATAATAAGGTTCATATGGCCTAAACAAATCTTCACTGCAGTGTATCACATAGGCTGTACACACAGCGAAATATATAAGTCGACATTTTCTCAAATCCTACGTAGGCATACATTATCCAAAAAACACTGGGACTCGACCTACACGGTCCACGCCCAAAACACAACTCCCTCAATCACACACTAGTCCCGCCAAAAAACCCGTCACGAGATTCGGTTGTCTTGAACACCGTTCTCGATAACACATGCAGACTAGCGAGCTATTCACATGACTCAAAACAGTACAGAATAAATACATTAAACAGCGTTCACACGCTTCTCTGTACTCTGTCACCCGAAAAATAGGAAAAGATAATTCTATCCTAAAGTCAAACAAGTATCCGCTTAATCAAGCGTTGCAACTCGAAATTTAATATGTTCAAAACATTCTAAAGATTACTTCCCCTTCCATAAGTTCCACCTGCAACAGCCACTTATTTTCTAATTTTTCTTTCAAATTTGGAACTCGTATCGAGCAGGTGCACCATGCGCCCGCGTGTAGATCTATAGAGTAACCTGGTGCACTGTATGGCTCACGGGTAAGAATAAGTTAAACTTTTATATTTTATTGAGACTCCAGTTTCTCTGGTGTCAGATGGTGTAAGTTACCTATGTCAGTCAGAATGACTACATACATTTGAAGGCTTTCAAGTGGTGACCTAATTGTCTGAAACATTTGTATCATGCTGAATATTAAACCATATTTTCTCATAATATGATATTTCACACATACTATGTTCAGTGGGTGACATGTCAGACATACTGTGTTAAGTGGGTGACATGTCAGATATAATGTGTTCAGCGAGTGACATGTCTGATATACTGTGTTAAGTGGTAGACATGTCAGACATAATGTGTTCAATGGGTGACATGTCAGACATAATTTTTTCAATGGGTGACATGTCAGACCTCCTGTTTTGAGTGAAGCATAACCTTTCACCATATTTATTTTAATAATATTTTTTCAGCCTTGCAGATGTAAGAGAGATAGAGGGAGACCAAAGAAGACATGAAGAAGAGAATTGGAGACAGAAATGAAAGGATTGAAGAAGACATAGAAGGGCCTTGAGCTGACGGCACGGGACAGGACAGACTTGGCTTAGTTTTATTGAAGACCTTTGCTCCTTGTGGAGCTGAAGGGTGATGATGAATGGCAGATGTCTTGGAGATAACTGTTTCTGTGTTACACATATCCCAGAATGCTGTTGTTTCTGTTACATATATCCCAGAATACTGTTGTTTCTGTGTTACACATATCCCAGAATGCTGTTGTTTTTGTGTTACACATATCCCAGAATGCTGTTGTTTCTGTGTTAGACATATCTCAGAATGCTGTTGTTTCTGTGTTACACATGTCCCACAATGCTGTTGTTTCTGTGTTACACATATCCCACAATGCTGTTGTTTCTGTGTTACACATATCCCACAATGCTGTTGTTTCTGTGTTACACATATCCCAGAATGCTGTTATATTATTTATTTCATTGTGTCTGTCCCTGGTCTGAATCTGAACTTTTCTACAAATCTTGAATGTGAAATATTTTTCTCCTCCGCAGGCTTGGGAATAGCTTCACCTAATTCTGCCTTTACATCCATGGTCAATGTGTTTGGTCTGGCTGGTATTGTAGGTGAGTTGTGTGTAAGTGGATGATTACTGGGTGAGTTACAACCAAGCTAAAATCTGGATTATAAATTTAAAAAATTTTGTAATTGGATTGGGGGGGGGGGGGGGTGTGAGATAGAGTAATTTTAGATACAGCTATACCACCATCACCACTCCCATACCGCTCCTTATGGAGCCTTCACTACAGCTCTATCCATTGCAGGAGGCTGTCACCAAAGCTTTGATAAGCTCTTCTGGCAGTGGTTTATGTAGCAATTAGTTTGATATGATGAGGTTGACAGTTTCCATGCACTGCCTCATTTAGTTGTCTCATGTCATACTTGAAGGAGCAGTAAGGTTTTTTCTTTATCACCTCACAGACTTGTTGGCAGTTCATACAGGTATGGGTGAGACACTATTTTGGACACACAAAAAGACATAACACCTTATTGAAAGCCATAATACAAGGAACAGTTGATGGCAATTGAGCAAGAGAAAGACATTTTTTTTTTAAACGTAAAAGAAGGGGGGGGGGGGAAGAGATAACGTCAAGAGATGAACAGGAAGGAGCCCGGTAGTTACCTTCAAGATAAGAGACAGAAGGCGTTGGAAATCCATTCCAGTCAACCTTGGAAGCTAATCTGATGTGATTTATAGCATTGTTAGACAGGCTGCATGTTGTAAGATTTTTTTAATGGGTTAGGCCGACATCTTGGGCAGTCATAATGCAGAAATTATTTGCAGTGATAAAAAGGTTCTTCCTGAGGAAAATGCTATGCATGCCATGCCATGGGCATTGACAGCAAAGACGTGAATAGAGTTAGTTAATATTACAGGAAAACAGTATTACAGGATCACCACTGAAGACAGGCAGAATTCATTTGTAGTATACTTAGAAGGATCTGGAAAACCTGGTGGGAAAAAATTAGAGGAAGGATTTGGAGTAGCATGACAGCACACTTTGTTCTCCTAAAATAGTGCTGCACAACCTTTTTTATGTCACAGCACACTTAACCCTTTGAACCCTGGCCACCCAGCCCGTAAAACCCAATTCCCCTAGGCTCCTGAGCAAAAAATGCACAAAAAAGACACATAAGCAAAACTAGTTACTGTGACACAACCATATGGTCAGTTTTAACTATTCTATCTCAAATTGACTGACCTGATCATCTCCAATATTCCTGCTTATTGTGCCAGTCCTCCCAGCATGTAGACCCTTCCTTTAGGCACAGATAACTTTCACAATATTTGCACCAGAATTTAGTCTTCACTTTTTTGAATGGTCTGTCTTTGTAGGCCATGTCTGGGAAGTCACTGACATGTTTGTTAAATTTGTATGCACACACAACACAAATGTTATTGCCTGTAGCTTGTGGAGACACTTGAGGATGATGCAAGCCCACATTTTGCAGCCTCTGATGTGCATCAACACGGTTGTGAAGCTTCATTGCCGCTGTTCTGTAATCACCAATGAGTGATAAACAGATGTCATTCATGAACATACCAAATTTTCTGTAGCGTCTTCCAGTTACATTGTGGGGATTGTAGTTATTCATTAGTATATAGGCATTATTGCATGCCCACATGAAAAATTTCATTATGAGCTGTCGAGGCCAGTGAAAATGCCGGCGCGTTTTATTGAGACGACAAACTTGGTCGTTGACATCGCAGCCACCCATGAAAGTATTGTAGTCAATACAAAGTTGTGGAGTTTGAACATCCACAGTTGTTCCATCCTTGTTTCTCCTTCTAACAGTTCCCATTTCTGTTGGGTTATGATAATTAGATATAAAATTGATGGGTCTTTGGTCCATCCATACAAGGCAACGTTATTGAAACAGACAAATTCTGATTGCCCCCTGCACATTTTCTTCTTTCCTGCCAGTTCTTTTGGATAATATTTCCGATGTCCCTACTGCAAGTGTTCCATAATCATTGTATAACTTGTCAAAGAGAGTTACACTATTATAAAATCTGTTCATGACAAGAATATGGTTTTTGTTTGCCAAATCACCTGAAGTCAAAATCCTGATGACGACACTACCAACAACACCGAGTTCTGGAATAACATCCTCTGTTTTTCCAGTGTAAATTTCCAAATTCAGAATATAGCCCAAGCTCGCTTCAAATGCCATGTAAGCCTTTATTCCCCACTTTATGGGCTTTGATTTTATTTATTGTTTGAAGGCAAGTCTGCTTTTAGTGGGGATCATACCCTCGTCTAAACTCAAGTGCTGTGATGGTGAATAATACCGAAATCTTGGAAGCAACAAATTCAGCATGGGCCTTACTTTGTACAGTTTATCTGCTTTATCCAGAACAGGGTCCTCTTCATCTACAAGATGAAGAAACGTCCACACAGCAAGAAAGCGATCACATTCCATTACAGTGCAAAATCCAGGAGTTTGGGAAATGAAGTTCAAAGACGAGTTGAACCAGTAATCTTTGTAACGTGGTTTACTCACACTATGCTCCATTTGAAGACGCAGTCCAAAGAATGCTTTTATCTCTGGCACTGTTACATTTTTATAATTTTTAGCATAGTAGCTGGTTGGCTTTTTGCTTTTTACTTGCTCAGCACGTCTGTTTGTCTGCTCACAAAAATTGTGCCAGAAATTACTGTCGAGGAAAAGTTCCAAAAATTCAATGGCTTTACTCTCAGGAGAAATGGAATCTGGAATATTCTTGGGGCCTATCTGTTCCACAAATGCTGTGTCTACGGTAGACGTAGGTCTGAATATATTTGCGGGAGACCAACCTGTATCAAACTTACTTGATACATTATGTGGGATACGCCCCTTTCCACGCCCCTGTACCGTAGCCCGATCCCCTGAGGGGCAAAGAACAGGGCTAGAACTAGCTTGATCAAAATCTGATTCACAAGTTCCGTCACTCGATTCAATTTCGATGTCACTTTCAGAATAATCACTATCTAAATCTAATTCATCAGCCTCCGAATCATTGAGCACAAGTTCAACAGCTTGTTCCGTTGTTAGCCTTTTAGAACGGCTATTTCCTGGATTTTCAACACGCCTTTTCATTATGAAAACAATTAAAAAATTGCAAAATATTATCACTTCGTGGGCACTGCCATTTTAGTGTAACATTCCACAAGACGGTTGTACTTCCTGATGTCATTATTTTTTCACACATTTTCATTCTGGCCCCGCATTGCTAAGCTAGGTGTGCCAGACTGAGATAGCGGTTGCCACCATTTCTCTTCTCTTTTGTAATTATATGGGGTTTGCCTTGGTTCTTCTCATGTGAATATATCGTGGTTGGTAATTTTGAGTAGTAATTTTAATGGGTTCGTTTTATGTCGGTAGGTTTATTTTTCGCTCGGCCAGTTTTATTTTCTTCTGATCACGCGATTTTCCGTTGTTTACGGAAATCGCTATTTTCGGGCACGCCGGTATGACGTGTCCGGAAGCATGCGGCCGTCAGGTAACGTGACGCATTTTTAGACACGTGGTTTTCGCGTTGTTTTCAAATCTGATTGGCGTAGCTCATAGTTATGTTTCTTTTTATGAGCGTTCCCATTGGCCCGAGTGCGTAGATTGAGGAACACGCGGGGGTGGCTCTGGTGTGTATAAATAGCCAGTTAGAACTGTGGGCAAATCTCTCCGAAGAAATATTGCCGCCGGTCGACGTCGATTTATCGTTCTCCACTGTGGGAAAAACCAGCGATAATAGCGAGTCGCGGCAAGAATAGTGGGGGAGCATAAATTTGCCCATGTGCAAATTACCCACGGCAACAGGACCTATTTTAAGGGTCAGACCTATGGTCTCTGGCAGTGAAGTCCCCATGCTTCAGCTGGACCGTGGTTTAATTATCATACAGCCGAGAGCATCACTATTATAGTCTCTAGCAACGGCAGGTGGCCGTGAGACTGGTTTCAAGTTCGTACAGCCAGAAAGCAAGGCCTTGTTTTCCTCTAACTCCGGAGCGAGTTAAAGGAGGGAAGTTAGTCAGCGGCAGAGAAGATTTCGACAGTAAATCAAGCACCGAATTCAGGAGCAGGGGAGAGGGTTAACATCCCTGGGTCCTGATAGTAACGAGAGAAGAGAGTAGCGGAGATGCCGCATCATCAGTCCTCGAGTGTTAGAGAGACACTGAGACCAAGAGAGATAGAGAGATAGAGGAGGGAGAAAATAGACAGGACCAGTAGGGTCTGTTCAGTATTCATTTGACAGATAGACCCTGAGCCATCAGCTAAAGCCAAGTCTATTATTTTAGCAATTCTTGTGGTGTAGTTATCGGCGCATATCGCCTAACAAGTAGAAAGCTGTGTAGCCATTCGTTGCGGAAAAATCACCAGGACTGAGACAGTAGAAATTTATTAGTGTTAGAGAGTGGAGGCTAAAGTTGACAGCCCCACCAAATTAGATTTGTTTTTAATCACTAACCATTTTATTGTTCCTCAGCAGGGTGACAGAAAGAGTGAATGTGATTTGGGGTTTTTTTTTCTCTCTCATGTCTCTCAATTTAATTGTTACTTTGGTTTTTCCAGGCCGTGCAACAGTGCACGCTATCGACTGACTTGATGACGTATGATGCCATTTTATGTTTTTCTTGTATGTAAATAAATATATATAATATATTTACTGGATCAGCTTCTATTCTATACTATACCTACATGTGGTCTGTATAGTGGTGTCTGTGGTCGTTTTTTTTTACACCTTATCTCCTTGTATTTAAAGGAAGTCAGAGGAGGGTGAGATTATAGCCAGTTTTACGACACGAAGCGGCAAGGGCGAGTCAAAACCTGGTTCGATCCCTTGAGCCAATAGTCTCACCTGTCCACAGGCATGTCATTTTCCATCTAAATTCTATCTTCTCAGACTTTCTCATACTAGGGTCTTGTTTTCATTCAGGCAAACTCTATAAACTTAAAACCACTTCGAAGTTTCTGAGAATAGAGTTCTTTAAATATCCCCTAGACTTGAGCTACTAGAACTGATCCAGTTGTAAGTTTTTCCACAGGTTGCAGTCTAGTAGATTTTTGTGGTATTTTTGATTTATATGACTAAGAGGTAATTGATGGCATACCGACATATTTTTCTTTAACAGGAAGGTAATTTCGGGTTTTTGGTAGCTTCTTAACTAAATTTTTTTCAGGTTATTATTCAGACTTAGTGCTAGTCTGAGGTCGGGTTTTTGGGACAGCGGTTATAGAGAATATTTTATATTTCATAACAGGTTGTTCTTTCTCTTTTCCTTTTCTGTCATTTCTCTGTATTTGTGAACTTACAGCAGTTTACAGGTAAGATGGCGGATATGGCCAAGTTACGAGCTGCCTGGCGTGAATCTGCTCAGGATATGTGAATGGATAAGGAGGAGACTAAGGCCTACCTGATAAGGGAAACTGATAGGCATAATCAGCGAGAGAAAGAGAAGGAGGACAGGGCAGCCGCCGCAGAAATTGAGGAAAGGAAAAGGGCAGCCGCCGCAGAAGCAGCAAAAGAGGAAAGGATAGCCGCCGCAGAAGCAGCAAAAGAGGAAAGGATAGCCGCCGCAAAAGCAGCGGAGAGGCAAGCAGAAGCAGCGGAGAGGCAAGCAGAAAGGGAAGCACAGGAGAAGGCAGCAGAGAGACAGCATGAACTTGCCCTGCGTTCTCTGGAACTGCAGTACCGAGCTTCGGAAGGCAGTTCAGCTAATGGAGATTCTCCGGGAGCAGGAGCAGCATACCCCTCAGGAAACGGAGGCCCCCGGATGGCAGCCATGAGCTTCCCATTTGACTCGTTCCCTAATGGGAATGAAAAGGTTGACGTGTTTTTGGAAAAATTTCAAAGAATGGCAAAGGCATACGGGTTGGATGAGAGTCTTTGGTGCCTAAAATTATCACAATCGCTCAAAGGTCATGCGTATGAAGTTTACAACAAGCTGCTCATAGATGACCAGAACAACTTTGAGGCACTGCGAAACGCTTTATTACAAAGGTTTCAGTGGACACCCCGGAAATGCCAAACCATGTTCAGGGAGAGCAGGCCGGAGAAGGGAGAGAGTTTCGCACAGTTTGCAGAGCGGGTGAGAAATTACCTAACCTGGTGGAGGGAACTGTCAGGACTGGCGAAAACTTTTGAAGGGTTGGAGGAGTTAGTTCTGTGTGAACAAGTCAAGGCAAACATGTCCCCCGACTTGAGGCGGTATCTGGCAGAACAGGGAGCCCAGCAACTCGATCAAATTATCGTGTTCGCCGAAAGGTACCAGACAGCACAGGCCGAAGTACTGGGACAGAAACGGAAAAACCCAGACCTGCCAGCCCCAGACAAAGGAGCTTCGTCATCACAGTCGGCTACTTCACCAGCTCATCAGCAACCAGGGCCTTCTCGCAAGGAGCCTCATTCTGGTTATAACTTGCGCCCCCAGCCGCATAACAGAGCACCGACAACAACCTCTCAGGAACCCGCTAGGAGCAGGGGAGATAATGAGAGGTATTGTCAGAATTGTAGAACCACCTCCCACTGGACATCCCGGTGCATGAACAAACCACCAGCTCATCATGCAGCTTGTTTAAGGCCGGTGAGATGGTAAAAAAAAAAAAGGTAAAGGAACCCGTTACACGCCCATTTAGGCATATTGGGAATATGGTGTTAGGCCCATATTATCTTGACCGTCGGCACACTAGGGGTGATGTGGTCGGCATCACGCCGGCCGCCTTAACCTTCCCAGAGTAGCTCTGGTACCCATTTGGGGCTGGGTCGACCCAGGAGCCGTTTGTGGCCTAAAAATTTTTCCGCCTCATCTGGGGATCGAACCATAGACCACTGCGCTAGGAAGCCAGTGCACTAACCACTATGCTACCGCGGCTCCCGGTGAGATGGACTAAAGGGAATAAATGGGAACCAGTCCAGGCAGAGAAGTTGTTCTCTAATAGTGGACCAGCCGTAGTGAATGGGACAGCCACTACGTGTTTGTTTGACAGCGGGCTTACTTACCCCAGTATCATCGCTCGTCATTTGGTGAAACCAGGTCAGTGGACAGGAGAAATAGTTGAGATTGGTGGTATTTTGAGAAGAGGTATTTCACAGCGTCTGCCTGTAGCCAATATTGAGGTGAAATGCAAGTTTGTGTCTGGCACAATCAAGGCAGCTGTAATGGCACAGCCAGCACATGATTTCATCCTGGGAAGCCCATACATAGTTTTGGGAAACCCCACCACACCGATCCTTGCTAATGCAAGGGGGCCTACTGCAGGCCAGAGAAGTGAAAGGGGAAAGCCCCAAATTCACGGAGCCCCACGGGAGCTCAAACATCCTTGTCTTGCGATGAGGAGGAGAGAAGCCTCTAAAGACAGTGGAATGTTATTTACAGAGGCGTATTCGCCTGTCAGCCCTGTTCAGCCTAAAGGTCAAACAGTGGTGACGCCTCTTACTTCAGAAGTATCTTCTTTGTCGTCGGGAATTAGGCCCCCGATGGTATTACATCTCTCAAGGGAGGGAAATACTGACAAGAAGGAACATGTGCACGGTTCTTCAGTCAACCGCAAACAGTTACGCCCTGTTACGACGATGTCTGGCCAAGCCAGCCAGTCTGTTTCAAAACGCTGGGAGGCCGCACCATATGGTAATCATTATTTACCACGCGCCGCCAGGAAAATTCGTGGGCGAAGGAAACACATGAAATGGGCTTTATTGTTGGGCATGTACTCGTTTTCAGTGCAATACATCCCAGGAAAGGATAATGTAGGAGCCGATTTCTTAAGTCGGCACCTAGCGCCGGAAGAGAAGGATGAAGAAGGAGTGCTCACAGACAGCTCTGTAGACAGGAATAAGGAAGGGCCAGCATGAAACCCAGAGAGTTCAGTGATTTAGCACGGATTCCCGTACTTGAAAGGGGGGACTTATGTGATGCTACACTGTAATTCTGACTTTCAACAGGCCCGATTCTGTTTTGAGTTTCACCATTTCTCTTCTCTTTTGTAATTATATGGGGTTTGCCTTGGTTCTTCTCATGTGAATATATCGTGGTTGGTAATTTTGAGTAGTAGTTTTAATGGGTTCGTTTTATGTCGGTATGTTTATTTTTCGCTCTGCCAGTTTTATTTTCTTCTGATCACGCGATTTTCCGTTGTTTACGGAAATCGCTACCAACGGGCTGATCACCCGTTTGCCAGTCACTTCGATTACGGAAACAACAGCAAATGGATTGATTTGCCGTTGCCCTAAAGACGCCAATAGGCGTGATGGGAAACAATGGCAAAGAAAACCTATCTGCTGTTGCCCTAAGACGCCATTAGGCGTAATGGCCACTGACTGCTTTGACGGTCGGTGGCTAAGGACGGAAGAAGAAGAAGAAGACGGAAATCGCTATTTTCGGGCACGCCGGTATGACGTGTCCAGAAGCATGCGGCCGTCAGGTAACGTGACGCATTTTTAGACACGTGGTTTTCGCGTTGTTTTCAAATCTGATTGGCGTAGCTCATAGTTATGTTTCTTTTTATGAGCGTTCCCATTGGCCCGAGTGCGTAGATTGAGGAACACGCGGGGGTGGCTCCGGTGTGTATAAATAGCCAGTTAGAACTGTGGGCAAATCTCTCCGAAGAAATATTGCCGCCGGTCGGCGTCGATTTATCGTTCTCCACTGTGGGAAAAACCAGCGATAATAGCGAGTCGCGGCAAGAATAGTGGGGGAGCATAAATTTGACCATGTGCAAATTACCCACGGCAACAGGACCTATTTTAAGGGTCAGACCTATGGTCTCTGGCAGTGAAGTCCCTATGCTTCAGCTGGACCATGGTTTAATTATACAGCCGAGAGCATCGCTATTATAGTCTCTAGCAACGGCAGGTGGCCGTGAGACTGGTTTCAAGTTCGTACAGCCAGAAAGCAAGGCCTTGTTTTCCTCTAACTCCGGAGCGAGTTAAAGGAGGGAAGTTAGTCAGCGGCAGAGAAGATTTCGACAGTAAATCAAGCACCGAATTCAGGAGCAGGGGAGAGGGTTAACATCCCTGGGTCCTGATAGTAACGAGAGAAGAGAGTAGCGGAGACGCCGCATCATCAGTCCTCGAGTGTTAGAGAGACACTGAGACCAAGAGAGATAGAGAGATAGAGGAGGGAGAAAATAGACAGGACCAGTAGGGTCTGTTCAGTATTCATTTGACAGATAGACCCTGAGCCATCAGCTAAAGCCAAGTCTATTATTTTAGCAATTCTTGTGGTGTAGTTATCGGCGCATATCGCCTAACAAGTAGAAAGCTGTGTAGCCATTCGTTGCGGAAAAATCACCAGGACTGAGACAGTAGAAATTTATTAGTGTTAGAGAGTGGAGGCTAAAGTTGACAGCCCCACCAAATTAGATTTGTTTTTAATCACTAATCATTTTATTGTTCCTCAGCAGGGTGACAGAAAGAGTGAATGTGATTTGGGGTTTTTTTTTTCTCTCTCATGTCTCTCAATTTAATTGTTACTTTGGTTTTTCCAGGCCGTGCAACAGTGCACGCTATCGACTGACTTGATGACGTATGATGCCATTTTATGTTTTTCTTGTATGTAAATAAATAGTAATAGTAATAGTAATTGCCCCTTCAGTCATAACTGACTATGGGAATGCGCCCCTGAGGTGACAGCCCTCAGCTGCTTATTTTCCTGGTGCTCCTTTCGACGTTTTCTCCTCACCTCTGCTTCTTGTGTGAGCCTCTCTTCGCCCAATCTGAGGTGGCGCCGTAAATAGCATCGCCACTTAGTGCGATCGGCAGCTTCATCCTCCCATGTTGCTGGATCCATGTCCAGTGCCCTCATATCTCTCTTGCACACATCTTTGAACCTCAGCTGTGGTCGCCCAACTGTTCTCTTGCCATCTGCTAATTGTCCGTAGAAGATATCTTTTGGGATGCGACCATCTTCCATGCGGCGAACATGGCCAAGCCAGCAAAGTCTGCGCTGTCTAAGAAGCGTATACATACTTTGAAGGCCAGCACGTGACAACACCTCGACATTTGTCACTTTATCTTTCCACGAGATGCCGAGGATGCGGCGTAGACACCGCAAATGGAAGGTATTGAGCCTTCTTTCTTGCTTAGCATAGGTCGTCCAGGTCTCGCTGCCATATAGGAGTGTGCTGGTGACGCAGGCATTATATACCGCAGCTTTGGTCTTCATTGTGAGTTTAGAGTTTCCCCAAACACGCGATGTGAGGCGGGCAAAGGTAGCTGCAGCTTTGCCAATGCGGCTGTCGATTTCTGTATCCAGTGAGAGTTTGTCATTGATGGTAGACCCTAGGTATGTGAAGTGGTGCACCACTGCCAATTCATAGTTATCGATAGTGATAACTGGTGCAGCACCCACATCCTGACTCAGCACATTCGTTTTCTTTAGACTTATTGTGAGGCCAAAGTCCTTGCATGCTTTAGTGAAGCGATTCATCAAGCTCTGAAGCTCCTGTTGGCTTTGAGTGACGACTGCAGCATCATCAGCGAACAACAAGTCTCTTATAGTGACCCTTCTGATTTTTGTTTTCGCCTTCAGCCTTGAAAGATTAAACAGACGGCCATCTGACCTAGTGTGAAGGCATATTCCTTCAGTTGCATCTCTGAATGCATGTTTCAAGAGTAAGGCAAAGAAGATTCCGAAGAGGGTCGGAGCCAGAACACAGCCTTGTTTAACGCCACTTCGTATATCAAAGGGCTGTGACGTGCTTTCAGCATATTGGACTGTTCCCTTCATGCCGTCATGGAATGACTTTATCATTTCCAGCATTTTAGAAGGGCAGCCTATTTTCTGGAGGATTTTAAAGAGTCCATCCCTACTAACCAGGTCGAATGCTTTTGTGAGGTCTATAAAGGCGATATATAATGGTCTTTTCTGCTCTCTTGATTTTTCCTGAAGCTGGCGGAGAGAGAAGATCATGTCTGTTGTTGATCTGCCAGCTCGGAATCCACACTGTGACTCTGGATATATGCGCTCAGCTAACTTGTGTAGTCGCATTAAGATGACTTTGGCAAAAACCTTACCAACAATACTAAGAAGAGAGATGCCTCTGTAGTTATTGCAATCACTTCTGTCTCCTTTATTTTTATACAGTGTTACAATCTTGGCATCTCGCATGTCTTGAGGAATAGTTGTCTCTTCCCAGCACTGGCACAGCATCCTATGCAGGGGATGTAATAGCGTGCTCTTACAGCATTTGATTAAATCAGGAGGAATCCCATCACTGCCTGGTGCTTTGCCAGAGGCCAAGCTATCAATGGCCTTGCTGAGTTCCTCTAATGTTGGTTCGGCATCCAGCTCCTCCATAGTTGGCAGACTGTTGACACCATCAAGGGCTGCAGGCGTAACGGTATTGTCTCTAGCGTAAAGCTCAGAGTAGTGCTCGACCCACCTCTCCATCTGCTTACCCTTATCGGTTAGCTTCTCTCCGCTGATGGTTTTTAGCGGTGCTGTCTTACTTTTATGGGGGCCAAGTGCTTTCTTTATACCGTAATACATTTGTCTAATGTTGCCTGTTTGCGCTGCGATCTGGATGCTCTCACTGAGCTGGAGCCAGTAGTCATTTGCACAGCGTCGAGCAGTTTGTTGAACTTTGCTTCTCGTAGCCCTCAGGATCTGTAGGGTTCTGGCACTCGGTGAACGTTTGTATTCATTCATAGCACTGCGCTTAGCTTCAATGACAGGTGCCATCACATCTGATAAAGCATCAAACCAGTCATTTGACTTTGCTGTTTTCTTACCAAAGGTGGCAAGTGCAGTACTTTGAATGGTGTTCCGTATATGCTCCCAGTTCTCTGTAATAGTATCACCATGCTGAGGGCTACTGAGCACTTTCTCGAAGGTCGCAGTGAATTGAGCGATCATGAAAGGGTCTGACATCTTGCTGGTATCAATGCGTTGTTTCCCTTCATGTCTGACACGATAGAGTTTTCTTGGTTGTGCTCTGATTTTGCAGCAAACCAAGGAGTGATCTGTATCACAGTCTGCACTATGGTATGAGCGCGTGGAGAGCACAGACCTGAGGAGTGGCCTTCTGATGAGAATCAGGTCAAGTTGGTGCCAGTGCTTGGATCGTGGGTGTCTCCATGACACCTTATGCTGGGGTTTTGTCTGAAAGTAGGTGTTGGTCACGCAGAGGTCATGGTGGACGCACAACTCTAGAGCCGTTGTCCATTTTCATTCATCTTGCCAATACCAAACCTGCCCAGACATGAAGGCCATGAAACATTATCGGCACCCACTCTAGCGTTAAAGTCACCAAGGAGAACAAGCTGTTCTTGCCTAGGTATGCTTTTGATAATTGCTGTTAGATTCTCGTAGAACTCATCTTTAGCTTCTGGGGCAGAGTACAGAGTAGGAGCATACACACTGACAAGGGTGATGGGACCTGTGCTAGTTTGCAGGCGGAGCGTTAACAGGCGTTCTGATCCATTCTCGCCTGGTTCAACCATTTTAGTTAGCGATTTTTTGACCGCAAAACCTACTCCGTGTTCTCTAGCTTTATTAAGATCTTTCCCTTGCCAATAAAATGTGTAGTCCTTCTCGCTCACCGTTCCAGAGCCCGCCAGGCGCGTTTCCTGAAGTGCAGCTATATCCACCTGAAGTCGTTTAAGCTCATCATTAATTATGGCTGTCTTCCTTACATCGTTTACATCCTGTAGGTTTTCGGATAGTCCAGTCAACATAGTCCAGACGTTCCAGCATCCCAATCTGAGAGTTTGCTTATTTCTATTTTTTCGATAATTGCTTGGTGCAAAATTTTCTGTCCACAGTTCGGGTTTGACCCTAATCCCCATGCACCCAATGGGGAAAGCAGACAGTGGCGGGACAACACCTTATTGACTGGGGGCTGCCCAGCTTGAAGCGGGCGGTAGCTGTCCAGTGAGATCCTAGAACCTCTCCCACTGTCGGAAGTAGCCCCTGGCGCCATGCCCTACGCTAATTGGGCAAAATGCTTATAACCGGTAACTGCTACTTCCCGTGTTTTGCCGACACCTATAGGGTGAAGCTGGAGTGTCCTCTCCAGGGCGCGAGCTTGGGCACAGGTATATGGAGATCAAGCTGTTGCCCATGCAGCATGTTCCCCCTCTCCACACAGCCGGTAGATCCAAAGGAACGGCAGTAGCCGATACAGTTTGGTACCAGCCATGTCGCAGGAGTTGCCAGAATAATGTCGAATCAACATTAGACTGCCTTAGGGACTCCGACTCCGGATTTATCCTCAGGGTTTACTCCCGAAGCCAATTCCATAAATGGATATTCCCGCAAGGCAGCGGTAGTTTGAATTCAGAGTTCCTTCTCTTAGATAAGCTACCAACCAAGGATCACGAGCCCTATCTGCCCGAAGCTGCTGGTTTTAAGGCGCCAGTCACTCGCCTTTGCCCCTTCTCCCGTCAGTGGAAACAGTTCCGCCGGGCTCAAATTGAGCCACACATGAAGGCCGGGAGCTGGACTTGGTTGTCAGAGGCTGTTTGAGGCGCGTGCCATAGAAGTATTTTATCTGCAGTGAGAGCTTATCCTCACTACAACTCCCGGAAATAACAATATTTACTGGATCAGCTTCTATTCTATACTATACCTACATGTGGTCTGTATAGTGGTGTCTGTGGTCGTTTTTTTTTACACCTTATCTCCTTGTATTTAAAGGAAGTCAGAGGAGGGTGAGATTATAGCCAGTTTTACGTCACGAAGCGGCAAGGGCGAGTCAAAACCTGGTTCGATCCCTTGAGCCAATAGTCTCACCTGTCCACAGGCATGTCATTTTCCATCTAAATTCTATCTTCTCAGACTTTCTCATACTAGGGTCTTGTTTTCATTCAGGCAAACTCTATAAACTTAAAACCACTTCGTGACACGGCTGTTCTTTTGCCAGTTGTTCGTAGAAGATATCTTTAGGGATGCGACCATCTTCCATGCGGCAGACATGGCCAAGCCTGTGTAAGCTGTGCTGTCTTAAGTAGTGTATACATGCTTTGAAGGCCAGCACGTAACAGTACCTCGACATTTGTCACTTTGTTCTTCCACAAAATATAGCCGCAAACCAAAATATTCCGAAAATCGAAAGTTTTTTTGGCCGACTTTAGGGCGATTTTCGAATACATTTTTTGCCGACTGGGGCTACTTTGAGTGATACCTGGAAACCAAAAAAAAAAAAAATTTCTGCAACACGGATGTCCCTGAGCTTTTCCGATTGTGGGTTACGGACTTTTAGCGTGGACATCGTAGATGGAAGTTATTGAGCCTTTTCTTTTGCTTAGCTTAAGTTGTCCATGTCTCGCTCCCATATAGAAGCATGCTGGTGATGCAGGCATTATATACTGCAGCTTTGGGCTTCATTGCGAGTTTGAAGTTTCCCCAAACACACCTTGTGAAGCAGGCAAAGATGGCTGCAGCTTTGTCAATTTCTGTGTCCAGAGAGAGTTTGTCATTGATGGTATAAGTGGAGCACCACTTCCAATTCATAGTTATCAATAGTAATAACATTTTTTTTTTTTTTTTTTTTCCTTCTTCTAGCGAGGCGCGTTCCTTTCAACCTATTTTGTTATATCAGAGCGCATTTACCATCCAAAAAAAAAGTTAACTCTGTTGACTGCTAACCCGATCAGGGTTGATAGATAATAAGTCCTGAAAAGGACCAATGATACGGGGTATTTAGGTAATGGTGACCCACTGTAAGTTGGCACGCGTTAACACATTGAGGTGCCACCAATTTAAGGTGCTTTGCACTTAAAGCCATTGTATTGACCGCGATTTTATAGGGTTGACTAGAGATACACATGACGTAGTATGTTGGCAACGCTCTTCCTATACCCTTCTAGAGACTGATTTTGTTGGAGACAGTCGTGTTATACATCGCTCTCGATGTTTATGAATTGAGCAGTGTTTTCTCCTGAATTATAAGGCATGGGGTCAGCCTTTATTAAATATGGATGCAAGGTTAAGTCATCCCAGTTGGGTGTATCAACTTCGGTTCAAGAAGTAAAGCAGGGAGTATTCTGAATGATATAATTATTAAATTTATAATATTGTCAAAACCTCAACGATCACTATCGGATGTTCGCCAGGGACCAGAAGACGCAGCAATAGAGACCGCAGTCAGCGACTCATAGCTTGACTGCCTGCGTCAGGACCAGCGAACCAGAGCTGGTCAAGACTGTGCTCCACCTCCACGTGGTGGTCCTGGAAACAGTCTGCAGCAGTGCAGGCTGGCTGAGCGAGCACGGATCGCAATGGGAAGGCAAACCCGGTCCTAAAAAATGCTGTGCAGAAGTCGGATGTGTTGACCGAAAGGTGCAGATATCACAGCTACGTTGTAAACAGACACAACGCAACCACCGTCCTTTTCAGGGCGAACGAGGAAGAAGAAGAAGGATGTTCGCCAGACGGCATCGCGTATATACACGTTGACATTTTTGACGACAGAGGAGTGAATATAGGAGACTGCAGGAATGCTATAATTGATTGATGCTATGAATTGTTAATAATATGTTCTCGTTATTAAACCATGTAATGTGTGATGGATTCTCACACGGAATGCGTTGTCACCTTTATGAATTAAGGTTGGTGTTCACTACACTCATCATTCGCGTATGATATCAGCACTTTGCTCAATTGGCAGAATTAGAACATTAAGGCGAAAGCATAAAGTCCGAATAATGAACAAAAGACCTAATACCACAAACTCAGGACTTTCACAGATAGGCCAGCTAACCATCGCCTTAACAGTTGCAACGCCTCTACAAAACACGGTGTAACAACCAACATTATCTATCTGCTAGCATAAAGCCCCAAAAAGGACTCACCAGCTATGCCAACAACTGGTGCAACATCCACATACTGACACAGCACATTTGTTTTCTTTAGACTTATTATGAAGCCAAAGTCCTTGCATGCATGGGAGAAGTGATTCATCAAGCTCTGGAGCTCCTGTTGACTTTGAGTGATGATTGCAGCATATTTGGCGAACAAGTCTCTTATAGTGACCCTTCTGGTTTTTGTTTTTGCCTTCAGCAAGGTTAAACAGTTGACTATCTGACCTAGTGTAAAGGCATATTCCTTCAGATGCATCTCTGAATGCATGTTTCAAGAGTAAGGCAAAGAAGATCCCGAAGAGGGTCGGAGCCAGGATGCAGCCTTTCTTGCAGGTTTCTGGTTGTCAGGAGTCGCGGTAGCGAAGTTGTTAGTGCACTGGCTTCCTGGCTCGGTGGGACATGGTTTGATCCCCAGTTGAGGTGGGATTTTTTTAGACCGCAAACGGCTCCGGGGTCAACCCAGCCTCATGAATTAGGTACCAGAGTAACTCTGGGAAGGTTAAGGCGGCCGGCGTGATGCTGACCACATCACCCCTCGTGTGCCGATGGTCAAGAAAATATGGGCCTAACACCATATTCCCACTATGCCTCAATGGGCTTGTAACGGGATCCTTTTCTGATAGTCCAGTCGACATAGTCCAGATATTCCAACATACCAGCCTGATAGTCGGTTTCTTTCTATTAATTTCTTGAGTTCTTATTGTTGCTTTGTGCCAAAAGTTCTGTCCACAGTTCGGGTTTGACCCTAATCCTCATGCACACAATTGGGAAAGCAGACAGTAATTGGACAGCACCTAATTGGCTGGGGACTGCCCAGCTTGAATCCATTGAGAATCTAGAACCTCTCCCACAGTCGGAAGTAGCCCCTGGCGACATGCCATATTCCATTTGGGCAAGATGCTTATAACCGATAACTGCAACTTCCCATGTTGTGTTGACACCACAGGGTGAAGCTGTAGTGTCCTTTCCAGGGCGTGAGCTTAGGTACAGTTATATGGAGATCAAGATGTTGCCTATGCAGCATGTTCTCCCTCTCCACATAACTGGTAGATCCAAAAGAATGGCAGTAGCCAATACAGTTTGGTACCAGCCACGTCGCAGGAGTTCCAAAATAATGTCAAATCAACATTTGACTCCTGAGGGACTCTGACTCTGGATTTATCCTCAGGGTTTACTCCAGAGGCCTTTCCCATAAACGGATATTTCCACAAGGCAGCGAAGGTTTGAAATCTAGAGTTTTACCTTCTCCTAATGCATGGAGGCATATCTGGAGTCATTCTTATCTGACCACCTAACCTCTGTCTGCTAATTACACCCTCATTGACTCGTGAAATCATCCATACACTTCCAGGGATTCCCCCTGTCGTGAAACTTGTTGAGAACCCAGCATTGCACATTAAGCTTGGAGAGGTCACTTGAGCCCCAGACATGATTCTTTGGCTTTGCCTGGTTGATTGGATGCAGGAGGATCTCAATGTGGACCCAGTGATAGGCAGGGGGAGCTGAGAAGTGGTTCTGTGCAGGATGTGACAATTCCTTGGGAGAGCCCAGAACAAGAACACAGTATTTTAGCTCTGCGTAGTTGGAGAGCCTCCTTGGATGACTGGGAATGCACAGTATGCCACACACTTGTTATTCCTGGCTTGGGACCAGATATCTTTTTCTTCTTCATCCTCGTTCGTCCTGAAAAGGACGTTGGTTGCGTTGTGTCTGTTTACACCGGAGCTTCGATAGCTGCGCATTTCGGCCGACACATCCAACTTCAGCACGGCATTTTTTGGGACCGGGTTTGGCTTCCCTCTTCGATCCCTACTCTCTCAGCCAGACTGCAGTGATGCAGCCTGTTTCCAGGACCACCACGTGGAGGTGGAGTAGGGTCTTGGTCAGCTCTGGTTCGCTGACCCTGATGCAAGCAGTCAAGCTATGGGTCGCTGACTGCATTCTCTATTGCTGCATCTTTGGGTCCCGGACCAGATATGATGATCCTTTAAATGCTAACCAAGCTAGAGAAACTGGAGCTCATGACTTCAACCCAACACATTTCGGAATGGCAGATAAGCCACAGGAAAAGCCTAGATCTATAGTGTAGATAATACCAAGGACTCTTTTAAACTGGTATTGACTGCAAAAGAGCAAGAAGCTCAGCAACCCTAGTTAAACAACAACAACTTTCTTATAGATAGACTACCAACAAAGGATCTCGAGTCCTGTCTGCCTGAAGCTGCTGGTTTTCAGGCACCAGTGGCTCGCCATCACCCCTTCTCCCATCAGTGAAAACAATTCCGCCTGGCTCAAATTGAGCCACATGTAAAGGCCGGGAGCTGGGCTTGGTTGTCAGGGGCTATTTGAGGTGAGTGCTGTAGAAGCATTTATCTGCAGTTTGAGCTTATCCTCATTACAACTTCCAGCTATGACAACCTTTGGAACCAAAATTCAACTTATTATTTGTTAAATTGTACGTGTGAGATTATTTCTTAATATTTTACCATAACAAATAATATTGTATACAATAATATGGTGTATTCTGCTTAGTGTCATAGCACACCAGGCAGATACATTCAGTGCACCGTGGCACGCTGGTTGTGGAGCACTGTCCTAAAAGACTCCTAGAAACCACACAGGGTGCAGCATGACAATACTCTTTGTCCCCTTATAGACTCCCAGAAACCACAAAAGGTGCAGCATGACAATACTCTTTGTTCCCTTAAAGACTCCCAGAAACCACAAAAGGTGCAGCATGACAAGACTTTTTGTTCCCTTAAAGACTCCCAGAAACCACACAAGGTGCAGCATGATAAGATTCTTTGTCCCCTTAAAGACTCCCAGAAACCACACAGGGTGTAGCATGACAGCAGACTTTGTCTCCTTAAAGACTCCCAGAAACCACACAGGGTGTAGCATGACAGCAGACTTTGTCTCCTTAAAGACTCCCAGAAACCACACAGGGTGTAGCATGACAGCAGACTGTGTCTCCTTAAAGACTCCCAGAAACCACACAGGGTGTAGCATGACAGCAGACTTTGTCTCCTTAAAGACTCCCAGAAACCACACAGGGTGTAGCATGACAGCAGACTTTGTCTCCTTAAAGACTCCCAGAAACCACACAGGGTGTAGCATGACAGCAGACTTTGTCTCCTTAAAGACTCCCAGAAACCACACAGGGTGTAGCATGACAGCAGACTTTGTCTCCTTAAAGACTCCCAGAAACCACACAGGTGTAGCATGACAGCAGACTTTCTCTCCTTAAAGACTCCTAGAAACCACACAGGGTGTAGCATTACAAAATGGCTGTGAAAGCAGTGAGCATCTAAAGTACTGGAATGCTCAAAAAGCAGATTTTTATCTGAGGTAATCTTCAGTGCCTATAGATATGACAAATTGGGCGCTACAGACAAGACCAGTGATGCCTTATGACAGTGTTTTTCACCTGGTGGAAGTTCACCACTAACGGCAATAGCCTGGGAGTATGCGAACATGTTTGGAGATTATTGTTTTAAAATGTAGGTTATAACTCAGTTGTTGTTTAAGTTTTATTTTTAAATGTTTAAAAAAAAATGTGTGTTGTTAATCAAAAGGTGTTGTCAGAAGTAGTAGGAAACGTGTTCTGAAAAGTTTATTCCTCACAGTCAAACGTAGGAGAAGATTTAAGCTGTATTAAGGTGAAAGAATTCTTTCACCGTATGGCACTGTTGCTGTTCAACCTGGACACAGAGTCTGCCAGTTTTATGATGTAAAACAAATTACTACAGAAACCACCACCACAAGAGCACAGAAAGTTACGAGACATGCAATCTTCCCGCCAGTCTTGTGCACCTTGTCTACATTACCTCTCACAAAATTCAAACCTTTCACTTTACTGTAAGGTTACGACATTTAAGTTTTACTTGTGTTTTATTTGTAATAACCCCACATGGTATAAAATAAATCCACTTCTCTTGGAATTTGTCTAGATCACACCAACACCAAGCACAAGTCATCACCTTCACTTTAAATCTGCCTAGGTTACCACACAGTGTGGGGTGTGACACCAGCCCTTCACTCCCCTCTGATGTCTGTGACGAATGCTATCTCGGGTATCACAGCTGTTGGAGGCCTACTTCTCATGGGCGGTGGCTACTACCCAACAAACACTATCGAGGTATGGTATCTCTTTCTCTTGAATCCCTTGCTGTGCTTGTGTCTGCATCATTAAGTTGTTGATATGAAAATTAAGCTTTCTGCATGTCCTAATTTTATATGTTGTTAACGCATGTAGGGGAGCTGCGGTAGCGCAGTGGTTAGCACACTGGCGTCCTAGCTCAGTGGTCCATGGTTTGATCCCCAGTTGAGGTGGGATTTTTTAGACCGCAAACGGCTCCGGGATTGACCCAGCCTCATGAATTGGGTACCAGAGCAACTCTGGGAAGGTTAAGGTGGCCGGCTTGATGCTGACTACATCACCCCTAGTGTGCCGATGGTCAAGAAAATATGGACCTAACACCATATTACCAATATGCCTCAATGGGCGTGTAACAGGATTCTTAACCTTAACACATGTATGCAGGCATTGTTGTGCTTATTCTAACTTCATTTTCCAGGCATTTAAAAAAAAAATGTACACTGCATTAACATGAGCATATATTTTTGTACTTCTTCCTTTTTGCATTCCTTATGGAGCATGGAGCCATCATGGCAGCTGGTTCCCTTGTAGGAAGCCTTCACCAAACATTCACTTGCTCCTGCACCAGTTGTTTTTGTGTCAATTTGTTTTACCTGACAAGGTTGCCAACCTCATACACAACCTCATATTAGTCACCTTGCATGACATGCCTGAGGGTGGAGTAGTCTTATTCTATTTAGCTTCTCCAGAGATCCCATACATGCTATCTGGTTACAAGTAAAATAGCCTGGATGCATTTTGCCATTTACACAAACTTTTATATGAATTTATGTGATGCTTTTGAGCAAAATCTGCAGGATGTACTTGTTAAAGAGATTTGCTCATTGTACGAAATTGTAGGTTTTCAATTTAGTTCTTATTTTCATGCACTGCTGTGCATCTCGATAGAATGGGAGTCACATGATGGAGGTTTTGACTAGATAGAGTGAAGAGAGTATTGTCTTGTTTTGGAAAATACGCAATTTAAACTCTGGTCAAGTTTCTATGAAGTTACGATGGTCCCAGGATATGCTAAACTTAATATCGATGGAATGTTTAAGAACAAGAAATCATGGACCTAGTTTGAATGTAGACCACATCGTGTATCATTAGCTACGTTACAAGTACATTAAATGCCTGCAGTGTTACATGGTAAATCGTGTAGGTCTGTTCAAATGCTGAGCAAGTTTTGACAAAGAAGTTTAATCATGTACTTTGTTGAACTGTAAATATGTAGATTATATGTTGGGATCACACATCAGTCTTCAGCAAATTTATTTTAAGATGAAAGTATGTGTGGGTGATTACGAGCACTTATCATCAGTTCAAGAATATATCATGCACCATCACCACGCATTTGACCCTCTGACACTACTGTTTACTCCTTCAATTTTTTTATATTTGATAAAATGAACTTTCACAAAGCCAGGATACAATTTAAAAGGTGTATAAACAATACTGGTAACTTTTTAGCTTCTTTAATGTAAAGAAAACTGAAAAAAAAAACCTTTCACTTTGTCAAAAATATTGATTTTGACATCTTTATATTTGATGATAGGTCAGTGTAGTTGCCAGGGGTCTCTCAGGCATGTCACAAGAGCCAGTTAATATGAGATTGTGCATGGTGCTGACAATCTCATCATGTAAAATGAATAGCTACAGAAACCACCACTATAAGACGAGATTAATGCTTTAGTGTAGGATTCCTGCAAGGGAACCAGCTACAGTACTGCCTGCCTGCCTGTTGCATAGGGACTGACAGAGAAATACATGAATGCTGTTCTTCTCAACTTTCACATTCTTCATTACAGATAGTATTTCTTACACACATACATATACCAAAATTTGATTAGATACATTGACTTATTGGAAAGCACTGGCTTTTTTCAGAAATGTCAGTTATGATGCTGAATTATCATATCCTCTTGTTGGAGCATGGTGCCACAGCTGCATCTGTCCCCCTTGCAGGAAGCCTACATCTGTCCCCCCTTACAGAAAGTCCACATCTGTCCCCCTTGCAGGAAGCCTACATCTGTCCCCCCTTACAGAAAGTCTACATCTGTCCCCCCCCCCCCCTCCTTACAGGAAGCCTACATCTGTCCCCCCTTACAGAAAGCCTACATCTTTCCCCCCCCCCCTCCCCCCCCCCCCCCCCCTCCTTACAGGAAGCCTACATCTGTCCCCCCTTACAGAAAGCCTACATCTTTCCCCCCTTACAGAAAGTCTACATCTGTCCCCCCCCCCCCTTACAGGAAGCCTACATCTGTCCCCCTTACAGAAAGCCTACATCTGTTCTCCCTTACAGAAAGCCTACATCTTTCCTCCCTTACAGAAAGCCTACATCTGTTCCCCCCTTGCAGAAAGCCTACATCTGTTCCCCCCTTGCAGAAGGCCTACATCTGTCCCCCCTTACAGAAAGCCTACATCTGTCCCCCCTTTGCAGGAAGCCTACATCTGTCCCCGTTCCCCCCCCCCCCCCCCCCTTTACAGAAAGCCTACATCTGCGCCCCCCCTGCAGAAAGCTGATAATTACGTTAATTCATACTGGGTACATAACTGATACAATTATTCTGATAATTATACGTCACTGATAATAGTCGAGTTTGATCACCACTGATACATGTACGCTGGTAATATTCTTTTAAATAGTTTAATGGCTGGTGTACTGTTGATAATACTACTACTGTTGTGTGTTGGTGTCATAAGTGAGGTGCGCGTGGGTACAGTTAGGAAGGTTGATTGAGTGCATGCGTGCTGGAACAATCACTCACAACACAGGTACGCACGTAGAAGTCATAGATGGTTATAAACGGCATGGTGTACTGTTAATGAACGTTTATTACACCACAACACGTTACGTTAACATCGAATACACAGTCATAGTCACATTACAAGTCATAGTAATACAATAATAAAGTATTCCTCACATCTCAGAGTCATGCAGATACTACAATATCCATGGCCTCCTTAAAGATACTCCTCAACTCAGCGCTATCCACATGTCCTCACATTAGCGCTATAATATTCCAATAATGGATCCCAGCAAACGGGCATCATCGCCGTGCTAACATAAATATAAATATCCTCCTCACAGATAGCAAACGGACATCATCATCGCCGTGCTACTGCATAAATATGGTATCCTCCAGATACTCCTCATATAAGCGCTATCCTAATAATGATGGATCCTTCTCACAGATAGCAAACGGCTCACATCATCGCCGTGCTACTGCATAAATATGGTATCCTCCAGATACTCCTCTCATAATAATAATGGATCCGTTAGCAACCGGACATCCCGCCGTGCTAACATAAATATGGTATCCTCCAGATACTCCTCACATCAGCGCTGTATTAATAATAATGGATCCTTCTCAAAGATAGCAAACGGACATTCTCGCCGTGCTACACTCACATAAGCGCTGTATTAATAATAATGGATCCTTCTCAAAGATAGCAAACGAACATCCTCGCCGTGCTACACTTATCTTCAGCACTGTACAGGCTTACCATCAAGAACACACACTATGGGGCCGACTCTCTCCAGTCGATGCCCAAACTCACTGCCCACGGGAATACACATCTTCCCCCTAAAACAGCTACGAGACCCGGCTGTTCAAAAACACCGCTCAGTCTCACTACTTGCACGGGCTAGCCACAAATAGCTAAACACCCGTAGCTCAAAACAGTTCGGAGTGAATAAACCTCCACAATTGAACTGACTAGCGTTCACACGCTTTGTAACTTTACTTCTACTATTACAATTTAACCTAACATTAAAGACAATCACGTCTTCAAGCAACGACAACCCATAATCTAATCTGCTCACCTAACATTTTCCAGATCACGTCCCCTTCCATTAAAATTACTGGCAACAGTTTGCCACCCCGTTCGGGAAAAAATGATTTATCATTTTTTTAAAAATTTAAGATCCAAAAATTTAAAGGTTAATGAAATTATATCAAATACGTACAAAAATTAACTCCCAAAAATTTAACTGTCAATGAAGTTATGTCAAATATCTCTTTAATTAATTCCCAAAAATTTAAAAAATTAATGAAGTTCTATCAATTACCTACAAAAATATACCTATGACAAGAGAACATAGCACATCTACAAAAATATCATCAATAAATGTAAGATAACGACTAAATCATCCAACATACTCATTCAAGCATACCAAAAAATAATCTAATACAAAACCAAACTAAGTATACATAGTACAAACTAAACAGAAAATAAACTATCGTAAGAGAAAAGACAAAATATGAAATGGCAATATGATAAGAATCAAATAGAATCATAAGATGACAATGAAGACAACAATTCCATACATGTAAAACAAATAGAACTATAAGAACCAATTACATTATCTAAAGTTATATAATTAACTTAACACTACAAAGAATGAAAGTATAAATAGCGTAACACGAAAAAAGTATACAAGAAGTATGAATTACATCAAAGATGAAACACGGAAGCATAAACAAAATATCAGACAATATTGAAAAGACAACAGACAAGATGTAAAGAAATGACGAATAGTCAACAAAGAGAGATGAAAGTAAAGATGCAAATGTAAAGAAAGTTGGTAACAACACCTAACAATAACTATCCAAATGTAACAACGTATTGTAAAATACAAAAATGCTAAAGTATATTTATATACTAACACAAAAAGAAAGCTTAAGACAAGCACAGCATAATAAGTAATTTAACTAAGTTATAAAGTTATACATAACTAAAAATAAATTACATCAAATATCATCCAAACAAAAAATTAACGCTAACACAAGTTTTGCATTGACGCATAGTCAAGCGCTAACTACCAATAAATACATCCAAACATTAAAACATTGTCAAAGAATTAATGTCACTACATAATAGTAACCTTAACATACAATCTAGCGCTGGCGCAGAAAAAAATAAATATCACAATGTCCAAAACACATTTTTCAAAAAGGTACAATACAAAAAATGTTTCTTAACGTTAGGTTAAATAAAAATAGTATTTTTATTTCTAAGTAATATGTAGCTATAATTAACGACTAACAATTAAATTAGTTGAGTAACATAAAAATAATCTTATCTTTAAACAGACATACATGAAAAACGTGTAAGTTTTTTTTTTCTCTTCTTTTTTTAAAAAAAAATACATCAAAGAAAACGTCACATTGGGTAATAAACTGTTAACTACAAACGAAGTTATAAATATATATAAGTGTAATATTATTTATCTTAACTATGTATTATAATCAGATATTTAAATTCTTTAAATGAACAAGAGTATCAGCCGTCGCTGTTAATTCTACCCACTTAATTTAATAGGAAATTTAAGTTAATTCTAGCTGACAAAAAATCGAATTATTTAAATTATCAAATGTCATAATTTAGAAAAAATGGAAACGAAGTTTCAGAATACGTCCTTAACTTCAACGCAAAATCATTAATAATACATACAAGTTATGTTTAAAATTATCTTTCACTAAACAATTAATTCAAATAATCTGTATATAAATATGTTAACTAAACATGGTATGAAACCCATGATGAAAGACAAAACCAAAATTTTAAGTAGTGCATAAAAACACTCAGGACTATCTATAGAAATGACTATTACAACGTCTCAGTAAATAAGTTTGTGCATAGAAATTATTTAATGCATAATTAAAATACAGTCATATAAGTAACAACCAAAAAATAATTATGGCAATCAAATGTTACAAAGATTACATAATATTTCATTAACAACATATGAAGTTCTATACTAAGGAATACAATAACATTCACTGTTTGTAAACAGAACAAAAAATAAACAGGACCTTTGAAAAAAAAAAAAAAAAAAAATCCCTTCGAGGTCTTGCGAACATCTCATCAACACGCAAGGTGACATCATGACATGGTGGGTTAACGTACTGTCTAGGCTCGCTTGAATGGATAAATGGTACATAGTGATCTATATCTCTCGCAGGTAATGTCAAATTAGAATGGTGATTCCCCTCGCAAAGTCGCTCGCTGTGTGACAATACAAATGAAAATATCTATTTTAATCAATGGTAAGATTATGAGGGAACACGGAAAAGTTCACTACACAATTACCCGAACTCCGTGGTGGTGTAAGGTTGTGGCCCTCCTGCGATGTCAACAACTCTCGTCACATAGCAGATAACATAGACGTCTTAGGGACAACTTAACCTATAATTCACAGTTGTCAGTGCGGTAGGCTGAAAAAAAATTTACTACCTTCACAAGACCGAGATGATCTCTCAAACCTATCAGCATGACAAGCAAAAGCATTTAAGAACTTATTACCGTTCCCATTACTCTGATTACTAATAATCTTGCTCTTATGTGGAGCACAGTTAACCTGGTTGCGATCTGTATAATTTCTTTTGAGAGCATTGTTATTTGCTCTATTAACACCGTTGTACTGATTTAAATCCCAGTTACAATAGTTATGCTTAATACTTCTTCCCAGATAACAATGTCCATCAGATAGTACTGGCTTTTTAGCAGGAAAATTATTACTAGACTGATGAACTTTCATATAATTACTTCTGCTATAGTTTTCAAAACTCTTATCACAATGTTGAGATCTGTCTCATTTTTTCTTGTTTTTGGGAGAAGAAACGTTACCGTAGGATGAACTCCCTTGGTACTTTATAACCTTAGGGTTATGTCTCCTATCAAAATTATTTTTTTCTTTGCTTGTGGCAATGTGTTTAAGAAATGAGTCACACTGCCTTGACTGGGTATGACTAGAAGGTTTGACAATCTCTTTATTTTTTTGCACAACATTTGTTTCCTTCATGGAACAAGCAGTGGTATGTTTGTTACTTGTTACCAATTTATCAGATCTGTCAATAAATACGCGGTTGGTTTTTAACACACTGACTTGAGATTTAGTACTGTTTCTTTCCTTATCTACAGGACTGCCTATTACTGTAGAATTTTCTTTGTTGGACTGTCGCCAAGAAACAATATTATTGGAAATAGCATTGGTATTGCGTTGGAAGTTATATTTCCCACGAAACGACCTATGTCCATCATTCTTGACCGTAGAATCCGCAAAAAGTGTATAAGGCTGGCTTTTTGCTTTAGTGTTCTGATGATAAGCAACTTTCTGTCTATCACTGTCAACATTGACAGAAGACCACATATTGCTATTCAAGACTACGTCAAGCAGACCATATATTCTTCTTCTTGCTTCTGCAATCTCAGTGTCTCTAAGTGCAATCTCTTCACTTAATTTCTTGTTTAAACTCTCAGCTTTTAAGACCTTGCAGCTTTCCTCTGCTAGCAAATTTTCAATCTTAATCAATTTGTCTTTCTCCATCATTAACTCTTTCATTCTCTCTTTATCAACCCTCTCAATCTCAATATTATGACCATTCGTAAGCCTATCAACCTTCTCTTTCTCAACCATCAACTCTACTAATGTCTCTTTCTCATACTGTTCTTTATTTATCCTCAACCGTGTTAATTCCATTTGGCATTCCTCGGTGTCACTATAATGGCTACCTACAAGCTTATCAATCTTCTCTGGGCATACAGTGTTCTTGTCTTCAAGTTTACCAAAACATACATCATGAAGCATTTCTATGTATAACTTCTCCCGTTCATTTGTTTCAGCATTTAACTTCTGATACATCTCTTTCTTTTGTTGAGTCTCCTGTGTAAGTTTTTCCAACTCAACATGCTTATCTTTCATTTGAGTCTCTAACTCTTCAATTTTGCTTAAAGCAGAATTCAATGCTGTTTGTGAACTAGAAAGTTCCAAGTTAGCTTCATGTAGTTCACCTTTAAGTCTAGATACTGTCTCATGTAGTACCCTCTCTTCAGAAATACTCTGTGAACACTTCTTTCTCTCATGAAATGCACTCCGCTTGTTCTTCTTTGGTTGCCCTTTATCCTCTAACTCTTTTCCCTGATCATCAGGAATACCGTAGAAAATTATCTTGTGTATATTCCTCACTATATGATCATGTTTAACATCAGTATAGTTGTACACAAATGACCGAAGGTAACGTAGTAAGTCTGCTAAATCCTTGGCTATCCTTAGATGAGGAACAGAATGAAAACTCTCCTGAGCAAAATACCTTAGGGCTCTTGAAGCATTAATCAAAAATTCATCCATTACATCTGCTTCAAGTGCTCCACCTTTCAATCCATCATCATCTCTACCTTTCTGAAATAAATATTCTAATACAGGTCTCATATCCTCCGGATCTGTATCACAATCCATTGTGACCTGCTTACTCAGTCAACCATATATGTATAAATCAACTTTCTACCTCACTAAACTAATTATCTTTTCAATAAATCGCTATTAGATCTCAAATACTGTATCATCAATCTCTGTACATCATCATATTCCATAATTAATCGATATAATTATCGACAACAACAACAATAGTTATCAATAGAATGGGATAGTGCAGATTGAGGCTTGTTGACATGGACAGAAGTGGCAACATTTACACACAACAAAAGCACTTATCTGAAGATAATCCCGTCCCTTTCGCTAATACACTGGATATCACAAAGTTATGGCTATAAAACACTCCACTGCAGAAAGGTACCAGGACTAAGCTCTCTTGTCTTCAGATCTCTGCCACTGTACAGTATGTCCTCAACAATGCATCAGACGACAGGAACTGAACACAGCAACCCCGCAACTTGTTACTTGAGGTATACGTGCAGACGAACTCTCCAAAATACTGCACCTATAGTTGAATCTGTATATGGAAAGACTGGAACAAGCACTGTAACAATTATGGTATCAATGTCGCTATCAGATAACAGCTGTTTGATATCGAAACCAACTGATAAAGTTAGTTTAGTTGCTACACACGCCAAGATATGAAGATGGATATGCGCAGTCAGCTGATACCTGTGTATAGTTGAATAAAGCCACGCCCACACAGAGCCAAACATAACACAGTTCAGTGTTCCCACTTGTAATGACTGGTCCAGAATCTGACCTAATTTACTCTCTTGTTACAAATACACACCAGCGTTGAGGTAACAGTTTCTGAATCATATACGCCACACAGGCACTTCTAAATGATCCTAAACTACGCCACCCAGGCTATAAACGCGAATACGTAGGTGTTAGCTCCTTCTAGACTGAAAACCACCACTGATAATTATATGGTGGATGTCTTTATGGTGAAGGAGGTGAGTGTGTTTTAGGACAGTCACTCACAGTAGACAGATACACACATCAGAAGCATGGAAGGGTGTAAACGGCATGGTGTACTGTTAATGAACGTTTATTACACCACAACACGTTACGTTAACATCGAATACACAGTCATAGTCACATTACAGGTCATAGTAATACAATAATAAAGTATTCCTCACATCTCAGAGTCATGCAGATACTACAATATCCATGGCCTCCTTAAAGATACTCCTCAACTCAGCGCTATCCACCTGTCCTCACATTAGCGCTATAATATTCCAGTAATGGATCCCAGCAAACGGGCATCATCGCCGTGCTAACATAAATATAAATATCCTCCTCACAGATAGCAAACGAACATCATCATCGCCGTGCTACTGCATAAATATGGTATCCTCCAGATATTCCTCACATAAGCGCTATCCTAATAATGATGGATCCTTCTCACAGATAGCAAACGGCTCACATCATCGCCGTGCTACTGCATAAATATGGTATCCTCCAGATACTCCTCTCATGATAATAATGGATCCGTTAGCAACCGGACATCCCGCCGTGCTAACATAAATATGGTATCCTCCAGATACTCCTCACATCAGCGCTGTATTAATAATAATGGATCCTTCTCAAAGATAGCAAACGGACATTCTCGCCGTGCTACACTCACATAAGCGCTGTATTAATAATAATGGATCCTTCTCAAAGATAGCAAACAGACATTCTCGCCGTGCTACACTCACATAAGCGCTGTATTAATAATAATGGATCCTTCTCAAAATACACACAATACTGCTCACCCAGCAGTCTGCACTAATCTCACCTATCAACATGTCTTCACATAACACAATTATCCTCTCTCAGGAAATAATGGCCTTACACAAATCATGGCCTCTTATCTTCAGCACTGTACAGGCTTACCATCAAGAACACACACTATGGGGCCGACTCTCTCCAGTCGATGCCCAAACTCACTGCCCACGGGAATACACATCTTCCCCCTAAAACAGCTACGAGACCCGGCTGTTCAAAAACACCGCTCAGTCTCACTACTTGCACGGGCTAGCGACAAATAGCTAAACACCCATAGCTCAAAACAGTTCGGAGTGAATAAACCTCCACAATTGAACTGACTAGCGTTCACACGCTTTGTAACTTTACTTCTACTATTACAATTTAACCTAACATTAAAGACAATCACGTCTTCAAGCAACGACAACCCATAATCTAATCTGCTCACCTAACATTTTCCAGATCACATCCCCTTCCATTAAAATTACTGGCAACAGAAGCCTACATCTGCCCCCCCCCCTTACAGAAAGCCTACATCTGCGCCCCCCCCCCCCTTACAGAAAGCCTACATCTGTCCTCCCCCTTGCAGAAAGCCTACATCTGTTTCCCCCCCCCCTTACAGAAAGCCTACATCTGTCCCCCCTTACAGAAAGCCTACATCTGTTCCCCCCTTGCAGAAAGCCTACATCTGTCCCCCCCTTGCAGGAAGCCTACATCTGCCCCCCCCCCCCTTACAGAAAGCCTACATCTGTCCCCCCTTACAGAAAGCCTACATCTGTTCCCCCCTTGCAGAAAGCCTACATCTGTCCCCCCCCTTGCAGGAAGCCTACATCTGTCCCCCGTTCAGAAAGAAAGCCTATCATCTGTCCCACTTACAGGGGATAAGTCATTACAATCTGTTCCCCCTTTCAGGGAGAAAGTCTCAGAAAGCTACATCTGTCCCCCCCTTGCAGGAAGCCTACCTCTGCCCCCCCTTCCCCCCCCCCCCTTTTGCAGAAAGCCTACATCCCCCCCCCCCCCCCCCCTTGCAGGAAGCCTACATCCCCCCCCCCCCCTACAGAAAGCCTACATCTGCGCCCCCCCCCCCTACAGAAAGCCTACAACTGTCCCCCCTTGCAGAAAGCCTACATCTGTCTCCCCCCCCCCCCCCTTACAGAAAGCCTACATCTGTCCCCCCTTACAGAAAGCCTACATCTGTTCCCCCCTTGCAGAAAGCCTACATCTGTCCCCCCTACAGAAAGCCTACATCCCCCCCCCCCCCTTACAGAAAGCCTACATCTGTCCCCCCTTACAGAAAGCCTACATCTGTCCCCCCTTACAGAAAGCCTACATCTGTCCCCCCTTACAGAAAGCCTACATCTGTCCCCCATTACAGAAAGCCTACATCTGTCCCCCCTTGCAGAAAGCCTACATCTGTCCCCCCTTACAGAAAGCCTACATCTGTCCCCCCTTACAGAAAGCCTACATCTGTCCCCCCTTACAGAAAGCCTACACCTGTCCCCCCTTACAGAAAGCCTACATCTATCCCCCCTTGCAGAAAGCCTACATCTGTCCCCCCTTACAGAAAGCCTACATCTGTCCCCCCTTGCAGAAAACCTTCATCTGTCCCCCCTTACAGAAAGCCTACATCTGTCCCCCCTTACAGAAAGCCTACATCTGTCCCCCCTTACAGAAAGCCTACATCTGTCCCCCCTTACAGAAAGCCTACATCTGTCCCCCCTTACAGAAAGCCTACATCTGTCCCCCCTTACAGAAAGCCTACATCACAACACTTGCTTCTACAGTTTTTGTAACAATTTATTTGATATGATGAGGTTGCCAGCCCCCCCCCCCCCCCCCCCCCCCCCGTACAATCTGACATTAGTCACCTGTTATAGCATGCATGAGGGAGCATTGGCCTTATTCTTTCTGTGTCTCCTAAGAGACTCCCAATGACTACATAGGGCATGATGCTGAATATGACTGTCTTCAAACATGCATAAATTATCACTAGACTTTTCACCATTGCTGAGTCTTTGAAAGACCATATCTTGTGAAGCCAATATGTCTAATTGTCAACATGCTACAGATTTTGTCATGCTACATTACCTATCACTAATGTAAAATATTTTCAAAATTTAAAAATACTTGTATGATGAGATTTATTCAGATTGTTAGATTTAGTTTCAGTTTTTTACCCTCTCCTCATTTTAATTTCTTAAAGCGGACCCTCCTGAGTACACCCAACTGTATGCCATCCCTGCCATTGCCTTTTTGTCTGGGTATGGTTACTGCGCGTCTACCGGGCTCTATCCTGACATCCACCAGATGGCGTACCTGGCTGCCTCACTGTGTTGTGTGGGTGCTCTGTCTGGTCTGAGCTCACAAACCACCAGCCGATTGGGTAAGATAATGGGCTGAAATGCCTGTGAGACTTATTATAAAGAAAAACTCTTCACACAAAAAATGTATAACAAGCTGCCCTTCTGTTATATTTTTATTTTGTATTATCCAGTCATTTGATAAGATGGAAAACAATGTTTTAGTATATGTCATTGTTAGTGTGGGCCAGTGCAGCTGAAGATTGTTGAAATTGTAGTCCAATAGGACATACTTTGAGGAGACAGCCAACTAGTAAAACCAGACAAGCCCTTGATCCAAACTGACGGGAGAAGACAAGAGTGGGGAGGATATGAGAGCCCAGAGAAGAATGGTATAAGAAGAAGCCAGAACATCTGCAGTCTAACAGGCAAAGCTGAGATGGTGCAAAATAGAAACTTGTAGAGAACAGGGCCTGTGCACCACAGGGAACAGAGAATGGATTATAATGATGACTGGGGCTAACTTTTATTCATTTGTTTTTTAATTGTACAGTGGAAAGGTTCATCCATATGACATCTATTGTAAAGTTGAGCATTTCACTGCCTCACACTGCAGAATGGCTTTAATATAAAATCTCATTGCTGGTAACTCATTCAGCTTTTTTTGTTTGTTCTGACCAGCTATGTTGGTTTTACTGCACACAATTTCTCTTCTGGCATCGTTATTTGTTTTTCAGGCAATGCTTTAGGAATCATTGGGGTTGCCACTGGTGTTACTGCCACCTTGGGCCTTCTGAAACCAACCCCAGAGACCTTTACCCAGATGGCTTCTTGCATGGGTCTTGGTAAGTGTTTATTTTTGCTGCATTAAAAAAAAAAAACTTTTTTAAACAAGGAAATTTTGAAAACTCTGGAAATTTGTTATTATAATACCTAGTTCTCGTCTGCCAACCGGTATGGCTTTTAAAATAGCATTTTAAAAATAGCACATGATGAAACTATAATCAAATGTAACGGGTTTAGCATTGCACAGATTTTTGTCTCAGTTGAATGTGTATGGCCCGCTAAGGACAGTATTTAAACAACAGGAGCCAAGCATGTATTTTGTGCTATATATTCAAGTGCCAATAGTACAGCACCATGAAGAATAAGTTTATCTAACAAACATGACAAATGATGGCAGACAAAGAAGTGAACATGAAATGAGTGCAGAAAGAAGTCAGGTGTGTAGTAAGAGACAGGCAAGGAAATCTCATCACCATAGCACAGTGGCAGGAAACAAGATGGGCAGAGCACTTCAGAGAAACACTGAATAAGGAACCACAGAGACGCAGCTGAATATTCCTGAGGCTGAAAGTGACCTAGATGTAAATACAGACATTCCACGAAGAAAAGAAATCATCAAAGTGCTAAAGAATGGAAAAGTGCCTGGTCACGACAATTTAAATGCTGAGTTATTCAAGGCAGACCCTGAACTAGCAGCAGAACTATTAGAACCACTATTTGCACAAGTCTGGAAAACAGAAACAACACCAACGGAGTGGAGTAAATGAATAATTGTCAAATTGCCCAAGAAGGGCGACCTTGCAGACTGCAACAACTGGAGAGGAATTACTCTCCTCTCAGTTCCCAGTGAAATGCTAGGCAGGATAATTATCCAGAGAATTTCAGCAGCAGTAGACCATAAACTGAGGAAAGAACAAGCGGGATTCAGAAAGAACAGAATATGCGCAGATCATATATTCACCCTCAGGAACATTGAGCAGTGCTCAGAATGGCAGAGATAGCTATACATTAACTTTGTTGATTTTGAAAAGGCTTTTGACAAATACACATGAACGGCCTATGGAAAATACTGAGGGCTTATGGAATTCCCAGCTGCATTGTTTCCATTATAAAAAGCCTCTATTCTAACTTTACAATAAGGAATCAGAAGCTAGAACAGACAGACACATTTACTTACCTAGGATGCATAGTAACACCAGATGGAACAAGCAAGGATATCAAGAACAGAATGAATAAAGCGAGAACAACCTTTGCTAGTCTCAACAACATCTGGAAGTCTTCCCAGTACAGCACAAACACCAAATTAAGACTGTATGAGAGTTTTGTACTTTCTGTGCTTCTCTGTGGTGTGGAATGCTGGAGAATAACAGAGAAGGAAATGTCAATATTGTCCTCCTTCCACACAATCTGCCTAAGGAAAATTCTCAGAATCTCATGGCTGATTACCATCACCAACCAAGAACTACTTATTCAGAGTAACCAAGAGGACATGCACACCATCATAACTGGCAGACACTGGAGTTGGGTTGGCCACGTCCTCAGAAGGGACCCCGATGCCATTACAAGAACAACTATGCTATGGACCCCCGAAGGAAAGCGAGAGGCCGACCAAAGACAACTTGGCAGAGAACTGTGAAGGCCGAGATGCAAAGATTGAACCAGAGTTGGGGCACTGTACGAAGGATGCCGCCGACCGAACAAAGTGTAATCAAGTTTGTTGCCGCCCTACAAGACGCCACCAGGCATGATGGCCAATGACTGCTTTGATAGTCTGCGGCTAAGGATCACAGAAGAAAAAGAAGAAACAAAAAGTGTGGTTCTTAGTTATTGAAACACTTGGTTGAACTGATCTAAGAGGTCATGCTTATGCTTACATCTAATTACTTAATGCATCAAAAGCCCAGGATTTATGATTGAATAGAAACAAAGATCACAACATATACCACTCAGCAGTCACTTGAACAGAATCCAGCCCCAGCACTCAATGTTAGGAAAATGCTCCTTCCTCCCAGGCCAGATAAGTGGAACACCCTTTACGGAGAAACAAAACGACTTGTGAAAACATGCAGATATCACTACATGGCATTGGGCCGAAGGGCGAGAGCCCAAGTACCGCTGGATCAACAACAACAACTGATCTAAGAGGTCATACTTACAAAAAAAACATGCACAAAGTTGAAAAGATTAAACATGATGCAGCTGTCAGAGAAGGCAAACAGATGGGAATAGTTAAGGCAGACAATGGAAAGGATAAAAGATGTAATGACGACTGCAACAGTGGATTTTCAGACAGAACTGCAGTTTTTGTAGTGAAAGATGAAACCCTTTGCCTCATAGAGGTGTATTTATTTATGCTGTTGGAGATGCATGATTCATAGTTCTAATTGTGATCCTGTGACATGTTTGAATATGAAGATCTGACCTGTGAGGTTCACGGGGTCACTGAAGAGATAAAGAAAAAATAGGACTACTGCACCCTCGGACTTGTTGTACACGGTGACTAATATGAGGTTGTGTATGAGGCTGACAACCTCATGTCATACACGGTGACTAATATGAGGTGTATGAGGCTGACAACCTCATCATGTCGTACACGGTGACTATGAGGTTGTGTATGAGGCTGACAACCTCATCATGTCATACACGGTGACTAATATGAGGTGTATGAGGCTGACAACCTCATCATGTCATACAAGGTGGCTAATATGAGGTTGTGTATGAGGCTGACAACCTCATCATGTCATACATGGTGACTAATATGAGGTTGTATATGGGGATGACAACCTCATCATGTCAAACAAGGTGACTAATATGAGGTGTATGAGGCTGACAACCTCATGTCATACACGGTGACTAATATGAGGTTATGTATGAGGCTGACAACCTCATCTTGTAAAACAAATTGCCACAGAAATCACTGCAACAAGAGTATTTTTAGTACAAAGGAAAATAATGATGATATAAAGAACAAGGATTGTCGATGAAGTGTTAATGATCTGAAGCTGATAGCTCCTGAAATGTTGATCATCTTTATTAATTTTTTTAATGTGAGCAGATGAATCTAAAGCATGTCTGTCTCTTTTCTAGTGATTTTTTCAAATCTCTTTATTCCACAGGTGGTCTCATTGGCACAGTTATGGCCAAACGAATGGAGGTCACAGACCTTCCTCAGATGGTGGCCTTATTCCACAGTCTTGTAGGAGCAGCAGCTGTCCTGACTTGCTTTTCCAACTACCTACTTGAACAGCCCCACTTTGACTCTGACCCAGCTGCAAATGTCATTAAGACCTTTCTCTTCCTGGGAACCTTTATTGGAGGTGTCACTTTCACTGGTTCCCTCGTGGCTTTTGGAAAACTCCAGGGTATACATTTAAGTAACATTGTTTAAAGTGGTAGTTGTTATTGGGTTGCTTTTAAATGTTCTGTGCTAAATCTACATTTGAAGGATGAAAGCTATGGATCGGGGATTCCCTTGTGGCTTTTGGTCTTAGGAAAGCTTGGAATGAAATGAGAATTAATAAAAGGAGATCAAAGACAGACAAGTGCCAGTGGATCAAGAGATGAGAAGAAGGTGCTGGAGATGAATAGGACATACATTGAGGAAACCTGTTGCTAGCATTATCAGATAGTCTTTATTCTGGAATCCACAGGGAAGAGAGGTAGAAGGAGACACATGGAGAAGAGAACTGAAGACAGACATGAAGGGGATGAAGAAGACACGGAAAGACCTTGAGCAGATGGCACAGAACAGGAAGACTTGGTATAGGTTTGTTGAAGGCCTTTGCTTCTTGGGGAGCTGACGAGTGATGAATGAGTTTAAAAAGACATAACACCTTGATGAAGACCATAATAGAAGGAAGAGTTGAAGACCATAATAGAAGGAAGAGTTGAAGACCATAATAGAAGGAAGAGTTGAAGACCATAATAGAAGGAAGAGTTGAAGACCATAATAGAAGGAAGAGTTGAAGACCATAATAGAAGGAAGATTTGAAGACCATAATAGAAGGAAGATTTGAAGACCATAATAGAAGGAAGAGTTGAAGACCATAATAGAAGGAAGAGTTGAAGACCATAATAGAGGGAAGAGTTGAAGACCATAATAGAAGGAAGAGTTGAAGACCATAACAGAGGAAAGATTTGAAGACCATAATAGAGGGAAGAGTTGAAGACCATAATAGAAGGAAGAGTTGAAGACCATAATAGAAGGAAGAGTTGAAGACCATAATAGAGGGAAGATTTGAAGACCATAATAGAAGGAAGATTTGAAGACCATAATAGAAGAAAGAGTTGAAGACCATAATAGAGGGAAGAGTTGAAGACCATAATAGAGGGAAGAGTTGAAGGCCATAATAGAAGGAAGAGTTGAAGACCATAATAGAAGGAAGAGTTGAAGACCATAATAGAAGGAAGAGTTGAAGACCATAATAGAAGGAAGAGTTGAAGACCATAATAGAAGGAAGAGTTGAAGGCCATAATAGAAGGAAGAGTTGAAGGCCATAATAGAAGGAAGAGTTGAAGGCCATAATAGAAGGAAGAGCTGAACATAATAGAAGGAAGAGCTGAAGACCATAATAGAAGGAAGAGCTGAAGACCATAATAGAAGGAAGAGCTGAAGACTTAATAGAAGGAAGAGCTGAAGACCATAATAGAAGGAAGAGCTGAAGACCATAATAGAAGGAAGAGTTGAAGACCATAATAGAAGGAAGAGTTGAAGACCATAATAGAAGGAAGAGTTGAAGACCATAATAGAAGGAAGAGTTGAAGACCATAATAGAAGGAAGAGTTGAAGACCATAATAGAAGGAAGAGTTGAAGACCATAATAGAAGGAAGAGGTGAAGGCCATAATAGAAGGAAGAGCTGAAGACCATAATAGAGGGAAGAGCTGAAGACCATAATAGAGGGAAGAGTTGAAGACCATAATAGAAGGAAGATTTGAAGACCATAATAAAGGGAAGAGTTGAAGACCATAATAGAGGGAAGAGTTGAAGACCATAATAGAGGGAAGAGTTGAAGACCATAATAGAGGGAAGAGTTGAAGACCATAATAGAGGGAAGAGTTGAAGACCATAATAGAAGGAAGATTTGAAGACCATAATAGAAGGAAAAGTTGAAGGCTAATTATCAAGAGGAAGACAACACTAAGTGGGAAGATAACATCAAGAGATGGACAGTAAAGAGTCTATCAGAGTGCACCATCCAGACACGAGACAGAAGATGTTGGAGATCCATTACAACCAACCTTCAGTGTGGAGATGGCAGCTGATGATGATAATGATGTGGCTTTTGTAGAACTCCAGGGTATACATCAAAAGAACATTGCTGAAAGTGGTAGTTGTTCATATTTTACTTGCTATTGAATATTCTGTACTAAATCCACATTTGAAGAATGAAAGTTAGGGGTCTGGGGTTCCCTTGTGATTTTTGGAAAACTCCAGGGTATACATATAAATAATAATTGGTAGCTGATTTTGACTATTCTATCCTAAATACACATTTAAAGATTGAAGACTGGGTCTAAATGTTTGAGATGTCAGACTTCTCATATGGAAACATAAATTATACATCAGAATGGTTCTGGAGCTGGTAATAAAAAATTCCTAATACAGAATTTTAAAGGTTTATAACATTTTAGAGAGCATCTCATTGGCTGAGTGGTTAGAGTGCTTTCCTCTCACATTGGAGTTACCTGGTTCTGGGATCAAAACCTGGTAGTGTCTTGCACCAGTCTGCTCAGCTGTAAATGGGTACCTGACTTCGCTTTTGGGTTAGGGAAGGCAAAAGGCAGCGAGGAAAAGAACTGGCCATCTCACCTCATAAAAAAGCTGGACCTAGTATGGTAAAGTCTCTAACACTGCATTCCCCTATGGTAGTATCTACTATGGGACTACCTTTACTGTTTAACATTGCAGACAAAACTTAATAGGCAAAATGTTCTATATTTCAGGTCTGCTCAAGTCCGAGCCACTTCTGCTGCCAGGTCGCAACATCTTGAATGGTAGCATGATGCTGGCCAACGTTGCTGCTATGGGGTACTACATGGTAGACAACAGCCCCAGTGTTGGAATCAGCATGCTGGGAACTGCCACTGCACTCTCCAGCATCATGGGTGTCACTTTGACAGCAGCCATTGGAGGTCAGATTTTTTTTTAACCAGATGATGCTGGCAATCTTTGGTATTAATTTTATAGCATAACATCTAGTAACTGGGAATAGTTCTATAGTACCATCTGTAGCAACTGGAAATAGTTCTATAGTACCATCTGTAGTAACTGGGAATAGTTCTATAGTACCATCTGTAGCAACTGGGAATAGTTCTATAGTACCATCTGTAGCAACTGGGAATAGTTCTATAGTACCATCTGTAGCAACTGGGAATAGTTCTATAGTACCATCTGTAGCAACTGGGAATAGTTCTATAGTACCATCTGTAGCAACTGGGAATAGTTCTATAGTACCATCTGTAGCAACTGGGAATAGTTCTATAGTACCATCTGTAGCAACTGGAAATAGTTCTATAGTACCATCTGCAGCAACTGGGAATAGTTCTATAGTACCATCTGCAGCAACTGGGAATAGTTCTATAGTACCATCTGTAGTAACTGGGAATAGTTCTATAGTACCATCTGTAGCAACTGGGAATAGTTCTATAGTACCATCTGTAGCAACTGGGAATAGTTCTATAGTACCATCTGTAGTAACTGGGAATAGTTCTATAGTACCATCTGTAGCAACTGGGAATAGTTCTATAGTACCATCTGTAGCAACTGGGAATAGTTCTATAGTACCATCTGTAGTAACTGGAAATAGTTCTATAGTACCATCTGTAGCAACTGGGAATAGTTCTATAGTACCATCTGTAGTAACTGGGAATAGTTCTATAGCACCATCTGTAGCAACTGCAAATAGTTCCAAAGCACTATCTGTGGCAACTAGACTAATTTCGTAGCACAATCTCAGCTAACTAGGAATAATTTCATAACACAACCTCTATGAATAATTTTATAGAACAACCTCTAGCAACTGGGAAAAGTTCTAAAGCACTATCTGTAGCAACTGGGAATAGTTCTAAAGCACTATCTGTAGCAACTGGGAATAGTTCTATAGCACTATCTGTAGGAACTGGAAATAGTTCTATAGCACTATATGTAGCAACTATAGTGCGTTTCAAAAAGATCGGTCGACGATTGACTTCAAATATCTCCATATTCCTTGCACTGATAAACATGATTTTTTGCATGTGGTCTTATATTTTCAATGTCCCAAAGTTTTTATAAAATTCAATGTTGCAGGTAGTGTTCTTTTCTTGCAACGGCTAATTCCTTTGATCTTTTTTAACGAAGTAATTATTTTGTCCTGGAAGAAAATAATTTACAGTAAATGAAGGAAGTTGCATATTTTCGGCATAGGCGTCTATACAATTCAAATGTTAGAGGAGTTTGTTAACTGATTACTATGTGAGGTCCTTTTTTATTTCTTCGAAATATTTGAGAGAATAATAATGCCTATTCGTTGTAAATGTTAATATGTTAAAATGTTACGTGAATAGATGCATGAAGAGGTGAAAGTACTGTGTATGTTAAAAATAGTAGTGAAATCGCGGAGATAAAAAGGAAATGAATTGGTTTACATATACACATAGATCTGAGTCAGACGAGTCTAACATATTGATGACTATTCTCGGCTGAACAAACGACAGTCCATCTTTTCTCCAATAGTCATTTTCCTCTTTTAAGACATGATCTTCACATTTACACCAATAATCTTTGTCTATCTGCGATAGGGCGGCATATGTTAGTTCTTTCATATATAGTTTGAAAGTTTTATTTTCAGCTGCCACCTGTCCTTTAACTTTTGCCCAAACGAGTTCAATTGGGTTTAAATGTGAATGATAAGGTCGCAGTCTCAAACACATATGACCATGCTGTTGAATCAACTTGTCTATATGGAATATCTTAGTCTTTTGTGATTTCTTAACAAGGGACAGTAATTCAGGTTTCAGAAACCCCTCATTAAATGGAATGTCTTCTTTTCTGAGCCAAATCTTTATAGCATCTTTTGTACTCGAAGATGTCGGGATTTTGTCTTCTTCTGCCACAGCATTGTGGTATGATGCGTTGTCCATTATCAGACAGGATGGTCTGTCTAGGGACAGAAGAAGAGTATTTTCAATCCACTCTCTAAATATGTTACCGTTCATCTCGGTATGATAGTCCCGGTTGTCCGTATAATTGGAAGTGAAAATAAGTTCAGCATTTTTCACTAGCCCATTATGTCTGCTGCCTGCATGTGCCATTATCAGACGTTGTCCTTTTCCACTGGGTACACATCTTTTAATCGTTCCATCTGATAACTGCCATTCCTTTTCACTTGTGTGGTGAGCATTGATCCAAGTTTCATCCACATACACAATATCATAATCTTGATTACGCATTTCCCGTACTTCACGTAAATATTTACTTCTCATAGATACTAAGTGCAGCTTCTCGCAGATGACGTTTCTTCCACTAGCGTACTTCCTAAACGTAAAGCCAATGCTTCTAACAGTTCTCCATTATGTTGATTTCGACACATCAATGTCATTGTGTGATCTCAGCCGAATTTTCAGTTTTCTTAGTGTCACAGTTTCTTTGGAATTGAACATTCTACAAATCTCTCTTCTAATCACATCCCTGCCAAAACTATCTACTACTTCCTTTCTTCCTTGCGTCCTGGTATTGATTGAACTGAAAATTCCATTAGCTTTGAGTAATTGAGTATCTGGGAAGGTTAAGGCAGCCGGTGTGATGCCGACCACATCACCCCTCGTGTGCCGACGGTCAAGAAAATATGGGCCTAACACCATATTCCCAATATGCTTCAGTGGGCGTGTAACGGGTTCCTTTACCTTTACCTTTTTGAGTAATTGATGAAATGAGCGTTTACTTAAACCCAAAGCGTGAATAGTTCTCTTTTCAGGATTTGAGAGACTCCGATACAGTTTACCACGCTTAGCTTCTCTGCAGAAATATTTATACATCTTCACTGCCATTGTATGCAGTGTAAGGAACTTGACTTTCATACCCATTGTATTACAGACCTAGAATACCGCAAGATACGCCTATGCACTGATATACACAATCAGTAGAACGGTAACTGAACAAACCGGAAGGATCAATGTAATGTTCAAAACAGTGCTGTAGTGAGCTGAAACATGGGAAAAATCATGTGAAATACTTTCAAGATGTTAAATCGAAATAGCGCACAAATATGAAGGGGTAAGCCCTCTAAATACACGGTTGAACTAGGAGGTGGTCGATTTTGTATACTTTAAATAAAGAAAATTTAAAACCATACGTTTGTTAATGAGGAAAAAAATGTCCCCCTCAGGACATAGCGATCATTAGGTCATATGCAAAGTTGCAACAATTACGATCAAGTGGTTGCAGAGATATTGAATATTAAACAGCGGCAAACATTGTGAAACGCATTATAGACTAATTTTATAGCACAATCGCAGCTAACAAGGAATAATTTCATAGCACAACCTCTAGGAAACATTTCATAGCACAACCTCTAGCAACTGGGAATAGTACTATAGCACCATCTTTAGCAACTGGGAATAGTTCTATAGCACAATTTGTAGCAACTAGGAATAATTTTATAGCACACTAGCAACTGGAAATAATTTTATAGCACAATCTCAGCTAACGGAATAATTTCATAGCACAATCTATAGCAACTAGGAATGGGAGCCGCGCTGGTGTAATGGCTTCGGCGTTGTACTGGCGACCAGGTGTTCATGGTTCAAACCCGGGCGTCGGCGTTTGAAGAAATGTTTACGGCCGGAAATTTGACTGAATAGCCTGAACGGCTCCTGTGATAAACCCTCTGTGGATGGGAAGGAGCGAAGCTCCTGACCGGGTTGGAAGGAAAGTCCTCAGGTTCCCCAGCCTCGCAATGACACGTCATTGGGCCGAAGGGCTGAAAACCCAAGTGCCGCTGGTTAAGAAAAAAAAAAAAAAATAGCAACTAGGAATAATTTTATAGCACAATCTGTAGCAACTAGGAATAATTTCATAGTACAATCTGTAGCAGCTGGGAATAATTTTATATTACAATCTGTAGCAACTAGGAATAATTTCATAGTACAATGTGTAGCAACTAGGACAAATTTTATAGTACAATCTATAACAACTGGAAATAATTTTATAGTGCAATCTGTATCAACTGGAAATAATTTTATAGTACAAACTGTAGCAACTGGAAATAATTTTATAGTACAATTTGTAGCAGCTAAGAATAGTTTTTAGCACAATCTGTAGCAAATAGGAATAATTTTATAGTACAGTCTGTAGCAACTATGAATAATTTCATAGCACAATCTGTAGCAACTGGATATAATTTTATAGTACAGTATGTAGCAACTAGGAATAATTTCATAGTACAATCTGTAGCAACTAGGAATAATTTTATAGCACAATATCAGCTAACTAGGAATAATTTCATAGTACAATCTGTAGCAACTAGGAATGATTTCATAGAACAATCTGTAGCAACGGAATAATTTCCGAGTACAATCTGTAGCAACTGGGAATAATTTTATAATGCAATCTGTAGCAACTAGGAATAATTTTATAGTATAATCTGTAGCAACTATGAATAATTTTATAGTACAATCTGTAGCATCTAGGAATAATTTTATAGCACACTCTGTAGCAACTGGAAATAATTTTATAGCACAATCTCAGCTAACTAGGAATAATTTTCTAGTACAATCTGTAGCAACTAGGAATAGTTTTATAGCGCAATCTGTAGCAACTAAATATAATTTTATAGCACAATCTGTAGCAACTAGGAATAATTTTATAGCACACTCTGTAGCAACTGGAAATAATTTTATAGCACAATCTCAGCTAACTAGGAATAATTTTCTAGTACAATCTGCAGCAACTGGGAATAGTTTTATAACACAATCTGTAGCAACTAGATATAATTTTATAGCACAATCTGTAGCAACAAAGAATAATTTTATAGCACAATCTGTAGCAACTGGAAATAAATTTATAGTACAGTCTGTAGCAACTCGGAATAATTTTATAGTGCAATCTGTAGCAACTGGGAATAATTTTATAGCACAATCTGTTGCAACTGAGAATAATTTCATCAAAATTTCTGGCATTTAGGAATTTTTAATGCAGACGGCGCTGGTTGTATGAATTGTAACTCAGAAGGAAGTGATGGTTGGATTTTTGACCATGATTCAGCTGATAATTTTGTTTTTAACCATGAGAGCTATTGATTCATTGATTATTGCAGGTGCTGACATGCCTGTGGTGATCACAGTTCTAAACTCCTACTCTGGCTGGGCTCTCTGTGCTGAAGGTTTTATGTTGGACAACAATCTTATGACCATTGTTGGTGCCCTTATTGGATCTTCTGGTGCCATCCTGTCTTACATCATGTGCAAGGCAAGTTTCTGTGACCACTCTATGCTCCTTCATTTTATGTTTGCATGTTGATTATTAGTCTTATTATGAGAAGTAATGTGTAAGTATGTTCCTTTATTACCGATGAGTGTACTCATGTCACTGATAAAATGACTGGTCAACATCAGCAGCAGGAATGCCCCACATTTGCTAAACAGTGAAAGTGCCTGTGGCCGAAGCTAGTACTAGTCCGGGAGAAACTCTATGGCAGTGTTTCTCAACCTTTTTGTGTTTACTGCACACTTTTCAGTTTTCTAAAAATTTGCGGCACACCTATCTGACCCTGTGCTTAAATAAAAAATTAGTGATATATACTAAATTAAATACGCTATTTGAGTGTTCTGTAGTAAAGAAAACTCTCAATTTGATTTTCTCTTAATTGTTTAAAATAATTTTGAAGTACATCTATTTTTAATTTTTTTTAAACCAGGGGCACTTGGGCTTTCAGCCCTTTGACACAATGACATGTCATTTGCAAGGCTGGGGAGCCTATGGACTTTCCTTCCAACCCGGTTACGAGCTTCGCTCCTTCCCATCCACAGAGGGTTTATCTCAGGAGCCGTTCAGGTTATTCAGTCAAAATCCCAGTCGATGACACTTCTTCAAATGCCCATGCGCGGGGGCTTGAACACCTGATCGCCAGCGCAATGTGGTAACCATTACACCAGTGCGGCTCCCCATCTATTTTTGTTAAAAGCAGTTAACAGATCCAATTATTATTGAATGAATTCAAGCTGTAAGATCAGTTTTACATTACATGTTCACTAAAAATATACTTCATGTAGTAAATTTACAACATTTTTGCGGCACACTTTGATAGGCGTGGCGGCACGCTAGTGTGCCACAGCACACCGCTTGAGAAACACTGCTCTATGGTGATGTAAGCAACCTAAGGTTGATCACAATTGACTTTAAGAATATTCAGGTTGACGTCTGAGGATGTTTGAAGAGAAAGACTCCTTGAGGTGTATTTGGTCACCACTGCAGTTAGCCCATTGCAAGAGGCCTGCATGACAGCACTTGATGTTCTCTAACAGGAATGTCTTCTGTAGCAATTTGTTTTATATGATCTAGTAGCTAGCCCCATATACAACCCTCTTAAGTCGCCTTTTACTATATGCATCTTAAGGTGCGGTCATCCCATTCTGTTCCCTGCAGCATCAGCCCTCAGTAATCAACAAAGGCACAGAAATATTTCAAACATTAATTTATCATAATAATGTTTAAACTACGTTGGCAATTGACAATAATTTTCTTTTCGTTAATATTTTCATGGATAGATTTTGGCCTGTTGATTTGTGCCTTCATCCCAGAAATGTTGAAAATCCCTGATCTTGTCAAACAGGCCATGAATAGATCTCTGCCGAATGTCATCTTGGGTGGCTATGGAACTAGTTCTACTGGCACAGGCAAGCCTATGGAAATCACCGGCACCCACACAGAAATTAATGTGGAAGGAACTGTGGATCTTATTCAAGATGCCAAGAATATTATCATTGTTCCAGGTAGTTGACTGCTTTAGTTTTATCTTAACAGGAGAGCATGTGTCTTCTTCTGATTGTTTTAGTGTGCTTTTTTTGTTTCCCATCTTGACAGTTGTGTTGTATTCAGATATTTGTCATTATCATTTCCCTTTTTGCTTCGTGTGGAGTATGTAGCAATCATTGCAGCTGATCCTTGATCATTGCAGCTGATCCTTGATCATTGCAGGAAGCCCATACCATAGCATTCATGTGCTCTTGCAGCAGTAGTTTGTGTAGCAGTTTGTTGTACAGAATGAGGTTGCATGCACCATGCACAACTTCATGTTAATTGCCTCTTATTACATGCATGAGGGAGCAGTAGTCATATTCTTTCCGTCTCCTCAGTCACCCCTGCAAAGTTCTTGGGCCATATTCAGATCATCATCAACCTTCAGCTCCCTGAGGAGCACAGGTCTTTAGCAAACTTATACCAGGTCTTCCTGTCCCGTACCATCAGCTCAAGCTCTTTTTATGTCATCCCCTTCATGTATGTCTCCAGTACTCTTCTCCTCATGTTCTTTTGCCTCCCTGTATACACACACACAGAGATAGACACAGAGGGAGATTGAAATGTCACTTGTAATTTAAATATGTACATCCTGGCTAGTATCTGCTGGTGGTACAAGACAACAATGTCAAAACAAGGGGCAACAACTGCTGTTTGACAAATTAGCTTTTTGTTTGTTCATTTTTTTTTAAATTCCAGAACAAACAAAAATAAATCTAAAACGGCCAGTAAACTGTTGTTGAGAGGATCCCGTTACTCGCCCATTGAGGCATATTGGGAATATGGTGTTAGGCCCATATTTTCTTGACCATCAGCACAATAGGGATGATGTGGTCAGCATCACACCGGCCACCTTAACCTTCCCAGAGTTGCTCTGGTACCCACTTTTTGAGGCAGGGTAGACTCTGGAGCCGCTTGTGGTCTAAAATATCCCACCTCAACTGGGGATCGAACCATGGACCACCGAGCTAGGAACACCATATTCCCAATATGCTTCAATGGGCGTGTAACGGGATCCTTTACCTTTTTTTAAATTAACTTTATTTGACGTTTGTTTCATATAAATTAGTTGGAAAGAAGTGAAGAAATAACAATATATATTTAGAGAGAAAACACTGGCCTCTTAAATTTATAATGGACAAGCAAGACAAATTGCTTACTGCATCAAAGAAAGTAATTGAAAGAATATGTCTCAGAGCTCCTTGGTGGTGAGCAAGGTCAGGCCTCAGAAATGATAACCACTTTCACAGAACAGGAAACCATTGGTGACAAAGATGGCATCAAGATGGAAGAACTGAAGGCAGCACTGGAAAAAATCAAGATGGGCAAAGCAGCAGGACATGATGGTATAACACCAGAAATGGTTAAATACATGGGAGCAACAGGCGACCTACTACTCCAGAGGGTCCTACAGGCAGGCTGGTGCCACAAGACCATACCAAAGGATTTGAAGATTGCCATCATGACACCAATTTTCAAAAAGGGTGACAACCAACAATATGGAAGTCATAGAGGCATAACTCTTCTCATTGTCCCTGGTAAAATCTACTGTAGAATCCTGGAGCAGAGACTCGGCTGAGCCACAAATGCATGAGGTCTAATGTGGCTTCCGAGCAAACCGAAGTACTCAAGACCTTATCTTCACACTCAGACAGATGAGTGAAAAGGCTTTTGAGTATAAAGGGGAGATGCATCTCTGTTTCTTGGATCTGGGAAAGGCGTATAACGAAGTCCCCTGGAGCAAACTTTGCGACTGCTTGGCAAAGAGAAACATTCCAGCAGCAAAGAAAAACATTCCAGCACCTCTGATCATTTTGGAAATTGATGAGGCATTATGGAATTCCCCTGAAGATCATTAATTTAATAAAGAAAACATATGAAGACATGACATGCAGAGTTCTTCATGAAGGACAGCTTACAGAACCGTTTTGGATAAGAATGGGAGTGCGACCGGGATGCCTTTTGTCTCCATTTCTTTTCTTATTAGCAGTAGACTGGGTTATAAAAACATCGACAACACACAACAGAAATGGAATCCAGTTGACTCTGACTAAGCAGTTGGATGATCTGAATTTTGCTGATGATTTGGCTCTTCTGTCCCATAACCGTAATCAGATGCAGGACAAATTGAAAACACTCGATGAGAGGTCACAGCAATTGGGTCTGAAAATACACAGGGAAAATACAAAAATAATGAGAATAAATGCAGGTAATGATAACAGGGTTGAACTTGAAGAAACACCAATACAAGATGTAGAATCGTATACATATCTTGGCAGCAATATAGACAAAGTTGGAGGGACAGACAGTGATATCAAAATAAGAATACAAAGAAGCAAGAAAACTTTCATTGCATTGGGAAGTATATGGAGATCAAGAGAAATCGTATCCAACACGAAAATAAGAAGATTCAAATGTCAAGTCAGTACTATTATATGGCTCTGAAACATGGAGAACAACAAAGACAACAACCAAAAAGCTACAGACTTTCATAAATGGGTGCTTGCATAGAATAGAAGGATTAAAACGATATGACAAGGTTACCAACGTGGAACTGATGACGAGAACCAGACAAGTGCCAGTGGAACAGGAGATGAGAAGAAGACGATAGCGACGGATAGGACACACACTGAGGAAACCTGTTGATAGCATTACAAGGCAGTCTTTGTTCTGAAACCCCCAGGGCAAGAGAGGCAGAAGTAGACAAGAAGCACATGAAGAAGAGAGCTGGAAAGAGAGGTGATAATGATGAGAACGTGGAAAGAACTTGAGATGATGGCACGTGACAGGAGGACTTGGCAAGTGTTTGTTGAAGGCCTATGCTCGTTTTGGAGTGGAGGGTTATGAATGAACCTCTGATAGGTGCTATACAGCGCTTCTACAAGTCTTGCAGAAATTATGTGAGGACGGCAAACCATAAGTCAGAATATTTCAGGACCACCTTTAGTGTAAGACAAGGTCTTACACATTATCTTTTCATATCCCTCATGGATGATGTCATCAAAGCATGTAAGGAGAGGACAAGAAATTATTCAGTGGGGTACTGGAAGATGAGACAGGTATGTATTTCAGAGCTGGCATTTGCCGATGATGTTGCCCTGATTGCTAAATCAGAGACACATCTTCAATACAACATGCAAGTCACCATGGTAGGAAGAGCTGGAGAAGAGAGGGATGGTCATCAGCAGCTCCAAAACAAAAACCATGGTGATATCACAAGAGGAAATAAGGCATCAGATTAAGCTGGGAGAACAGGTCCTGGAGCAGGTCAACCACATTAAATACCTCAGAGCTTTTATAGACTGGAAGGGAGGCATCAAAGAAGAGTTGGCTACCCGAAGAGCAGAACCTGGGAGACTTTTTCAGGCCATAAATCGATTCCTTAGCAAAAGAGAAGTTGGCAAGAAGACGAAGATGGCTATATACCACTCCACCTACAATCCAGCCTTGACGTATGGATGCAAGTCATGGGCAATGACTACAACCCACAAAAACCAGCTCCAAACCTCAGAAATGAGGTATCTGAGGAAGGTTGTTGAAGAAACAAGAAGAGACATGGTCCGCAACCAGACGAAAGGCAAGGCCTCAAAACCTAGCCACTGCAGACCCAAGTACAACAATTCTAACTATGATGGTTCAGCCATGTCTTCAGAATGGGGGAAGGTCGGCTACCATGACAAAAATGGGAAACTGAGAGCCAGAGATCCAAACTTCCAGGACGACCCAGAGTCTGATGGGAGGACAACATTAGACAATCTCTGAAGAACCGAGGACTAGAATGGAACCAGGTCAGGAGGAAGACAGCCGATAGGATAGTATGGTGCTCTCTCTTCCAAACCTGTACACCTCACGGTAGAAGAGGAACGACTAAGTTAGTAAGTATATTTAGAGATAGAGACATTTTCTCATAAATATGCTTCCTGACCAGGTTATGGCTTGTGTGTGGCCAAAGCACAGTACCCGATTGCTGAGATGGTTGATCTCATGAGAAAGGCGGGCAAGAATGTGCGTTTTGGTATCCATCCTGTAGCTGGTAAGTTCTGTTAACAATTACTTCAGTTACAGAAAGTAGTAAGGAACAGTTTCATTTTTATTACTAAGACAAATGAGAACTGAGTTTCAGCAATCATTTTTATTTTTTTTAAATTTTTTAAAATTAGTATCAGAGATTTGAAACTTGACAAATATAGAAATCAATTGTAAACTGAAACAAAGCTGGTTAAAAGAAAAGAAAATATTGTAGGTTTTGAAAGGAGATTAATTCCTTATTACTGCCATTGTCAACTAGGTCGTATGCCTGGTCAGCTGAACGTCTTGTTGGCCGAGGCTGGCTGGAATGCCTGTCCTTATGGACATTGTACTGGATTTTTTTCTGTTTCCATCATCATTATGTTTTTTCCCTTTTGATGTTTTCAACAAAGTTTTTTTTTGAATGATGTTTCCCTTAAATCTTTCCTTGTGTTCAAGGGCCCTTAAACCTACCTCTATCAATACATTGTTTTCTGTTTCTGTCACATTGTTCTGTGTTTACTGTTTCTGTCACATTGTTCTGTGTTTTCTGATTCTGTCACAATGTTCTGTGTTTTTTTGTTTTGTCACATTGTTCTGTGTTTTCCGTTTCTGTCACAATGTTCTGTGTTTTCTGTTTCTGTCACAATGTTCTGTGTTTTCTGTTTCTGTCACATTGTTCTGTGTTTACTGTTTCTGTCACATTGTTCTGTGTTTTCTGATTCTGTCACAATGTTCTGTGTTTTCTGTTTTGTCACATTGTTCTGTGTTTTCCGTTTCTGTCACAGTGTTCTGTGTTTTCTGTTTCTGTCACAATGTTCTGTGTTTTCTGTTTCTGTCACAATGTTCTGTGTTTTCTGTTTTGTCACATTGTTCTGTGTTTTCTGTTTCTGTCACAATGTTCTGTGTTTTCTGTTTCTGTCACAATGTTCTGTGTTTTCTGTTTCTGTCAGTGTTCTGTGTTTTCTGTTTCTGTCACAATGTTCTGTGTTTTCTGTTTCTGTCACAATGTTCTGTGTTTTCTGTTTCTGTCACAATGTTCTGTGTTTACTGTTTCTGTCACAATGTTCTGTGTATACTGTTTTTGTCACAATGTTTTGTGTTTTCTGTTTCTGTCACAATGTTCTGTGTTTTCTGTTTTGTCACATTGTTCTGTGTTTTCTGTTTCTGTCACAATGTTCTGTGTTTTCTATTTCTGTCACAATGTTCTGTGTTTTCTGTTTCTGTCACAATGTTCTGTGTTTTCTGTTTCTGTCACAATGTTCTGTGTTTACTGTTTCTGTCACAATGTTCTGTGTTTTCTGTTTCTGTCACAATGTTCTGTGTTTTCTGTTTTGTCACATTGTTCTGTGTTTTCCATTTCTGTCACATTGTTCTGTGTTTTCTGTTTTGTCACAATGTTCTGTGTTTTCTGTTTCTGTCACAATGTTCTGTGTTTTCTGTTTCTGTCACAATGTTCTGTGTTTACTGTTTCTGTCACAATGTTCTGTGTTTTCTGTTTCTGTCACAATGTTCTGTGTTTTCTGTTTTGTCACATTGTTCTGTGTTTTCCATTTCTGTCACAATGTTCTGTGTTTTCTGTTTCTGTCACAATGTTCTGTGTTTTCTATTTTGTCACATTGTTCTGTGTTTTCCATTTCTGTCACATTGTTCTGTGTTTTCCGTTTCTGTCACAATGTTCTGTGTTTTCCGTTTCTGTCACATTGTTCTGTGTTTTTTGTTTTGTCACATTGTTCTGTGTTTTTTGTTTTGTCACATTGTTCTGTGTTTTCCGTTTCTGTCACATTGTTCTGTGTTTTCTGTTTCTGTCACATTGTTCTGTGTTTACTGTTTCTGTCACATTGTTCTGTGTTTTCTGATTCTGTCACAATGTTCTGTGTTTTCTGTTTTGTCACATTGTTCTGTGTTTTCCATTTTTGTCACATTGTTCTGTGTTTTCTGTTTCTGTCACAACGTTCTGTGTTTTCTGTTCCTGTCACATTGTTCTGTGTTTTCTGTTCCTGTCACATTGTTCTGTGTCCCTCATGTTTGTCTCATTATTTTTCCATCACATAAATTTTTATTTCCACAATGCCTTGCAATCCTTTGTCTGTTTAACCAATTTTTTTCTTTGTTCATGGGCTGATATACTTGTCTGTATGGGTGACTTGGTTTCTCTGTTTTCTATTTTCATCATATCTTTCTGTGTTTTCTGTTTCCGACACTTCTTTTATGTTTTCTATTTCTGCACATCTTTCAGAGTTTTCTGTTTCCCTTAGATCTTTCTCTTTTATTGTGGACTCTTGTATCTACCTATACCAATGACATGTTTCATTCCATTTTCTGTCACAATTTGTGCTTTTACTGTTTTATTTTTTTTTACCTACTGGTAATTTCTTTCTTTTTTATTTTCATCACATATTTAACCTTTAGCACGCTGCATAAAAATTCAGAAAACTTGCCCAACCACTGCATTCTTTTTCACAACCCCCCATTTTTATAGTGGGTGACTTGTAAAAGAAGTACCTCAGAACAAATCTTCAATATTAGATTACTGATCGAAAAACATCTCCAGCATCAACATGATTTATACCATAACTTCATCGATTTCACAAAAGCCTTCGATCGAGTCTGGCATGAAGGTTTATGGCAAATAATGAGAAAATTCAATTTTGATACCAACATCATAGATATCATTGAAGCACTATACAAGGACGCAAGCAGTGCTGTTTTTGCAAGCAATGACATTGGAGAATTTTTCAAAACAACTGTAGGAGTTCGCCAGGGATGTATCCTGTCACCAGTGCTCTTTAACATTTATCTAGAACATATTATGCAGGAGGCTCTCTACGATTATAAATCAACCATATCGATTGGAGGCCGACCTCTGTGTAATCTACGTTTTGCTGATGATATTGATCTGATAGCTGGAACAGAATCAGAACTTCAAGACCTTACCTCTAGACTGGAGAAAGTAACAAGAACATATGGGATGGAAATTAATATAGAAAAAAGCAAAATATTGGTGAATAGCCATAAGAAACATGTTCCGACCAACATTACGTTAAATGGGCAAACGTTAGAAGAAGTTAACACCTTTAAATATCTCGGGTCCACTATATGTAGTGATGGAAGATCAAATAAAGAAATCAAGACAAGACTTGAGATGGCCTCAGCTGCCATGACAAGGTTGAATGTGATCTGGAAAAGTAACATCAGTTTTCCTGTGAAGATCAAATTATACAAATCACTTGTATTATCTATTCTCTTGTATGGGTGTGAGGGCTGGACACTCACTGCAGATACGGAGCGAAGGATTCAGGCTTTCGAGCATAAATGTTATAGAAGAATTTTGCGCATTTGCTATAAAGAGCACAAAACAAATGTCTATGTTAGAGAGAAGATAAACACCTATGCAGGCCATCAAGAACCACTTTTGTCAATAGTGAAACGTCGAAAGCTTGCCTGGTTTGGGCATGTAACTCGTCATGACTCCCTTTCGAAAACGATCCTCCAGGGAACAGTCGAAGGTAAACGGAGAAGAGGAAGGCAAAGAAAATCCTGGGCTGATAACATCAAAGAATGGGCAGGACACGGTTTCTCCACACTTGTACGCATTGCTGAGAATAGAGAGCAGTGGAGGACCCTGTCTGCTGATGCTTCCACCATGGCACCCCTACGACCCATGACGGGTTATGGGTTGAGATGATGATGACTTGTAAATTCTATAGTTTTTTTGTTTTTTGGTCAATTGCTCTAATTTTTAGACTGTATAGAAATGAATGAATGATGAATCTGATGATATAAAATTTGTTTGTGTACATGTTAGATGTGATAGGAAGAGAGGAAAGGAAAGATGAAAAAAACGAAAAAAATAAAAAAAAAATAAAAAAAATATTTTTTTTTAATTTTAAAATTTAAAAAAAAATTTTAAAAATGACCAACGAACGAAGAGTCCATATCCCTTGCATCTCAATGAAAGTCATTTGACCAATAGAGCAATACAAATCAAATGACGATCTTTTCGTTACACCCATCATCAGTAGCAAAGCAACAAACTCCCTAGCCAGCCGTGACATTCGGCCGTAATCCTATTTTTTTCCGATATTCCTAATCCTAACCCCAAAAATTATACATACTTGAAAGGCCATTTTACTTTCGTTTCCATCTCAGCCATCAAACATATTCTGAGAACCGATTTCAGCGCTTATAAAGACAAAAATTTCATCCCCACCGCATGGCGTCAGAATACAATAAAATTAGAGCAAAATGGCCGCGTGTCTGATGCCGATTCATTTCGATTTAAAAAATTTACAAAAAATAAACGCGGATACACCCATCACTTTTTTAAGATCGGAAACGGAAGCTAACTCTCTTGCAAATAAAATTACAACTTAACATCCGGGGCTGAAAATCACGTGTACACAAGTCCTCATGCTAGAAACGGTGACAGCCACAGGCGAGACATATCGCCTCCAGCTGGCAGAACATAGGTTGCGTTCGGCGAGATGTCTCGCCGGCAGAGTGCTAAAGGTTTTAAGATATTTATTGCCATAAATTTAATCTTTATAATCTTTCATTGCATCCCTAAAATTTAATTTAATTTATTTTTTAAATTTCCATTATGTTTGTCTTACCATTTTCTGTTTTTATTATATAATCTCATTATTGTTAACTATTTCCATCTCTTTTATCTCACCAATTTTATATAACACAATCTTATTATTTTCCATTGCCTTTAGTGTCTTCATGTCTATAACTTTTGAAACTCCATGAGATCTTTATGTTTGCTTCTCCTTTGACTGAGATTTTTGTATCTTGTTTCCGTGGTGGTGGGAAATCTCTTAACCCTTAGAACCCTGGCCACCCAGCCCGTAAAACTTCATTCCCCTGGGCTCCTGAGCAAAAAATTTCACTATGAGCCGTCGATGCCAGCGATAATGCCGGTGCGTTTTATTGAGACGACAAACTTGGTCGTAAACATCGCAGCCACCCATGAATGTATTGTAGCCAATACAAAGTTGTGGAAATTGAATAGCCACAGTTGTGAGACCAACTTGTATCAAATTTACTTGATACATTATGTGGGATACGCCCCTTTCCACGCCCCTGCACCACAGGGTTAGAACTAGCTTGATCATAGCCTGATTCACAAGTTCCGTCACTCGATTCAATTTCGATTTCAGAATAATCACCATCTAAATCTATATTCATCATCCTCTGAATCATTGAGCACAAGTTCAACAGCTTGTTCCGTTGTTAGCCTTTTAGAATGGCTATTTCCTGGATTTTCAACACGCCTTTTCATTGTGAAAACAATTAAAAAATTGCAAAATATTATCACGTCGTGGGCTCCGCCATTTTAGAGTAACATTCCACAAGACATGTGTACTTCCTGACGTCATAATTTTTACACATTTCCATTCCCACCCCATTTTTCTAAGCTAGGTATGTCAGACCGAGATTACGGTCTCTCGGGGAGAGGATTTTTTACGCACGGACCGAAATTTCGGGACCTCGGGTTCAAAAGGTTAAAAATAGATTCAATCTTATACTCAGAGATATGGAGGGTTATGGAAAGGGACATGGAAATGAGAGTCACAGAGATAAAAGGACAGTCTAGAGTGGGATGCTATAGATAGTTAGACTTGAAAAGATGTACTGAAGACGTATGCGTCACAGGCAATTGAATGAAGAAAGAATTACATATGCATGCTTGACATGGATTGGTAGAGTGCAGGCTTATATGTCCATATTCCTGAGGGAGAAATGAGGAAAAGAGACATATCACTGCAGAGTTGAGGATAAAATGGTAGGAGTTTATAGATGTTCTGAGAAGGGGAAAATTGGAACTCATAACAGTAGTAAAGATTGGGAAGAAAAGGAACCAAAAAAAAAATTTAGATGGAATGGGACATGGCACAAGATGATGACAGGTTATTAATTGTGATGACATCCATGTGAGTCTTCAGAGGTTTGAACAATAAACTGTTTGTTTGCCAACTCCATCTTTTTATTTACATTTCTACTGAGGTTTGAACAAGCAGGGCAGCATGGTTAATTGTTTGTTCACTAACTTTGTTCTAATTTTGTTGTTGTTGCTATTTCTAGATGGATATGGAGGGGAAAAAATTGAAAATAGGTAGATTGTCTTACTGGGACAAAAGATAAGGAAAATAGCCAACGTTGTGGCCACAAAGCCTTCGTCAGGGAAAGGAAAGAAAGTGAGGGCTAAGAAGGACACATAAGAAAATTTTTTTAAATGAGTACTACCCTTAAAATTGACTGCGACCTAGTGTGTCCAGCGATAAGAAAGCACGCCAGAAGAACTTAAACATAAAATGGCTGCCATTTCTAGGTGTAAAAAAGAGATGTTAAGAAGGGAAACGAGAAACAACCCAAATATAATAATAATGTGTTAGAGGGGAAGTAGAAGCTGGAACGGGAAATGGATGAGAGGACGAGAAAAAATGAAATAAAATAAATTTAAAAAAAAAATAAATAATAGGGGTTATAAAAAAAAGAAGCACGATCAACAGGGGGTCATAGAAAAAAGTGGAAAAGGAAAGGTACTCAGACAAAGGAATGTTGAGTGTTAAGACCCTCTGGTTTGATTCACCCCATACAATGAATGAAGCGTTGTTCAAGCTGGACTCATCTAGCAGTGTCAGAGGAGCAGGATCTGATTGCAGTGACCTGGTTGTCCATAGGACCATGATGGTCAGGGCCATTGAAAGGAATGGCTGCAGGTATGGATTGCAGCCAGGAAATGTTAAGAGGTGATGGTAGAATCTGTCCCCAAGTCGTTTACCTGTCTGGCCAATATATGTGTTACTGCAATGTTTGCATATTATGTTATAGATGATGTTGCGTGACTCACATGTGAAGTCATTGGTGATGATGAACGTGGCCTTTGGAAATCTTCTTCTTCTTCTTCTTCGTTCACCCTCAGATGTCAACTTGAATAAGTTCAAAGAAAGCAGTGGTCAGCCTGAGGCTGTTGATATCTCCGTAGATTTTCTCCAGGAATGGTACTGGTGATGGCCATATGTGTCTTCTCTGTTCCTCATATGTTGGGCACCTTTGAAGCAGGTGTTCGGCAGTCATTTTACCAGTGCCACAGTCACACTCATCCGTAGTTCCTATCTTTAATTTGTTGAACAGATGGTATCTCAATCTGTTATGACCAGTGCGAAGTCTGAAGATTGCCACTTGTTCACTTCTGCTGAGCTGGTAATACGGATCATTTTTTGTGTGGCCTGGATGCTCTTCTTCCCACTTGTGCCTGTATCTGCGCTTGATAAAACTCTTGGACTCCTCATAGGTTATATTTGTGTCCAGCTGAGGAAGTTTTCCCCCTTCCTTTGCCAATCTGTCAGCCTCTTCATTTCCAGGGATGTTGCAGTGAGAAGGGATCCACTGTATCACAACTCTTTTGTATTGCTGACATAGTCTGTGAAGTGTTACTCTTAGGTCATCCAGTTCAGCATTTATTTGACTTTTCAGTGTTGTAATCACTGACAGCGCATCTGAGAAGATAACTACTGGTCTCTCTGAGCTTTTTTCTGTCATTAGAATTTCTGATGCAGTTTTTATGGCCTCTGCCTCTGCTCTGAAGTTAGTTGAAAATTTCCCTGTTGCGACTGCTATCTTTTTTTGTGTGCCATTGCTTAAGCTCAGGAAGACTCCTTCACCCCCATCTTCTGTTGCATTAGTTGCTGATCCATCTGTGTACGCATGGATCCAGGTGTTGCTTGGGTAATGTTTCTCTATATATTTTGTGGTTAGGACTCTCCTTTCTGTTTCAGTTTGACTGTTCTTTCTCTCAATACCAGGAACATTTTCTATCATTTCAGGGAAGCACTGTTGTTTCCAAATTGGTAGCTTGTGTGCAGTACATATTGGCGTAGCTGTTGATATTGCATTTATGGGGTCTACTCTCATCTTTGTTTTGACTGTCTCTACAAAGTTGCTTCGCTTCAGTCTTCCCCTTCCAAGTCCATTTATCCTCTGGTGCATTGGGTGATCTATCAGCCTCCTGAATTTCTCGGCTTGTTGCTGAGCTCTGCTATCTCTTCTATCCTCCATAGGCTGGAGGTGAGTAATCTTTTCCAACTCTTTTATTGGTGTTGATTTCATGCCCCCAGTTATGATTCTCATGGCCTTTGGAAATGAAACCTTGTTGTTATTGTTAATCAGAATCGACCTAACTGCACTCCGGGCAAACCCATAGGTGTTCAGTCTCCCTCAGCAAATGTCGAAGAGTATGAATAGTAATTGTACCTGTAGCACGCTGGTTGTACATACGACGGATGCATCCTCTCTCACGTCCATTTCTGCTAGTCCCACGTTTGATGCCAAACTCCAACAGCCTCAGCCTTGTTGATTCATCCATTGCAGTGTCATTATCCAGCAGGCGATCATTAATAGCCCTTAGTATCTCTCCCTTATCCATGTCCAGTGCCCCACTATGGGTGCTCTCTAGGCCAGCCTGTCAGCTCTCTCATTGCCACGTCCCCCTGCATGACCAGGACAGTAGATCCACACCAGTTCTTGAAGACTTGAGGATTCTATTGATGTTTTCCATTCCTACCGCAGCCATCCGTTCTGAACTTTCCGAAGCATAGCTTGAGAGTCTGACAATATAACTGCCCTGGTTGATGGAGTTTCAAACAGCCACCTCAGTGCTGCAGTAACTACCTCTACCTCCATTCTCATGCTGGAGGTTGTTGTCATGTAGGGGCTCCACTCTGTTCAGCGACGACCCTGCCCTTTATTCTCGCAGAGAAGCCCCTTCCTGATTTCTCACCACGCACTACAGACCCATCAGTGAACACAATGGCCTCATCATCCCCAGCATGATCACTTATCAGCTGATTAATCTCCATCTCCTTTTCCATTGCCCCAAGCTCTGCACTCTCTGCCAAGGCTAATGATGACCTGCTGGTAGTTTATCCAGTTCTTCCCTGACTTACTCCACTCTTCCCCTTTGGATACATTTTCAACACTGGTCACCTGACCAATTGTAGCCTCTGCCTGTGCCATCCATGACATCTCCCTCTTGATTCTTGCTCCTTTGATGTCAGCTACATTCTCTTTTGTCGGTGGGTACCCGCATATATGCTTTTGCCTGGGCCATCGTATATCTGGATCTGATCGACAGAAATCCGCGCATGTATTTCATTGTTACAATGGGGCATCACGCGTACAGCGCAAAACTAGCCGCATCCCTTCATTCTGAATGCGTTCCAGTCGTTCACATTGTGACACTGACAGCGTGAGTATTCCTAGCCTGTACTCGATTACTGAAATCACGAGCTGATGATACAGGAGAAACAATAGTCTCTGTTCCAAGCGCGCAGCAGCCATTGTTTTTAAGGTTGCCAGTCCTCGCTTGCACTTCTGTACGATCAGTTCGACAGGATACTTAAATGATAGCCCATGATCAAATGTTACTCTTAGATACTTCAGCCTGTCTTGCCTTTCAATGTTCTGCCCATTGAAAATGATGTCTGGAAGGTCTGCTTTCACTATGGAGTTGTTCAAAGAGCACCACATCACACATGCCTTGTTGGGATTGACCTTTGATCCGCTTTCCTCACACCATTTAGAAACTGCCTGTAGTGTCTCTTGTATTCCTTGGACCATTTCCTGTCCATCTGAGCCAGTTCTGTACATGAGTATGTCATCTGCGAAAGTTAATGTTCGTCCCAGTTCTGTTGGTTGAAAGGTTCTACTTTTGCTGTGTAGATGTTAAAAGCACTGGTGAAAGTGGAGAACCCTGGGGTAGTCCCGGGCAAATGCGCATTGGTTCTGATGTCCAAGTTCCCAAGCGAAATGCAACTGATCTCTCCATTAAAGCAGCTGCTATCCACCTTGTTATCCAAGGGTTTACACCACATGCCATTATACAGTCTATTAGGGTTGCAAAGTCCACACTGTTATAAGCATCCTCTAGGTCAATTGTGACAGCCACTGTTTCTCTTTTACCCTGGAATCCATCATACGCAAACATTCCAGCGTTACCCCATGGCCTATAGCCACCCAGGGTATCAGGAAGGGTGTGTGCATTTTAGATGTGGCTCATTACTGGTCCCTTAGGGCATTTTCCAGCTTATTGTCCTTTATTTTCAGGCGGGCACTTTTGTCACCTTTATCCGTTTGCTCCACATATCGATTGAATAATGCCGCTCTTCCCTTCTCTTCGTCCGTCTTCAGGCTTATTCCTGTAGAGCTTTTGATAGTAGGGATGGGTTGACTTTGTGACAGAACACGGTGACCCCTTTCGATCTCTGTTTCACTCCGGCAGTAATCAGTGCATTTGTGGTACTGATTTTATTGCATGCTTTCAATTGTCGCTCTTTCTTTCTATACTATGTAGCAGATAGTTTATATTTTCAAATATTTTTTCACTACTTTCATTATATTGGGTCTTGTCTGTTATCTGACACTCCTTGCGGATGATAAACACCTCACATTTGCAAGGAGAGGTAGAGATAATATTACGAGAGGCAGGCTGGTAAAATTCCTTTGTACCACAGCTTGGGCGTGGCAGATTAACTCGTACATGGCCCAGCGCTATCTGCCTAATCACTGATAAGACGGGTGCGTGCATCACCAAAGCTTGGAATACAGGGAGACAACTGATGGACAGACACAGATAAGAGATTACTTTCTGATAAAGTAATGAATTGTTACTTTTGGAACATGTTGTCATATGAGGTTAATATGAAGTACCACACCCTTCACCCACCTGTTTGAATATGATTGGAGCGTTTTATTTAACTCCATAACAAACAGATGCGTGGGAGACCTGGAATATAACCTGACACGTTTCAGTGTTATTCCACTGTGAAGATCGCTTGCCAAGATACCAGACCTTGCTAGAAGTGAAGCCTAGAATTCAGAATTCCTTCTTAACATACCGGACACTTTTTATTGGAGAATTTTGAACTGACTTTCATAGCCCAGGAAATCTCTTTCACATTAAATAAGGAAACCGGGACTGAGGAAACTGAAGGACCACACACGAAGTCAGAGAGGGAACTTATTAAATTAACGACACCAAAGACGCAAGTAAGAGGCCTATTCAAGTCTCTTTTATTCACCTGAGCAAAAAGTCTGTGAGCCAGGATTGGCGTAAGTTGTTATTTTACATTCTATATTTTATTACTAACATGTGAACCAACATATATATGTATATTGCCATGTGAATTTTAATATGTGAAAATCGCTAGTGGATGTCCAAGTCGTTTGAGGCTGGCAACCTCTGCATATAGAATGATGATTCATGAACCACCACTGCACAGGCTGGTGATTGCTTTATTGCTAGTTTCTTAATTAGAACTAAAAGCAGAAAGTAGTCCCAAGTTCCATACAGAGCAGGGATGTAAAGATGAAAGAAATGATGTACATTTTAAGTATAATACTTACAATTTCAAGCAGTGTAATGTCCATATAAACATATTCACTTTAAAATTAATGTAAGTTTTCAAGCTTTAAACCAGTGTAAATGTCTATGTGAAAATATTCATTTTTAAAATTAATGAAAGTTTCAAACTTTTCAATCAGTGTAAACATAAATTAAAACATATTCAATTTATATTGTGAACACTTTTCAATCAGAGGAGATGTAATTGTAAACAGACTCCATCTGTATTATTAACCTTTTCATTTAAATCTAATGTAAAGCTAAAGCTATTCAATTTAAATGTTAAGAAAGTTTTAACCCGTGGGATTAAATTTAATTCTCATCAAGGGTAAATTCTGAGATAAATAGGATGGTAGAATAGAAGAGGGGGGCACATTAGTATGTGTCGGGAAATGCAATACTGAGGAGAGCGTTTCGTTTCTATTCTTTATCATAGTTATTGGTGGTAACAACAGAAAGTACTATCTCTGGAACCAAGTGAAGGTAGAAGTGGACTGACGTTGTGCAAGACGCCATCATAAGAGGGTCTTATAGACAGATGCAGGACCAGCTTGGCTGTTACTCCTTGACGTTCTAGGAACATGCGGCACCTTTAACCTTGACCAGCGACAAGTGTGAGCAGTGTAAACAGAACCCATCAGCGGGAGCAGACACTACTATTGGCAGCTAAGTGAAAAATATACGCTGCCAAAGTGAACTTCCTTCATAAGAATTCTACCATCTATCAATGATTAATCCTTTCTTTTAAACTATACAAATTGTTTTCAAACTGTTAAAACTTAAGTGATTATTAAATTTTGTTATTTGTAATGTTACAAATTTAACTTCGATTTAATCATTTTAAAGTTGCTGCATGTTTGTCTCAGTCAATTTACTACACACACTCTAAACAGAGCTATACTAGAATAGTAAGAATTCCACTGAGTAAATAAGGGGTGGGGGCTTGAACGAGCTGAAATTAATAAGTGCTTAATTCCTTCACAAAAGTTGTCGGCAGATTCTAGAATTAAGGTGCTCGGCAAAAGCAGCATTGTTTTTGCTTATCTGAATATCGTGTGAAGACTCCCTGGAGATAGAAGCGTTTTGTTTCGTCTATCTACATCTCTGCCAAGAGTAATCTTGTGCGAAGGTAGACACCTTCGAAGCCCGTATTAGATACTCTTGAGTTTTGGCCACTGTTGGACCACTACTGCAAAGCAGGGGAGGCAATACCGTCACAGACTTGGCACTTTTCCTATTCATTCTTCGATGTAAGGACCAGAATTTCTGTAGGGTTTTTTCCATGCCCACCTGTGTCACAAAGTCCTCCCACACTTTATCCTTGGCCTCCCTTGCCAAGCTCTTGAATCTATTAACGGTTGTTTGCTTTTCCTCCTTCATCTCTTCAACCTCTCCCTCATTCATTTTCTTCTGTTTTGTGCTTTACGCCATTCTTTTGTTGCTCTTTCCTTTTCTATCCATGCTTCCTCCACTGTCTTATTCCACTAGGGAGGTTGGGTGAAAGGTGTTCTCGCTGTCTTTTGTTTGGCATTTTGACGCAATGTGTGTAAAGGGTTGTTACAGTCGAATGGGCCTGTAGGATACTTGAAGGTCTGTTTAGGTTTCCTGTGTCTAGTTGTCCTACCCTTTGCAGTGAGTATGATGCAAGGTAGGTGATCACTTCCCTGTGCACCTAATACATCCCAACGTGCCATGATGGTGGCAGCACTAGATATGAATGCCAAATCTATGACACCATTTGTATCCCCAGGTTTAGTTGCCAGTCTAGTTGGGCGTCCATCATTCAGGATGGCAAAGTTCATGTTAAGTAATGCCTGGCTCAAAGATATACCCTGCCTATTTTCCATGATGCTCCCCCACTCCTTGGATCTAGCATTGAAATCACCAGCAATTAAACGCCTTATATTAGAATCTTCAGAAAATTCCAATCACTCTCTGCTGTAAGATGGTCGACTGAGCATATAAATTGTAGACTCGCCACTCCTGACCACCTATATTCACAGCAATCCCCTGCAATTCCACAGTGGTGCAGTAAGTTCAACTCACAGGCATGAGAGGAAGTTAAGTTCACGGTGACAGAGGTGGGGGTAATCTCACTGTTATCACTAGGGGCGTCAGCTAGACACAAAGCAAAAAGGGTGCAGCTTCATAAGTCTGCCCATGCTGGCTTCAACGGAATTTCATGCAAGACTTCTGCCATAAATCCTAGTTGTGCACCATGGATAACGGCCCCTCTCGGGGTCTGAACTAAACTGGCAGAGGATCTTTGAGTCAGTGGATCCCTGAAAATGTGTGCAGAACTCACCGATGAGTGGTATATGCTCTGACACCCATCAATCCACTCCCAAATCATGGGTCAAATGATAACTGAGTCATCAGTGAATGACCCCAAGTTTAATTAAGGTGGACCAATGGGCCAAGAGACTAAATTGCTGCTGGGTAAGCAGTCATGAACATTGGCTGTCTGGAGGGCGAGTTGGGCGGCACCAGGCAGATGGACTCCATAAGGACATTCTTTGCCTCTTCCCTGGTATGGTGGCTCTACCAGGATGACCGAATATTTCCACCATTTATTGCAAATACACCATGAGAATTTTAACTGTTTAGAATCATCGTGGGAGCTACGGAGATCGTGCTCTGTCGTTGATACCTGCAGCAAATGAAATGAGGAAATACAAATGCAGAAGGAAATGTAGGGGAGAGAAGAGGAGAGAGAGAAAAAGAAGGGCAGGAAAGAAGGTTCAGAAAGAAAGCAGATAGCATCTCGATGAAATATGTGCGTATAGGATACTGGAATTGTCGATGTGCTGATCAATGTGCAGCCATTATACAAACAATCATCTACAATTTAGATACCTTCATGATCCAGGAGACAAATTTAAAAGCCATTAGTGTTATCAATTGCCCAGGCTACAGATGTTACTCCAATCCATGTGGGCCTTGTAGACGATGGCAAGCTATATATGTAAATGAAACCTTGCGGAATTGGATGAAATACTCGAACGTCTTGCATTCTGCTTGGCCACAAGGTCGTGTGCCAAAGTGACTGGCACTCTCAGTTGTGAGACAGCTGTGCTCAAGAAGATCCTTCCGGTTCTTGTTGCATCTATAGGCTACCAGAGGTGCCTCACTGAACACCTCTTCTTTTGTCACAGAATTGTTATTTCTACTGAGATTTGAACAAACTAGGACAGTAGAGCAGTTTTGTTTTGTTTTTGTATGATCAATACTATCCTAATTTATTTTTTGTTTTTTATTTCTACTGAGGTTTGAAAAAGCAGAACAGTATGACAGACTAATTCACTAACTCATTTTAATTTTTCTATTTATTTTTATTGAGTATTGAACAACCAGGATGGAGTGTTTGTTCGCCACCTCCATTTTAATTTTTAATTTGCATTTCTGTGTTTAGTGCATAGTCATGAAGAGGACACTAGGTGTGGGATATGCAGCTGTTGACAATCCTGTTTTCTTCAAGCCGAACACTGCTATGTTGCTAGGAGATGCCAAGAAGACATGTGATGCCCTTCTCTTTACCTGGAAGCAGCGGCTAGAAAGCGAGTCTTAACGTCAGCACCACTGTTAGACCATATGGAGGCGAAAGTTGCGTTCTTGTGCAAGTTGATTGTAAATGTGTCCAAAACAAACTTTTATGTGAGGTAGCTTAACTCCAGAATTTATATGTCATAGGAGCATATTACTGACTTATACTGATACTTGAAGTTAACAGTAGTTGTTTATGTAACGTATAATTGTTGACAGTGCATGATAGTTACAGTTTGTGCAAGTAGTTTGTATACAGGTTTGTGATGATACTGTTGATGATACATGTGAGACATAACATGTTTACTTGATGTTAACATGGAGGCGAAAGTTGCGTCCTTGTGCAAGTTGATTGTAAATGTGTCCAAAACAAACTTTTATGTGAGGTAGCTTAACTCCAGAATTTATGTGTCATAGGAGCATATTACTGACTTATACTGATACTTGAAGTTAACAGTAGTTGTTTATGTAACGTATAATTGTTGACAGTGCATGATAGTTATAGTTTGTGCAAGTAGTTTGTATACAGGTTAGTGATGATATTGTTGAGCTCAAATGCAGTTAGTCATCACAGGTCATAACTCAGGAACCAGTTTTTAAAGCAGTTTGTGATAAACACGAGAATAGAGCCATCTTTTATAAAGTACCCAGTAGTGCATGTGACGTAACTGTATGGCGTATTTATGAAGAAGATGAACACACATGATGGTGTTGATAGCTGTGTCTTCAGAGCTTATGTATTTTGAGCATGAAACAAAGCAAAAGTCAACTGATGGTCTCGTTATATTCGAATTTCAGTAATCTCTTATGATTGTCATATTTGAATTAGCGTTATCTCAAGGTTTTACTGCACTAGTTGGTCATGAGCATACTTTATAAGACCCATTTAATAAGAATATTATATTTCCTTTTCAGTTAGTTTCCTTATATTTATTTTATTTTTTTAAAGAAATGTTTTCTTAATTTTGGTGAAGAAATGTGTTTATAAGGAATTTTGCTTGTCAATTTTAGATACAATGAAATAACCATGGGATTTTTGTTTGGCTGAATTTTGTAGCATTTCTCTTTCATAAGCAAGGGAGATTTCGCGACCTAAGATGGACTGGGTTCAGATCTCCAGTTCCTATTTCTTCGTTCTCTTGTCTAGATACCACGTGTTCCGTCAGTTCCAAGTGCTTGAAACTATTTACTCTAGTTGTCATTTTGTTGATCTTCTACTGAGATCTTTGTAGCAGCAGGATTCTATTAAAGACAAGCTGATGTTTGACAAAACTGAAATGTAGAAACAAAATGGTGATTCAGAAATCAAATGTTGTTAGATTTATTTAAACTGGAATGTTTGTAACTTCTGAGCTTTCGGATGCTGGATGGTAGATTGTATATTGTACATTAAAGACTGAAAGAAAAAGAGATAGAGGAAGACAGAGAGAGAGATGAAACTTGAGAGTCTAATGTTGTGGCATGTGAAGAAGTCAACAGTTGAGTTGATAAACAGTACAGGGGACAAGAAGGGGAAAGATGTAATCACCTATGCCAGTTGACGAGGTAGTAATAGTAGAAGCCTCTTCCATTTGTAACTGACAATGGGGTTGATACAACCTTTAGTTGATAACCCTCAGCTGCATTTTTGCCTGGTGTTCCTTTCAAATTCCAGCTTAACTGGGAAGAGTTGAACATAACCTGAATAAAAAAGAATGACTTTATTGACAGTCTGACAACAGATATACACAAAAGTTGCACTGTGCCAATGTTTGTTATTTAAGTGGAACGATATTTCTTTATGTGAAATGTCATCACAAAATCAAAACATGTCGGTTTCTTTGTCTGTTTATAATCATCTTTGAGAAAAATCACTAAATATCTGATTTTTGGTGGAAAAGATCAATATTGAGATTTTGAACTGTGCAAATGTTCATCTTCTCTTCTGCCAGATTGCACCGGTCACACGTGTCAGAAATTACTTTACTACGTCTAGAATGGTCATAAAAGTCTTTACCTTTTTGAAACATTAGCTGAGTGTTAAAATGTTTGATTCTTCCCTGTTTGTGTCTTAAGGAGGATGTGGTCACAGCTGTAGTTTGTGCCATGCAGGAAGCCTGCATTACAGCAGTTCATGTACTCTTGTAATATACTGTAGCAATTAATTTGACTAGCTGTCATACATAACCTGACCTTAGAGACTAGCTGTCATACATAACCTGACCTTAGAGACTAGCTGTCATACATAACCTGACCTTAGAGACTAGCTGTCATACATAACCTGACCTTAGAGACTAGCTGTCATACATAACCTGACCTTAGAGACTAGCTGTCATACATAACCTGACCTTAGAGACTAGCTGTCATACATAACCTGACCTTAGAGACTAGCTGTCATACATAACCTGACCTTAGAGACTAGCTGTCATACATAACCTGACCTTAGAGACTAGCTGTCATACATAACCTGACCTTAGAGACTAGCTGTCATACATAACCTGACCTTAGAGACTAGCTGTCATACATAACCAGACCTTAGAGACTAGCTGTCATACATAACCTGACCTTAGAGACTAGCTGTCATACATAACCTGACCTTAGAGACTAGCTGTCATACATAACCTGACCTTAGAGACTAGCTGTCATACATAACCTGACCTTAGAGACTAGCTGTCATACATAACCTGACCTTAGAGACTAGCTGTCATACATAACCTGACCTTAGAGACTAACTGTCATACATAACCTGACCTTAGAGACTAGCTGTCATACATAACCTGACCTTAGTTACATCTTAAGACATGCCTGATAGAAGCAGTGGGCCTATTCTTTCTTTGTCTCTTCACAGACTGTTTGGAAATAAACAATAATTATGGTTGGCTGTAATTGCCATTTTGACCAACAGTGGCATGTTTGACCTGGCACATGTCTTAGTTTGAGTAGACTTTACAATTAATCATGTTTTTGTCTGCTGATTTAAACTTTCTATTTTCTCTGACCTTTTGTTGGTAGTTTACACTTTTAGTAAATATATCTTACCTGGAGCAGACAAGCAGCTCTTTTCAGAACTGACAGTCTTCAGGGCTTCATCATGCTAGCTGATAAGCAATAGTAGTTCTTTTCAAGACTTGGTGTTTGGCACCATTGCACATTTGTCTGGTAACAGAGCTCTTTTACTCTTGACTGGCAGTTCAGCCTGAAATAACCAGTGGACTTCCATGGTTGTAAGGACATATCTTTCCAAGAGAAAGCAGACACCTTAAAGGGAAAAAAAAGATAGTAAAATGTGTTATCAGGATGCTGCTGATAAAAAACAGAGTGGTAGGTTGGTTGTTGGTATGATCAAATTGACAGGTGAATCCATTGACTGATCTTTACAACAGCATATATGGATCTACAGATAAGATAGAAAGACCATCTGCATTTTTTACTGTAATGGGACACTTGTTTTTGACTTTTCCGATCCACTTGGTTACGGGTTTTTCACTCTTTTTTGAGCACACATTTTCTTAGTCAGTATTCACAACTAACTTCTGTATCTAGATTCCATTCGACTATCTGCTGCTCAGTTGACGTGCCTTTATTATGACAGCAGGAAAGACTGAAGGAAAAAGAGATCATATACTGGACAGTTTGACATCGTGGCTTGGAAAGAAGTCAACAATAGAAAGGATAAACAGTAGTAGAGACAAGAAGTTGTAAAGATATGATATGATCATCAATCCTCGCTGGTATAGTACTGGATCAAGAAGGAGAAGATAAAACCACATTTGTTGACATTTGTTTAAAATCGAAATGTATTTCAAACATTCATCATATTTGTAAAACAAGGAATATGTTCCCATTATTGATTTGTATCTGGAATTATATGAGTGTTTTTTACAAGGGTTTTCATAAAGGTCTCATATCTGTATCTTCCAAATCTATTGTTATTGAAACTTCCATTGTAAGTTAATATAATGTGAAGGTAAGAGGAAATGCATGAATGGTGTGACATGACTAAACCATGTGATGAAAACAGAACAAGAAAAGTCTTAACTGTAACCTATACACCAGGGGTTTGTTGCTGTGATTGTAATTTAGTTTTATCATTACAGTCTGGCCTTGTTTAACTGTTGCTTGATCATCTGCCTACCAGTTTGACTGTTTGCCCCCAAGTGGCGGGCCAGTAACTGATATACCCCACATCAGCCGCCCATCTAAGCTGACCTTACCTATATATGTAGGGCACCAAGTACACTATGGTAATGCATGTTGCCTGCCTACCATAGCACTCACGAGGTGGATAAACCATCACGCGGTTGACCAACAATTGTTGTAGTCATGGTCTGCTTGTTGCACAAGCCATGGATGTTCCTAACCCTTTACCGCCCAGCCCAGTTTACTACATCTTTATCTTAACACCCAAGGCCAGGGGAGCAACTCCATTATCTAACACAGTGACCGTCTAAACAAATTCATTAAAAACAAACTAACTGAGTTAAAATTATGTTTATTAATTTTAAATACACACAATTGAATCATGTACCATCTGCTGTATTTTTAATAATAATAAAAACTGAAGTAATCATAAGATGCAGCATCTAGATCTAGAGTGCGTTTAGGTCCAAAGTTTCCTACTAAGACAAAATTCAACTGAAGTATGCTTTGTTGACAAGTCTATTTTGTTCGATCTGTCGTCAGTATCATTACTACTTTCACTAGATTTAATTTCGTCACTGCCGCTGCCACGAATCTAAATCGGGTTCGTATTCAATATCCACACCTGATCAGCGGCAGCCTGATCGTTTCGATAAAAAAACAATGTCATCTCTTGGTTTCCGAAGCAAAAATTCCACCGCCCATAAAGCCATGGCTTTAAAAAAACACTAAATATCCAAATATTGATCGATTTAGAAAATAATTTCAGAAAACGGAAGCTGAGTTTGTTACCAAAAATCTCCGTATAACTCGGGTCTCATTTATAGCAAGATCTCGTTGCACTATAGCAACGAATGACAATGTTTCGCAGGTGGTATCGCCCGTTTTGGTCGGTACCTTAGACTTTTTGTGCGGGCGGTTTTGGCCGTTTTAAACGGTAAAGGGTTAATCTGTGTGCAACTTGACCAAAACTAGTGCATATTTTTGCTGATTTATTGTGTATTCCCCAGTTTGTGCGTTGCTAAATTAAAACCATGACAGCCCCAACTTCTTCTAGTGTAAAAGGAAGCAATTAGTGCTCTCTGTTTCGGAACACTTGAGATTAGATCAGCTGCCATCTTCACATCAGAGTTGGTTGCATTGGATCTGCAACACCCTCTGTCTGTAGGTGGTCAGGCATTATCTTTTTTTTTTTGTATCGTAATAGGCCACTAGTGTGCATGACAGTTTGATGTAATACTTCATGAGCTGTTGATATTTTAAGACTCTTCCACCTCACTCACAATCTTGGTCTTCATGTACTCAGGATGAATATTCCCTTAAGCCCTGAAGTAGAGTTTCTCCCATTTCACTTATGTAGTTTTGCCTGTCAGCTAAGACTGTTGCCCAGGAAGTGGCCATCCCACACACAAATACAATTTTTTTCACCAGATAATAAAAAGATAATAAATGTTTGGAGGCAGGCACCTCTCTTTTATTGCTTGCTGGTTAATATGGGTTGAGGGTAAAAACTGTGAGAGAGTTGAAGAAGCAAAGAGAAATGTTATAAATGGCATAATTCATTTGAAAATAAGAGTAAAGTACACATGAAGAGAGTAAAGTGATGTACATAAAGTATACAAAAAAAACATGATACATGTGTGTTACAGCTAGTTCATGTCAGGTCTTTATAAACAGGCATTTTCATCATCATAATAATAATGAATAACTGCAGTCATGTATGCTTACCAATATTCATGAGAAAAATGATTATGGTGATTACAAATAATTCATAACCAAAATAATTTCTTTAAAGCTCATCCCTGACAGAGACCCTTTATTAACTGCCTTCCATGCTGGACTGACATCTCCCTTCCTCCATATGGGGCGGTTGAGCGAGGCCTCACTGTTACCTGTAACAAATTACTGCACAAATGATTGCTAATTTAGGCATATGTTGACAGTAATAAAATAGTGAAAATCACAAACATTGTCAGAGTGCAGTATTTCATGACAGGCAAGACATTTCTTTCTTCTCTGTCTTCTATAAACCCTTGAGTCTTGGTTGAAGGAGGGAGCACTGGGCAAAACTGCTGAAAGAAAGTGATTAGATTATATTTTAAACAATGAATAAAGTGTGTGTGTGTGTCAGCTAGAAACATAAATCTTCACATGTTACTGCACAAACAGTAGATAACAGAATTAGAGTAAATGTGTGTGTGTGTCAGCTAGAAACATAAATCTTCACATGTTGCTGCACAAACAGTAGATAACAGAACTAGAGTAAATATGTGTGTCAGCTAGAAACATAAATCTTCACATGTTGCTGCACAAACAGTAGATAACAGAATTAGAGTAAATGTGTGTGTCAGCTACGAACATAAATCTTCATACGTCGCTGCCCAAACAGTAGATAAGAGAACTAGTGTAAATGTGTGTGTGTGTGTGTCAATTACAAACATAAATCTAAACATGTCACTGCACAAACAGTAGATAACAGAACAAGAGTAAATGTTTGTGTCAGCTACAAACATAAATTTTCACATGTCGCTGCACAAACAGTAGATAACAGAACTAGAGTAAATGTGTGTGTCAGCTACAAACAAATTTTCACACGTCGCTGCACAAACTGTAGATATCAGAACTAGAGTAAATGTGTGTGTCAGCTACAAACATAAATGTTTACACGTCGCTGCACAAACAGTAGATAACAACTAGAGTAAATGTATGTGTGTGTGTCAGCTACAAACATAAATCGTAACACGTCGCTGCAGAAACAGTAGATAACAGAACTAGAGTAAATGTGTGTAATCACAAATGACACATGTTCTTATGGTATAATGCCAGCTGATGGAGGTGATCATGTCACTGCACAGCTTCCTGTCCCTAGTCATCATTTCCCTTTGTGATTCTTATGGAATATGGAACCACTACTGCATCTGGTCCCCTTGCAATGTTCATATGTTTGTGTAGCAACTTGTGATGTCATCCCCATACACAACCTTATATCAGTTGTCTTGTACCACATGTCTCGGAATAGTAGTCCTATTCTTTCTTTGTTTTCTCTCGGGGAGAGAATAGGATATGCCAAGGGCCTATTACAATTAGAGGCCCAATTCTTAACCAGGAAAGTAGGTCAGTGTTAAATGTTCACAGTACACTTTTGACCTTTAACACCAGTTGTGGGGCTGGAAGAGAAAGAGAGTCATTGAGTAATTTCCTTCAATTTCAGATGAAAAAATTACGATAGTTCTCAGCCTTGGCATTCACCACAGAGTCCTTGTATATTTTATCTTTGCACAGCAGCAATAAATCAGGAAATTCCTGTCAGCAAAATACATTCATATACAGTGCAGACCTGATAAGGAGAACTCACCAGGGACCCAAGAAATAGTTCTTCTTATCAGAAATTCCTCTTATCCAGATAAGAGTTCAAGCATATGGTAATGCATTTACAACGTACAATACAATAATGAATTAGCGTTGAATATGACAGATGTATGACACAGAAAATATGTAAATCACCAAAAGTGTTAATGTACAAAGTTGGCACAAATATCTATAGAATAACAGCACTTTTTTACACTTTGAAATAAAAAAGCTGCAATTTTCCTCTGTATCTTACTTAGTACCTGTACTTGAGTTAATAAAAATGTCTGTCCATGACATCCTTAAATTCAAAGAAATGATAAATTAAATCATCTTGGCATCCAGCCTGCATTATATACATGTTAGTTTTATCCATGCAATTTGAAACTTCCAACTGTGAAATAGTTTGTACCGTTAACCCACAGTCATCATTATCTCTAGAATTTGCACACTCTTAAACGATAAAGCACTCTTAAATGAAAAAGTCTGTAATTTTCCTCTGTACCGCATCAATGTGACCTACAAGTTTGGACAACATTGCTGACCTATAATGAACCTTCAGATTTTGAATAATACCTTGGTCACAAGGCTGAAGTTTGGATGTCGCATTTGGTGGTAAAAATAAAAGTTCTGTTGCTTTTAGATTTTGAACATTTATGTGGGCTGAACAGTTGTAAGGCACCAAAAGAACTTTGTGATGTTGACGTTCCATAGAATGATCAAATGCATATAGCCACGTGGTGAAAATGTATGATGTCATCCAGGCTATTGAATTAGCTGCATAATCAACACACACTTTTTTCAAACCTTTAAAACAGCGTGGATTTTTTAATTTACCGATTTCAAGTAATGGCAATTTATCTGAACCATCCGTATTTGTACACACAACAATTGTGATTCTTTCTTTCCATCCCCCCTGTTGAGGATTGCTTCATGTCTGCAGCATGGCGCATTCCTCAAATGATTATATCTCCGCGACTGATGTCGATGATTGTTTCATGCTTACAGACATTTGGATTTGTGCTCGATCCGAATGGCTGTATCATGGAACACCTCAAACCAAGAGATATATCTCATCGACCGATGTCGATGATTGTTGCATGTGTGCAGGCATTTGAGTTTTGATCACACTCGGATCTGCACCATGGGACATCGCAATTGAATATAGTAACGACGTAGTATGCATATCACTATGCATGACGCGTATGTCTTTATAACGTCACTCGACGTGTGGGCTTCGGCCCCAACGGCAGCGTATGGCATGTGTGGCCATTGCCACTATATAATTCGACTTGTGGGTTTTGACCCGTACGGCAGTGTGTTTCAGAAGTGTGGCCATTGCCACTTATATTGCGTGGTACAACCACTTATTTATGGATGTGTGGCTGGGAAGCCATTTGAGCAGTGTATTTCTTGAACCAAACGTAAGTCGTCGTATGAATTAGCAGTTTGCATAATTATGGCAGATTAGCCTGGCGTGGTATGCCAAAGGAACATTATGTTACTAGCAATAGTGTAAGACTAGTATAGATGGATATTGTACAGCTAGCGGCAAGCGTAAGCCTAGTGTAACGGATATTAAACGACTAGCAGTAGACGTAAGCCTAGCATAATAAGTGTATTGCAGAACTAGCAGGATAGTTAAGTCTAGTTAGCCTCTGAATTTATGCCAAAGGACATTGGCCGTTAAAAGGAACTGACCTCTAACCAGAACTCTAGATAGAGATTGTGAACATGTGCTTATGAACTAATGAGAACTCTTACAGATCGTACATGAATGTGATGTGACTTTTGTTCCCATGTAGTTGGTGTCTGCTCATGGTATGAAATTACTAATTAAATATTTTAAGTCGTCAAAATCACAGTCTTATCAACTGTCGTATTCGGAGTTGAGTTAAATGCTATTTATCTTCAACTGATCATGACCAGTGATGATTAATGTCTTAACACGCTGCATCTCACACTGCCAATATAATCAATAAGACAAGAGACTAATACAGGTCAGTCAAGGGTCGAATATTTAATATGAAACATGTTCAGCACAGAATGTATCACAAGGGTTAAAGCAGACATTATCGATACCAACGGACAGTATTACGGAATCCTACAAAAGTGATAAGAACCCGAGGGACTTTGACTCTATAAACTGAATACGCATATAATAACTTGGTCATCCACAAATACTAGAAGTCATCGAAGCACCCAGAATATACTGGGGTCCCGGAAGAGCGCGTAACATACTGGTGTCAGAAAGTGTCTGGATTTCGTGAATACTGGATTCCCCCCTTCAAGTATCGAAGAAAGTTAAATTGATGATGAACGTTTTAAATGCAAAATCATTCATTCAATCCTAACCGGCAACTGAAATGCGCAGGACAGAAAGTGACGTCACTACATCGATGCCGTCAACGTTAGCAGACAACATTGCCTGAGAATATCCGAATTTTCTTCCACCAAAGAGACTGATTCACGCAGATAGAACGGTAATCTTCCACTCTAGAACCTGAACCAGTGGAGAATGTATCTCTTCATCAAATTCATCTGAGGCTGCGACGCAGATCGATTGAAGAAACTACGTTTGAAGACCGAAGCAATACTTTCAAACGGTTACCCTACTGCGAAGGTCAAGGTCTTCAATCAATGGACTTCAGCTGTTGAAGACACTTGGATTAGAATTACATGCATTCATATATTTCTCAGAGGGACAACTAAACAGATAAGTTCTTGATTTTACTAGTGCGCTTGAACATTATCATATTGTCCTTGCATTAGCTTTGGTCTACAGTTCATCATCACTTTACTTACTTTTTACTATCATCTGTGTTTCCCCATTCATGTTTTTTCGTATATTCGTCGTGTTTAATATTGACTGGAATTTTCCCAGGAAAGCTTCAGTGAATGTTAACTTCTATTAGATTTACATGCTTATATTGCTGACTGAGGATCTGACTGATTATATTTTTTCTTTGGAGTCAGGATATAAATGTTTCTTCAGTTCGCAATATAACCATATTTTGTGTACTTAGCAGTTTCGTCAAGTGAGTTACGTCCTCTTTATTTACATAACCTAATTTCAGTACTGTTGACAATTGTTGTCGTGTGTGATCTAAAACTTCTTTGTCTACACGTTTGTTTAAGACGACTTGTCTTGTTATATTTTTGTGATGTAAATTCTTTTCTTTCTTTTACTGATTACTGAGTATAAGTCTCCTTTATTTACTTTATAAGTGTAAAGTGTTGTCGTATAACTGGAAAAATCATTTCATTGTAAATCATTTGTTTGTTTTCACTGTCTTTGTCACATGTTCTCCGAACTTGTTTGTTATTGATTAATATATTCATGTACATATTATAGTGAGTTCTATAGTCCTGGTGTATATTATAGACTATTGAAGGTACTCAGAAACCTATTATCATGTCTACACTACAGGAATTCATTGATATTGGAAAAAGTTATGGAAAATCAGGAGCGGAACTACAAAGTTTTGCAGATACAAAATATGATGAATATTTATCGCGGCTGGAAAGAATGGAACAGCGCGAAATGACTAAACGAGCTGATGAGCTTAGGAGGTTTGAATTAACCCAAGAGAGGGAATTGAAGGAAAAAGAAATATCCATGAAATTGGAATTAGAACGATTGACTATAGCTCAACGTGATAAAGAATTAGCTCAACAAGAAAAAGACAGAGAATTTGAAAAGGAAAGAATGGCACAACGAGATAAAGAATTAGCTCAACAAGAGAAAGACAGACAACTAGAGAAGGAGAAAATGGAATTAAGGAAAAGGGAACTTATGCAACTGGATCAAGCCCATAAAAATGCCATGGAAATGGAAACATTAAAACTTCATGCAGAAAAAGAAAAAGCTTTAGAATTAGCTAAAGTGCAGTCTGAACAGACTAAGACTGCGGCTGGTACTAATATTTTCTATCCTAAGTTAAAAATGCCACATTTTGACCAGACTCGCGATTGTGTTGACTCTTTCTTATCTAGATTCATCATCAAGGTCACAGCTCTGAACATACCCAAGGAAAGATGGAGCAGTCTTTTACTTGATTTTTTGACTGGTGACTCACTTAAATGTTTCATGAGTCTTGATGAAAAGAGCAGAAGCGATTTCGATGTCGTAAAAGAGGTATTACTAAGACGTTTCCAGTTAACTGAGTCTGGATTCAGAGATCGTTTTCATGCGGCTAAGCCAAGCAAGGATGCAGATATCTATCTGGTATAAATAAAACATATGAAGGTGTTATAGATCTCATGCTGCGAGATAAAGTTTTATCCGCATGCAGCACTGAATTAGAAGCATTTTTACAGGAAAGACATCCTAATTCTATCGATGAGTATGAAAAACTCGGAAGACAGTATCAAACCGCACATCAGAATAAAGATCTTCATAGATCGACTATTCGAGATCCTATGCCTGTGTGCGCGGCACAACAGGATCACAGACCTCGATCGAAGAGCTTTGATGGACGTTGTCGTTCAGATTATTATCAATCCGACAGAGGTTTTTATAACTTCCGTCGTCATCGCTCTCCTTCGAATTCATATCGACGAGGTTATAGAGGATATTCACCTCATGATCGTGGGTATCACAGAGGCAGGGATTATGATGGTTCACATCAAAAAGGATACTATAAACAGAGATCATCTTATGGTAGAGATGCCAGGAAGGATGACTCTACTGATTTTTATTATAGCAATAAAAAGTCAGTCAATAATAACAAAAGTAATGCCAGATCTCCGTCGAGAGACAAAAATAAACAGAGACATGCAAATAGTTGCAGTGTTAAAAAGGAAAAAGGTAATGATGATAATGATCATGCGAACGCATGTATGGTAATGAATGATACATGTTATGAGTGTCAGTCGAAAAACAGATTAAAGTCTACAATTACACTTGATTGTGGTCATTGTATGCCAACAATGTCGGCATGTGTAAATGTCGGTTATCTTACATTTCATCCCGGAATATTGGATGGTAAGGTAGTGAGAGTTCTGCGTGACACGGGGTCTTCAACGATAGGCATTAAGCACTCGCTTATCGAGCCCTCTGCTTTTACAGGCAAATCAGTTAAGTGTGTCACATTTGGTGGGAATATAGAAACATTCCCTGTGGCACGAGTATACATTGATACTCCTTTTTACACAGGCACTGTCTATGCCTGCGGCTTGAGAGCACCCATAACTGAAATTATAATAGGAAACATACCAGGAGTTAAAGATTGCACTCCTGAGGAGATTGCAATGTGGGTTGAATCTCACCCACAGGTGGCAAATGCTGTTGTAACGAGAGCACAACAGTTAGCTACGGACATGGCTACACCACCTCCTCCTATAATGGATACAATTATGTCTCAAGTTGGCACTGTTTCACCTTCTGTTTTTGCAGAAAAACAGAAGAGTGACCCAACTTTACAAGGATTGTTTAGCCGAGCAGAACAAAAAACTATTAAATACACAAGAGGGGCTAAACAATGGTTCAAGATAAAGAAATCAATACTCACTAGATATTATGATGATGGCAAAACAATTATACATCAAGTGATAGTACCTAAAGAATACAGACCATTGGTCCTACAAACAGGTCATGACTCCCCTATGGCAGGGCATATGGGGATCAAAAGAACATTGTTTCGTGTTACGTCACAATTTTATTGGCCTGGGGTTAATAAAGATACAAAGTTATACTGCAAATCATGTACAACATGCCAAGGTATAGCACGTAAGGGCAGGTTCCATACGGCACCCTTACAGATTACAGACGTGCCTGAGAGACCTTTCAAAAAGATTGCAGTAGATATAGTGGGTCCGTTATCAATTGTTTCAAATAATGGATTTCGTTATATTTTAACTTGCGTAGATCTTTGCACGCGTTGGCCAGAAGCCATACCGTTGAAAACCATCACAACTGCATCCGTGTCTGATGCATTATTTTCGATATTTTGTCGAATCGGTTTTCCGGAGGATATATTGTCAGATCAAGGATCACAATTTACTTCCAACATTATGAGGGATTTAGAATCCATGCTATCTGTTCACCACTCGTTTTGTAGTGCGTATAGGCCTCAATCAAACGGTGTGTGCGAGCGCTACAATACAATAGCACTCTAAAACAGATGTTATCTAAGATAACTGAAGAATGCCCTCGTGAATGGGATCGGCTTCTGCCGGCGGCCCTCTTCGCTTTTCGTGAAGTGCCTCACGAGAGCACGGGATGGTCTCCGTTTCGAATTGGTTTATGGTTCGAATCCTCGCGGACCAATGATGATACTCAAAGATTTGTTGATTGGAGCGTCAATTGATACAGCCACTCGAAACAGCTACGAGTTAGTGATTGATCTCCGACAACGAATCATCGATGCGTGCACGTATGCATCCCAGAGTATAAAATCAGCCACTCAACGATCAAGATTATTACATAATCAAAAGAGAATATTAAGATCATTCAAACCAGGGGAAAAAGTTTGGTTGTTGCTACCTCATAACGATAACAAATTACTGATATCATGGCAAGGTCCATTTGATGTTATCAAACAAGTCACAGATGTTGACTACTCGGTAAACGTTAGAGGTAAAATCAAAACCTTCCATGTCAACATGCTAAAATTAGCAGTTGAAAGACCACAGGAATTAATTCCTGTCATTAACTCTATTGATGATTCTTCACATCATACTGCTTCTTTTGCAGTTGTTCATGAAGAAGATACTACTTCGTCTATCCCTTTACAATTTCAACTACCTTCTTTGCAATCATCGGAATCTTGGAAAGACGTGACTATTTCTTCTTCACTGTCTTCGTCTCAACAAGATCAAGTTCGGGATATTCTTATTTCTTTCAATGATGTTCTCACCGACCTTCCAGGTCAGACATCGCTTATATCCCATGATATTACTCTTACTGATTATAAACCTATCAAACTTAGACCCTATCCTATTTCTTTACACCACAAAGATAGGGTGGAGAGAGAGTTAAAAGAGATGATACGTTTAGGTGTGATATCTCCTTCGGAATCACCATATGCATTCCCAATGGTGATAGTTAAAAAGAAGGATGATTCTTTACGTATTTGTATTGATTTTAGGCGATTGAATAAAATTACAATCACAGACGGTGAGCCTATGCCACTTTTAGATGATCTTTTGTCAGAATTATCTAATGCTACCTTCTTTAGCAAACTAGATCTCTCTAAAGGCTACTGGCAAATTCCTCTTGCCGAAAATGCCAAACCTTACACAGCTTTCACAACTCCTTTTGGGCTCTACCAATGGAATTATATGTGTTTTGGGTTAGTGAATGCGCCAGCGACGTTTGTGCGCATGATGCGCCGCCTTCTTGGCGATCGTAAAGATGTCATCACGTACATCGATGACATCTGCCTATTTCATGACTCGTGGGAAGACCATATTGATGGTTTAACTTCCCTTCTACATACATTACGTATGCATGGTTTGACTGTGCGACCTTCAAAGGTCCAAATTGGTTGTCAGGAAATTTCTTTTCTTGGTCACCGCATAGGTGACCACAAACTGTATCCTGACGACAATACAGTCAAAAGAATTCTAGAGATTTCTACCCCTTCAACTAAGAAACAAGTTAGAAGCCTTTTAGGCTTGATAAACTATTACCATAAGTTCATCCCGCATTTCGCACAACTATCTACACCTTTGTCCGCACTGTTGACCAAAGGTAGTCCTAATAAGGTACGTTGGGACAAAGATTGCGAAAGCGCTTTGGTAACAATTAAGAAATTATTTAGTAATGCACCAATTTTGTTATTACCAAATATACGTATTCCATTCATACTTCAATCAGATGTCTCGAGTTACTCCATGGGTGGTTGTTTGCTGCAATGTTACAAGGAAACTCTCCATCCATGTTTCTATGTGTCGAGGAAACTGACTCCGGCTGAACAGAAGTATGCGACAGGTGAACGTGAGCTCCTGTCTATGGTATGGTGCCTGGAGAAGCTGTCAAGATATCTCATCGGCACGCACTTTTACATTATGACAGACCACAGTCCTCTTACTTACATAACAGCTAGAACTATGCGTAACGCTAGAATACACCGATGGTATTTGTTGATTCAAGAATTTTCATTTACGATCCTGCCTATTGCTGGATCAGACAATAACTTGGCAGATCTTTTATCGCGCAACGTCTATGAGAAGAAATTGAATTAACTCTTTAGTCACCATGTTGACAAGTGCTATTATTAATGTTATAAAATTTAATGTGTCTACTTAAAGATTATCATAGTTATAAGTAGGTAGTACTAATATTGATATGTTCGGGAGACGGGCGTCTTCTCCATCACTATCATCCGTGCCACAAGTGTCACGTTTGGAAGTGAGGGGGATGATGTTGAGGATTGCTTCATGTCTGCAGCATGGCGCATTCCTCAAATGATTATATCTCCGCGACTGATGTCGATGATTGTTTCATGCTTACAGACATTTGGATTTGTGCTCGATCCGAATGGTTGTATCATGGAACACCTCAAACCAAGAGATATATCTCATCGACCGATGTCGATGATTGTTGCATGTGTGCAGGCATTTGAGTTTTGATCACACTCGGATCTGCACCATGGGACATCGCAATTGAATATAGTAACGACGTAGTATGCATATCACTATGCATGACGCGTATGTCTTTATAACGTCACTCGACGTATGGGCTTCGGCCCCAACGGCAGCGTATGGCATGTGTGGCCATTGCCACTATATAATTCGACTTGTGGGTTTTGACCCGTACGGCAGTGTGTTTCAGAAGTGTGGCCATTGCCACTTATATTGCGTGGTACAACCACTTATTTATGGATGTGTGGCTGGGAAGCCATTTGAGCAGTGTATTTCTTGAACCAAACGTAAGTCGTCGTATGAATTAGCAGTTTGCATAATTATGGCAGATTAGCCTGGCGTGGTATGCCAAAGGAACATTATGTTACTAGCAATAGTGTAAGACTAGTATAGATGGATATTGTACAGCTAGCGGCAAGCGTAAGCCTAGTGTAACGGATATTAAACGACTAGCAGTAGACGTAAGCCTAGCATAATAAGTGTATTGCAGAACTAGCAGGATAGTTAAGTCTAGTTAGCCTCTGAATTTATGCCAAAGGACATTGGCCGTTAAAAGGAACTGACCTCTAACCAGAACTCTAGATAGAGATTGTGAACATGTGCTTATGAACTAATGAGAACTCTTACAGATCGTACATGAATGTGATGTGACTTTTGTTCCCATGTAGTTGGTGTCTGCTCATGGTATGAAATTACTAATTAATTATTTTAAGTCGTCAAAATCACAGTCTTATCAACTGTCGTATTCGGAGTTGAGTTAAATGCTATTTATCTTCAACTGATCATGACCAGTGATGATTAATGTCTTAACACGCTGCATCTCACACTGCCAATATAATCAATAAGACAAGAGACTAATACAGGTCAGTCAAGGGTCGAATATTTAATATGAAACATGTTCAGCACAGAATGTATCACAAGGGTTAAAGCAGACATTATCGATACCAACGGACAGTATTACGGAATCCTACAAAAGTGATAAGAACCCGAGGGACTTTGACTATAAACTGAATACGCATATAATAACTTGGTCATCCACAAATACTAGAAGTCATCGAAGCACCCAGAATATACTGGGGTCCCGGAAGAGCGCGTAACACACACACACACCCCACCCCCCCCCCCCCCCCGGCACTTTTCATTTCTGAAGGGAAAAGTCTTGTCAGGCAGCAATCTCCAAAACAATCCAGTTTCATCAGCATTAAACACATCAACGGAATTATACCTACTCATGGCTGGTTTTAGCACCTCCTCCGTCCATGACTCGGTAGTCATTTCATTAACAGAATGCCTTTCCCCACCCCAGGAGCCATTTGTAACCTAAAAAATTCCCACCTCATCTGGGGATCGAACCATAGACTACTGCGCTAGGAAGCCAGTGCACTAACCACTATGCTACCGCGGCTTTGTAAGTAATGTGCCGTTTTTTTAAACAACCCAACCAGCCAGGACTACATTTCCAGCCAGTCCGACCTTCCAGAAGTGCTAACTCTTCTGCCTTTGCAGTTAATATAGGTCCATTTACAGGAACATTTGCTGATCTCGCCATGGTGAACCATTTTAGGAGCACCGTGTCAACCACATCACACGTCGCTTTTCGGTTCTTCATTCTGTGACAATCAACTTGTCCACCATAAAACATTTTTCTGTACCGATCCTTATTTTTTATGATTCCTGAAAGCGTTGATTTTGGAATGTCGAATTCCTTTGCTATTTCCATTTTCTTTTTGTCACTATTTTCCACTTCTTGTACTAGCTCAATCTTTCTTTTCAAAGAAATGGATTTTAACTTTCCAGCCATTTTTAGAGGGGAAATAACTCAAATTCTAACACTGACGAAGCGCGCAATTTCCGAAAATAGCCGAAAAGTTGTACAAATGTCCGGGTACTGTATTTGAAAAAAAAGTTCGCCTTAAGCAGATCAAATTATATAGTCGGGACACGTTTAATCGTTCGGCATATCCGAAAATTCGTGATAAACGGATTCCGCTTAACCGGACATTTTTTACGAAGACAAAGAAGAAAAATTGCTGGGGATAAACAAATTGTTCTTCACAACAGAAATTCGCCACATCCGAGATCGCCTTAAGCGGTTTGCACTGTATAGTGCAATGTTCCATTGGTCAACAAGTGAAGAAGTCAGTTAATAGGTTTGCAGTAACCTCACAAGGTACCTGCATTTGCCATGTTGTTAGGTGACAGTGAGTCTTTTACACAACGTGATAACACATCTGCGACCACGTTTTGACTGCCCTTGATGGCTCGAATGTCATATTCGTAGGGTTGGAGTGCAAGTGATGCTCTGGCAGCCTTCTCAGTACGAAACTTTGCAGTTTTCAGATAGGACAAGGCCCTCTGATCTGTCTCCAAGACAAATTTTGCACCAATGAGGTAGCGTTATAGTTTAGAAAAACAATATACCACAGCGAGCAACTCTCGCTCTACAATAGGGTATTTTTTTTCCGTGGGTGTCAATTTACGACTGGCATACAGAATTGGATGTAGACAATCATCGAATTCCTGCATAAGTGTACCGCCGATTCCCGACCCAGAGGCGTCGACTCAAAGGATAAAAGGAAATCGAGTATCAGGCTGGCTGTATACCGCTCCACCTATGTCCCAGTCTTGACATATGGATGCGAGTCATGGGCAATGACTACAACCCACAAAAGCCAGATTCAAACCTCAGAAATGAGGTATCTGAGGAAGGTGGTTGAAGTAACAAGAGACATGGTCCGCAACCAGACGATATGTCAAGGCCTAAAATCCCACCCGCTGCAGACCCAAATAGAACAGTCCCAACTAAGATGGTTTGGCCATGTCTGCAGAATGGGAGAAGATCGGCTACCACGACAAGCATGGGAAACAAAGAGTCAGGGATCCAGACCTCCAGGACGACCCAGAGTCCGCTGGGAGGACAATATTAGACAATCTTTGAAGGACCGAGGACTAGAATGGAACCAGGCCAGGAAGAAGACAGCCGATAAGATAGTCTGGCGCTCTCTCTTCCAAACCTCTACACCTCACGGTAGAAGAGGAACGACTAAGTAAGTAAGAGTATCAGGCAATCCTAAAATTGGTGATATTGAAAAATAAGTCTTTAATAAATTTAATGATACATCACATGAATGTGACCAAACAATCTTATTTGGAGAGTTCTTTCTTAATAACGAAGACAGAACTGAAGTAATTTCTGAAACGTTAGGTAAGAATTTCCTATAGAATCCTATAAGACCTAAAAGACTGCGAACCTGTTTTTTCTTTTAGGAATTTCGAGATTCAAGATCCTGGAGATAGTGGAATCCTCAGGCTTAAAACCGCCTCCTACTTTATGACCAAGAAAAGAAATTTCTGTGAATCCTATTTTAGTTTTCGAAGGTCTAGCACTCAGTAAGATGATGGAGACGAAGAGTAGTCAACAAAGACTGAATTCCAAGAACATATTTTTCCCAAGATTGATGGAAAAGGCAAATATCATCAATATAGGTAATTATGTCATCACGATTAGAGAAAATTTATCGCATCATACGAACAAAAGTCGCAGGAGTGTTAACGAGACCAAAAGACAAAATTAAATTGCAACAGTCCCAAAGGTGTAGCAAAAGCAGTACAATATACGGTTTTGCTCTGTCCGACAAGGACTTGCCAATAACCTTTAGACAAATCAAATTTACTGAAAAAAGTAGCTGTAGATAGTCTATCCAATAGAGAAACTAACAAAGTCAGAGGTTCAGCATAGAAAATAGCATTTAAATAGTCAAAGTATAGTTTCAAGATGTTTGCATTCTACATAACAATGACCATTAAAATGTACAACATTATTAGCCTCATCATAAGTACTTACTTACTTAGTCGTTCCTCTTCTACCGTGAGGTGTAGAGGTTTGGAAGAGAGAGCGCCAGACTATCCTATCGGCTGTCTTCTTTCTGGCCTGGTTCCATTCTAGTCCTCGGTCCTTCAAAGATTGTCTAATGTTGTCCTCCCAGCGGACTCTGGGTCGTCCTGGAGGTCTGGATCCCTGGCTCTTTGTTTCCCATGCTTGTCGTGGTAGCCGATCTTCTCCCATTCTGCAGACATGGCCAAACCATCTTAGTTGGGACTGTTCTATTTGGGTCTGCAGCGGGTAGGATTTTAGGCCTTGACGTATCGTCTGGTTGCAGACCATGTCTCTTCTTGTTACTTCAACCACCTTCCTCGCATCCATATGTCAAGACTGGGACATAGGTGGACTCATCATAAGTACCTATGGGAAACAAGACCTCCGGCACATGAGTAGTGGGAAGAAAACATTCATGTCCCTGTATAGGAACAAGTATGAAGTTATTATGTTCTGTAAATGGTGTAACACGACCTGTAGCACCTGAAGAAAGAAATAATATTGTTAAAACCGCCACATCACCCAATGTAGTGACTAGCACATACCACATGAAATCATGGTATGTCAGCATCTGAAAGAAAAAAGCTGAAGTAATATTAATATCCATGAAGTTCCTACATGAAAAGGAAGAATCATATAGTAAAAAGACAATGGAAAAAAGGAAAACAAACAGCCAAATATACAGTTTTGACAGAAAAGTATACGACCAAACTAAACTTGACATCTGATTAACCTCGGCATCAACAATGCCAGGTATCACATCACCAATGATGGATGTGGTTGGTCCCATATCAGCAACATTGTCATCAACAATGTCAGGTATCACATCATCCATGATGGATGTGGTTGGTCCCATATCAGCAACATTGTCATCAACAATGCCAGGTATCACATCATCCATGATGGATGTGGTTGGTCCCATATCAGCAACATTGTCATCAACAATGCCAGGTATCACATCATCCATGATGGATGTGGTTGGTCCCATATCAGCAACATTGTCATCAACAATGCCAGGTATCACATCATCCATGATGGATGTGGTTGGTCCCATATCAGCAACATTGTCATCAACAATGCCAGGTATCACATCACCAATGATGGATGTGGTTGGTCCCATATCAGCAACATTGTCATCAACAATGCTAGGTATCACATCATCCATGATGGATGTGGTTGGTCCCATATCAGCAGCAACCAGTGATGTACTCAAGTCAAAATAGACATCTGATGATTTCTCAATAGTTTGGAAATCATCAAGGGACTCCTCAATGATGGGAGGAAGAAATTTTGTATTATCACCATCACTCAAAACTGTGTCACTCTGAGTCTGATCATGTGACCGTGCATGCACATGCCTAAGAGCCTGTGCTCTGGTGGTATCAACCCCTGGCAGTATATACATGTTGTTGTTCCCACCTCAAAATATCATCATTAGTGCATTCATGAAGCCCAGGCATATTCCCTAAAATCATCCCAGCGACTGGTTTTGACAACAGACATACTAGAGTCCTGCTTGTAAAATAAGGGGTATCTAAAAATACTTCTGCAGTTGGATAATATTCAACTGTGCCCCCGATTGTAATGCACTGGACTTCTTCGCCTGTGTAATCAGCAGGGTCCACTAATGACCTTCGAACCCCCACAGTCACGGAACCAGTGTCCCTGAGCACTGAAACAAGTTGATTGTTAACAAAACCCTTATCGAATACCACTGATCCTGTCCCATTATAAGAAGACATCACTGGCAAAGGGTGTCCACACCGGAGCCTATGAACTCCCTCTGGCTGAAACAAAGAATTACATTCAGAACAATCAGTACTATTGGATAAGTCCACACCACATGCATTTGCAGGAGAAACAACATTGGTATTTTGGACTGTATTATTGTCACTTTGATGCACAACTGCATTGGAACGTTCAGGATTTCTAGAACGTCGAAAGTTATTGTTCTGTTGAGAACCTCTGTCGTTGTAATTATTTACATTGTTTCCATAAAATGACCTTTGGCCTCTGTTTGACTGGAAATTATATCCACCTCTGTTCCAATCCCTGCTAGGTCTGAAAGATGATTGCCATCATTCAAGTTCTTTCCATGTCATACACATTTGAGTTGAAGATTCTTATTTTCGTGTTGGATCCTATTTCTCTTGATCTCCATATATTTCCCAATGCAATGAAAGCTCCTCTTGCCTTTTGTATTCTTATTTTGATATCGCTGTCTGTCCCTCCAACTTTGTCTATATTACTGCCAAGATAGTATATGATTCTACATCTTGTATTGGTGTTTCTTCAAGTTCAACCCTATTATCATTACCTGCATTTATTCGCATTATTTTTGTCTTTTCCCTGTGTATTTTCAGACCATCCATCATCATATGAATGAAAATTTCTTTGAGATTGTTGTGACTTATTATTAAAATTATACCTCCCTCTGAAAGATCCAGTATTATTATCTCTATGTAATCGAAAATTTATGTCCATGCTATATGATCTTTGTCTGGGGGGATTGGACATCATAGTTCTAGCTGATGCCACTGGCAATGAATCCTTTATGTTATTCCTGCTAAGATTTCTTCCAGGATGTGCAATTTGGTATTGTCGTCCAAGATTTTCTACAGCAGCCAACGTTTCAGGCTTTCTCTCCTGCAAAAAGGACAAAAAGTCACCACTGACTGAAGACAGCACTTTGTCTCTTAAAATTAAGTCAGCCAGCCCATCAAAAGTTTTATCAATTTTTGACAAATCAACCCATCTAAAAAAGCAAAGCTTAATTGATGAAACAAATTCAGCAAAATCCTTAGCTGAATCAGGCAACAATGATTTCAGTTTCAATCTGTAACCATTTTTCTCCAGTTGATACTTTTTTAGCAGTAAAGTCTTCACAGCATCATAATCATTTCTAGTATGATCATCCATGGTGCAGACTGAAGTAAGAGCCTACCCACCAATAAACTCATCAACCTGCTAGGCCATGTAGCTCTATCAATCTTAAACTCCTGGCAACATGTCTCACATCTATTTAAAAAGCATGAAATATCGTCTATATTAGGATTAAATTTGGGCAAATTTAGCTTAAAAGTAGAGGCATGGTCTTTTTTTCCAGCCTCCTCACCTGCTGGCTTAGCCTGTTTATGTTGAAATCTTAATTTTTCCAACTCAATTTCTGCCATTCTTTGAGCATAGGCCAATTCTGCTTGAGCATGTGCTAATTTTTTCTCCTCAAGTTCTTATTGTGCCTTTATTTCTGCTTGAGCATGTGCATGTGCCAATTTTTTTTCCTCAAGTGCCAATTCTTCCTGTCTTCTCTTCTCAGCTAATTCTTCCTCTCTCTTCTTCTCAGCTAATTCTTCCTCTCTCTTCTCTTTATCAAAGAGCCTCTGTTCTCTTGCCACATCTTGTAATCTCTTTATTTCTTTTGCATGCTCAGTGGATGCAAATGTTTTTAAAGCCTCACTCTCCAAACCATAGTCTTTTCCAATCTTATTAAAATACTCCAAGGTAGCCATAATTCACTATTATTGTGACTCCAAATTGTCCAATAATAATTCAAATAATATATATGTATATATTTAATAAGTGAGCAATATTAGCAACAATCATTCCACCACTCAAGATCAATCAGCTGCATGAAATTATAGATGTTATTTTAGGAGCAAAAAAAAAAAAATAGAAATACCAACAAGATTACAGTATAACAGTAGAAAGAGCCAACCCAAGAAAATACTAATGAATAAACCAAGGCAGAAATTTATGAATTGTAGAAAAATGAAAAAAAATTTGGCTCTACCACACTTATGACAATACAACAAGCACAATTTCACAACATATATTACATCTAATAACTGAGGGATAGCAAGATTAGATGAACAAATTTACAAACAATAATGGAGAATAAACCAAATAAAATACAATTAACTTGACAACAAATTCAAAATTACAAAACCTTCACAACTAGACAAATAATGAATCTGGTTAATTCACTCAAGGCAGTAACACACAGCTATGTTTGCCGGCCCCTTAAGTTGAAAAAATCAGATGCAAAAACTAAAGAATGCCTACGAATTCACGACCGTCAATGAGGTATAGTGACTTCATAGGTGCCACCAACCAACCCGCCTATCACACAAACATGTAGATACAGATATACATATAACATGTAAAAGAAAGAACCCTGTCAAAAGAGATTCTTCAAGCCTCACACTGCATGAATCAATAAATCTACTTATCTGATCTATCATGCAAAAAATCCTCCTGGCATCAGCCTCTTCCTCAGGAAACGACGATCCAAATTCAGTGCAGTGAATAGGATTAGACCTCGAACTCCGGCCTGCAGCCGACCGACACCGCCATCTTGAAAAATATTCTGTACATGCAAAAAATGTAGTCCACCGACTTGAAACATTTTTAAAACATCACTTGAAGATACACTTAAACAGTTCCAGATCCCGGCTTGAGGCTCCCATTTTCAGCTGTTACGTGTCTTTTATATTATTACAGTTAATATGTAGTGATAGGATGGTTCCTGTCGCCAAGTTCACTTCTAGGGTAGTAGACGTATCAGACACCGAAACAAGCCAACATCACTCAGAATTATTTGAACCACAATGGACGAAGTGGACGGTATACATTTTTATTAATACTTCACGCTGCTCCAAATTCAATACAGTTCAGGCCAATATACAAATGGCATATAATATCCCAAGAAGCAATAAATAATTTGTGTCATCTCTCGGTTAAAATAGGTCTCCAAATAAATGCCTCTAAAACTAAAGCTATGAACTTTTCTAACGAGACCTTTGATATCATCTTGAACGGGGAAAAACTACAGAAAGTTGAAAGTTTCAATTATTTAGGCAGTAAAATGACTCAGGATGGTGACACAACAAGAGAAATCCATACTAGAATTGCTTTGGCAGCTAGCGCCTTCAATAGATTATCTAACATTTGGAAATTACGATCATTGAATATACATACCAAGCTTCGTCTGTTTAATTCAAATGTTATCTCAGTGTTAACATACGGCTGTGAGAGTTGGAAAATAACAAAATCATTGGAGAACAAGCTGAATACATTCGAGAACAAATGTCTTAGAAAACTCATGAACATCAGTTGGAAAGAATTCAAGACTAATCGACAAATAAGAGAAGACTCTAGGCAGAAATATGTCTCCGACTATATAAGGAAAAGACGATGGTCATATATCGGTCATGTCCTACGAATGCAAAACAACAGAATACCACTACAGGCGCTCACTTGGGTTCCTGAGGGTAAGAGGAAAAAAGGAAGACCAAAAGAAACACTCAGAAGAACAATAATAAGAGAAGGAAGAACGTTGGGCCTAAATAATGTGCAAGAGCTAAGAGGAGTGGCGTCACAACGAACAACCTGGAGAGCACTGGTTTCTGCCTTATGCGCCGTGTTTGGTGCTTAAAGAATTTATTATTATTATTATTATATAATATGCAGTCGTCGATATAACGCTAGGCAGTCCGTTCATGTCTGGAACGCTGTCCTTTTCATTCTCAATATTTTAAATATATATTCACACTCGACACTGAGAAGCTATACTCCCTGTAAATGCAGATAACTAGATACACCTCACAGAAGATCTTGATGTATTAGTGATGGAATAACACAGGGATATATACTGAAATTCAGTAGCTCAAACACATGCGTCCACTTGCCATGACACACAATGGAATAATACCTACAGCAGACGATCCCTTAACTTCTGCTTTTTTAGTTTCACGTCTGCCACACAACTATATCGGCATGACGTCACTTCCTGTATTAATAAGTGACTCCGTATAAAATAAACAAACAAGGAGCCCTGTTGAGCTACCTATTATACCGACACAATCGTTATGAATTTTAATCATAACAAACAGTCTGTAGCTCACCTGTGCAAATTTCAGCTCCCCACCACACTTCACGGCATCAGTGGAATGAGAAAGTACTGTAGTAAGTAAGAAACATGAGATTTTGACTGATGGATAAAAAGAATGGAAACAAATGGTAAAATATATATTGAAAATGGTTTCCCAATAACAAAGGAATAGCCACAGGAAGCAAGCATATACTAAGTCAGATTTATATCATTTATTTTACCCAAAAAATTGCCAGCAGTTGGCTTTGTACTACACCAGACATTCTATAATTGTTGTCAGTTCAATCAGGTTTTTGAGAAAAGTATATATGACAGTTGTGCCCAACCATCAACCAGTACAACAATGCTACGCCAGACATTCTATAATTGTGGTCAGTTCAATCAGGTTTTTGAGAAAAGTATATATGACAGTTGTGCCCAACCTTACAACAATACTACACCAGACATTCTATAATTGTGGTCAGTTCAGTCAGTTTTTTTTTATAGAAAAGTATATACGACAGTTGTGCCCAACCACCAACCAGTACAACAATACTACACCAGACATTCTATAATTGTGGTCAGTTCAGTCAGGTTTTTGAGAACAGTATATATGACAGTTGTGACCAACACCAACCAGTACAACAATACTACACCAGACATTCTATAATTGTGGTCAGTTCAGTCAGGTTTTTGAGAACAGTATATATGACAGTTGTGACCAACACCAACCAGTACAACAATACTACACCAGACATTCTATAATTGTGGTCAGTTCAGTCAGGTTTTTGAGAACAGTATATATGACAGTTGTGACCAACACCAACCAGTACAACAGTACTACACCAGACATTCTATAATTGTGGTCAGTTCAGTCAGGTTTTTGAGAACAGTATATATGACAGTTGTGACCAACCACCAACCAGTCCAACAATACTACACCAGACATTCTATAATTGTGGTCAGTTCAGTCAGGTTTTTTAGAACAGTATATATGACAGTTGTGCCCAACCACCAACCAGTACAACAATACTACACCAGACATTCTATAATTGTGGTCAGTTCAGTCAGGCTTTTGAGAACAGTATATATGACAGTTGTGACCAACACCAACCAGTACAACAATACTACACCAGACATTCTATAATTGTGGTCAGTTCAGTCAGGTTTTTGAGAAAAGTATATATGACAGTTGTGCCCAACCTTACAACAATACTACACCAGACATTCTATAATTGTGGTCAGTTCAGTCAGTTTTTTTTTTTAGAAAAGTATATACGACAGTTGTGCCCAACCAGTACAACAATACTACACCAGACATTCTATAATTGTGGTCAGTTCAGTCAGGTTTTTGAGAACAGTATATATGACAGTTGTGCCCAACCACCAACCAGTACAACAATACTACACTAGACATTCTTTAATTGTAGTCAGTTCAGTCAGGTTTTTGAGAACAGTATATATGACAGTTGTGCCCAACCACCAACCAGTACAACAATACTACACCAGACATTCTATAATTGTGGTCAGTTCAGTCAGGTTTTTGAAAACAGTATATATGACAGTTGTACCCAACCACCAACCAGTACAACAATACTACACCAGACATTCTATAATTGTGGTCAGTTCAGTCAGGTTTTTGAGAAAAGTATATACGGCAGTTGTGACCAACCAGTACAACAATACTACACCAGACATTCTATAATTGTGGTCAGTTCAGTCAGGTTTTTGAGAACAGTATATATGACAGTTGTGCCCAACACCAACCTGTACAACAATACTACACCAGACATTCTATAATTGTGTTCAGTTCAGTCAGGTTTTTGAGAAAAGTATACAGTATATGACAGTTGTGCCCAACCTTACAACAATACTACACCAGACATTTTATAATTGTAGTCAGTTCAGTCAGGTTTTTGAGAACAGTATATATGACAGTTGTGCCCAACCTTACAACAATACTACACCAGACATTCTATAATTGTGGTCAGTTCAGTCAGGTTTTTGAGAACAGTATATATGACAGTTGTGCCCAACCACCAACCAGTACAACAATACTACACCAGACATTCTATAATTGTGGTCAGTTCAGTCAGGTTTTTGAGAACAGTATATATGACAGTTGTGCCCAACACCAACCTGTACAACAATACTACACCAGACATTCTATAATTGTGGTCAGTTCAGTCAGGTTTTTGAGAACAGTATATATGACAGTTGTGCCCAACACCAACCAGTACAACAATACTAGAGCATTGTATACATGAGGAAACTTTTTTGTTTTAAATAGATTTTTATTGAAATATAGTGGTTAGAGCATTTGATTCTAGAGGCAATAGAACTAGGTTCAAAACCAGGTGTAAATGGGTGGGTATCTGACTGCTTTTCACTAAGGGAAGGCAAAGGTAGTGAGGAAGGGAACTGGTTACCCCCACGTCATATAGGTGCGACCTAGTATAAGTAAGGTCTTGAACACTTCACTCCCCCTATGGCAGTATCTGATATATGAATATGGGTCATGTTTTTGAAAAAAACTGAAACTCTTTGTTCCAGCAGATTACAGAAAATGCTAAAATTGAAAAATGCAGTGAAATAGTTTACCCCCATCTGTCTTAAACTTTCACAACTGTAGTGCATTACACTGTCTGTCGTACTGCTGGAAATTAATCATTTTTAAAGAGACACATCAATGTTTAATCTAAACGTGAGGTCCATCAGTTATATGTTGGCGCTTGCTCACAAATGTACTTTTTGATCATCATCGTTGTCATTCAATCTCTTTTAACCACATGGATTTCTCTCATCATGTTGGCATTAAGAGTCAGGCTTCTGTCATTGCCATCTTTCTTTCTCACAGGTTGGTGGCCCCTGTTGAGCCTTGCGGGTCCAGTGTTCCTTCTGCCTAATGGAAATCCTCAGATAAAAACTACTTGCATGATTAATATGTGTGATTTTTTAAAACTTACTGAATACGTTGTGCTGAATGTAGTTCACAGCTGGGCTGCGATATCTGCGCTTTTCAGGCTTGCAGATATGATTTAAGCACACATTTTTATTCAGGTTTGCTTTCATTAGCCTTTTGTGATCCGCAGCCACACCTACAAGGCAGTATGTGGTTTGAAATAAACGTTTTCCTTTTCCTAGGTGAGTTGCACCCACGGCATACGAGCATTGTCTACCTAGATAATTTGGGTTTTATGATGCCAGAGACCCACCCTCACCCCTATTTCTATTTGTTAAAAGTCCCAAAACGGGTAGGCCCAGAGCTGGGCTTTTGGTCTCAGAGGCTAAATGCTGCGCTCACATTTTAACGGAATTGAGAGCTCATATTGAGTATAGATTGGGTTATGAAGACATCAACCTCAGCCAACAGAAATGGAATCCAGTGGACTCTGACTAAACAGCTTGACGATGTAGACCAAGAAGCACATGGAGAAGAGAACTGGAAACAGAGGTGAAAATGATGAGGAGAACGGGGAAAGAACTTGAGATGATGGCACGTGACAGGAGGACTTGGCATGTGTTTGTTGAAGGCCTATCCTCGTTTGGGAGTGGAGGGTTATGAATATAGTGATGCTTCTGATTTTTGTTTTTGCCTTCAGCCTTGCGAGATTAAACAGATGGCCATCTGACCTAGTCTTCTTCTTTGATCCTTAGCTGCCGACCGTCAAAGCAGTCAGTGGCCATCACGCCTAGTGGCGTCTTGTAGGGCAACAACAAATTGATTCCACTTTGTTCGGTCGGTGGCCATCCTTCGTACAGTGCCCCAACTCTGGTTCATTCTTTGCATCTCAGCCTCCACAGTCCTCCGCCAGGTTGTTTTTGGTCGGCCTCTCTTTCGTTTTCCTTCAGGGGTCCAAAGCATAGCGGTTCTTGTGATGGCATCGGGGTCTCTTCTGAGGACATGGCCAACCCAGCTCCAGCGTCTGCTTGCTATGATGGTGTGCATGTCCTCTTGCTTGCTCTGAGTAAGCAGATCTTGGTTGGTGATGGTATTCGGCCAAAAGATTCGGTGAATTTTTCTTAGGCATGTCGTGTGAAAAGAGGACAATTTCGACATTTCCTTCTCTAACTCTCCAGCATTCCGCACCATAGAGAAGCACAGAAAGCACACAGCTCTGATATAATCTTAATTTTGTGCTTGTGCTGTATTGAGAGGACTTACTGATGTTGTTTAGGCTAAAAAAAAGGCTGTTCTTGCCTTATTCATTCTGATGTTGATGTCTTTGCCTGCCCCGCCATCTGGTGTTACTATGCATCCTAGGTATGTGAAGGTGTCTGTCTGTACCAGTAGCTGATTCCTTACTGATATGGGCTCAGGGTTGCTCACATTGAGCGTCATGACCTCTGACTTCATTAAATTGATGTTCAAGCCCACCTGCTGGCTAAACTTATTAAGTCTATCCGTTTTTTCCTGGATGTGTTGATGTGAATGTGCTAGTAGTGCAATGTCATCTGCATATTCCAGATCTTCCAATGTAGAAAATGTAGTCCATCTTATTCCTCTTGGACTGCCCTCTGTTATCTGGCACATCACCCAGTCTATGACTGATAAAAATAGAGTGGTTGATAAGGGGCATCCCTGTCGTACTCCTGTCTTCATCTCAAAGGTTAGGTTGCTCTGCCCAACACTATTCGTAAAGTTGGTATAGATGCTTTTTATGATTGACACTATGCAGCTTGGAATTCCATAAGCCCTCAGTATTTTCCATAAACTGTCCCTATGTATGCTGTCAAAAGCCTTTTCAAAATCAACGAAATTAATGTACAGCTGTCTTTGCCATTCTGAGCACTGCTCTATAATGTTCCTGAGAGTGAATATATGATCTAAACATCTTCTGTTCTTTCTAAATCCTGCGTGTTCTTTCCTCAGTTTGTGGTCTACTGCTTTTGAAATTCTCTGTATAATTATCCTGCCTAGTATTTTGCTGGGAACTGAGAGAAGAGTGATTCCTCTCCAATAATTATTACAGTCTGCAAGATCTCCCTTCTTGGGCAATTTGACAATTATTCCTTTGTTCCACTCTGATGGTGTTGTCCCCGTTTTCCAGACTTGTGCAAATAGTGGTTCTAATAGTTCTGCTGCTAGCTCAAGGTCTGTCTTAAATAGCTCTGCATTTGAGTTATCATGGCCAGGAGCTTTTTCGTTCTTTAACCCTTTGATTGCTGTGATGATTTCTTCTTTTCGTGGAATGTCTGTATTTACATCTAGATCGTTTTCAGCCTCGGGAACATTCAATTGTGTCTCTGGTGGTTCCTTGTTCAGAGTTTCTCTGAAGTGCTCTGCCCATCTTGTTTCCTGTCCCTCTGCTGTCGTGATGAGATTTCCTTGCTTATCTCTTACTAATGTAGTATTGTTTGCATCTCGTTTTCCGCTGATGAATATAGTTATTTTGTATACTGTGCTTTGTTCATTTCTCAGTGCTGCCTCTTCTGCCTGTCTTGCAAGATCGTCTAGGAAATTCCTTTTGTTGGCTCGGGTTTGGCGTTTAACTTCCTTGTCCATCTGACTGTACTGTTCGCTATATAGTTGCTTTAACCTGGGGGACTTCGCTTCCTTTTTCAGCGAATCTGACCTAGTGTGAAGGCATATTCCTTCAGTTGCATCTCTGAATGCATGTTTCAAGAATAAGGCAAAGGAGATCCCGAAGAGGGATGGAGCCAGAACACAGCCTTGTTTAACGCTGCTGCGTATGTTAAAGGGTTGTGATGTGCTTCCAGCATACTAGACTAATCGCTTCATGTCTTCATGGAATGACTTTATCATTTCCAGCAATTTAGCAGGGCAACCTATTTTTTCAGGAGGATTTTGAAGAGTCCATACCTACTAACCAGGTCAAATGCCTTTGTGAGGTCTATAAAAGCGATATATAAAGGTCTTTTCTGAACGAGCCAGAACAACATACAGCCACGTCAAGGCACTAACGAAACTACCAACGTCCTTTTCAAGACGCCACTATTCCAGAAAAGATCGCATTATCGTCAAAATGACACGAAATAAACCACACGCCAAAAAGAGGAAGGTTTACACCAGCCCACCAGCGCAGAACAGCCTGGGGAATCACAAAACCACAACCAACAAAGACAGACAGCCAGAGAGCAAGACTGCCCCAAGTACTCGTGCCGGGACCGGTCCTTCTCCAACTCTTGACACGACGACGGAGTTTGCTGCTACGTGTGTCGACCCGACTGAGAGTCTGAGTGGCCCGACTCCTTGCGAGGCAGAGGAGAGGGCAGATGCAAACGGTTCTGACCTTGACGATAAAGACCCAGAACGCGAAGAAATATTGAGAGCGTTACGACAGCTGGAGCAGACGACGGAAAGATTAGAGAAAAGAAAACAGGAGCTTAGAACCATGTTGATACCACCACACGTACCCGACTCATCAGCAGAAACCCTGTCTACCACAGAGAAGCTGCACCAAACACCGTTGACACCACCACACGATGCCGAGATGACAGCCGACCCACCTGCAAGCGCTATGAAAGAGGTGATAGAGACAGCTCCTCGGCGCAGACAGGTACAAGAGGAAGATATTGCAGAGACCATTGTATATGCACTTCGAAGAATTGACGACGGAGACGAGTTCCTTGGGCTCGCTCTTCAAGAGGCGATAGTAGAAGTGGCCCCAGGAGTGCTGGACATCGAAACCACTGAGAAGCAAGCTACCATTCCTGGTCCTAAGGAAACAACAGCTGACAACTCAAGGGACCTGACGCAAGATATGACACCTTGTGACAAGGGGCAGGAACGAGATTTGAACCGGGACTGTAGAAGGAAACAAGGACCAAACACTAAAAAGACAAATAACACAGAAACGATACGGGAGAGGATCGTAAAGATCACCCAGACGTCAGGAAGTGAGGCCTCACTCAGGGCCCTACCCGACAACAAAGTGATCAACATCCTCGAGGTGATAACTGGAAGGAGAGGTATCGCTAAAGTAGGAAGGCACGAAAAGGGAGTCGTGCTTTCTCTCAACACCACAGACAAAACAACCTTGCTGATGATCGAACTGGAATCCGGTCCAAAAGAAGTCCAGTTGCCCAACCAAATAAAAGTGGTGGTGGAAAAATACAAGTCAACAAAGAAGCTAGTCATAAGACGGGTGGATACCAGATGTCCCACAAGCGAGGTCCACAGACACCTTCAAACTGAAAACGCAGATGTAAAAATCATGCAGGTCGAAAGGCTAAAAACCTGGGCCAAGAAAGACACCAATCTGATGATAGTAACGGTTGAAGGATCGACAAGACCCGAGAGACTGACGCTCCAAACAACAATTTTTTTTTTTTTAATTAATGTGTTTGCTACTTTTCTTTGTAGCACGCCACTTTCAACCATCTACCATGTACATGGAGTTGTTGGTTATATCAGGACGTGTTTCCTTTATTGTAATATGTTTCTGTTTGTATTTATTTTATACTATATTATCTCTAGTCGGTATTTTTCCTTTTGTAGTTATAGTTCAACATGGTTTTTAAAAGAAATTCCAAAATATGCTATTTTCTAAGTTAGTATGTTTTTAATTTTCACTGGATGGTTTCTTTGGTTAATCTGTATGTATCTGTGGCGAGTCTTTCACGAGTTTGGACTACTGACTCAAATCCTTATTTGTTTTTTATATGTTAGCTTTAGTTTTTGTAATATAGTGTTTTATTAACTTTTGCATTTCTGAAGGGGTCTTTGTGCCTATGAGATTTTCTACCCTCATTTCTACATTGTGGTTACTACAGTATGTCTTAATGTTTTGCCTCTGTTGGTCATATTTCTTGCAGTCCACCAGAAAGTGTCTAATTGTGTTTGGTTCTTGACACTCTTCACATGTGGGTTCCTCAATCATGAAATATCCAGTTCCAAGCTTGAGCCTCAGCAATTTTTTATTAATTGGTATTTTTAGTTCATCTTTTATTTTACATTTTTTGCTTGGTTTTTTAAGGATTTTATATGAGTGTCTTGCTTTTTTACTTTGGTCCCATGCTGTTATCCACTCTTTAGTTATTGCTTGAGCAATTAAGCTCTTAATTTCAAACTTCCCTAAGCCTACTTCAATTTTGTTATGGCTAGCTCTCCCCCCTTTGGCTTCTTTGTCTGCAAGCTCATTTCCTGCTATCCCCACATGTGATGGTATCCATGTTATTGTTGCACTGCATCCTATAGTTTGTAGATATGTATTAACCTGTAGTATTTCCTCTATAATATCTGGCCTGCTACATTCATTTCTGTTTCTGATAGCTAATACTGATGATAGGGAATCTGTGAGAATGGTTACTTTTTTTGGTGGATTTTCTGCAGCTATTTCTAAAGCTTTTAGGATTGCCACTAATTCTGCTGTAAAGATGGATGTATTACCTGTTACTTTGTATCTTTTATAAATTTTTAATTTTGGTATTGCTATTCCTGCTCCTAATTGTCCTTCTTCATCTTTTGACCCATCTGTATATATAGTTAGGCTATTATTTATATCAAAACAACAACCAAAAAGACAGAAGCCTATATCCCTCCGGTGATGCAGTGCTCAAACTGCCAGCGGTTTTCACACACAAAGAAAACATGCAGGAGAGACGCAGTCTGCCGATATTGCGCGGGAAACCACCAATATGGCGACTGCCCCAAGGCGAAGGAGGACCACAACTACAAAACCACTAACGCAAACCGTACCTGTGCAAACTGCCTCGGAAACCACGGGGCTAGGTACCGAGGCTGCCCGATGTTCCAAGAAACTAAGAACATACTGAAGGAAGCGATATCCAAAAACATCCCCTTCAGAGAGACAAAACACAAAGTGGCTGCGGATGCTGCAGAAAAACAGCGCATGATTGATAGACGACAGTTACACAAGCTGACCGCTGAAGTCAAAGAAATGAAACTACAGGTCGAAAACAGAAGCAAGCAGGCTCCCGAAGAACCAACCGACAGTGAAGACGTAAAAGATCTACAGAACGTCAGAGAAATGATGAAAGACATGAAAGAAATTCAGCAGCAGATAGAAGCAGATGTCAAGAAGCTGACAGAGCTGAATAAAGAAAACACAGAAATCCTCAAAAGAATCGAAGCAGAACGAAGAGCCGTAGAGGAAATGGCATCAAACACAAGAGCGACCAAAACAAACGAGCAAACAGACGAAGAAGTCATCGAGGAAACACTAGAAAAACTTCTCCCAGCAATAATAGAAAAAGCTCTATCACAAATACAGGGGAGCAGGAAGACACAACAAACAGAAGCGAGGAGGGCAAAAACTAACAAAGCCACACAGGCCAGATAGGGAGGCAGGATAGGAACACCATGAACACGCCACGACACCATAAACAGACAAGCAACGAAGAGTTATCCAGACAGTAAGCTAGTGGTCCTTTTTAGGACCAGTCCTTTTTAGGACTAAAAACAGGCTAGCACCGAAGAAAGTAAACACACAATATACCCCAATTATAACCAACTTTCAGGTTGAACAGGGTATTACAGCAACATAGTAGACGAAAACAACAACAACAACAACATCTTGATTTTTCCTGAAGCTGGCGGAGAGAAAAGATCATGTCTGTTGTTGATCTACCAGCTCGGAATCCACAATAGGACTCTGGATATATGCGTTCAGCTAACTTGTGTAGTCGCATTAAGATGGCTCTGGCAAAAACCTTACCAACAATACTAAGAAGAGAGATGCCTCTGTAGTTATTGCAATCACTTCTGTCTCCTTTATTTTTATGCAGTGTTATAATCTTGGCATCTCGCATGTCTTGAGGAATAGTTGTCTCTTCCCAGCACTGGCGCAGCACTCAATGCAGGGGATGTAATAGCGTGCTCTTACAGCATTTGATTAAATCAGGAGGAATACCATCACTGCCTGGTGCTTTGCCAGTGGCCAAGCTATCAATGGCCTTGCTGAGATCTTCTAATGTTGGTTCAGCATCCAGCTCCTCCATAGTTGGCAGACATTTGACAGCATCAAGGGCTGCAGGCGTGACGGTATTTTCTCTAGCGTAAAGCTCAGAGTAGTGCTCGACCCACCTCTCTATCTGGTTACCCTTATCGGTTAGCTTCTCTCCGCTGATGGTTTTTAGTGGTGCCGTCTTACTTTTTTGGGGACCAAGGGCTTTCTTTATACCGGCATACATTTGTCTAATGTTGCCTGTTTGCTTTCACTGAGCTGGAGCCAATAGTCATTTGCACAACGTCGAGCAGTTTGCTGAACTTTGCTTCTCGTAGCCTTCAGGATCCGTAGGGTTCTAGCACTCGGTGAACGTTTATAATCAATCGCAGCACTGCGCTTAGCTTCAATGACAGGTGTCATCACATCTGACGAAGCATCAAACCAGTCGTTTGACTTCGTTGTTTTCTTACCAAAGGTGGCAAGTGCAGTACTTTGAATGGTGTTCCGCAGGTACTCCTAGTTCTCTGTAACAGTATCACAATGCTGAGGGCTACTGAGCACTTTCTCGAAGGTCACGGTAAATTGAGCGATCATGACAGGATCTGACATCTTGCTGGTATCGATGCGTGGTTTCCCTTCATGTCTGACACGATGGAGTTTTCTTGATTTTGCAGCAAATCAAGGAGTGATCTGTATCACAGTCTGCACCGTGGTACGAGCGAGTGGAGAGCACAGACCCAAGAAGTTTCTGACGAGAATCAGATCCAACTGGTGCCAGTGCTTGGTTCGTGGCAGACAACTGGCTGTCGAACGTAAATGATGGAAAATTAGGTGGTGCTATTTTTGTTGACTTCAAAAAAGCATTTGACATGATTGATCACACTATCTTGGCTCAAAAGTTGGAAACCCTCAGAATAGGCCCTAATCCATTAAACATCATCAAATCATTCCTGGCAGATCGACAACAGTTAGTGCTTCACAACAACTCGACATCAGATTTCTCGAAGATAGATACAGGAGTACCGCAGGGCTCTATTCTTGGGCCCCTACTCTTCGCAATGTTCATCAACGACCTGCCACTACATCTAAAATATTCAACTTGTGACCTCTTTGCAGATGATTGTACTATCTACACTAGTGACAATGACTGCGTGGCACTTGAAATGACTCTTCAAAGCGATGTAGACAATCTAACAAAATGGAGTAATATGAATCGTATGCGAGTAAACACAGCAAAAACGAAATCTATGTTGATTACCACCAGACAGAAACTCCTAAGCTGCACCAAAAGATCGCTACAGCTACACGCGGAATCAATACAAATTGAACATGTAACAGAACACAAAGTTCTAGGGATCACGATTGACCAGCACTTAACGTGGAACTCCCATGTACGGAATTTAACCAAACACTTAGCTCAAAAGACGTACCAGCTAGCCAAAATAAAACACTTCTTAGACGCAGACACTAGATTATTATTCTACACCTCACATTTACAGACACATCTAGATTACTGCTCTACACTATGGGATTGTTGCCCCGCTTCCACCTCGAAGAGACTGCACTCCCTGCAAAAGAAAGTAGTACGTCTGATCACCGATAATCGCACGACACCACACACAAGGACAGGAAAAGAACCCAAAATACTGTCGCTAAAAAAACGTCTTCTCTATACAACAAAGCCAAGCTGACTCACACAATTCTATCTAACAATGCCCCGTCGTACCTACGATCATTGTTTCAAACCAGTAGAAGAGAGGGACAACAATTACATCAGTTACTTCTGCCCAAATCTAGGATCGACCTGTTCAAAAAGAGTCTAGCCTACTCTGGTGCCTACTTATGGAACAGCCTTCCACGCCACCTAAAAAAGCATACCTACACAATATTCTTTTAACAAAGCACTTTTCAAATACTTCCTCAACACTGATTATCTACCCCCATAGAAACAGCATTTGCCTGTCAACATCTCATCCATAGGTCAACATTTCTTTTCCTCCTCCGCTCGTTTTTTTGTGAATAATTTGTTCTATATCCATGTAATATTATTATTATATTCACTTTAAAATATTATTATAGCCTATAATGTAATGTATGTGAGAATGTACCCACATAATACTGTACTTTAGAAATGTGAGTCGTGAGAATGTACCCGCATACCACTGCACTTTAGAAATGTGAAATTTTTTTTTTTTTACTGCTCAAAGACTTTTCCTGCCACAGAAGTGCGTAAGAAAGCGTTATTATTATTATTTCATTTTCCACCAAGAATGTATGGACATAAGCGAGAATGTGTTTATGTAATTTTTGTATTGATGATTGATGACACATTAAAAAATACAGATTAATTGTAGACGGTTTGACCGCATGAGTGAGTGTCGGTATACAGAATTTATTTATTTTTATTTATTGTTTTATTTATTTTATTTTATTATTACTTTTTTCCCCCAATTACTAGCTTGTTTGTTTCAAAAAAAAAAAACCTCATTAAAAAAAAAATATGATTGCATAATGTAAATGAATGCTGTTAAGGTAACTTTGTAATGTTGCATGCCTTTAAATTAATGCTTAAAGCATCATGTGGGAATGAAAGGATATAGTATTGTGACGAAAGTACTGAGATTCTGTCTTTCAAATGGCCCATGTCTTTTTCTCCTTGCATTTTTGTTCACTATTTCTAGGAGGGATTACAGAAAAATTCTTCCCCATGTGTCTTCTCCTTCTATTTATTTACGTTTTTCAGAGAGATTACGGTGGAGTTTCATCTCATCTACATCTATGTTCCTTCTCTATGACTAGTAGTCTTGTTTAGTGTTGGGGCGTAGGGAACTGTTGCATTATTATTCTAGACGAAGGACTTTAGAGCCTAGATCAGATTGGCACCAGTTTTAGTCTTTTTAAAGATAGGGCAGGTGGCCCTAGACGCATTTTTCGGGAGTTAAATTATTTGCGGCCATTTTTGCTTCAATTTAGCAGTATAGGGCTGGGACTAATTCCCGTTTCTTTGTCTAAAACCCATGCACGTTGCATCAGAATGATCTAAGGTTCTGATTGGCTGAGAGCTAACTGCAGTTGAAATGCAGAGCTCCCATTGGCTTAGAACCACGCCGCGCATATGACGTCATGAAGTCGGCGCGTGGGGGTCCTGATAATAAATACGCCCGAATTTCATAAGTTCGGTCTCTAAAAATTAATTGCCAAGCCGCGTTCCTGATTCAAATTATCGATTGCCTTCAGTGGGAAAATTCGAAATTTGGTAAGCAGAATTTTCGTGGTAACTTTATTTAATTTTGTCTAAGCCTAGGCCGATCAGTAAAGTTTCTTGGGAAGTTTTAGTTTAATTTAATTCTTAACTCCAGAGCCATCAATACTATCCTGGTGATAAGACTTGAGAGACCTAATAGGTCCAGTTAATTTCCTTATTGAAGGAATAGCGTTGTCTAGATGGTTTAGATGTTGCGAGGTTACGGCCATGCTTGGATTTATTTCAAAAACAGGTCTGCAGAGAAACTCGCATCTGCGAATTTTATTTATTTATAGAATAGTCGGGAGCGTGTGTAATGTGTATTTTCATTTGTGATTTTATTGAGAATGTAATGCTGCAAGTTATTTATATTATAGTACACTTCTAAAGGTGGACGAGGGGAGAAGAGGTGGAATTTGTAAAGCACGTGGGCGCGTTGGTTACGGTATATTTATTGATACGATGTTCAGAGGGACGAGGGGGAGAGAAGCACGTGGTCATAAAATTGTAACCACGTGTTTGTAACTACTGAGATTTAATTGATAACTGTCACAGTGTGATGAACACAGCTGTGGACTGGCAGTGCTCCGCTGGGGGCGGGTACATAATGTCAGTCGGGTATGAGACGTGTTCTCATACACATAACTTAACAACAGAGACTGCGAGGTCAGCAGGTCAGAGGTGAACGCAAGGGGCGTTCTGATTGGGGCAGTGAAGAAGAGATTGAGAGAGAGCGGGGAGATTGTTGGTCATGATGGCGGACGTGAACTGTCGAGGGCAGGTTGATATTTATTTGTGACAATATAATGCACTTTGTTATCAGGGATTTTCACCAATGTGTTACACTTCACGGACTATGTATATTGTTGTATCTTTGTGGTGACAAGTATTTAAATACATAAGTCAGAGTTGGGAATACTGATAGTGTTGGTTATTCCTTGAATGTGTTTGACTCCACCCCTCTCTCTCTCTCTCGTGTGTAGTATTTCGAGGACTAAGGCATAGGTGTATTTAATACAAAATACTCTGTGTCAGCTGGGGGCTCGTCCGGGATTTGAACCCGGGACCTCTCGCATCAAAGTTCTACCACAAAAGTATGCTAGCCCGTCGTCAGCACAAAGTGAGGTTTTGTCAGCTCCACTCCAATAACACCGTTTGCACAGGTGTAATGCAGCCTTCTACGTGAGAAAAAGTTCAATACAGATTGTGATGATGGACTGCAATGTTTTGTATAAGGCAACGATCGTAACGTAAATCTGGTACTGTTCAGCTTCTGGCCACTTCCGTAACAACTGTGTGTAAAATGTTGATACTGTAATGCATCAGTTCCAGTGTTGGCATGCACACAGTTCCACAAGAAGACTCAACCACTTAATTTCCACAGGTACATCGTCTCCTGAGCCAGTAAACACTGTATAGTGGCAACACTGTCCCACTGTTGGCTTTCAAACGGCGCTGCAGCGGCCTGTAGTTTTGATCACTCATACGCTGAAATGAATGCTACCAAGGCTACCATCCACTTGTTCGTACAGCATGAGTTAGCAGCAACATCTTCATCATCTCAGCTTGGCCGACAATCCTATATACCTGAAACCGACCCTGCTACCATTTGGTTCACCCTGCAGACGTTGGCCGACAACGGCGTCGTTTTCTTAACCAGAGCAGTGCTCAATGTCGCACTGACGTTTTGTTAGATCTGGCACTCTCGTACAACTGTTCATATCAGGCTAACCATCTTCATCGACAACCGTGAATTCCCAGCTGACACAACTGACAACTTTTGCCTATCATCTGAAGTTCCCTTCAACTTGCAAAGAGCCACAAATGTCCCTATGCGCTATTGCACATGTAACGTCACAGCGTACTGTTAATGATGAAAATCCCTGATAACAAAGTGCATTATATTGTCACAAATAAATATCAACCTGCCCTCGACAGTTCACGTTCGCCATCATGACCAACAATCTCCACCCCTCTCTCTCTCTCGTGTGTAGTATTTCGAGGACTAAGGCATAGGTGTATTTAATACAAAATACTCTGTGTCAATAACCATTATGTATAACTTTTGACGGCATATATATGCTAGCATCTAACAGGGTTATATGTTATTGATTGTGCATTATTGTTCTGTGAATTCAGAAGATGGGAGAAGTAATTTTAAAGGGAATTATTTTGTATTACATTTTGACTGTGATTACTATTATTGACGGGAAGTTTATGAATTCCTAGAGATAGAGTATTTTTGTGTTAATAATGTGCTGCATGAAGGGTCAGCGTAAGAAGTAGGCCACAGTACGACTGCCCAGACCGGGCCAGTGAAAATATTGTTGTTGCTGGGAGTTAGTCATGCAGAACCCTGGGTCAGACGGTCTGTGTGATTGTATTACCGGGAAATGTTTATTTTGGGGCTCAGGTAGAGACGGGGAGAGAGAGAAGAGAGGGGAGTTACGTGTTGAAGAGTAAGGAAGTTAATTGTTATTTGTACTAGAGTATTAACGTTTAAATAATTTGTGTCATCTCTCGGTTAAAATAGGTCTCCAAATAAATGCCTCTAAAACTAAAGCTATGAACTTTTCTAACGAGACCTTTGATATCATCTTGAACGGGGAAAAACTACAGAAAGTTGAAAGTTTCAATTATTTAGGCAGTAAAATGACTCAGGATGGTGACACAACAAGAGAAATCCATACTAGAATTGCTTTGGCAGCTAGCGCCTTCAATAGATTATCTAACATTTGGAAATTACGATCATTGAATATACATACCAAGCTTCGTCTGTTTAATTCAAATGTTATCTCAGTGTTAACATACGGCTGTGAGAGTTGGAAAATAACAAAATCATTGGAGAACAAGCTGAATACATTCGAGAACAAATGTCTTAGAAAACTCATGAACATCAGTTGGAAAGAATTCAAGACTAATCGACCAATAAGAGAAGACTCTAGGCAGAAATATGTCTCCGACTATATAAGGAAAAGACGATGGTCATATCTCGGTCATGTCCTACGAATGCAAAACAACAGAATACCACTACAGGCGCTCACTTGGGTTCCTGAGGGTAAGAGGAAAAAAGGAAGACCAAAAGAAACACTCAGAAGAACAATAATAAGAGAAGGAAGAACGTTGGGCCTAAATAATGTGCAAGAGCTAAGAGGAGTGGCGTCACAACGAACAACCTGGAGAGCACTGGTTTCTGCCTTATGCGCCGTGTTTGGTGCTTAAAGAATTTATTATTATTATTATTATTAACGTTTTGTTTAGCTGTTGTTTTTGCTTTTGTCTAAACAGCAGGTACCGGCTTTTGTGGGGAAGAGCAGAATTTTGATAATACAAAATTTCTCCCACGGCACAGTGGTGGCGTTCGCAGACACCCAAAGTCTCGCGTTAATTGCCAGTGGTGGAAGAGAGAAAGAAAAGACGTTTTCCCAGGCAGGGGAAGACATTTTCCAGCGACTAGGATTTTTATGGATAAATCCTGAGCTCTGACGCTTGTTACACACGCAGATTTGGCATGCTGCCAGCGTTGTGGTAATTTTATGTTCGCTTCGTCACGGCCATAATAACGCCGAAAGCCCATCGCCCAGTCATAGGTAATCGGGCCGGTAAATTCAGAGTGGTAGGAGAAGCCAGCTACAGTTCCAGTCTAGAATCCAGTGGGGTTCTGTTAAACCTTAGTCATCAATTCCAGAGTTCGTGGAGAGAGAGAGGGTAAACATTCTCTCTACTGAAGTCAGCACAGATAGGCAGAACTGATAGTTTTGGTGAATCATAGCAGAGGACCGCTGCTGAAGTTTAGAGGTGCAGTTAGTTGTGTTCAGGAGATTCCAGGATAGGCTGTGTAGAACCGAAGTCTGTGCAGAGATTGTGTAGACACTTCGTAGTCGTTCCAGCTATCAGTGGACTTAGTGTTAGAGTTAGAATTTAGAACAGCTAGTTTGGAGTGTAGGCGACATCAAGTGCAGTGTAGTTCATTTCAGTTAACCTTACCTTCTTTCTCCATACAGGTGAAACTTGTGGATGAAGGGTGGGGTTGGGTTTTGATGATACATCATTTCGTCATTTTTTTCTTCCTGAATTTGGTTGTTTTCAGGAGTGCTTACACTGCAATTTTATGTATGGGACATGCATATGTTGGTTTGTTTATAGGTGTAAAATAAACTTGTATAAATTGTAGCTGGCATCAGTCATTTCATTTAAGTACAGTAGCTATATGTTGTCTGTATCTTGGTGTTTGTGAAGCTTGATATAACCTTATCCCCTTAGGGTAGCTAGAGGTCGTTGACAACTATAGCACATAAGACGTCCGAAGTGGCGAGGAAAGAATCAACCTCGGTTCTTAACCTCGGAGCCAATAGTGTCAACTGTTCACATTTCACTATCATTTTCTTCTAAATCTATCTTTTCAGTCTTTCTTCTCACTAGTGTCTTGTCACTGTATGTAGACAGTCTTTAGTCCTAAATCCATTTCGTGACAAGTATGCATTCGCACTTTTTTGAGTCTTTGTATGGTATGCTTCACCCATGTGTTACCGGGGCCCGAAAGGGGAGCAAAGAATAATAATACTGCACCCTCCCAGGCATGACGTAAAAAGCGACTAAGGAGTGTTGGGCATGGGGCCGTAAAAAACTTTTTACCACAAAAACTTCAACAAACATGGACAAGTCAAATAAAGAATATAAATCAATTCAGCCGCCCAAGACAGAAGAAGGTCCTCTGGAAAGGAGGCGCATGAAGCAACCTAGTGAAAGCCGAAAGGAGTCTGGGTTGCCGACTAACCTTTTTTCGTCTAGGAAAATCTCCAGGATTTGTACCTGGAATGTTCGCACTCTGTGTGAACAAGGGAAAACTGCATAGGTAGCAGCAGAAATGTCAAATTACAGGATTGATATCATGGGTCTCTGCGAGACACGGTGGAAAGGCATTGAGAAGAGGAGATTGATCACAAAAGAAATGGTGTTGTCCTCAGGACATGAGAAGGAAAGAGCCCACCACAGTGAAGGGGTGGCTCTAATGCTGTCCTAGGAAGCACAGAAGGCACTTATAGAATGGGAAGCAATGGGACCCCGAATTATAACAGCAAGGTTTAAATCAGCCAAAAAGAAAGTAAATATAAACATCATTCAGTGTTATGCACCAACATACGATAAAGAAAAATCTGTGAAAGAAGACTTTTACACCAGACTACAAAGTGTATTGGACAATAAGAAAAGAAAGGACATCACAATGTTGATGGGGTACCTACTGTAAATGCAAAAAAAGGAAAGACAACACTGGCTTTGAAGAAATCATGGGAAAGCATGGATTAGGTATGATGAACGAGAATGGAGAACAATTAGCAAACTTCTGTGCTTCAAATCAACTAGCTATAGGAGGAAGCATATTTCCACATAAAAGAATACATAAAGCAACATGGATATCACCAGACCACAGAACTGAGAATCAGATTGATCACATATGCATAAGTAAGAAGTTTAGGTCACCATTGCATGATGTGAAAGTATGTAGAGGAGCAGATGTTGTATCAGACCACCATCTTCTGTTGGCTAAAACAAAATTAAAACTCTAGAAATTTACAACAGCATATAGCTATAGACAACAGTATAATGTGGTATATCTAATAAATCAGGAAATAAAAGAAAGATTTTCAATCACAGTATCCAACAAATACCAAGTACTCCAACAGCTGGAAGATGAAGCAGATACGAAAGACCACTGGCAACAAGTAAAACATATATGGAACGAGACATGTGAAGAAGTACTGAGAAAAAGAGAACATCAGCACAAAGCATGGATAACAACAGAAACCATTAGTAAGATAGAAGACAGGAAAAACAAGAAAGCAGATTTAAACAGAAGCAAAACCAGAAGCTCTAAAGCCAAGGCTCATGAAGTGTACATAGAAGCAAACAAAGAAGTAAGAAGAAATATCAAAAGAGACAAGATGAAATATATTGATGATTTGGCAAGGGCAGCAGAGGAAGCTGCAGCCAAAGGAAATATGTGGGACCTGTACAACAACACAAAGAAGCTAACAGGGAAATATAAGCAAGCAAATGGCCTCCTAAAAGATAAAAATGGAAAATTGCTTAGTAATATACAAGAACAAATGAAGAGATGGACAGAACATTTTGAGGAACTTCTCAATAGACCATCTCCAACTAATCCCCCAGACGTCCAGCCAGCAGAAGAGGAGCTACAAATCAGCTGTGAACGACCAAGTAGAGAAGAAATAAAGAAAGCCATAAAGCTTATGAAAGATGGAAAAGCAGCTGGTCCAGATTGCATTCCAGCAGAGGCCATCGAAACTGATATTGATACCCCTACAGAGGTATTATACAAACTACTTGGCAAAGTCTGGGAGAAAGAGGAAATACCAGCAGAATGGAAGGAAGGTTATCTGGTCAAGTTGCCTAAAAAGGAAAATTTACAAGAGTGCACAAATTATAGAGGAATAATATTACTATCAGTGCCAGCAAAAGTATTAAACAGAATCATCCTGGAGAGATTAAAAGAGTCCATAGACAAGCAACCGAGAGATGAACAAACAGGTTTTCGACAAAGTAGATCCTGTGCAGATCAGATAACCACATTGAGAATAATAGTTGAACACAATCTGGAATGGAATTCACCGCTATACATCGGATTTGTGGACTATGAAAAGACATTTGACAGTGTAGACAGAGAATCGCTTTGGAAATTGATGAGGCATTATGGAGTTCCCATGAAGATCATTAACTATGATAGGAAACTCTATACAGAGCGATACAACAGGAGGCAATCTGATCATCAGAAAATGTCTCCTGTCGAACAAGTGTTTCGGCCCTATACTCCTTTACACTCTAAGGGGGGCGGGCCCACATGGGTCATGACTCCCAAGTGTCTCAGCCTCCTGTTGTCTTGTATCGAAAATGAACCCATTTCACTTTGATAGCAACTTTAAAATCCACAACTCCGCCAGCCGTGGAGGCAACTGTGAAAGTAACCAAAGAGAAGACAAATTATTCCGTTTTGTTCCGCCGCACACCATGACTAGGGACAGACACTGACACACCTGCTCGAAGCCGACGAGGCTAGTCACTGCGCGCTAGCAACTGTAATTCTGTGACCAACATATCTTATAATATACGCCACGTGTTTTCCGTCAGTCACAGCTCTTTCACCAGCACACCAAAAAACTCAACGTATTGTGGACAAATTCCTGATGTTTTCTGTACCATTTGAACGGATTGCAGTCGAACAGATGCATAATCAGCTCCTAGTACCGACGCAGTACAGAGACCAGATCTTAGAAATGGGGCACTCTCTTCCCTTTATCGGACATACAAAACGTCATTATTCAGCGAATATCTACTCACTATTGGTGGCCATGAATGAACACTGATATTATCAGATATGTGAAATCCTGCGCCAAGTGCCAACGTTTGGCCCTCAAGCATTGGACACCCCCAGTTCCCATGGGAGAAATGCCAATAGTAGGGACACCATTTGAACGGGTTACAGTCGACATTATAGAACCCCTAGAAAAGACTAAAAGAAGGAACAGGTTTATCCTGACCTTAGTCGACACATGCACTTTGTGGACCGAAGCTATACCGCTAACATGCACGGATTCTAAGCATGTCGCACAAGCCCTAGTGCAGATTTTTACACGGTTGGGATTCCCTCAACAAGTTTTGACGGATAACGGATCCCAGTACCGTAGCCTGTTAATGGAGGAGATCTTTAAGATCTTGAGGGACCAGCACATCTACACCAGCCCCTATAATCCGGCCGGAAGTGGGTTAGTAGATCGTGTCAACGGCAGCCTCACCATGATGTTACGTAAGTGGGAAATGAGAAACCGAAAGATTGGGACCGTTTAATTCCTGCAGCTTTATTCGCCTACAAGGAAGTCCCACAGGCATCTACAGGTTTACCACCAGCTACACTCTTATTCGGCAGACCTATTAAGGGCCCGCTTGAAGCCTTACTCCGGTCACTGACAGACCCGAAGGCCAATGAGCCAAGGGTGTATGTGGAGAGTTGCCAAAAACGTAGAGAAAATACGTGCAGCAAAGAGGCCTAAAACGAAGAGAGACACACGTTCATTTCTATCACTGTGTGCATATTACCAGAAGTTCATTAAAAACTTCAATGGCCTAAAAGCACCCCTTACTGACCTCACAAAGAAGGGAAAACCTGACAAAATTATTTGGAATGCGGAGTGTGAGCACGCTTACGTTACCCTCAAGGAACACCTATCCAAATATCCAATTTTGAGGTTACCTGACCTTAAGAAACCTTTCATTTTGCGGGTCGATGCCTCGGGACAGGGAATCGAGTCAACACTGCTTCAGGCAGATGACAATAATCCGAACCTGTTATTTCCAGTTGCATACGGCAGCCGCAAACTGAATACAGCAGATAGAAATTATTCGACCGTCGAGAGGGAATGTTTAGCACTCGTGAACGGAATAAGAAGACATCAAGAATATCTTTATGGCGTTTCATTCACGGTACAGACAGACCATGCTCCATTAGCCTTTCTTGGGGCCAATAAGGAATTCAACGCGAAGATTATGCGCTGGGCTTTGCTGCTAAGCGTGTACTCTTTCAAAGTAGAATACATACCAGGAAAACAGAATGTAGGAGCAGACTTTATGAGTCGAAATTGGAGCACGGAGGAGGAGGATGCAATTGAAGATAGCAATCACTCGGAAGATACGGATAACAGTTGCTATATTTCCATGAATGAGACATGAAAGGGTTTCATATCTTCAAGCCCGGTCGAACTGTGACGTGGAAATGTAAATATATCCTCAGAAAATCCGATCACATGGCTTCCTCAATTAGTGTTTTGACATTTCTACGAAAAGACCACACAGTTTCGTTGTTTGTCTGACTCATAATTTGTAGCCACGCCTATTTTTCCTGTCTTTCTTGCGCTAACGATTTGGTTACCTACTTTCTCAACCGAGGGGAGCGAATCACGTTTGCTTACCCGAGTTCTCACGGTAGCTGATTTGCCAATTATCGGCAATTATACAGACGCGCGTAGAAATATAACGATTTGTTTGTTTGAAGAATCAAGGGTGATAATATTAATCCCGTACCTTTGATGTTTACATTTTTTCAGGGGGACTTAAATTAAGTATTTGTTCTACGGCAGGCGGAGATAATCTAAGAAAGCCCGTTCGTAAGGGATGTCTTTTGATGTCGTTTCGGCATAGCGAGTGAACGAACCGTAGAATCATTTATCTTAGAAGTTTAGCTCGATGATTTCCCCTGATACGTCCAAGGTGTGACTTTTGTCATCTTGTAGAGATATTGCAGGAAATCTGTATATATTCTGCCTTCTCACATTGTCAGAAATTTTGGATAAATCTTATCACGCCAGACTAAGAACCATTTTATTCGCTAAATGTGTTAAATTGTCCCGTGGGGATTTAAATTTCTGATTGTGGTAATAATTTAACTTGTGCTTAAGTATTTAATGTGTTAAAAGTTTTACCATTCACTGCTATTCCCGAGCGTTAACACTAGCGAAATAGTAAACACGCAGATATTCTTTTACCAGTGGTTCAGTAATGTAAAATCCATCAACCATTTTTTTAGCTGACTTAAGTATAATGTTAAGAGTGACAGTGTAGAATGCACATTATATTTCTTTATGTGTAAAATTATTTTACATGACTAGTGTTTATATCATGTGTTAAAAACGATAGACGCCACCAATCAACTAGCTAGTAATGACAGGCGATATTTGTTAAGGGCGTAGTCATAATTAAGTAATAACTGACATCGTGCGCTGAGTGTTTTATCGGATCGGGGGGGTGGGCTGCATGCCTAAAACCCCAATCCGTACTTGCTAATCGAAGCGCGATAGTATGAGCTTAAAATACCGTGTGCCTTTTAATTTAATTAGAGGACGGAGATGATAAGAGATCACACTTTACGCGTGATAGCATAGGATTGTCATTTTGGTTAAATGTTTGTTTTCTTCCCAATATAGGCTTGGTCAAAACCAGCGGCCAGCGTGTTTTCTCTAATTGTGGGTCTTTTCTCAGTTACTGAAGGCATATTAACTGTAACTTGAGCTAACTGGACTTATAAATATCCAGATTGTTTTATTCAATTTATCAGCCCGCTGCGGCAATAAACATAACCTTTTTCCCGACTACTGACAGTCGTTTTCCCAAGTGAATTTTATCCGGGAGATAACGCTGTTTCATAATCGGCACTCATCCCAGAGAAAGTCGAGAGGATTTATCATCATCAGTTTGTTTTTATAACGTAACAGTCGTAGCACCTAGAGGCTAGACAATACAGGAACTAATTTTTTCTCTTTTTTATAACTGTGAACGTCCGAGAACGTCTTGCTTCAATAACTATATGCGGTGATACAGAACTCATCCAGGAAAAATTAACTCACCAATTTTGGCGACTACCTTGAAATTATTATCAAATACCAAGGCTGGTCTGGGGCTATATTCAGGCAACCCACATGACACTATAGGTTCACACTGTTGTCATTGTTTTTTTCCACGGGATACCTGCACCAAGTATTGGGTAAGCAAGTGTGTTTGTGGCCACAGAATGACAGAGTGAAAGACAGAGAGAGAGAAAAAATATTTTCTTGTTGTTATAATCATTGTACCCACTTCTTTTTTTTAGTTCGCTAACCTGATTATTTTACTGGATAGCTTAAGTAGAAACTGTGTTCTTTACTATACTGTCTATTCTATACCCTAGTGTTAATCGTTGACCTTTTGGGTTATTACCTTCTTGTGGGATCTTTTTTCTCAACAGAGGGGAGGGCACTTATGGGGTTATTTTCCTAGGTCTGTAAACAAGAATATATTGATTTGTAGATGTTTGATGTAAAGTTTAAGTGAAAATAAACTAAAACAAAAACTTAATTTGGCATGTTGGTCAGACCCATATCCATTTACCATAGTTTTTCACGTTTGTGTGTCTTGTTATCACATAACTGTGTGTGTGTGTGTAGATAACTTATAATTAACATTATAGGGAAGTGTGACAGATCGTCTTCTTCTAAAGATAGTCGTATAGATAAGCTGTACTAGAGAAACCACTCTTTCCAGAGACGTATCTTCACCTTAATCTATTTCACTCGTGGAATCTATTCTAACACCTTTCTTTCTCATATACTCCACCTGCTGCTCTACTCAGACGGGACCAAATAAATCTCTATACCTATCTGAAAATATACTACAGAATGGGGGCTCGTCCGTGATTGATCTAAAATCTGGAGCAAATACGACTGAATGGTCGCTCGTTCGCGGGATTTTATCTAGATCTGGAGCAAGCGCAACAGGAATGTTGGCTCGTCTCGAGGATTCAATCTAAGTATGAGTCTAGAAATTGACTAACGTCTGTTACTGTATCTTAGTCCAACTCTAGATAGAGTGTGGTGTGTGTTTGTTTTGTGAGTTAAGGAATATTAATAATAATTACCCCCTAGACAACGTTCTTTTACTGGGTACTGACCACAAAAATTATAAATTTGTTCTTTCCACAGCATCTTAGAGTACATACAGTTAGATTTTGATGATAATCCTTGTTGGAGATTTGTTATATAATAATTTGTGTAATACATAAAAAGAGGAAACCGCTGGTACGCGTGATTGTTTAGCAAACACCAGGTGTTTTTTGGGAGCAGTGGAGTGTGAGCTTAGCAAAGGGAGAGCATTCTGGCTATCGCTAAGTTAATAGCCTCCCCTAACTCTAACTGACTTCAGGTGTGGACGAGTTGGTGGATTTAAAATAAGGGAATTTTTTTTCGCTTAACTTTTAAACAAAAATTTTTTCCACCGTAGTAATAGTAGTTTTTCAGTTGTTAGCCTGATCTACCATTTTTATGGTTTAAGTCGTCTGCATTAGGAGCCTTGTTGCCAGTTAATAACAGCGATAGATTAGATAACTGATAACAGGGAGGAGGTAACACTGTTAAATAAACCAAATTTTTTTTTTGGTATTCTCGTAATTGGTTAAGGATAAGTGTATCTTTTTTCTTCTTCTTTCTATGGTAAGTCGCAGTCAGCTATTTGCCATGGCTGAGCGTGCAAAACTTAGAGCAATGCTAAGAGAGGAAGCAAGGGAAACAGGATTACAAGGAGAACAAGTCCAAGCTTTTGTCAACGAAGAACTCGACAGATATGACGCAGAGAAGAAGGAAACAGAAGCTAGAGAAAAGGAAGCAAAAGCTAGAGAGAAGGAAAAGGCAGAAGAAGCTAAGCAGATAGAGGAAGCAAGAGAAGAGCGTCAATTGGAGCAGAAGAAAATTGAGGCGGAAATGGAAATTCGCAGAGACGTGGAGCGAGAGAAGGAGAGACAATATGAGGAAAAAGAAAATGAGCAACGACGACAGCACGAGTTGGCGCTTAAGACCGTAGAGGTCCAAAGTCGTAATGCAGCGTCTACCTCCAGCAACGGAGTGTCTCCACCTCAGTCACTCATAACTGATCAATCCTAAGTCTGATCGTTACATAAATGCAATAGCCGAGCTGCCAGGCTCAAAACGCAAACCGACAGATGAGCCTTCTCGAAAAAATAATCTAGAGCAGTCTTCCCATTTTTCTCACCACCAAAACCAAAGAGAAACTGTACCCCAGAATCCTCCTCATGAAAAATCGAAATTCTATAAAAACAGGTACCCCACCAACAACCAGGATCAGCCATACCGTCCTGCATGGCAACGCAGCCAGAAAGGGCAAGACAAAGGAAAAACCCCTGCGCAAGGGACATCTTATCAGCACTAACATACCGGGCCTAACCTCATCGGATGCTTGCAAACAACCTCGCAACAGAGGAAGAATGTCAGTGATTCTCAACCTGAGGGTGAGAGACCTTCAACGCGAGGAACTGTTATTTTGAACGGGACTTCGACTTATCGTTTGTTTGATACAGGTTTGTCTTTTGGTTATATTGTCGCAAGGCATTTGATCAAACCTGGTCAAGAGACAGAAGAAACCATCAAACTATGTGGAGTTTTGAAATGTGATGCACCCATAACGCTTCCCATCGCACTGGTGGAGATACACTCTGATTTCGTCAGAGGTGTTATCAAAGCGGCTATAATGGATGATCCGATCTACCCAGTCATACTTGGTTGTAGATATGTGTTTATTGGGAGACCGAAAGAGCCGATTGTGGTAGCAGTAACCACAAGAGGGCAAACCAAGAAGGAACGGGAGCCTGCGCCTAACATGTTACCTAAGGAACTAAAAGAGGTGCCACAAAAGAACCCTACCTTGGAGCCCTGCTTTAGGAAACTGCCCATGGCCAAGGACCCCAGACACAACGGAGATATCTTTTCTAAGGATGGCGTGCTGTATCGTAGAACGGGCGACCCTGAACAGGGGCATAATCAGCTCCTAGTACCGACGCAGTACAGAGACCAGATCTTAGAAATGGGGCACTCTCTTCCCTTTATCGGACATACAAAACGTCATTATTCAGCGAATATCTACTCACTATTGGTGGCCATGAATGAACACTGATATTATCAGATATGTGAAATCCTGCGCCAAGTGCCAACGTGTGGCCCTCAAGCATTGGACACCCCCAGTTCCCATGGGAGAAATGCCAATAGTAGGGACACCATTTGAACGGGTTACAGTCGACATTATAGAACCCCTAGAAAAGACTAAAAGAAGGAACAGGTTTATCCTGACCTTAGTCGACACATGCACTTTGTGGGCCGAAGCTATACCGCTAACATGCACGGATTCTAAGCATGTCGCACAAGCCCTAGTGCAGATTTTTACACGGTTGGGATTCCCTCAACAAGTTTTGACGGATAACGGATCCCAGTACCGTAGCCTGTTAATGGAGGAGATCTTTAAGATCTTGAGGGACCAGCACATCTACACCAGCCCCTATAATCCGGCCGGAAGTGGGTTAGTAGATCGTGTCAACGGCAGCCTCACCATGATGTTACGTAAGTGGGAAATGAGAAACCGAAAGATTGGGACCGTTTAATTCCTGCAGCTTTATTCGCCTACAAGGAAGTCCCACAGGCATCTACAGGTTTACCACCAGCTACACTCTTATTCGGCAGACCTATTAAGGGCCCGCTTGAAGCCTTACTCCGGTCACTGACAGACCCGAAGGCCAATGAGCCAAGGGTGTATGTGGAGAGTTGCCAAAAACGTAGAGAAAATACGTGCAGCAAAGAGGCCTAAAACGAAGAGAGACACACGTTCATTTCTATCACTGTGTGCATATTACCAGAAGTTCATTAAAAACTTCAATGGCCTAAAAGCACCCCTTACTGACCTCACAAAGAAGGGAAAACCTGACAAAATTATTTGGAATGCGGAGTGTGAGCACGCTTACGTTACCCTCAAGGAACACCTATCCAAATATCCAATTTTGAGGTTACCTGACCTTAAGAAACCTTTCATTTTGCGGGTCGATGCCTCGGGACAGGGAATCGAGTCAACACTGCTTCAGGCAGATGACAATAATCCGAACCTGTTATTTCCAGTTGCATACGGCAGCCGCAAACTGAATACAGCAGATAGAAATTATTCGACCGTCGAGAGGGAATGTTTAGCACTCGTGAACGGAATAAGAAGACATCAAGAATATCTTTATGGCGTTTCATTCACGGTACAGACAGACCATGCTCCATTAGCCTTTCTTGGGGCCAATAAGGAATTCAACGCGAAGATTATGCGCTGGGCTTTGCTGCTAAGCGTGTACTCTTTCAAAGTAGAATACATACCAGGAAAACAGAATGTAGGAGCAGACTTTATGAGTCGAAATTGGAGCACGGAGGAGGAGGATGCAATTGAAGATAGCAATCAGTCGGAAGATACGGATAACAGTTGCTATATTTCCATGAATGAGACATGAAAGGGTTTCATATCTTCAAGCCCGGTCGAACTGTGACGTGGAAATGTAAATATATCCTCAGAAAATCCGATCACATGGCTTCCTCAATTAGTGTTTTGACATTTCTACGAAAAGACCACACAGTTTCGTTGTTTGTCTGACTCATAATTTGTAGCCACGCCTATTTTTCCTGTCTTTCTTGCGCTAACGATTTGGTTACCTACTTTCTCAACAGAGGGGAGCGAATCACGTTTGCTTACCCGAGTTCTCACGGTAGCTGATTTGCCAATTATCGGCAATTATACAGACGCGCGTAGAAATATAACGATTTGTTTGTTTGAAGAATCAAGGGTGATAATATTAATCCCGTACCTTTGATGTTTACATTTTTTCAGGGGGACTTAAATTAAGTATTTGTTCTACGGCAGGCGGAGATAATCTAAGAAAGCCCGTTCGTAAGGGATGTCTTTTGATGTCGTTTCGGCATAGCGAGTGAACGAACCGTAGAATCATTTATCTTAGAAGTTTAGCTCGATGATTTCCCCTGATACGTCCAAGGTGTGACTTTTGTCATCTTGTAGAGATATTGCAGGAAATCTGTATATATTCTGCCTTCTCACATTGTCAGAAATTTTGGATAAATCTTATCACGCCAGACTAAGAACCATTTTATTCGCTAAATGTGTTAAATTGTCCCGTGGGGATTTAAATTTCTGATTGTAATGACAGGCGATATTTGTTAAGGGCGTAGTCATAATTAAGTAATAACTGACATCGTGCGCTGAGTGTTTTATCGGATCGGGGGGGGGGGGGCTGCATGCCTAAAACCCCAATCCGTACTTGCTAATCGAAGCGCGATAGTATGAGCTTAAAATACCGTGTGCCTTTTAATTTAATTAGAGGACGGAGATGATAAGAGATCACACTTTACGCGTGATAGCATAGGATTGTCATTTTGGTTAAATGTTTGTTTTCTTCCCAATATAGGCTTGGTCAAAACCAGCGGCCAGCGTGTTTTCTCTAATTGTGGGTCTTTTCTCAGTTACTGAAGGCATATTAACTGTAACTTGAGCTAACTGGACTTATAAATATCCAGATTGTTTTATTCAATTTATCAGCCCGCTGCGGCAATAAACATAACCTTTTTCCCGACTACTGACAGTCGTTTTCCCAAGTGAATTTTATCCGGGAGATAACGCTGTTTCATAATCGGCACTCATCCCAGAGAAAGTCGAGAGGATTTATCATCATCAGTTTGTTTTTATAACGTAACAGTCGTAGCACCTAGAGGCTAGACAATACAGGAACTAATTTTTTCTCTTTTTTATAACTGTGAACGTCCGAGAACGTCTTGCTTCAATAACTATATGCGGTGATACAGAACTCATCCAGGAAAAATTAACTCACCAATTTTGGCGACTACCTTGAAATTATTATCAAATACCAAGGCTGGTCTGGGGCTATATTCAGGCAACCCACATGACACTATAGGTTCACACTGTTGTCATTGTTTTTTTCCACGGGATACCTGCACCAAGTATTGGGTAAGCAAGTGTGTTTGTGGCCACAGAATGACAGAGTGAAAGACAGAGAGAGAGACAAAAATATTTTCTTGTTGTTATAATCATTGTACCCACTTCTTTTTTTTAGTTCGCTAACCTGATTATTTTACTGGATAGCTTAAGTAGAAACTGTGTTCTTTACTATACTGTCTATTCTATACCCTAGTGTTAATCGTTGACCTTTTGGGTTATTACCTTCTTGTGGGATCTTTTTTCTCAACAGAGGGGAGGGCACTTATGGGGTTATTTTCCTAGGTCTGTAAACAAGAATATATTGATTTGTAGATGTGTTTGATGTAAAGTTTAAGTGATAATAAACTAAACAAAAACTTAATTTAGCGTGTTGGTCAGACCCATATTCATTTACCATAGTTTTGTCACGTTTTGTGTGTCTTGTTGTCACATAACTCTGTGTGTGTGTAGATAACTTATAATTAACATTATAGGGAAGTGTGACAGATCGTCTTCTTCTAAAGATAGTCGTATAGATAAGCTGTACTAGAGAAACCACTCTTTCCAGAGACGTATCTTCACCTTAATCTATTTCACTCGTGGAATCTATTCTAACACCTTTCTTTCTCATATACTCCACCTGCTGCTCTACTCAGACGGGACAAAATAAATCTCTATACCTATCTGAAAATATACTACAGAATGGGGGCTCGTCCGTGATTGATCTAAAATCTGGAGCAAATACGACTGAATGGTCGCTCGTTCGCGGGATTTTATCTAGATGTGGAGCAAGCGCAACAGGAATGTTGGCTCGTCTCGAGGATTCAATCTAAGTATGAGTCTAGAAATTGACTAACGTCTGTTACTGTATCTTAGTCCAACTCTAGATAGAGTGTGGTGTGTGTTTGTTTTGTGAGTTAAGGAATATTAATAATAATTACCCCCTAGACAACGTTCTTTTACTGGGTACTGACCACAAAAATTATAAATTTGTTCTTTCCACAGCATCTTAGAGTACATACAGTTAGATTTTGATGATAATCCTTGTTGGAGATTTGTTATATAATAATTTGTGTAATACATAAAAAGAGGAAACCGCTGGTACGCGTGATTGTTTAGCAAACACCAGGTGTTTTTTGGGAGCAGTGGAGTGTGAGCTTAGCAAAGGGAGAGCATTCTGGCTATCGCTAAGTTAATAGCCTCCCCTAACTCTAACTGACTTCAGGTGTGGACGAGTTGGTGGATTTTAAATAAGGAAATTTTTTTTCTCTTTAATTTTTAAACAAAGATGTTTTACCACCGTAGTAATAGTAGTTTTTCAGTTGTTAGCCCGATCTACCATTTTTATGGTTTAAGTCATCTGTATTAGGAGCCTTGTTTCCAGTTAATAACAGCGATAGATTAGATAACTGATAACAGGGAGGAGGTAACACTGTTAAATAAACCAAATTTTTTTTTGGTATTCTCGTAATTGGTTAAGGATAAGTGTATCTTTTTTCTTCTTCTTTCTATGGTAAGTCGCAGTCAGCTATTTGCCATGGCTGAGCGTGCAAAACTTAGAGCAATGCTAAGAGAGGAAGCAAGGGAAACAGGATTACAAGGAGAACAAGTCCAAGCTTTTGTCAACGAAGAACTCGACAGATATGACGCGGAGAAGAAGGAAGCAGAAGCTAGAGAAAAGGAAGCAAAAGCTAGAGAGAAGGAAAAGGCAGAAGAAGCTAGGCAGATAGAGGAAGCAAGAGAAGAGCGTCAATTGGATCAGAGGAAAATTGAGGCCGAAATGGAAATTCGCAGAGACATGGAGCGAGAGAAGGAAAGACAACATGAGGAAAGAGAAAATGAGCAACGACGACAGCACGAGTTGGCGCTTAAGACCCTAGAGGTCCAAAGTCGTGGTGCAGCGTCTACCTCCAGCAACGGAGAGTCTCCACCTCAGTCACTCATAACTGATCAATCCAGTACTCAATCTCCTCAACTAGCAGCTATGTCTTTTGCCCTAGAATCCTTCCCAAGCCCCAATGAGAAAATTGACTCTTATCTAGAAAAATATGAGAGAATGGCATCCCTGTATGGTTTAGAAAGTTCACGATGGTGTTTGAAGCTTTCTCAGGCTTTGAAAGGTAATGCATATGATGTGTATGTCAAACTGGGAAGCAGCCACCAAGACAACTACGACATGTTGAAGAAGGCTTTACTTGAGCGTCTCGAAATGAACGCTCGCAAATTTTTGCAACTGTTTCGAAACAACAGGAAAGAAGAAACTGAGACATTTCACCAGTTCTCTTCACGTCTGAAGGGATATTTGACGAAGTGACTGGAGCTTTCAGAGCTCCCTTGCACTTATGAAGGGTTAGAAGAGTTTATTTTAACCGAGCAAATAAAAAGCACATTGTCAAATAAAACCCGTAGATTTCTGGCTGAACAACGGGCTGTGAAGCTGGATGACATTCTCAGTAAGTCTGATCGTTACATAAATGCAATAGCCGAGCTGCCAGGCTCAAAACGCAAACCGACAGATGAGCCTTCTCGAAAAAATAATCTAGAGCAGTCTTCCCATTTTTCTCACCACCAAAACCAAAGAGAAACTGTACCCCAGAATCCTCCTCATGAAAAATCGAAATTCTATAAAAACAGGTACCCCACCAACAACCAGGATCAGCCATACCGTCCTGCATGGCAACGCAGCCAGAAAGGGCAAGACAAAGGAAAAACCCCTGCGCAAGGGACATCTTATCAGCACTAACATACCGGGCCTAACCTCATCGGATGCTTGCAAACAACCTCGCAACAGAGGAAGAATGTCAGTGATTCTCAACCTGAGGGTGAGAGACCTTCAACGCGAGGAACTGTTATTTTGAACGGGACTTCGACTTATCGTTTGTTTGATACAGGTTTGTCTTTTGGTTATATTGTCGCAAGGCATTTGATCAAACCTGGTCAAGAGACAGAAGAAACCATCAAACTATGTGGAGTTTTGAAATGTGATGCACCCATAACGCTTCCCATCGCACTGGTGGAGATACACTCTGATTTCGTCAGAGGTGTTATCAAAGCGGCTATAATGGATGATCCGATCTACCCAGTCATACTTGGTTGTAGATATGTGTTTATTGGGAGACCGAAAGAGCCGATTGTGGTAGCAGTAACCACAAGAGGGCAAACCAAGAAGGAACGGGAGCCTGCGCCTAACATGTTACCTAAGGAACTAAAAGAGGTGCCACAAAAGAACCCTACCTTGGAGCCCTGCTTTAGGAAACTGCCCATGGCCAAGGACCCCAGACACAACGGAGATATCTTTTCTAAGGATGGCGTGCTGTATCGTAGAACGGGCGACCCTGAACAGGGGCATAATCAGCTCCTAGTACCGACGCAGTACAGAGACCAGATCTTAGAAATGGGGCACTCTCTTCCCTTTATCGGACATACAAAACGTCATTATTCAGCGAATATCTACTCACTATTGGTGGCCATGAATGAACACTGATATTATCAGATATGTGAAATCCTGCGCCAAGTGCCAACGTGTGGCCCTCAAGCATTGGACACCCCCAGTTCCCATGGGAGAAATGCCAATAGTAGGGACACCATTTGAACGGGTTACAGTCGACATTATAGAACCCCTAGAAAAGACTAAAAGAAGGAACAGGTTTATCCTGACCTTAGTCGACACATGCACTTTGTGGGCCGAAGCTATACCGCTAACATACACGGATTCTAAGCATGTCGCATAAGCCCTAGTGCAGATTTTTACACGGTTGGGATTCCCTCAACAAGTTTTGACGGATAACGGATCCCAATACCGGAGCCTGTTAATGGAGGAGATCTTTAAGATCTTGAGGGACCAGCACATCTACACCAGCCCCTATAATCCGGCAGGAAGTGGGTTAGTAGATCATGTTAACTGAAGCCTCACCATGAAGTTACATAAGCTGGGACAAGAGAAACCGGGAGATTTGGACCTTGTCATTCCTGCAGCTTTATTCGCCTACAGGGAAGTCCCACAGGCATCTACAGGTTTACCACCAGCTACATTCTTATTCGGCAGACCTATTAAGGGCCCGCTTGAAGCCTTACTCCAGTCACTGACAGACCAGAAGGCCGATGAGACAGTCATCTCAGAAAGTAAACATGTATCAGAACTTAAGGAAAGGTTACAACTAGGATGGGATCTAGCAACAACCAACCTTAAGCGAGCACGCATGAAGCACGCTAAACGATACAATAGAGCAGCAAAAGAGAGAGAATTGCAACCAGGAGAGAAAGTTTTGTTGCTACTTCCAACCGGAAACAACAAACTACGTATCGGATGGCAAGGGCCGTTTACCGTCCTTAAAAAGATCTCGAGAACTAACTACAAGATCTCTATTAAAGGAAAGAAAAAAAGTTTACCACATAAATCTGTTAAAGAAATATTTGTAAAGACCGGTGCCTTCCCCCGAACATCTCCTGGTGGTCGCCATAGCAACCGAAGATGAGGAAGATGACGATAGCTGCATGGAATATCTACTGCAACAAACGGAATCTTTCAAAGATGTTAAATTCGGTGACACTCTCTCCGAAGCACAACAGACAGAAACTAAAGCGTTATTGAAACAGTACTTGGAAGTCTTAACGGACATACCTGGTTCGAACGCATTTCGCAGAGTTCGATATGAAACTGACAAACGAGACACCTGTGCGAACCGGAGTTTACCCAATCCCGTATGCTAAAGCTGATACGCTGCGTGGAGAAATAGACAAAATACGTCAAGCTGGGATTATTAGCGAAACTACATCTCCCTATAGCTCGAGTGTAGTACTGTTGCAGAAACCTAATAAGGAAGTTCGGCTGTGTATTGATTACCGTTACTTAACACAGTAACGGAATTCCAGCCTGAGCTTTTGCAGAGCGCTTCTGAACTGTTCACCAAGCATAGCAAGGCAAGAATTTTCTCCAAGATTGACCTGAGTAAAGGTTATTACCAAATACCAGTCAAGGAGGAAATAAAACCCCTGCTAGCTTTTAGCACCAGTGAAGGACACTATACTTTCAACGTTATGCCTTTCGGTTTGCACAACGCACCAGGAGTCTTCACCAGGATGATGAGAAAGCTTTTAGAACCCTTGCAAAATCCACATATTCACAATTTCATAGACGATATATTGATTGCAACGGAAAACTGCGACGAGCATATTGCTACGGTCGCAATGCTCCTCAGGAGACTAAAGGAAGCTGGTCTAACAGCCCGTCCTAGCAAATGTTTAATCGGCTTTGAAAAGCTTGACTTCCTGTGGCATACCATTTCCCAAGAATGTATGTGGCCAGTTGCTAAAAACGTAGAGAAAATACGTGCAGCAAAGAGGCCTAAAACGAAGAGAGACACACGTTCATTTCTATAACTGTGTGCATATTACCAGAAGTTCATTAAAAACTTCAATAGCCTAACAGCACCCCTTACTGACCTCACAAAGAAGGGAAAACCTGCCAAAGTTATTTGGAATGCGGAGTGTGAACACGCTTACGTTACCCTCAAGGAACACCTATCCAAATATCCAATTTTGAGGTTACCTGACCTTAAGAAACCTTTCATTTTGCGGGTCGAAGCCTCGGGACAGGGAATCGGGTCAACACTGCTTCAGGCAGATGACAATAATCCGAACCTGTTATTTCCAGTTGCATACGGCAGCCGCAAACTGAATACAGCAGAAAGAAATTATTCGACCGTGGAGAGGGCATGTGTAGCACTCGTGAACGGAATAAGAAAACATCATGAATATCTTTATGGCGTTTCATTCACGGTACAGACAGACCATGCTCCATTAGTCTTTCTTGGGGCCAATAAGGAATTCAACGCGAAGATTATGCGCTGGGCTTTGCTGCTAAGCGTGTACTCTTTCAAAGTAGAATACATACCAGGAAAACAGAATGTAGGAGCAGACTTTATGAGTCGAAATTGGAGCACGGAGGAGGAGGATGCAATTGAAGATAGCAATCACTTGGAAGATAGGGATAACAGTTGCTATATTTCCATGAATGAGACATGAAAGGGTTTCATATCTTCAAGCCCGGTCGAACTGTGACGTGGAAATGTAAATATATCCTCAGAAAATCCGATCACCTGGCTTCCTCAATTAGTGTTTTAATGTTGCTACGAAAAGACCACGCAGTTTCGTTGTTTGTCTGACTCATAATTTGTAGCCACGCCTATTTTTCCTGTCTTTCTTGCGCTAACGATTTGGTTACCTACTTTCTCAACAGAGGGGAGAGAATCACGTTTGCTTACCCGAGTTCTCACGGTAGCTGATTTGCCAATTATCGGCAGTTAGACAGACGCGCGTAGAAATATGACGGGTTGTTTGAAGAATCAACGGCGATAATATTATTCCCGTACCTTTAATGTTTACATTTTTTCAGGGGGACTTAACTTAAGTATTTGATCTACGGCAGGCGGAGATAATCTAAGAAAGCCCGTTCGCAAGGGATGTCTTTTGATGTCGTTTCGGCATAGCGAGTGAGCGAACCGTAGAATCATTTATCTTAGAAGTTTAGCTCGATGATTTCCCCTGATACGTCCAAGGTGTGACTTTTGTCATCTTGTAGAGATATTGCAGGAAATCTGTATATATTCTGCCTTCTCTCCTAGTCAGTTATCAGTCTCTCAGAAATTTTGGATAAATCTAATCACGCCAGACTAGGAACCATTTTATTCGCTAAATGTGTTAAATTGTCCCGTGGGGATTTAAATTTCTGATTGTGGTAATAATTTAAATTGTGCTTAAGTATTTAATGTGTTAAAAGTTTTACCATTCACTGCTATTCCCGAGCGTTAAGACTAGCGAAATAGTAAACACGCAGATATTCTCTTACCAGTGGTTCAGTAATGTAAAATCCATCAACCATTTTTTAGCTGACTTAAGTATAATGTTAAGAGTGACAGAGTAGTATGCGCATTATATTTCTTTGTGTGTAAAATTATTTTTAATGACTAGTGTTTATATCATGTGTTAAAAACGATAGACGCCACCAATCAACTAGCTAGTAATGACAGGCGATATTTGTTAAGGGCGTAGTCATAATTAACTTATAACTGACATCGTGCGCTTAGTGTTTTATCGGAAGGAGGGGGGGGGGGCGGCTGCATGCCTAAAACCCCAATCCGTACTTGCTAAGCGAAGCGCGATAGTGTGAGCTTAAAATACCATGTGCCTTTTAATTTAATTAGAGGACGGAGATTATAAGAGATCACACTTTACGCGTGATAGCATAGGATTGTCATTTTGGTTAAATGTTTGTTTTCTTCCCAATATAGGCTTGGTCAAAACCAGCGGCCAGCGTGTTTTCTCTAATTGTGGGTCTTTTCTCAGTTACTGAAGGCATATTAACTGTAACTTGAGCTAACTGGACTTATAAATATCCAGATTGTTTTATTCAATTTATCAGCCCGCTGCGGCAACAAACATAATCTTTTTCCCGACTACTGACAGTCGTTTTCCCAAGTGAATTTTATCCGGGAGATAACGCTGTTTCATAATCGGCACTCAGCCCAGAGAAAGTCAAGAGAATTTATCATCATCAGTTTGTTTTTATAACGTAACAGTCGTAGCACCTAGACGGTAGACAATACAGGAACTAATTTTTTCTCTTTTTCAATAACTGTGAACGTCCGAGAACGTCTTGCTTCAATAACTAAATGCGGTGATACAGAACTCATCCAGGAAAAATTAACTCACCAATTTTGGCGACTACCTTGAAATTATTATCAAATACCAAGGCTGGTCTGGGGCCATATTTGGGCAACCCACATGACACTATAGGTTCATACCATTGTCATTGTTTTTTCCAAGGGATACCTGCACCAAGTATTGGGTAACAAGTGTATTTGTGGCCACAGAATGACAGAGTGAAAGACAGAGAGAGAGAGAAAAAATATTTTCTTGTTGTTACAATCATTGTACCCACTTCTTTTTTTTTTAGTTCGCTAACCTGATTATTTTACTGGATAGCTTAAGTAGAAACTGTGTTCTTTACTATACTGTCTATTCTATACCCTAGTGTTAATCGTTGACCTTTTGGGTTATTACCTTCTTGTGGGATCTTTTTTTCTCAACAGAGGGGAGGGCACTTATGGGGTTATTTTCCTAGGTCTGTAAACATGAATATATTGATTTATTGATGTTTAATGTTGTAAAGTTTAAGTGATAATAAACTAAAACAAAAACTTAATTAGGCGTGTTGGTCAGACCCATATCCATTTACCATAGTTTTTTACGTTTGTGTTTCTTGTTGTCACATAACTGTGTGTGTGTGTGTTGTCTCGAGAGGGTAGATGGTTATAGAATTTGATAAGATATCCTGGTCATAAAGGTGTATCAGATGATACCAGGATAGTGCCAGATAAGAGTCTGGTCTTATCAGTAATACCCCCTTCTCTGAAAAGAGTAAGGGTGTATAGACAACAAAGGTAGGGTAAAGCTGTATAAGTTCCCAGAGAAGATGGTAATGTAGTACTCTGAGTCATTATTTGCTACCTCTCCAGATCCGCCTCACTTAATATGGTAGTTATTATTGTTATTAACTCTGCTAGGGGTAATTATTTAATTAAATTCACCAACAAGGACTGTAACTTAACTTAAAGAATTTAAGTAAGTCTGCTGGTAAATATTTACAATTTATTTGTACATTTACTCTTTTCTGTTTGAAAAGTTTTAAAAGAAATCATATTACAACATTAAATAAATAATAAAATGTTCAACAAAGTCTTTCACTGAATTAAGATGTCTATCACTATGGAGAAAGTCTTGCTTGGTTGGTCTCTCTCTGATTAAGTAATATTTGTTAATTTCACAGTTCTGATTGAAGATCTACACTGCTATAGTCATCATAAAATGTTTTATTTTATGTTTGGTAAACTTGGATATTCTGTACAGTTGCCTTTGTGGGCAACTTATCTGAGTCACTGAAGATGGCTCCTTCTGATATTGGATAGAAATATTTGCTGAAATTCTTCCAAATGGTATACACGAGATGTCTGGCCCTCTGACATAGACCGGCACTGCATCCGTCGTAACCTCAGTAAGAGATGCCTCTTGTATATTTGTTAGGTTTACAGGATAAAACCTGAAACGAAGTTAAATGCAATCCCTGTATTTCTCTATCAATATCCCTCTATGACACAGATGGGGATGATAGACAGTTTCAGACAGAGTGCTAGCAGATGCACAAAATATAATATAGTAGCAACAATCAATTCAGTTCACTGTGATCATAAATTTCTTCTACATACTTATTTATAATCCTTTTCCCATGATCCGCCTCCCTACAATAATTTGGTCGTGAATAAAACTACTAAGTAATATATCAAACTCACCCGTGTGTTAATATGAAATTAATATGAAATAAATATAAAGGTATGTTATCAGGCACTCGCAGGAAATAAAGTAGAACACCAGACAACAGAAAAACAACAGACATGAGTGGCTTACCCAGGATTTGAACACTGGACCTTCCGTGCGACAACCCCGCCTAGCCATGCAAGCGAATCACACTATCCGCTCTGCCATCTACGCATCATCAAAAAATGATGTTTCAATGGCAGGTCAATAGTGCGAACCACAATACACGACACCAGAAGTCCTCCATGGGCAGTTCAGCCTATTAATGACGCAATCACTTCTGTTGTATTTCTATCAAGCAGTATAGGCCGAATCCAACAAGACCCTTAGGACCTTAATACTGTGTCCAGTAAATGATAGTAGACTAGAACAGTGAGAACAGGATAGTGGGTAGGTTTGGTATTGTACAAACATTTTATTACAAATAAGGGAGGGAAACCTGAGGCCTGTAAACAGTAAATTAATATGAAATTAATATGAAATAAATATAAAGGTATGTTATCAGGCACTCGCAGGAAATAAAGAAGTAGAACACCAGACAACAGAAAAACAACAGACATGAGTGGCTTACCCAGGATTTGAACACTGGACCTTCCGTGCGACAACCCCGCCTAGCCATGCAAGCGAATCACACTATCCGCTCTGCCATCTACGCATCATCAAAAAATGATGTTTCAATGGCAGGTCTTCTGGTGTCGTGTATTGTGGTTCGCACTATTGACCTGCCATTGAAACATCATTTTTTGATGATGCGTAGATGGCAGAGCGGATAGTGTGATTCGCTTGCATGGCTAGGCGGGGTTGTCGCACGGAAGGTCCAGTGTTCAAATCCTGGGTAAGCCACTCATGTCTGTTGTTTTTCTGTTGTCTGGTGTTCTACTTCTTTATTTCCTGCGAGTGCCTGATAACATACCTTTATATTTATTTCATATTAATTTCATATTAATTTACTGTTTACAGGCCTCAGGTTTCCCTCCCTCACCCGTGTGTTACCGGGGCCCGAAAGGGGAGCAAAGAATAGTAACACTGTCCCCTGCCAAGCATGTCGTAGAAAGCGACTAAGGAGGGTTGGGCATGGGGCCGGTTACCCCATTTTGTAAAAAATTTAAACCACAAAAAACTTCAACAAATATGGACAAGTCAAATAAAGAAAATAAAACACAGCCATCCAAGACAGGGGAAGGTCCTCTCGTGGGGAGGCGTATGATGCAACACAGAGAAAGCCGAAAGGAGTCTGTGTTGCTGACTAACCTTCTTTCTTCTAGGAGAACTTCCAGATTTGGCACCTGGAATGTTCGGACATTAAACGAACAAGGGAAAGTGGCGCAAGTAGCAGCAGAAATGAGGGAATACAAAATCGAGGTTCTGGGAATGTGTGAAACAAAGTGGAAGGGGGTAGACAGGAAGAAACTCATCACAGGTGAATTGGTGCTGTCCTCAGGACATGAAGACGAAAGTTCACACCACAGTGAAGGGGTAGCTCTTATGGTATCTAAAGAAGCACAGAAAGCACTCATTGAATGGGAAGCTGTTGGACCCAGAATAATAACAGCTACTTTCAAAACAGCTAAAAAGAAAATTCATGTAAATGTCATCCAATGTTATGCACCAACTAATGACAAAGAAGAGTCTGTGAAAGAAGCATTTTATACTAAACTACAGGAAATTATGGATAAAGTAAAAAGAAGAGACATCACAATTTTGATGGGTGACATGAATGCAAAGATAGGTACAGTCAACACCGGATTTGAAGAAGTCATGGGAAAACATGGGCTAGGAGTAATGAATGAAAATGGAGAACTATTCGCAAACTTCTGTGCTTCAAATCAACTGGCTATAGGAGGAAGCATGTTTCCACATAAGAGAATACACAAGGCAACATGGATATCACCAGACCATAGAACAGAAAATCAGATTGATCATATATGCATAAACAAGAAGTTTAGATCATCATTGCAGGATGTAAAGGTATATAGAGGAGCAGATGTGGCATCAGATCACCATCTTCTGATAGCCAAAGTAAAAATGAAACTCAAGAGATATGCAACAATGCAAAATTATAGACAACAGTATAATGTAGGACAGCTAAGAAATCAAGAAACAAGAGACAAATTTGCGGTCACAGTATCCAACAAATTCCAAGTGCTCCAACAGCTGGAAGATGTAGAGAATACAGAAGACTATTGGCAGCAGGTCAAAACTGTATGGAAGGAGACATGTGAAGAAATACTGGGGAAAAGGGAAAGACAACAAAAAGCATGGATAACAACAGAAACCATCAATAAGATAAAAGATAGAAAAAACAAGAAAGCAGAGTTAAACACAAGCAAAACCAGAAGTTCCAAAGCCAAGGCTCAAGAAGTGTACACAGAAGCAAACAAAGAAGTAAAAAGAAGTATCAAAAGAGACAAGAGGAAGTATATTGAGGAGTTGGCAAGAGAGGCAGAAGATGCTGCAGCCAAAGGAAATATGAGAGAACTGTATAGGAGCACAAAGAAGCTAACAGGGAAATACAAGCAAACAAGTTGCCTCATAAAAGACAAGAATGGGAAACTGCTCAGCAATATACAAGAGCAAATGAAGAGGTGGACAGAATATTTTGAGGACCTTCTCAATAGACCAGCTCCACAAAACCCGCCGGACATCCAGCCAGCAGAAGAAGAGCTACAAATTAACGGTGAAAGACCAACGAAGGAAGAAATAAAGAAAACCATAAAGCTTCTAAGAGATGGAAAAGCGTCTGGACCTGGTGGCATTCCAGCAGAGGCCATCAAAGCAGATATCGACACGGCTACAGAGATGTTATATAAATTACTTGGTAAAGTCTGGGAAAAGGAAGAGATACCAGCAGAATGGAAGGAAGGATATCTGGTTAAGTTGCCTAAGAAGGGAAATTTACAAGAGTGCACAAATTATAGAGGAATAATGTTACTATCAGTGCCAGGAAAAGTATTAAACAGGATTATCCTTGAGAGATTAAAAGAGTCCATAGACAAGAAACTGAGAGATGAACAAGCAGGTTTTCGACAAAACAGATCATGTACAGACCAGATAGCCACTTTGAGAATAATAGTTGAACAAAGTCTGGAATGGAATTCACCACTATACATCGGATTTGTGGACTACGAAAAGGCATTTGACAGTGTAGACAGAGAATCACTTTGGAAACTGTTGAGGCATTATGGAGTTCCCCTGAAGATCATTAATTTAATAAATAAAACATATGAAGACATGACATGCAGAGTTCTTCACGAAGGACAGCTTACAGAACCGTTTGGGATAAGAACAGGAGTGCGACAGGGATGCCTCTTGTCTCCATTTCTTTTCTTGCTGGCAATAGATTGGGTTATGAGATCATCGGCAACACACAACAGAAATGGAATCCAGTGGACTCTGACTAAGCAGTTGGATGATCTGGATTTTGCTGATGACTTGGCTCTTCTGTCCCATAGCCGTAATCAGATGCAGGACAAATTGAAAACACTCGATGGGAGGTCACAGCAATTGGGTCTGAAAATACACAGGGAAAAGACAAAAATAATGCGAATAAATGCAGGTAATGATAACAGGGTTGAACTTGAAGAAACACCAATACAAGATGTAGAATCATACACATATCTTGGCAGTAATATAGACAAAGTTGGAGGGACAGACAGCGATATCAAAATAAGAATACAAAAGGCAAGAGGAGCTTTCATTGCATTGGGAAATATATGGAGATCAAGAGAAATAGGATCCAACACGAAAATAAGAATCTTCAACTCAAATGTGAAGTCAGTCCTATTGTATGGCTCAGAGACATGGAGAACAACAAAGACAACAACCAAAAAGCTACAGACTTTCATAAATGGGTGCTTGCGTAGAATAGAGGGATTAAAATGGTATGACAAGGTTACCAACGTGGAACTGATGACAAGAACTAGACAAGTGCCAGTGGAACAAGAAATGAAAAGAAGACGATGGCGATGGATAGGACACACACTGAGGAAACCTGTTGATAGCATTACAAGGCAGTCCTTGTTCTGGAACCCCCAGGGCAAGAGAGGCAGAGGAAGACCAAGAAGTACATGGAGAAGAGAGTTGGAAACAGAGGTGAAAATGATGAGGAGAACATGGAAAGAACTTGAGATGATGGCACGTGACAGGAGGACTTGGCATGTGTTTGTTGAAGGCCTATGCTCCTTTGGGAGTGGAGGGTTATGAATGAATATATCAAACTATACAGAAATCCAATTATTTTCATCCTTCCTTATGTTCCTGGTATGTGCCTCATTCCATTAAGAAATACTTCTTTAAATACATTTCCAAACTTACAGACACACTTTGGCCATCTTTCTCAATTATTTTGAATATTTCCCAAGGCTGGCTTTGCCTCCAGAATTACACACAAGCCTGTAAGTTCACCAGCAACACACTGTAATTTTCTAACACATCTACACACTTCCTATCGTATAGGTGGATTAATCACTAGAAATACACATAATTATATATATATATATATATATATATATATATATATATATATATATATATATATATATATATATATATATATATATATATATATATAGATTCGTTCTTACCCTCAGGCACACACACAGACGAGCTGTTAATGGCTGTTTAAGGTCTGCTTTCAAGTACAGAAGGCAAATCGCTTCCACTAACACTTGCTTTCTTTTGCCGCTCGCTGTCGCTTTCAAATATTGTGACTGACCTGATTCTGTTAGACACGCACTATATATAGGGTGACCTCGAGCGTCCGAGGTGGTTCCCCAACGAATGTGTTTTGTGTTCAGAAAATATTGGTAAACTTTGCCTATTGTGCAAATCAGGAAAACTAAGATTTTATTTATCTAAGTTATTCCTGGAGCGATTTTATTCATCTAAAGTTTAAAATACGCCCTATATTATTCTACATATTTCTAGTAAACAACCTTTTCCATTCCTAAATGCATTTTATTCTATGCGTACGTTACACAGCCAAAAATATGGACTAACCTGAGGCTTCGATGCATTCAACTAGAGATCTCTCCCGTCCTATACCAGTATTTGTAAAAGTATTAGTACTTACGGGTAGAGCAACATCACTAATATCGTTTTGGTAGCCTCTTCCAGGTGGTACTTCTTTCATAATGCCGTAGTTAATTGTCCTACGATACCTGTTTGCACATATTTGGACTTCCATTATATTTATCCAAGGCTGTAATAAACACGGCATAGCGGAGCGTTCTGATTGGTCTGTGTATCTTGCAGTTCTTACAATGTATGGCGCGCGGTGTGGTCAGAGTTACGCAGAATTCGTGTTGTGATACAGACGTCACTTCGTGACATGCGTGTAGATAACTTATAATTAACATTATAGGGAAGTGTGACAGATCGTCTTCTAAAAATAGTCGTATAGATAGGCTGGACTAGAGAAACCACTCATTCCAGAGACGTATCTTCACCTTAATCTATTTCACTCGTGGAATCTATTCTAACACCTTTCTTTCTCATATACCCCACCTACTGTTCTACTCAGACGGGACCAAATAAATCTCTATATCTATCTAAAAATATACGACACAGCCAGCATGATGCCTTTTCCGCAGTTTCACTAAGCCTCTTCAGTGCCCTTGTTCTCGACTGTCCCTTCAGCCCCAACAGTTTCAATAAATCATACACTGATGCTAACACGAGCCCTCTTGCACCCACCTCAACAGCCATGACCCTTGCAGTGAACCCATCGTGTCTCAGATCTGCGGCCAGATCACTATACTTGGCTGCTTTGAACAAATGTTGCTCTTCCAATATGGATTCAAATGGCATGGTCAGTTCAATCAATATAACCTGGAGCGATGATGAAGAATGCAGCACTATATCCAGCCGTCTTCGAGATTTCCTGTTACTCTATGGATATGCCCCTCGTCCAGGTAGGTCTACCGCCATCTCCCAGTCATTTGCACAGCCAAGGAGAGATGGTACACTGCTACCTGATTTACTCGATTTTGGGTGTGCTGACTTTTCTGCTCTCAGGAAGCAGAAGTTTTGACTTTTTGCAGTACAGTGCTACATCTGACAGAACTGGTGGTACCCCTAGCCATTTCCTCATGAACTTGTTGGCCTTCTGCTCTATAGCTTCCACTGTACTTGTGCTTATTTCATATATAAGCAGTGGCCACAGCAACTTAGGTATGAACATGAACTGGAGTTACCACAGTTTGAATTTTGCTAGGAGTCTGCTTTGGTCTATGATCTGTAGCCCTCTGTCTGCCATTTCTGTTGCTGTTGCACTGCCTTCGAGTCTTTTAATGAGGCATCGTACACCCTGCCAAGACTGTTAACAGGTTCCTTAATGACAGTAGGGATTATTTGGTTAGAATTCATGAATATGACCTCTGCTATCTTCCCTTTCCTGACTGATAGGCTTCTCGACTTCATGGGTTTGAAGCTTATTCTGCACCAACAAATATTTGTTCTGTCAGACTTAGCCTTTTGAATTGCTTCCCAGATCATTGTGGCATGCTCTAGACATCCTGGTGTACCTGGGATACCTCCTTTCTGAATGGTAGTGTCAATGTACCCATTTGCCAGGAGGTATGTAGTGAGCCTTTTCGCCATCACTGAGAAGAATATCTTCCCTTCCACATTAAGTAGTGAGATTGGCCTGAACTGACTGTTGTCTGTGGAATTTTGTTCCTTTGGGATGTAGACTCCATTCGCCTTTCTCCATTCCTTGCTTACAAGTTGGGTTTTCCACGCATTCTTCAGTAAACGGAGCAGTCGTTTGAGCACCTCAGGGCATCTCTTTATACACAACATATGGAACACCATTATGACCTGGAGCTGACTTGCACCGAGCTTTCTGGACAATGCTTTCTACCTCTTGCATCGTTGGGGGCTTGGTGTTAAATTCAGCTCCTGGCTTACTCGGCCATTTAAGGCCTGCCATGCTGCTGAGCGGCTCATCTTTGCGACCATCTGAATATGTCATTCTAAGGTGGTCTTCCGGGTCTTCTTTCCTGATGTTTACCGTACCCGACCGTGGCTGCTCAAACAGTTCTTTGGCAAACTTGAAGGGTTCCCTGAAGAATCTTTCCCTATCCCTTCGAGTCTTCCTTCTCTTCCTGCACAACCTTTCTGCTCTACAAAGGGCATTATGTTGGCCTTTAAGGTGCTCCCAAACCTGTCGTAACCCTTCCTTCGATGTGGCAACTGCGTTCTTGTACAGTTTTGATATACTATATTTGGACTGTGAAGAGGGGGGGGGGGGGGGGGGGGGGGGGGGCGGGGGGGGGGGAATGGAGGGGAAGATACTATATTTAGATTTTGGAAATCAGACCTTAGTATCTTGAATTTACTACATTATATATCCTAATTATAACTCACCAAAAGTTGAATGGGATACTTTGTCTTTAAATTCATTGTCATCTTTGGACCCAACTGTACATATAATTACGCTGTTTTCTATATATTGTTTGGTGTGCTCTAGAGCTTTCTGTTGATTAAGCTAGGGTCTTTAGATTTATTTATTATCTCTCTATGAGGTGGGAGTCTGTTTTTGGTACTTTTCATTCCAATGGCGGAATTTTTCCTTCATATTGACTAGTACTACTGTTTATTATATTGAGCTGGAATTTTGCTGTTGCGGGCTGTATGCTACGCTTACCTTGGTAGCATTTAAACAGAGCTGAGAGCTCATCTTCAGCTCCACTCAGAGTAATGACAGCTTTTGTGGCCATTTTTGATCATCTAAGATTAAACCCATGCACGTTTCATTCATCATCTCTTCCCCCCCATTATTTGCTCTCTGTGGAGCCACCATTGCTGCTGGCCATCTTGCAGGAATCCGGCACCAAAGCAATTAATATGTTCTTGTAGCAGTGGTTTCTGTAGAAATGTGTTAGACATGATGAGGCTGGCAGCCCCATTTACAACCTCATATTAGTCACGTCATGGGACGTGCCAAATGAAGCAGTAGTCCTATGGTGTGTGGGAGAGACCCCTGGAGACTACACAGGATAGGTATGCAGACATTTATCTGGCCATTAGCCTAATTACTATTTCTTACATTCTCTCAATTGTTTCTCCATTTTTTTCTCCCTGTTTTACTCACAACGTGAAAATCCTCCTCACCCAAAACTCTTGGTAATTCCCTTCGTCGCTTTAGTACTGCTTCATTCCATCTCTACTTTTGGCAAAAATGGACCTGAGGTCATAGATCTGCGTCATATTTTTAATGTCATCCTGTACAATATCTTACATTTAACAGTTTGAATCATCATGCACAGTTTCATTTTAATGTGATATATCCTTGATTTCAACTAACACTCCAAAAACTTAGAATGCATTTTTCTCACAAGCTGAACTGGAAATGGAATAAAGCAGTTCTAAGGCGATTCCATGTCAGACAGTAACACTGGCATTTATCATCCCTGTCCAGTCTAGTCAAGCATTCACTATCTTTAAGCTCCAGGTGGAGCACAGACCTTCCTGTTCAAGGTTTTTCTACATCTTCTTTAACCCCTTCACATCTATGTCCAGTTCCCCTCTCCATGTGCCTTTGAGTCTCCCTCCGCTTCTTTCATCCAAAGATTCCAAAACACTGCAATGCATTGCCACCAACAGGTTATCTCAATGCATATCCCACCAAACAATTTATATTTACCTTTGCTGGTCTGGAACTGTTTTCAGGTTTTATTTGTTTCTCTTCATACATCTTCCAGCACAATTTAAAAAAAAATAGTAAGTCAACACATTGTAAATATAACAAAATATAGTTATATTTCTTTTACTAGTTGTAAATACATAAATCTTTCACAGTTCATACTTCTAGCTCACTAAGACATGCTTCACAAATATGTACACTTCATTTTACATGTGTATTTTCCTTAACAAAATAAATACTTCACTTTACACATAACGCTTTCCTTTACATTATTTTACACAGACACAAACCATTTTATACAGATATACTTCACTTCTGCATATACAAGCTTCAGCTGTTGTGATACCATACTTTACTTCACTTCCACATAAACTCTCTCTACACTTCATACTTCCATCTATATAAAACAATATCCTTATATACATAGTTACAGCTATGAGATCAATAAATAGTGTTTACTGGCTTTTCTACGTAACATATCACAATGGTAGCCACTGGTCTATATGCAGAGCTAGACAACATTTATTATCCCTGTTGCAAATAAATATTTCATCTATAATAGCAAGTGACCTAATCCAGTTCTATCATAAATAAAATTGTTGTAGTCACATTCTCATATATATATATATATATATATATATAAATTTTACCAAAATAAACTACAACGGAAACTCTGTCTTACCCTGTTAAACTCGAGAGCTAGTTTTTAATTCTGATAAGATTAATATTTACAAATTTTTGACATATTTTCTTCAACTTTCATAAATTAAAAATTTGTTTTGCTACCTGATGACATAATGTAAGTTTCAAGGATGACTAGTCTCACCAGATATGCTGAATTACAAAATAAATGAAATACTGAATTACAAAATAAACAAAATGCTGAATTACAAAATAAACGAAATGCTGAATTACAAAATAAACGACTACAGAATTTTGTGTTGCAAATTTAAAAATAAGGTTAAGTGTTTGAAATTTAAAGTAGATATGAAATGTACATTTTTTATGGTTTCTATTTGAAAACGGTAACATTTTGTTTAAAAATTGTATCCATAAAGGATGCTATTTTGATTAGCCACGTCTTCATACAAGTCAAATATTTGATAGTTTGTAAATGTGAGAAAAAAAATCTGGTAATAATGAGGTTATAAGTTTTACATATGAAAAGGCAATTCATACCAATGGAACCTAACAGCAGAAAACATCTGTGAAGACAGGAGACCAGTCTTCGGATTGATCATACAGGTTTTTTCCTTCACATGCCTGGTAAGACTATGTATTTTCATTTCCTGGCTGAAACTCATTTCATGGCTTTGCAAATTTGTGAGGTGTAAAATTTGCTTAACATTATCTTACACTGCTTTTATGAAATGCTGGCATACAGCTGTTTATCTCATTAGTATTGAGGCTCTTAAAAACAAAAAAAGCATGTATATCTGATTTCACTTTAGAATTATATTAATAGAACTTAATTTTAGAAATGGTACTCTAAAAATGCAAATGAGATTCATTTAGCCTCCAACATGAGCTTGTACCTCATCCACAGCTGGTGCAAGCTACAAGAAATTTTCTGTACAAGCCAGTATAAAACTAGTACACTTCTAGTACCACTTAGCATCACAATGAAAACTGAATACATTTATTTTACCATTTCCAGTACAAATCAGTACTACTTTTAGTACTAGCTAGTAACACTTTCAGTACAAATTTATACTATGTGATTAGAAGTAGCACCATTATAAATGTATAAACATGTCTATTTACATTCAGTCACATCTATAACAATTAAAAATCTGTAACAATTAAATATCTAGAACAAAACTAGATTTCCTACATCATGCAATGTCATCATAATGGCAGACACAAGGAAGTAAGGAAATATAAATATATTATATTTGCTGCCAAAGAGGTGACTACCAACATGGCACTTCCTGCGTGACAACGGCGAAACATCCGGTAAGACTGAGTGTACTGTGGGTTCTTTTTCAATTCCTTCATGTCAGCATAGCCTACAACATCCCCGACTCCTGCCTCCACTTCCATTTTGAATGTTTTCAACATGGCACTGACTATCAGTGGGGAGATTGCAAGAGAGTTCATGGCTGCAGTCAGGAAGCAAATGCTGAGAGACAATCCCTGAAATAGACAATAAAAGCTCCTTTTAAAAATGTGTTTGCCATCACAATACATACTACCGACTTGCTCATACTGGTAAGAACCTGTGTCTTTAATGCAGTCATATTTTTATTTGTAACATATCAAACAAACCACATGAGCTTATTAGAAAATTGAATTAGGTCTCATTCATTTCTTTGTTCACTCCCTGTGGAGCATGGAACCAGCACTCTTGCAAGACATCTGCCCTGAAACATTCATGTGCTCTTACAGTGGTGGTATATGTATCAATTTGTTTTACCAAATGTTTTACCAAATGTTTTACCAAATGTTTTACCAAATGTTTTACCAAATGTTTTACCAAATGTTTTACCAAATCAGGTGACCAGCCCCATGGACATATTAATTGCCTCTTACTACATAAATTAGACTTCATTCTTGAAAGATATTAGATGTCTCAGAATGACAAGAGGCTGACTGACAGCTAATATACCAAAGAATTAATTCTTGGAAAAGGGGATAATTAATAAAGAAATATAACCAGAAAGACATATGAGAACTCAGAAACAGTGATAACAAGGTAAAATAGTAGCAAGATCAGTACAGGAAAGACAGAAGCTAACTGCTTGTCTTTATGGCATAATGAAAAGAACCAGACAAGTGCCAGAGAAACAAGAGATAAGAAGAAGACTCTGGCAATGGATAGCAAATAAATAGATTAAACCTGTTGATAGCCTTACTAGGCAGTCTTTGTTCTGGAATCCCCAGGGTAAGAGAGGTAGAAGGGAGACAACAAACATATTGAGAAGAGAGCTGGAGACAAAACTGAAGAGACAAAGAAGACAGAACGACCTTGAGAGGATGGCACAAGACAGGTAGACTTGGTGTGAATTGTTTGAAGATCTATTTCTGCTTCTCAGCAGCTGAAGGGTAATGAATGAATTTATGGCATGAGAAAAAGTTGACAACAGACATGATGGAGAACATCAAAGATTGGAGATCTGTGGACAGCAATTATGGAAGGCCCATGCAGACATCTGCACAAAAATTACGAAACTAACAATGCTAATAGGTTTACTTGTTTACCAGAGGTGTCGCAAAAGTATTTGGCCCCTGGGGCAGATCCTACCTTTGGCATATCCCCCCCCCCCCCTTCCAAGTAAAGAAACACACATGCAGGTATACATTAAACAGTAAGAACTATCATAATAGTGTCACACGGCACCCCTTTCTTCGTGTCACCCAGGGCGGACCGCTCCTCTCGCACCCCCCTTAGTACGCCACTGTTGTTTACAACAGAGTATATACACAGAGTGAGCACCATTTAGTAATGCAAAATCCACTGGAGATCAAGCTACATAGTAAATTTAGGGTTGGAAACATAAAACACAGGTGTGTGTAACCTATAATAATGAGCTTTTTTAATTCCTCTGTGGCCTCCATGTATTTTCTTGCTTATTTACTAATAGTTCATGCTGTACATAACACTGAAAAATTCTCGTTCTTACTTCTATTGACAAAAAAATTTTTCATGAATATTTTAAATTTTATGCAGTGTTGCTTTTGCCGGGACTGTTCTACTCTTCACCTTTGAAATACATCTCCCATCTAATGTTATTAACATGTCTAGGTATGCTTTAAAACTTCCTTTATTTTGATGGAGCATTCTGGAGAAGTCATTCTCTTCGAGCTTCTTACCTGAACGTAATGTGCATGGTCCCAGGTGTCGAAGGGATGTTTGGCCAAATATGTGGACAAGGTGATAGCTGAGCACACCAGACTCCACAAGAAGAACATTGGAAACAACCGGGACTGGACCTTTCCAAACAGGTGACGTGGTAGGCTGTAGAACATTGTCAGACCTGCAAGAAGGAGACAACTATTGTTGTATGTACTGTGAATATGAAGACAGCTCATAATTTATGTATGTGTGGTAGAAGTTAGGGTAAATCATTCCAGCAATCTCTGAGACAACAATTAAACATGTACAATTAAATATGTGACTGAAATCTGACAACAGAAAACATACTTTCACTCATGGATGAATCACTTGTAAGAACACTAGATAATTAGGAACAAGAACAAAGAACCAAATAAATTATCCGGTCTTCTGCCCTTCCCTAAATATCTGCCACCCTTTAAGTAATTAACCAAGATGGCTTTACAATCAGAAGTAAAATGAAAAGAGGGGGAAAAAAAGAAGTACGAGAAAAGATAAAATCATGAAGAAGGCGGATTAAAACAAATGGACACTATTTAAATAAGACAATAAAAAAGTAGAGAGGTGATGAAGCTCACAGGGGTATGAAGACCGTTAACTTTAATCACACAGAAATAAATAGTGAAACCCATGGCCTGTTAGTTGAGCCTATGCTCCCCATGGAACTGAAGAGTTGTGATAATAAGAAAGAAGGAGGACACAAGACGGCAGGGAAAAAAGGAGAATAGGCACTAGGAAGATTCAATCCAGATCTGCCAAAATAATTTAACTGCCTTCCATTGATAATTGAACTATGTTCTTTAAGTCCCAAGAGCCAGTATACTGGCTCTCCTCCTAGACGCATTTGGCCCAATCAACAGTAAACTGGCTTTCGTATCTCTTGATCCTTTTTAGAGCTGTTTTCTAATTTTAACAACCCAAAAATGTTATTTTCTTAAAGTATAGCCATCTATTTTGGACTTTTGCCATGAAAGACACAACAGTCCTGTGTTAAGACAAATGACCAGCTAGGAACTTCATACTTATGAGTGCCTACAACTGACCTATTCACATTATTTGCTAAATTTTATCACAGAAAAAAACTGTGACTCTTAATGCTGAAGAAAATTATGGATGGCAGTATCTGAAGTGACAAAGCAAATAATGTGTTTTCTAATGTCAAAAAGTCTGCCAGATATAATCTATTTCCAACCAGCTATCTCCAGACAATTATGGCAGAAGGTCTTTGCCCTACAAAAAACAACCACCTTAATTTTAATGGACCCTGGTCCTTGATATTGGGACCACTACATCCTGCCAAACATAGCATAGTAGACCAACTGTAGCTGTTAATGGGGTTAGAAACCTCACCATGTAAATCATCATGCTACAGTAGCCACCATTAAGCAGCATAGGAATGCTTTGATGCAGACTTCCTACAAGGGAGTCTACTGCAATGGTGGCTTCAGGCTTCCTAAAAGCACAATAAAAAACAAAAAGAAGGCAAAACAAAGAAACAGGCATCATCTAAGCATCAACAAAGGAAAAACATACAAACAAATAACACAATCTCCATGCTGATCATACCTGCAACTAGAGTCACCCATAGCTGGGCGCCAAAGTTAGCGCTGAAGCTTCCTATATGCATCATACCATAGAAAACACTAGATGAGTCCACTCTACGTCGGCTGGGGTACAGCAGGAAGCTTGTGAAACATATGACAACAGCCATAGCAAAGAACTGAAAATGATGCATCCTGTAGAAGATAAAACGTGTAGCAAAGGTCAGAGATCTTTTAAAAATTATTTGTTATAATTAGGATTTATAGTCCCAATAATTTGAGATGATATTTAACTGGCGCAACCGGCAATGGCATTTTCACTCTTCGCCATTTACTTTATATATATAAATATATATAATAAATAAAAACACCCGTAATTCCAACGTACTGAAATCTTGAGTACAACAAATAATCGGTAAGAAGAAGAAAGGGGGAGGGGTGGGGGGTAATACAGTTAGAGTCAGCTGAGTTGCCTGCTGCTATCAGACTTTGGTGATCATACCCATCCAGGAGTTTGAGCCACATGTTCTTAGCAGGAATAATGGATTAAATAAATAGAGGCTACTTTTTTCGCTTAATGAGCAAGTGCTACCGATGATGATGGTCCTCTGAGCAGGATCTGCTTCAAATCACTTTATGTAAGCTAGTCTTGTAGTTGTGGTTCCTGTAGCAATTTATTTTAAATTATGAGTTTGCTAGGTCCACGCACTAATCCCGCCTTAGGAAAACTTTTATTCACTGACCTAGATGTTGAGTGACACGAGGTCAACCTAGAAAGCTCGTGAAAAGTTGCACGTTCCCCTTTGACGCAGTTTCCCTTCCAGTAAGTGTAAGTGATCAAGTGTGTGGGGAAAATTCCGTGCTCCTTTGTTACAATCTGGAGGCACTTATATTAACTTAACATGTGAACGACAGAAGTTGTTGCCCGGTTTTACTAAGGCAATGCATGGAGGCATTTCTGGAGTCATTCTTATATGACCACCAGCTATGCACAATGCCAAAGTATGTAGATTTGGATGTGAACCTTTGTCTGCTAGGCTAATTACACCTTCATTGTCGTTTGAAATCACCCACACACTTCCAGTGATTCCCGCTGTGGTGAAACATGTTGAGAACCCAGCATTGCCCCCTAAGCTTGGAGGAGTCACCTGAGCCCCAGCCGTAACTCTGACTTTTACCTGGTCAGTGGTTGCCTGCATACAAGAGTATCTTCCTATGGACCCCGTGATAGGCAGAGGGAGCTGAAAAATGGCTATGCGTAGAACGTGAAAATGCCTGTTAGAGCACAGAACCAGACCACAGTATTTTACCTCTGCATATTTGGAAAGCTCCTAGGATGGCGGGGAATGCACAGTTTGCAACGCACTTACTCTTAGCTTGGGACCAGATGTGATGATTCTTTAAATGCAAGCCAAGCTGGAGATACTGGAACTCATGACTTCAACTCAACATGTTTCGGAATGGCAGAAAAGCCACAGGAAAAGCCTAGATCTACAGTGTAGATAATACCAAGGAGTCTTCAACTTGGTATTGACTGCTAAAGAGCGAGGTTAGCTGCCCAGTTAAACAACAACCAAGGCAAGAAAGGGGTGCAAACAATAATAACACTGTACCCTACCAGGCTGTCGTAGAACGCGGCAAATGAGGACTGGGCATCGGTTCAGCCCCCGTCTTAAAGAAACTTAAAGCAATATATATATATATATATATATATATATATATATATATATATATATATATATATATATATATATATATATATATATATATATATATATATATATATATATATATATATATATATATATATATATATATATACGAGGTGTGTTCAAATGAAACCCGTCCCAGTGGCTTTATAACAAATATATGTAAGGTACATCAGCAGGAGTAGTAGAATTAAATACAGCAATTGTTAGGAATTAAGTACTCACTGGGGTCCTTTAGAAATAGTCACCATAGGCATTCAGACACGCTTCCCACTGCTTGGGTAGACGGCGGATGCCGTCCGAGAAAAATAACTTTGGTTGCTTATTGAACCATTTGGTCACCGAGGCCCTGACGTCTGCATCGGAGTCGAATCGTTGTTCCTTTAGAGATTTTTTTAAGGGTCCGAACAAATGAAAGTCACATGGTGACAGATCAGGGCTGTAGGCTGGGTGTGGCAGAACTTCCCACCTTTTCCTTGCAAACGCTTCCTGCATAATGTTCGCAACATGTGGACGAGCATTGTCGTGCAACAGAATCACACCACGCGAAAGCATGCCGGGTCGTTTATTCTTGATGGCTGTATGCAGGTTGTCTAGTGTGTCTTTGTAGCGGATGGCATTGATGTTCACGCCAGGCTCTTTAAAGTCTACCAATAGAAGCCCTTCATGGTCAAAAAATGCGGTCAGCGTAACCTTACCGGCGGAAATCTTTGACTTGAATTTGTTGGACGGATTCCTTATCATACCGGCCATTATTTTAACGGTCTGCAGCACAAACAATGAATATTAGGAGAATGAACACTTACACACTTGTACATTCGTATGAGCTTATTACGTCAGATGTGACGTCATCATGCTCCTCCTACGAATGTCCACTTGGCGCAGCACGGTCGGGTTTCATTTGAACACGCCTCGTATATATAGAGAGATACTAACTCGTGGATACTAACTTAGGTGTTCATCTCTACGCCGGGGTGTAGAAGTTAGCCAGATAGCACCATTCTATCTTACCAGCTGTCGTCCTTTTGGCCTAGTTCCAGTCGACTTCTTCAATGATTGTCTTATGTTGTCTTCGCAACGAACTTTTGATCGTCCTGGAGGTCTAGATCTCTGACTCTTGATTTCACATGTTTGTCGTGGTAGCCACTCGATAGCGAAAATGGAGGCGAAGAAATATAAAAATCTGTGGTTCTATCAACAGCACGAATCAGGGCGGATTATCCATTAGGCTAAGTAGGCTGAAGCCTAGGGGCCCGGAGCTCTTAAGGGCCTGTGCATTAGTTAAAAATAATATTTAAAAATTGATAGATTTTTCAATAAAATGTGTTTACCTTAATAAAAATAATACTAATAAACATTAATAAAAAATAATTACTAATAAAAGAGGTAAGCAGTGCTAACAAACTAACATACCAGTCTATTAATAATACTAGTATATACCATCATCAGGCTAAGGGGTTTGAAAAAAAAAATTAAAATTATTGCTTATTAGGTGAAGGGGGGCCCAAACACCAAAAATCCTAGAGGCCCTTCTGGGCTTAATCCGACCCAGGCAAAAATTGAAAAATCATGTTTGACATGACGAATATACCAAAACGTTAGGCTGAGTATAAACTTGTGATTTATTTCACGACTATAAAAGCAACACAACATACAAATAAGAAGTTCCAGCAACTGTAAAGTCCCCATATTACTAATTGTCTAAGCCTGTAACGAACAATTAAAATATCCCCGTCAGATGTTGGGGAAATACGGACAAGGCGGGAAATTGCACCGTGAAAACTAACTTCTCTCTTCTCTTCGATCCTTAACCACCGACCGTCAAAGCAGTCAGTGGCCATCACGCCTAGTGGCGTCTTGTAGGGCAACAACAAATTGATTCCACTTTGCACGGTCGGTGGCCATCCTTCGTACAGTGCCCCAACTCTGGTTCATTCTTTGCATCTCAGCCTCCACAGTCCTCCGCCAGGTTGTTTTTGGTCGGCCTCTCTTTCGCTTTCCTTCAGGGGTCCAAAACATAGCTGTTCTTGTGATGGCATCGGGGTCTCTTCTGAGGACATGACCAACCCAGCTCCAGCGTCTGCCAGCTATGATGGTGTGCATGTCCTCTTGCTTGCTACGAGTAAGCAGATCTTGGTTGGTGCTGGTATTCGGCCAAAAGATGCGGTGAATTTTTCTTAGGCATGTTGTGTGAAAAGAGGACAATTTTGACATTTCCTTCTCTGTGACTCTCGAAAACTAACTTGAACATCCATTAAAAGGGCACGGAGGCCTTTCAATTTTTTCTTGCGGCATTGACAATATATCCAGATAAGTTTGATTACAACAATCCAATGAAGCGGAAATGGAATGGAAGGAATTAATAGACCACAGGGGATTGATGTCGTCATCATGACTAGAGCAGCAGATAGAGACAACATAATTATTTCACGCCCATATTTTGTCATCTTACGTGCTCGTCAGAACAGACATTAAACTAAAGACAGCAAATAGAACAACCACAGTACCATACTATACAATATACGAAAGGAAATGACAGAATCTTTCACAGAACTACGGAGATAAAACTACGGATCTTTATAATTTTGGTGGACCTGTTCACAATGACTTAAGATTACATATATACGCACTTTTGGTCGCATGTTTACAGTGGCGTAGTAATGAAATTTTTGAAGTGGACTATTTGGGTTATTACATTGGCATTACAGCCTTGTGTTCCTTATGGAACGAAAAGGAATGGTTATAATGGTGATAGGTATCCATGTGGGAAACACAAAGAAGCAGTAGAGTATTGGGAAGGGAGTGGGGAAGGGGGTTCCGGGCTTGATGTGTCCAGCCTGAATTTTTCCTAATATAGAGCGATTGTGATCTCTATTTACGCGAATTATAAATAACGCGATCTGGGGGGAAATGCGAAAAGTATGGCTACTACTATTAAAGCTATAACAATATAACTTGTCTGAACGGGACGGGGGAGACCAGAGGTGTCCCTAAAATATTTGGCACCCGGGGCAGATCTTATCTTTGGCACCCCCGGATCATAAAGAAACACACTTGCAAGTACATTTGTTTACAGTAAGTACTATCATATTGTCGGCGTCTGTGGCCTAATGGATATGAACGCAGTTTTGTAATCCAGATATACCAGGTTCGAAACCTGCTGCAGGCGGTTTGGTAGCAGATCGCTTTGTGTGGATTTTTAACAATGGTATAAGCGCCGTACCGTTCAGAAAGCAATGGCAAACTACTGAATGAAAAAAATTGCCTAGAAAAATCAAAAACAGCCAATAAAAGCTGGGGTTGATTGCCACGTCCTGTAAAGGATAAGCAACTAACTTTTTTAACTATCATATTATGTACGATGGCACCCCCTTCCTGGCTATCACCCGGGGCGGACCGCCCCTCGCATCTCTTAGTATACGCCATGGGGGAGGGCTACTTCTGAAGACGGCATCAATTATATTCTGTATAGAGTTTCCTAACATTGATAAACAACACTGCTGAAAACCCATGATTCAAGGAATAATTAAAGGGAAAAGAAATGAGTGGGAAGGTAAGATCAAGGGAAACAAAATAAAGGGTAGGTGGACCAGAAAATGGTGTAACATTAATTATCACCAAGAAAAACAAACACAGAACATGTTTGAAACACGCTGCAGCCACGCTACGATGTTGAAACTACAAATGATCTGAGAATAAAGTTTAGTCGTTGTACAGGTATTGTGCACTCAATTATTCTGTCTGTACCTCAGTGGATCAACCGAAAGAATATTTCACACCTCACTGACAATGACGAAAACTGTACCGTTCAGATTACCGCCATATTACCGCCAAATGTTCACACAAAACACGGTCAACAAGGACGCACGGAAAAAATAAATTTCGTCATTCTCGTGCGAACAAACTATCACCTAATACATGTACGTGCTTTGTGCGTGAATATTCGTGGCATGCGATTTAAGTGTGATTAAAAAAAAAAAAAAAAACTGAAAGAATTATTTTACATCTCCGATAAAAGTGGGACATTACGTCCTCATTGATAAAGCAGTTGGGTAATGTAGGCAGATATGTCCCTAGGTGTAGTGATTGTGTGTGTGTGCGTGCGCGCATTTTTAACTGAATGGTATTGCGAGGGAAGAAAAAATACTCATTCTCTGCCGTCGACAGTTTTTTTTTTTTTTTTTTTTTTTCTTAACCAGCGGCACTTGGGCTTTCAGCCCTTTGGCCCAATGACATGTCATTGCGAGGCTGGGGAACCTAAGGACTTTCCTTCCAACCCGGTCAGGAGCTTCGCTCCTTCCCATCCACAGAGGGTTTATCACAGGAGCCGTTCAGGCTATTCAGTCAAATTTCCGGCCGTAAACATTTCTTCAAACGCCTACGCCCGGGTTTGAACCATGAACACCTGGTCGCCAGTACAACGCCGAAGCCATTACACCAGCGCGGCTCCCGCCGTCGACAGTTATAAAGATGAAGTTTCGCCAGTAAGAATTAGAAGGCCATTTCTTTGTTTCCCGTTGTCGCTTTTCGTCCCGTAATGAGCTAAAGTTACCGCTGCGGTTTTCTCATCTTGCAGGAGGTCTGTGCCAAAATGACGTCATATGTTCTCGTAGTGGCTGTTAATGTAGCAGTTTGTTTGACGTCATGAAGTTGCTAGCATTATGGAAAACATTCGTTGTCGCATTTTAGGAAATTTTTGGTAGGGCGCAGCGATCCAAATCTGTTATCCCTAATAGTGAGCATAGGTGAGGCGGAGATCCGCAACATGAAGCAATAACATATACAGAAACCACCACTACAACAGTACAAGAAGTACTTTAATGCAGACTTGACAAACGTGGCCCACCTACTGTTGTAACCCCTTCATATTGTAGTATATGTACTGAGTGGCTCATGAGTTTTTCCATTTCTTTTTTTTTAAATGTTGAGCTTAAAAACATTAGATGACCTACTTGTTTTATGTTGAGCTTAAAAACATGAGATGACCTACTTGTTTTAACACTGACTTTCCTCGTTTATATCATCATCATTTTTCTTTGTGTTCCTTAGAGGGCATGTAACCACTACTACATCTGGTCCCCATGCCTGCACCAAACATTCACATTCTCGTGTAGCACTGTGGCATATTATTTGATATAACTAGATTGCCTGTCCCTTTACAGCCCTATTTCATTGGTCTTGTACGACATGCATGCAAGTTTAATTAAGATAATACGAGAGTTACGTACTTCCTGTACTTGTGTATGGCGCCGAATGCTGGAGAGTAACAGAAATGGAAATATCCAAATTATCCACATTCTGCACAACCACACAACCACACAACCTGCCTCAGGAACATTCTTCGACTGACTAATCATCGCTGACCAGGAACTGCTTACACGGTGCAGTCAAAGTGACATGCACACCATCATGGCAGGCAGACGCTGGTACTGAGTTGGCCATGTCCTTAGATGAGACCTCGACACCATCACCAAAACTGCTATGCTATGGACCCCAGAAGGAAGGCGAAAGAGAAACAGACCAAAAACAACCTGGCGGAGAACTGTGGAGGCTGAGACGCAAAGCATGAACCAGAGTTGGGGCACAGCACGAAAGATGGCCACCGACCGAGAAAAATGGGGACAGTTTGTTGCTGCCCTACAAAACGCCACTAGGCGTGATGGCCACTGACTAATTTGTCAGTCAGGGGCTAAGGATCTAAGAAAAAGTATGAAATGACTGAGGGTGCAGTAGTCACATTCTTTCTTTGTCTCTTCTCTATCTCACGCGTCGTGGAGTGCGGACGTGTTTTCATACAGCTCTGCGAAATTTCGTATTTGTGAAAGTGTGTTCCTGTTATAATTCGTGATGGATTTTGATATCATTGTGTTCGGTATCATTGTGGCTTTGTCATGAAATCATATTTGTGCTGTCAATATGAAAGGAAATGTTAGATTTTGTTCTAAAAGAATCTACTATTATAATACACTGTGCTGTTTTGCATCAAAACTTGTAGTTGTGTTTAATGGGTAGCCGACATCCCACGAATAGTTGAGCGCCCAACAATGACCGAACCACCCAGGTGTTTAATTATAGGGTTTCCCTTCCTTGGCAAAACTTGTGAAATTTAGTATTTATTTACTTTTTTATTTGAGCGCAAGCTTCTTTACATAACATAAATGCCAGGTACTTATGAACAGTTACTAAACCATGAATGGTTTGCGACTTGGCCATCTGAACGTAAACCATCTTTTAGGTAAACTTCCAGAACTCACACAAGTTCTTAATCAAAATATCCATGTTTTTGGGCATTCAGAAAGTCGTCTGAATGAGAAAATAAGTGATGGTGACTTTGCACGTAATGGTTTTAAAACTATTCGGCGAGATTCTAATAGACAATTAGAGACAGGTTTAGCAGTTTATATTTCCACTTCTCTCAGTTATCGCCGCAGAAACGATATAGAGACCATAGATATAGAATGCATATGGTTAGAGCTAAAGCCACAAAAGCAAAGACCCATTGTAATCGGATATCTTTATCGAAATCCCAGTGTAGGAACAACATGGTTTGAAGATTTCACGAACATGATGGATAAAGTTATCACTACAGTCAATGAAATTATTCTTCTTGGTGATTTCAATATTGATATGCATAAGCCAAACCAAACACGGACCAACATCATAGCATCGTATAACATGAAACAAATAGTCAACAAACCTACCAGAGTAACAAAAACATCATCCACACTGATCGATCACATCTATGTAACCTGTCCAGAAAACGTTATAGAATGTTCCATCCCTACTATTGCTATGAGTGACCACTATCCCATATGTTGCACTTGGGCAAAAAATGGGTACAGATCTCCAAACAATAAACACATCAGTATTGAATATAGAAGTTTAACAAATTTCAACCAGGAATTATTTTTTAATGATTTGCGAAATGCGCTTATCGCCGATGTTTACCAACTTCCTGATCCTGATGACGCCATTGCATATTGGACACGGACATTTGATAGTATTTTTAATAAGCATGAGTCTCCTAAAGAAATTCGCGTGAAAAGACAAATAAAATCTCCATTTATTACACAAGAAGTACTTGACGCTATGAGGCAGAGGGATCAAGCACACAAAAATAAGGACATCATTACATATCCGGGCAGCAAGGAACAAAGTACAATATTTAATTCGCAGAGAAAAGAAAATCTACTTTAGTAATTTAGTTAAAAGCAAAAGAAACAGTAGAAATATATGGACGGCAATCAATACCTTAGTGAACAAACGAAATTCGCCAGACTCACAAACTCCCAATACTTCATTTACTTCGATCGTCAGCACATATATTTTTGCCTCCATACTTCGTTCACGTCGTTTCCGAACCTGATCGCTAGTTTTTTTTACAACCAGAATTGAGATTCAATGAACTGTATCCCTCCTATGTTATTTATTACGATGGACAGACATTGGACCTTAATTAATGCCTTTGAATGCAATATACATGATATTATTATGCCGAATTATTGTTGGAGCTACTGTCAATAAATTTGGATGTGGACCAGTCTTCACCAACTCATTGATTTCATTAACACTGTTGTACGAGCTAAAGATAGGGTGTGGCCGTGTTCAGGCTAAAAGTATGATGCTAACCATTCGTTTACCCAGCCTACGACATTCGCTTACATATCAGCACGATTGAAGACATATTCACCAAGCCTAAACTCAACTCAAAACACATATAACACTCCTTGATAGCCATTACACAACACAGAGATAAAGGTTTGTCTATAGACGGGTGGGGAATAAGAGGCAGTTAATTGTCCCACTCCCCTTTTGCACCCGCCTAATGCAAGAAATGCATTTAACCCTACCCCATCCAATTAAATGCGCATATGCCCTGGTAAGGCATATTTCTTTGAATTACTTCTGGCCAGGTTTGCGACACGATGTTAGACAATTTGTACAAGATTGCTCGGTTTGCCATAATCCGGACAACCAGAAAGATGAAACTGCCCAGAAAGAGGTTGAGCAGAGTACCCAACAGCCAACATAGGATAACTCGTACCTCAACTCGACATTTCTGTGTAGCAAGGCAGAGTTACGGCAAGCGCAGAAGAACGACATAACCTAGCGCCATACTTTGAACAGAGTCGGATAAAAATAACCCATGCTTCACCTGGAACTTTCCACACAGAAGGGGGAATTATTTATCGACGGACAAGGCAAGGGAAGCAACTCTTAGTGCCCCTCCCTTTAAGACCCTCCGTAATGAAAGCAGCTTATATATCTTCATCGGGGGACCATGTTCCCGTGAGTACCACTATGCGTAACCTTAAAGAGGTGTACTTTTGGCCCAACCGATGGAAAGACGTTCGTCAGTACGTATTGAACTGTACACATTGCCAAGCGAGTACTTCAAACGCTTGCCAACGAGATAAGGAGGAGAGAAAAACTGTCGCACCGAGAAACAAAACCAGTGCACAGTAAATCCACGGACATGTGACCGCCCAAAGCTGGATATTCTACAAATATCTTAGGATAGGGGGTCTGTGACGATACGGTTGTGCGATCTCAAGTCCACTCCGGCAGGATTGCATTACACTTCCGTGCGAGTGATATTTTCTTATTTTTCTCTCCCCAGTCATTATTATGTGGCATATTTTATGCACCATTATTTTACTCTCTATGCTGAATTTAGTAGGGAAAGTCTCTAACACTCCACTCCCCTACGGAAGTATTTGCTATGGGACTGTCTTTATCTTGTTTACCACTCCTAAGACTTATTTACGTTCCGCCAGGTGAACTGAGGGTATTATCGTAACAATACTCAGTCATTATCACAGGTCAGCGAGCGAGATTCTTATCATGAAAAGACGGTCTAGCACGATCAACATATATAGAAGATGTGGTGAAATTACAGTGATGCAACGTTAAAATTCCTCCATTTATAAAGATAACAGGTAAAATAACATGTAGGGATAAAAATATTGGTAAGATACACTGATACATTCTCGCCCACGCCAGCGTTTTCTAGCGCCATTGAAACTAACTAGTTAGAACATGCAGACTAAACGACCTATCCTTTTAGACGGGGTGGAAACGGAGATTAAAAAAAAATTGTGACGGTCTGAACACGTGTTTGAATCTAAAGTCTAGAAGACGCATTTTGTAGTTTTTTTAAAGAAAAATTACGCCACTAGTTGACACAATGTAAGGAAATGGACAAAAAACGACCTTAGCTCTTGTTAGAAACAGACGTATCTTGGACGATTCTACGGTAATTAGTCGTTTTAGTTTGAATATAGCGGCAAACGCCGTGAACTAGGGCACAAAAACAAATTTCAAAACGAACCTTGAAAAAAGTAGGTTTTTTCTTAATAATAAGTTTAGGAGAATAAAAACTAGCTAGTTTGATAGCCCATCTTTCCCTGATAAATAATATACTTTTATTTACACAGACGGACAGATAACACGGAAGATATTGACGAAAGACTGTATTGTTCAATACAGACTAGCCAACAGTTATTTGTGCATACTTCTCACAAAATTCACTTTTGACGCGACCTTGGGCCTAACGCAGAAAAACAAACTGCATATGGACAAGGGGCAATCAAGGGAGGGTAGAAGCTAAAAATAACTCAGCATAGAAATTGTATAAGTAAGTGGGGGGGGGGGGGGGGGGGGGGGTATATTTGTGTAGTTTTTTGTAGTTTCGTCTAGAAACAAGTGTAATTTTGGGAAAAACCAAGGTGGGACGGACAGACCGACAGAAAAATATTACACACTAGACAGAAACTGGACCTAAATTTGACATTTGTAGTTTAAATATTTGAACGTAGTGGGGAAGTCCGCTGATTGGACAGAAGCTTTCATATTGTAGAAAAAACAGTAGAGGCAATTGCCATTTTGTAGAAGACTGTCCAGATGCACAGTTCGTTAATGCTAGAAGAGTGATTTCTAGGAGATATTATATATTATCAGTGGGACGCCCTAATCTAGCCAGCAGCTCAGCTGTCAGTGTCACATTAATGTGAACGACTGGAACGCATTCAAAATGAAGGGATGCGACTAGTTTTGGGCTGTACGAGTGATACCCCAATTGTAACAATGAGATACATGCTCGGATTGCTGTCGATTAGATCCAGATATGCGATGGCCCAGGCAAAAGCATATATGCGGGTAACCTCCGATAAAAGACACACCCTACATGAAAATATAGCTGACATCAAAGGCGCAAGAATAAAAAGGGGGATGTCATGGATGATGTGACGGTATTGCCTACCCTGCTTTGCAGTAGTGGTCCAACAGTGGCCAAACTCAAGAGTATCTAATATGGGATTCAAATGTTTCTACCTTCGCACAAGATTACTCTTGGCAGAGATGTAGATAGAAGGGTACTGACACTTCTATTACAAAGGGAATCTTCACAAGATATTCAGATAAGCGAAAACAAAGCTGCTTTGGCTGAGCACGTTAATTCTAGAATCTGCCGACAACTTTTGTGAAGGAATTAAGCACTTATTAATTTCAGCTCGTTCAAGCCCCCACCCCTGATTTACTCAGTGGAATTCTTACTATTCTGGTATAGCTCTGTTTAGAGTGTGTGTAGTAATTTGACTGAGACAAACATGCAGTAACTTTAAAATGATTAAATCGAAGTTAAATTTGTAACATTACAAATAACAAAGTTTAATAATCACTTAAGGTTTTAACAGTTTGATAAGAAGTTGAATGGAAGAAAAGTTTTATCATTGATTTATAGTAGAAGTGATGGGAAAAATTCACTTTGGCAGCGTTTATATTTTCACTTAACCACCAATAGTAGTTTCTGCTCCCGCTGATGGGTTCTGTGACCACTGCTCTCACTCGTCGCTGGTCAAGGTTAAAGGCGCCGCACGTTCCTAGAACGTCAAGGAGTAACGGCCAAGCTGATCCTGCATTTATCTATAAGACCCTTTTATGATGGCGTCTCGCACAACGTCAGTTGGTTCCAGAGATAGTACTTTCTGCTGGTACCACCAATAACTGTGGAAATAGAATAGAAACAAACGCTCTTCTGAGTATGGCGTTTTCCAACATATAGTTATTTGCCCCTCTCTTCTATTCTACCATCCCATTTATCTCAGAGTTTACCCTAGGTGAGAATTAAATTCAATACTTCGGGATAAAACTTTTTTACATTTAAATAGAATAGCTTTAGCTTTACATTACATTTAAATGAAAAAGTTAATAATACAGATGGAGTCTGTTTACAATTACATCTCCTCTGATTGAAAAGTGTTCACAATATAAATTGAATATGTTTTAATTTATGTTTACACTGATTGAAAAGTTTGAAACTTTCATTAATTTTAAAAATGAATATTTTCACATAGACATTTACACTGGTTTAAAGCTTGAAAACTTACATTAATTTTAAAGTGAATATGTTTATATGGACATTTACACTGCTTCAAATTGTAAGTATTATACTTAAAATGTACATCATTTCTTTCATCTTTTCCTCCCTGCTCCCTATGGAACTTGCGACTACTTTCTGCTTTTAGTTCTAATTAAGAAACTAGCAATAAAGCAATCACTAGCCCATGCAATGGTGGTTCATGAATCATCATTCTATACGCTGAGGTTCCCAGCCTCAAATGAATTGGACATCCACTAGCGATTTTTACATATTAAACTTCACTTGGCAATATACATATATATGTTAGTTCACATGTTAGTAATATAAAAATAGAATGTAAAATGACAACTTACTCCAATCCAGGCTCTCAGACTTTTTGCTCCGATGAATAAAAGAGACTTGAATCTGCCTCTTACACGCGTCTGGGGTGCGGTTAGTTTAATAAGTTCCCTCTCTGACTTCGTGTGTGGTCCTTCAGTTTCCTCAGTCCCGGTTTCCTTATTTAATATGAAAGAGATTTCCTGGGCTATGAAAGTCCGTCCAAAATTCTCCAATAAAAGGTGCCCGGTATGTTAAGCAGGAATTCTGAATTCTAAACTTCACTCTAGCAAGGTATGGTATCTTTGCAAGCAACCTTCACAGTGAAATAACACTGAAACGTGTCAGGTTATATTCTCGGTCTCCCACGCATCTGTTTGTTACGGAGTTAAAAAAAACGCTCCACTCATTTTCAAACAGGCGGGGTCGGGTGTGGTACTTTCAAAATATTCCACGTGAAATAAGGTGTGTACAGGAAAAGGTCACATATTACCATATATGGCAATAAGACATATGATGCCTTGCTTACGGACTCGCAAAGATGTCGTTAACCTCATATGACAACGTGTATCAAAAGTAACAATTCATTACTTTATCAGAAAGTAATCTCTTATCGGTGTCTGTCCATAAGTTGTCTCCACGTATTCCAAGCTTTGGTGATGCGCGCACTCGTCTTATCGGTGATTAGGCATATAGAGCTGGGCGATATACGTGTTAATCCGTAGCGGCCAAGCTTGGTACAAGGGAATCTTACCAGCCTGCCCCTCGTAATATTATATCTACCTCTCCTTGCAAATGTGAGGTGTTTATCATCCACAAGGAGTGTCAGATAACAGACAAGACACAATATACGGAAAGTAGTGAAAGAATACTTGAAAATATAAACTATCTGCTGCATAGCATAGAAAGGAAGAAAGTGCGACAATTGAAAGCAGGCAATACAATCAGTACCAAAAATGCACCGATTACTGCCAGAGTAGAAGGGGAGCGACTAAGTAAGTGAAACAGATATCGAGAGGGGTGCCCCATTCTGTCACAGATGGCACAGGCAGAGGATACGATTGGTCAGGTGATCATGGTTGAAAATGTATCCAAAGGGGAAGAGTGGAGTAATCCAGGGGATTACTGGATAAACTACCAGCAGGTCATCATTTGCCTTGGCAGAGAGTGCAGATCTTGGGGCATTGGAAAAGCAGAGCTGGAGATTAATCAGCTGATAAGTGATCATGCTGGAGATGATGACGCCATTGTGTATACTGATGGGTCTGTAGTGCGTGGTGAAAAATCAGGATGGGGCTTCTCTGCGAGAATAAAGGGCAGGGTCGTCGCTGAACAGAGTGGAACCTACATGACAACAACCTCCAGCATGAGAATGGAGGTAGAGGCAGTTACTGCAGCACTGAGGTGGCTGTCTGAAACTCCATCAATCAGGGCAGTTATATTGTCAGACTCTCAAGCCATGTTTCGGAAAGTTCAGAATGGATGGCTGCGGCAGGAATGGAAAACATCAATAGAATCCTCAAGTCTTCAAGAACTGGTGTGGATCTACTGTCCTGGTCATGCAGGGGTACTTGGCAATGAGAGAGCTGACAGACTGGCTTCGAGAGCACCCATAGTGGGGACACTGGACATGGATAAAGGAGAGATACTAAGGTCTATTAATGATCGCCTGCTGGATAATGACACTGCAACGGATGAATCAACAAGGCTGAGGCTATTAGAGTTTGGCATCAAACGTGGGAATAGCAGAAATGGACGTGAGAGAGGATGCATAAGTCGTATGTACAACCAGCGTGCTACAGGTACAATTAGCATTCATACTCTTCGACATTTACTGAGGGATACTGCGCACCTATGAGTTTTCCCGGAGTGCAGTTAGGTAGATTCTGATTAACATATATTCTCTGTTGTGAAAGTTCCTACATTTTAATAGGAAATGCTCGACATTATGTTTGTCTAGACACTCTACACAGTAAGGTTCTTCTATTCTAAAATAGCCCATTCCTAGTTGTAGTCTAAGAAGTTTCTTATTGCTCGGAATTTGTAGTTCTCTGGATACCTAACTGTTAAAGGTTTATTTGATGGAAGATACTGGTGGGGTCATCAATAAGATAAATGTTATTATTACTTTCGCTGATAAATGGCGATCAGCATATGTCGGGCTTACGGATGGCCGACAGGTGTGTGACTATAGAAATTATAACATACGCGAATGTGTATAGGTTCTTTAAGTGTGTCTATGATAAGTCACTCACACCACAGCAACGTAGAAGTCAGGAAATGTTGTAAGACCTGGCAACGTTATACAGTTTATTGACGAGACGGTCACGTAGACATCATAGCAAGACAATTCACAGCATACTCATGAAGCAACATGTAAGTAAATCCATAACAACGGTTGCCTAAACCACCACAGCAAATCATGGGCATTAAGCACAAAATATCCATCAGGAAACATGAATCAGCAAATAGGTGAATAGGCTGCAGGACATAGCAGCACATATTTCATCTCATAATAGTACAACAGAAATATCATTCCAGTTCTCAATATGAATACAATGCATTAACAAGCCAACGAGATCCGTGGCTTTGAATAACAAGTTCCCTGGGAGAAAACGACATTCTCTTCAACACACTATATAACTGCAAAAACAATCCTTCACAGAATATGGATATGGAATAATGGCCTGTACAATCCGTGGCCTCATAATATCCTCAATAAAGTACATTCTACAATTATCAAATATTCCTTTCACCAAAAGAATATATGCTGGGACACACTAGCAAAAATGGTAAAGCGTCCATTTTCAAGCTCTGCCAGCCAAATACTGTCACGAAAAATCTGCTGCTTAAAACAGCTCAGTACCCAATTCATTCAAGCGCAAACTCGCAGCTTGAGATGTGAGCAGAATTCATCCGGCTTTCCCCCCAAAACTAATTCATAGTACGTTCGACAGTTTCTTTATCCTATTTTTAAAAAGCAAACTAACAGCTAGTCAAAAGAGCTGTGTTCAAAAAGTGTGTGTATAAAAATCCGACCCGTACATACGAGTCTTAAACACTTAACTCCCCTTAATTAAAATATGACTTAACAGACTACACCGACCCCCGGAAAAAAATGATATGATCATTTTTTTGGTGAAAAAATTACATCGAACACAAAAAAATTGAGGTCGATGCAATCATAATATCTACACATAAGGATTACCCTATGTTAAGTCATGTTACCAAAAAAAGAACAAAAGAGGGATAGAAGTAAGTGTAAAGTAAAAGAAAATGAAGTATAGAAAGATAATGAGATAAGGATACGAAGATCAACAAATTCAAAGAAATATGAAGTATACCAAGTATAGACTAGCTATGCCATCATAAATGAAAAACGAAAAGAGCAGATGAAGTACAAGAAGAATGAGCAGACAATGATATATCATGGTAAACAATAAGTTACACAATGCATAGTTATACCAAAAGACACATAACTAGTTACCATTTAAAAAAAATAACATAATGTGCATGATAACCAAGTTAATAAACTTATAAAGTACCTATGATGAACTCATTATAGGCATTAATTAACAATATCGCTATGCGTAGTTACCCCTAGCGTACAATCAAGCGCTGGGCAAAGAAGAAATACATCACAACCTCAGAAAAAACATTTTTTTAATGTACTAATATCGCTATACATAGTTACCCCTAGCGCACAATTAAGCGCTGGGCAAAGAAAAAAACCATAAAATGTAAGAAAAAACACCTTTTCTAGCGCACAATCAAGCGCTGGGTGAAGAAAAAAATACATCACAATATCAGAAAAAATACTTTTTTTCTTGTCCTCATTTTTTCCCCAAAAAATAAAATGTACAATACCGAAATGTAATGATAAGTTAAATAGAAATAGTATCATCATTACAATTGTCATATGCTCAACGTTTATCAAAACACAGTATCATAAGAACAACATGGTAATGAAATGGTGCATTATCAGAACACAGTCATATATAATAAAAATATATGGTAATGAAACGGTGCATAAAGATGAACTTACATACTATCTTAAAGAAGTTATGCCATATCCTAATACAATACTATATGTACTATACTATACTAATATACAATACTATCTACTATCTCCAGAGGTCTTGAACGAATTTATGAATATGAAGATACCAAAAACATCTAGTGTGGCGTCAAACTGCCGACTGGTTTCACTGGAACAGCAAATCTAGCGATCAATACCACAGCCTACTCAATCAATATAGCAGCTCTGACTCTCATCGCAAAGCCGTCGCTGTGAAAAAACACAAACGAAAATCTCTGTTTGGTAAAGGTAGGATTTTATGAAATACAACAGTCAATTTTAATTTTAATCTATGAAATGTGGCCGTGTAAACTTCCGACCCCTGTACAATGTTAATCAAACCTTCCTCCGTTACACACAAAGGGTAACAGAGAAAGTAGCACAGTCTAACTTGGAATAATAATCATATAGAGTGCCAAAAGTGTCCGAGACAAATAGCAGTGTGCAATAATGTATGGTAAAGTTATGAATATACAAGATACCGACATCAATAGGCAAATCCATAAGATGGTAATAATGACCAAGAGTGTAATGATGGCTGACAATCTGAGATTTTGCGCAAGACAAAGTAAATGCAGTAGACAAAGGCGTACATCTTAAAGGCTGAACTGCAGTCATAGCCTGTGTACTGGGCAAAGAAAAAAGTAAGAAAGATATAATAAAGATGTAAAAGCATGCAGTAGTAAACTTGGACCTACGTCGAAGTTTAAAAGGAGCGCAGTGAGTGCGACAAAAAGTCGTAAAAGACGAAGATACCGAGCTAACCGGTCCAGCAAGAAAGCTAAAGAAACCCATAAGGTACAGATATGTACTAACAATTAAGTTCGTACATGTAGCAAAGAAAACACTAGTCATTGCAGCAAAGAAGTTGCAATCAACGTGACTGGATGTAGATTCAGTCGTAGCTATAAAATTAGTGTGTGTATCAGACAAAACTGAAGGATCTTCTTCTATAATAGTTGTTAAAGAAGAGTAAAAATTAGAATATCGACGTACTGAGGTATGTCGAACTGGGTTACAAGAAGCACTAAAATTAGCATGATGAACAATAGTATCATCCATACTGCAAGATTTTCCCAAATTAGCAGAATGTATCACGTTAGCAGAATGCACCTGGTGATAAGACCCTGGCATAGTTCCTAAGGTGGAAGCAGTAAGGTTATGTTGCCGTTCCCAAGCAGCAATTTGTACCGGCGTACATATCTTTATACCATGTATCTGTCCGACAGTAAGGTCGGCGATAGGCGCTCTGAGCATACATGCGTGTATATAACCAGTAAAAAATGGTGTGGCAATGTGGACTATGGCAGTCGGAAAAGTCTCAACTGTCCCACCTAATGTCACACATTTCACTATTTTACCTGTTGTGCAAGATGGATGGACTAGAGACTGTCTAATCCAACAGTCGTGCATCCAGAATCAAAGAGAACTGAGACTGGATTATTATTTACAAATCCTTTATGTAGGGTAAGAGACCCTCTTCCGTCGTATGCAGACAAGGCAGGAAGAGTAGTCGGAAGAGGATGACCGCTACTCAAGGTAATTCTAGCTGTAGGTTGGAACAAAGTTGTGCACTCCGGGCACTGAGATGCTCTCTCGAAATCGAAAGCAGAGCAAGCAGTAGCATTAGAGACACTATTATCATTGTTACCTTGATCATTAATAAACTGGGGCTCTTGTTGAGCAGAGTTAGCATGGCGATGCGATCTATTATTTGGAGATCTACTGTCATATCGCGATCTATCGCGACTATTATCTCTGTTGGAACCATTGCTATTTCCTCTATTTAAATTATTGTTCTGATTTGAACCCCAGTTAGCATTGTCGCGATTACTATTTCCCCTTTGATCAAAATATCTATTCGATGGATTTTGTTGTTTTCGAGAAAAATTATTGTAGGGTTGATGATCTCTATTGTAGTTACCCCTTCCAAAATTTACATAATTGTTGGAACCAAAATGTTGAGGACCATTAAATTGTCTCCAGTTCCTTGAAGAAGGAGAATTACTACGTGATAGACCCCTTGGTACTGTCCAAAATCACGATTATTTCTCCTACCTAAATTGCGATCCGCACTTTGAGATCTACTGCGCAAATTAGGACCATATGGTATTGCTGAAGCCACGGGTAAACCTTCTCTGACCTCAGAGTGGCTAACAGTCACATTTGGGTGTGCAGTGACGTATTGGCGACAGTATTGTTCCATATCTTTCAAGTTTGTAGGTTTTCGCTCATGTAAAAAAGAAAGAAAAGAAGCGTTTACAGACGATATGACTTTGTCACGAAGGAATAAATCCATGAGGGCTTCATATGCATGTTCAGTTTTTGAAAGTTCCACCCAACGTGAAAACGTAAGACGAATATTTGCTATAAAGTCTGAAAAATCTTTCCCTGTCTCTGGCAATAGAGACTTAAAGCGTAGGCGATAACCGTCTTCATCCAGTTGGTATTTTTTTAACAAGACCGCTCTGACATTATCATAGTTATTCTTGTCAGGGCCATCCAACATACTTATAGTGTTCATAGCTTCACCCTTAAGTATGTCCATAAGTCGTGCACAATATTCCGACTTGTCTATCTTATGAGATTCGCATGAAAGCTCAAATCTATTCAGATAGAATGAAATATCGCCAAAGGCAGAGTTGAAAACAGGCAATCTGATTTTATAAGAATTAGTATTTGCCTTATTAGAAGTTGTTTGATTGTTTGTCTCATTTTGTTCCTTCCTTCCTTGATCATTAGCCGCCGACCGTCAAAGCAGTCAGTGGCCATCATGCCTAGTGGCGTCTTGTAGGGCAACAACAAATTGATTCCACTTTGCTCGGTCGGTGGCCATCCTTCGTACAGTGCCCCAACTCTGGTTCATTCTTTGCATCTCAGCCTCCACAGTCCTCCGCCAAGTTGTTTTTGGTCGGCCTCTCTTTCGTTTTCCTTCAGGGGTCCAAAGCATAGCTGTTCTTGTGATGGCATCGGGGTCTCTTCTGAGGACATGACCAACCCAGCTCCAGCGTCTGCTTGCTATGATGGTGTGCATGTCCTCTTGCTTGCTACGAGTAAGCAGATCTTGGTTAGTGATGGTATTTGGCCAAAAGATTCGGTGAATTTTTCTTAGGCATGTTGTGTGAAAAGAGGACAATTTTGTGTATTACCAATATTCACTACCTTTATTTTCTCCAGTTCCATAGACAAGATTCTTTCCTCGTGTAGTCTTTGGTTTTCTTCAGCTTGCATCTGAAGCTTTTTTCTTCCATTTGCATTTGCATTTTTTTTCTCTTCCATTTGCTGTTGAATTTTTCTATCTTCAGTCTCTAATTTCTGTTTTTCCATTTCCATTTGCTGTTGAATTTTTCTATCTTTAGCCTCTAATTTCTGTTTTTCAGCCTCCAATTTTTGTTTTTCATTTTCCAACTGAAGTTTTCTCTCTTCTGCCTGCATTTGCAATCTTCTATCTTTAGCCTCCATTTTCTGTTTTTCAGCCTCCATTTTCTGTTTCTTTTCTTCTGACATCTGCGCCTTGGCATATTCGACAAGTGCGAATTATTTTACTTGCTCAGTAGTCATACCAAGGGATTTCCTTTGTGTAATGAAATAATCCAAACTAGACATTCCGTTGTATTTTACAAGATATGTAAGTAATGTAAATATCCAGGAGACACTCACATCTATCCTAACTTCGTGGGTGACAAATCTTTGCTTAAGACCTTGTACAATTACCTTTCCAACTATAAATAATGTTATTAATTACCTATATATAAATTATGCATTATAATATTGACAGTGCATGACAAAATAGATAGTACAAACAAGAGTTACAAAGACAAGATATAAAGCACAAATGACCACGTTCGCAGAATCAACTAAACCTGAAAGCAAAACCAAAGAAAACATATTGCAAAGAGTGCAATGACACTGCGAAAAGTAAGACAATACAAGCGACAATACAGTGTATAAACACACAATTGTATAGAAATCAAAGATAGTAAGGGGAGGAAGACACTCACAAACAAATTAATAATTAAAAAAAACTAAGGTACAAAGAAAAATATAATGACCAAAACACTGAGACGTTTCGCCACACCTAAACAATTACTGTCGTCAGGGACAAGTAACGGTCTGAACCTCGACAAGGTTTTAAGCCTTGAACCGGAATTACCGCTCAATTGAGGCTCACAAACTAAACCCTATAGAACGCTCATGAAGGCCCTGTGTGAACTGGGATATTCCCTTCATAAGTCGCCGCTCCAACCGCCCACATAAACACGAAACATATAATATAGAACACGTGAAAGAATAAATAGATTATGCTCTGAGGAAGGCTCGATGTTACACCGAACAGTGGTACAGTTTACAAACAAACAAACCACTTATCTTCAAAAGGAAAAAAATCCCAGCCCCCGCAGCAACAACAATGATGTAAATCAGGTATCACACAGTCTGAATAAATCCAATGGGGATCGGTACTGGAACTCCAAAGTGATAGCGGCTTTCGAATGAAATTCCTGACATCGGGTGCTGAAATCCTAAGTTGGCGCACGAGAAGAAGGACTGGAATTCTGACTTCTTGACTTGAATAACTTGTGCATAAAAGTCAGTACTGACAACACTGTAAATCCAGCTGAATTGACATCACAGTAAACTTCTGGACTATTTATACCCCGAATCACTGGCGACCACTTCTGTTAAAGGTTTATTTGATGGAAGATACTGGTGGGGTCATCAATAAGATAAATGTTATTATTACTTTCGCTGATAAATGGCGATCAGCATAAGTCGGGCTTACGGATGGCCGACAGGTGTGTGACTATAGAAATATAACATACGCGAATGTGTATAGGTTCTTTAAGTGTGTCTATGATAGGTCACTCACACCACAGCAACGTAGAAGTCAGGAAATGTTGTAAGAACTGGCAACGTTATACAGTTTATTGACGTGACGGTCACGTAGACATCATAGCAAGACAATTCACAGCATACTCATAAAGCAACATGTAAGTAAATCCATAACAACGGTTGCCTAAACCACCACAGCAAATCATGGGCATTAAGCACAAAATATCCATCAGGAAACATGAATCAGCAAATAGGTGAATAGGCTGCAGGACATAGCAGCACATATTTCATCTCATAATAGTACAGCAAAAATATCATTCCAGTTCTCAATATGAATACAATGCATTAACAAGCCAACGAGATCCGTGGCTTTGAATAACAAGTTCCCTGGGAGAAAACAACATTCTCTTCAACACACTATCTAACTGCAAAAACAATCCATCACAGAATATGGATATGGAATAATGGCCTGTACAATCCGTGGCCTCATAATATCCTCAATAAAGTACATTCTACAATTATCAAATATTCCTTTCACCAAAAGAATATATGCTGGGACACACTAGCAAAAATGGTAAAGCGTCCATTTTCAAGCTCTGCCATCCAAATACTGTCACGAAAAATCTGCTGCTTAAAACAGCTCAGTACCCAATTCATTCAAGCGCAAACTCGCAGCTTGAGATGTGAGCAGAATTCCTCCGCCTTTCCCCCCAAAACTAATTCATAGTACGTTCGACAGTTTCTTTATCCTATTTTCAAAAAGCAAACTAACAGCTAGTCAAAAGAGCTGTGTTCAAAAAGTGTGTGTATAAAAATCCGACCCGTACATACGAGTCTTAAACACTTAACTCCCCTTAATTAAAATATGACTTAACACTAACACGTTCTTGTTGGAGCCTTTAACAATTTATATGCATGTCTGCCATTCAGACATCCATCCCACTCTACTGCCCATTCCTCAGTTATTATTCTTTTAATTAAGCTTTTGATTTCTGTTTCACACATCCCAACATTTATTTGGTTTCTAATATTTCTTCTTTTCTTAGTTTCTTTATCTGCCTTTTCATTTCTGTCTATGCCAACATGTGAAGGCATCCACACAATTAGAACAGAACATCTTCTGGAGCATAGGTAAGTATTTGCCAGTAATATCTCTTCTGCTATATCAGGTATACTGCATTCTCGTAAGTTTCTTATAGCTTGAATAGCAGAAAGTGAGTCTGCTAATACTGTCAATTTATGAGGAGGGCTGTTAGAGAAGATTTCCAGAGCTTTCAGAATTGCAACCATCTCTGATGTGAAAATAGATGTATTATCTATTATACTTTATCCTTTCACCATTTGCCACATGGGAACATAAATTCATATCCCCAAAATGTTATCATCTCCTTTAGATCCATCTGTGTACATGTGGCCGTGCCACTTCTTTTTTGATGTAAAAGTTTGTTGAATAGCCAAGTTGTTGATTTGGCAATTGTTCGATATTCAAAATTGTTGAAACTGTTTTAAATGTTTGTTTCTAGCGTTGTGTATTGAATTGTCATTTACTGGCGATGCACTTGTTTTGATCGTATAGTGGAATCTCTCTAGCGTTGTGAGTTATGCGACAACCCATCCAGGTTCGTTCTTCCGGGTGAGAATGCTGTTACTTGTTAGTGTTGATTGGTGTTTCTTGGCCCTTGACGTTGGAAAAAAATTAAATCTTTGGTTGACACGTTTATTCTTTGGTATTTAAGTTTTTTTTCTTTGTTAAGTTCTGGTCTCTCCTAATTCACCAGCTGTTTCTACTGAGTTAGTTTTTGTGGTCGTGCATCTTTTCTTTATTGGCAGGTAATAAAAGTCTGTATATCAGGCAAACGTTCATAAGCACGACTGTTTAATATCACAAATCACCAGGATGAAAACTTCAACGATCACAGGCACATCTACTGTTACGACTGATAACAACTGAAGCGTATACATGTAGCATTAAAAGTCACCACATAATATACAGGAACTGTGTTGAAATAAATCCAGGAAAACGTTTTGAGGCCTGTTTATTGGTGTTAAAATCTCTGCTCATCTCTGACATCTTCTTGTTACAGCAACGTTTGACAATAACATGGAAATGAGTCAATTTCTTCTAAAAAATGCAGAACTATCCTGTCTTCGTCCTAATAAATGGCTACAGCAGGTTTTAAGAGGAATTAAGCTGTCACAGTTTCTCTTTCCTGCAATTTTATTGTTATCTTCCTTTTGATTAGAGAATTGTGGTACCACGGTTTTCAACGACTAGTCGACAAGAAATGGTTCGTTAACTATTGCATTGTTCTTGTAAACGTTCTGTTAAAAGCAGGCACTAGTTATCAAATTAACTCTCCTTGGAAATAAAGATGGGCGCCGATGACTTAGAGCTGAATGTTGAAAAGTTGTTGTCTATTGAGAGGTTCTTTATTCGTTCCGTTTCTAACTAACAATTTCAGCAGTTCTTATGGTCTAAAAGATGTTTCTACTTCTACAAAATCGTATCTGCTCTAGTCGGCAATTGCCCTCTGGTCTCTCTAACCTGATCAACCTACTGCGTTAGTTTTTCATTTTGCTAACGATTTTCACGCGATTCTACTTGACGACAGACATTGAATCCGGTTGATTCTAGCGAAGTGCATTCAGCTTATAATTTAAGATCATTAGAAGGGTTCTCAATTTATTTGCATTAGTAACTACTAACTTATTGAATGACTTTTCCATTTTATTTTGAGAACCACTGCTGACGTATACTGTTGCAGTCACAGAGTTCGACCTGATCATTAATTTCTGTTGACATACTGCGCATTAAAAAAATCTACCTGCACTCTAATAACCTCGTCGTCTATTTTTATTTAACATAACCACTAACAAATACAAATAATTGTCAATCTATGTCATCTATTTCATTATCATCAATATTATTAAACATCAATGAAGTCGCTCGTGCTCTGCACGCTGCAACATACATTGTAATAATGTCATGCATCGTTAGTGAAATCTGGCTATCGCTTGTCGTGTCTAGTCTTATTTATTTCTGTATTTTCTCTGTGTATCTTCAGATGGTCTAACAAACAAAGAATAGAGGCTATGATATGTAGAGGAAAGCACAGACAAGATAAACTGGCACTGTAGCGTGCTAATGTGTTAACAGCAAAACTTATGGAGAACATAAAAGCCCTAGATCTGTGAACAGACATTTTCGCCTACGCTTCTCGTCACTGTTAGTGATAGAATTAAAGTGCGCCCTAAAAACAAACCGTTCTCTTACCAGAAAAAAAAACAAAAACAATAAGAAGACAAAACACGCATATAGCAAACCTTTAACGGTGAGATCTAAGTATTGCATATTTCGCTTTTCACGTTCAGGCCCAGCCGATTTGTCAATACAGACGAGGCATTTGGCATTAGGCACGTAGACCAGTAAACAAAATATATTAGTTTTTAGACAGGTTCGTCAATGTTTACATCGAGCGGTGAAGAAAACGTAATATCCACGCAAAATAAACAATGGGCTTTCAATGACATTTATACTTAAAAAAAAAAAAAAAAAACAACACACATTGTGCAGACGAAATACTGTACGGTACTTTACTTCGTGAAAAGTTTGTTTCTTCGTTTTGTCAATTTATGCGCACTTACAGCAACCCAGTCAGCTTAAATGTGAGCAGTTTTTCATTTATTTATTTTTTTAAGTTTGCGTCTGACGTGCGGATTAGTCTTCGCTGAGAGATGGAATTGTTTGAATGTGGGTAAAGTGTCACGTAGACACCGTAAGGGGGTCAGGGGCGAAGGTTCGTGTAATTCGGACGTTGAAGGGCGCTTGACAAATTAACGGTTCTCGCGTTGAAAAACTTTTGCGCTGTCTGGAAAAATAAATAAATTGCTCACGCTTAATAACCATAAACGAACTAAAGTTGATGATGGGGACGGTAAGGGGAGCGGCGAGGTTATAATTTAAAATATTAGCCTTGATATTTATTAAAAGGGCCATGGTAAAATACCATTAAGTAATAGTATGGCCAGGCACGTGTACGCAATTAAAGTAAATCTCTTCCAAATTGACAGCAGCCACCTTAATTGTTTTTTGTACGGGTACAGTTGTTGTTACGCTGAAGGTGTATATTCCTTTTTTTCTGCCCCCGTTATTATTTATATTATATGCGTTAATACATGTTCATTTTGTGACGTGCGTGAAACTACGTGGGTCAGGCAGATGTTACCTTATTTCAGTTATTCCAAGTCTATTATTAGCCGTGAAACTGACACTTTTGTGTAGCATTTTGAAATGGTGTAGCGGTTCCCAATTTTTTGTGAGTCAAAGGTTCCCAGTATTTTATGCACGAGTGTGTTAAGTCATATTTTAATTAAGGGGAGTTAAGTGTTAAAGACTCGTATGTACGGGTCGGATTTTTGTACACACACTTTTTGAACACAGTTCTTTTGTCTAGCTGTTAGTTTTGTTTTTTTTAAATAGGATAAAGAAACTGTCGAGCGTTCTATGAATGAGTTTTGGGGGGAAAGGCGGAGGAATTCTGCTCACATCTCAAGCTGCGAGTTTGGGCTTGAATGAATTTTGTACTGAGCTGTTTTAAGCGGCTGATTTTTCGTGACAGTACGTTTTCTGGCAGAGCTAGGAATGGACGTTATCCATTTCGCTAGTGTGTTCCAGGATATTTTATGAAAGAGAGAATTTGTTATATTGAAGAAATATTTTCAGGTCATGGATTATACCGGCCATTATTCGATATTCATATTCCTCTGATGGATAGTTTTGCAGATAGATAGTGTGTTGAAGAGAATGTTGTTTTCTCCCAGGGAACTGGTTATTCAAAGCCACGGATCTCGTTGGCTTGTTAATGCATTGTATTCATATTGATTCAAAGTCATGGACTATTGAGAACTGGAATGATATTTTTGCTGTACTATTATGAGATGAAATATGTGCTGCTATGTCCTGCAGCCTATTCACCTATTTGCTGATTCATGTTTCCTGATGGATATTTTGTACGTAATGCCCATGATTTGCTGTGGTGGTTTATGCAACCGTTGTTATGGATTTACTTACATGTTGCTTCATGAGTATGCTGTGAATTGTCTTGCTATGATGTCTACGTGACCGTCTCGTCAATAAACTGTATAACGTTAGCAGGAGTTACAACATTTCCTGACTTCTACTTTGCTGTGGCGTGAGTGACTGTACTATAGACACACTTAAAGAACCTATACACATTCGCGTATATTATGATCTCTATAGTCACACACCTGTCGGCCATCCGTAAGCCCGACTTATGCTGATTCGCCAGTTATCAGCGAAAGTAATAATAACATTTATCTTCTTGATAACCCCACCAGTATCTTCCATCAAATAATCTTTAACAAGTGGTTCCCATTCTGTTTTTTGCAGCACTGGTTCCTTGTCTTTTATGGGTTAGCGGTTCCCAGTCTATTGTGAGCTAGCGGTTCCCAGTCTGTCACGGGCCAATGGTTCAAAGTCTCATACAGGCCGGCCTTTCCCACTCTGGTATAAATCGGTGGTTTTCAGTTAATTATGGACCAGAGGTTCCCTACCTGTAATCTAGTTTCCCCATGTTGTACTGGACAGATCAGCCTCGTCATTCTTGCCTCAGAGGTATTCTCACAAATAACTATTCTTTGAAACATACTTGTACAATGCAAACTTTGTTGTTGTTGTTTTTTTTTAACATGAACATAACACAGTCTGATGTCAGCCAGGTCAGAAAAAGAAATGATATAAATGGGAAGGAAATAGCAAAAGGTGGATTGGAAATCGTTTGTGCTAATATATCATCATGGAAAAATACGTCACATTTTCGTATCCGTTCTAACCAACCGCTGATTGTAAACATCGCTTGATTTAATCTAATCTCGATCAAAATACCAGATGGCGCTGTTATAATTAAAATAGTTATTTCGTCAGCGTTTCGAGATGATGCTGTGTTTATTCCTTTCCGTTATTGATCGTATTTCTGCAGTACATAAAAAAATATATGTATATATAAATCTTCTGTCCACTCCTGTGCGATCTGTCTGTTTTGTAGCATCCCATTAACAAGGGTTGGTTTGATTTTTGGTCCATACACAGGAAAGCTGGTGTTTGTCATCTGCATGGGATACTCGGTTCAACCCCATGTGGGTTATAATTTACACATATAGTATTCTTCCATTTACAAGGTGTCACGAGAGGGTTGATTAGTATTGAAATTATAAGATATCCTGGACACAAAGTTGTATCAGGTGATACCAGGATAGTGCCAGATAAGAGTCTGGTCTTATAAGTAATACCCCTTTCTCTGAAAAGGCAGGATCAAGCTGTATAAGTTCCTAGAGAAGATGGTAATGTATTACTCTAAGTCCCTATGTACTCCTCTCCAGATCCTCCTCTGTTAATATTATTATTATTATTAGCTCTGTAGGGGTATTAACTAAGCTATCTACCAACAAGAACTGTAACTTTAACTTAAATAATTTAAGTAAGTCTGCTGGTAAATATTTACAATTTATTTTTACAAATATTATGTTCTACTTGAAATTTTGTCATGAAAATCAAAATTCAATTACATAAGCAAACAAATAACACAATTGAAAACAAATGTTCTTAGTTATTAATAGTCTTTTTGAACTATATAACTGTTCTCATCTTTCTCTTGAAATCACTTTGTTGAAGACAGTCTTTATTTACTATTGCTTCAAACTTTTCACATGTTCTTAAGTGTGTCTAATTCTGACTAGGACTGTTGCCTAGATAAAATTGCACTGTCTGTTCATCATTAACTTATTTTGTGGTGATGCTGGAAGAACTGAACAATAGCCTTGTGTGGCTACTCATCTTTTATTATGTGCTTTGATTCTGTTCCACCTCTGTTCTGGCAGGAATTTGTGTCTCCTCCAGGCCTAGGACTGGGTAACCGGCCCTATAGCATCAAGGGCACTCGCACCACTAGCTTCTATATTAGAGTCAAGCTCCTTCCGGTGGACGTTAGTTACAGGATACAACCTGAAATATATTCAATTTCACCACTATATTGTCTATCTCTATCCCCTTTCTACAGAAGTAGGAGGTAAGAGATAGTTTCAGACGACAGAGTGCAGGTAGACGCACAGGTCATATCAAGACAGCATTAACACACCTCAGTTCACTGTGAACATATCTTTCTCCAATTCCTAGGATATAGATAACTGTCCATGATTTGCCTCCATAGATTTATTAGGTCTTGTGTAAAATATTAAGGGATATCTTAATAAACACAGTAAAACAATTCCTTTCATCCTTCCTTATGTTCCTGGTGTGTGGTCCATTCCATCAAGAAATAATTCTTTCAATACTTTTCTAAAACTATAGACACACTTTTGCCACCATTCTCAATCTATTTGAATATTCACAAGCTTGGCTTTTTGCCTCCAGAAATTTACACAGTAGTTCAAACACATCTACACACTTCCTAATGCACACTGTAATTAATCAATAGAAATACATATAATTATATACATACATATATTCTTTCTTACCCTCAGGCACATACAGACGAGCTGTTAATGGTTATAATGGTCTTCTCTCAAATGCAGAAGGCAAAGGCACTCTTCATTAACATTTTTACCGCTCGCTGTGATTTTCAAAAAACTATGGCCCCGATTAGCAGAAGGCAAGGTCTATTTATATGCCACATCCGGTGACCGAGAGAGCAGAGGCTAAAGGGGTGTTTGCGTATCTCAAAATGTATGCCAAATTTGTCCTGATGTACAAATATTGAAAACTAAGATTTCGATTATCTTCTTTATTTCTGGAGCGATTTTCCTCAACCAAGGCTTAAAATATGCCCCGATTTAATCCTCATCCATCCAACTAATTGGCTATATATTACAAGCTTTAGTTTTATTGTATGCGTAACCTAAAAAGCAAAATTTTTGACTTGTCTGATGTCACGATACATTCCACTCGAGCTTTCTCCCGTAATAATATACTTTCCGTGGAGGTCTTTGCACACACTTATAAATGAACAGTCCTAGCTGTGAATACTTGACCTCTGCCATGCTGTACTTCGCTCATATTGCTGTAGTTTATCTCCTACTGAAACCATGTTACACACTTTTGAGATCGTCATTGTGACTATAGCACGTTTCACTAGCTTTGCCCTCAAACAAATGTAATTATCTGATTAACCGTCCAACGTATTAATGCCATTTTTTGCATACGATGTTATATTGGGTTAGACCCAACAAATATATACTTTATATCTGTGCATCTTGTCTAGTTCCCATAAACGGATGAAATCCTTTGATCTTTGTCGGCATACTAATTATTGTGTATCGAGAAAAGAAATTTTACCACTTCATGCACAGATTCTGTGAACTGATTAGGCATAGGCGTGTCTACTATTACAATAATGTGGCCATCACGTTTGCATATGAATACCTGTTGAAGATGATTTCTTAAATGATCTGCATGCGAGATACTCGTGACATTGTTTGTCATTGACATTTAATGCGCTACCAAACTGGACCTTCCTTGATCTAATTATTTCAATGGGTATCACCTCTTTTTGCGGTTCATAAATATCATAATGGAACGTTGCTCCTCTAATGTGCTTGTAAATAACGGTAAGGTCATCTTTAAAGAAATTAAACTTCATCCGAATCATAATCAGATGTCTCTGAGAAATTGATAATCAATCTCGGCTGAATGAAGGACAAACCATTATTCTTCCAATATTCCTCTTCCTCTTGTAACACATGGCTCTCACATTTTTTCCAATAATCCCTGGCTATATTGGAGATGGCGGCTTTTATAAGTATTTCAACATCTTTTAATTTGAACGTTCTATTTTCTGTTGCTACCTGTTCCTTAATTTTAGCCCATACTAATTCTATTGGGTTTAAGTGAGAATGGTAAGGAGGCAATCTTAAACTTCTGTGACCATGTTCATGGATTGCCTTGTCTATGTGAAATATCTTTGTACGCTGTGTCTTTTTTTACAATTCCAAGTAATTCAGGCTTCAGGGACATTTCGTTGAATGGAATGTTGTTTATGGTCAGCCAAATCGTTATTACATCTCTAGTACTTGATGAATGAGGAACTTTATCTTCTGGTGCCACAACGTTGTGATATGAAGCATTGTCCCTTATCAAACACGACGGTCTATCCAAGGAAGGAAGTACATGATTCACAATCCAATCTTGAAATATCTTGCCATTCATCTCTGTATGGTAATCCCTAATAACTGTGGATTTTGAAACAAATATGAGTTCAGTATTATTTAGAAGCCCATGATGGCTGCTTCCTGGATGTGCAATTATTAGGCGCTGTCCTTTGCTGCTTGGTTCTAGTCTCTTAGTTGTCCCATCAGATGATTGCCATTCTCGTTCATTACTGTGGTGAGAATTGATCCAAGTTTCATCTAAATACACAAAATCATAACAATCTCTTCTCATTTCTCTGACCTCGCGTAAATATTTGCTTCTCATTGCAACTATATGAGGCTTCTCACAAATAAGGTTTCTACCACCAACATATTTTCTAAAAGTGAATCCCAAACTCCTAATAGTCCTCCATAGCGTAGATTTGGAAATATCAATGTCATTATTCTTTCTTAACCAAATTTTCAATTTCCTTAAAGTCACTGCCTCATTATTGTGAAACATATTGCAAATTTCTCTGCGGATCAATTCTCTGTCAAAATTATCCACCACTCTTGGCCTAATTTTCGTGTGTAAAACACTAGAATTAGAAATTTTAGATGTCGCTATCCAGCGGTGCAATGATCGTTTGATTATCCCTAAGGCATGAATAGTCCTCTTTTGTGGGTTTGAAATAGAATGATATAGTTTTCCACGAGTAGCTTCATTGCAGAAATACTTTAAAATCCTATTTGTGATTAGCTGTAATGTCATAAAATGTACTCGCAGACTCATTTTCCTAGTTAACCACACAATACTTTTTGTAGACACGCCACTGATTGACAATGTGTGAGTAGCACCGGATATAAACTATTTTGTGTTCAAGAAGTGCGATTTCACGCAATTTCACTCAAAAATCATGCCAATTGCTTGATAAACCAAAAATGTGCAAATGAGGTCGTATAATTTACTGTAGACATTTCAATATGTGTGCGTGTGATGTGTGTTGGCAAGTAGGATTTTATATTATATCGCAAAGAAACGAAAATTGAAACCAATGGCCGCATTTTAATGAAAAATTTAATTCATAGGGTCTATACCATTTCAAATTCACACACAAAATTTCACTTATATGCGTTATATATTCGCTGAGATATAGCATTTTGAAGTTGGGCAAAGCTAGTGAAACGTGCTATAGTACGTTTTGTAAACGCCGCATGAAGACGCGTTTTCATTGGTTCTGCTATCCTATAGTAAATATAAAGTATGGCGTGCAGTTTGGGTAAAAAATGACGTGTTGTGAATCCGACTTCACGACACAAGGGATACATTCTATCTGTTTCGCAAACACCTTCTTTGGTACTCCGTTCTCAATGTTTTATTCGATTTTATAATAAAAAAAAAAGGGGGGGGGGAGAGCAGGGCCTTTTCTGTTTTATCTTTTCAAATGATGACAGATTATGGGATAAAACGGAACGACAGCAGGATTTATGTGATACCCTTCGACTTCACATGGATGGAACCAACATGCTTCCATGGATTCGAAGCAACAGCTGGTAAATAACAAACTCTTACGAACGTTTTGCTGTCGGTTTCAAATATTGTCTCTAATTGAAGCACATGAGAGGACGTGTATCGAGATGTGGAGAGACATGATCGCCTATACACAGCCGCATGACGTATAATGACGAGTATGGTTATTTCCAATTTACGTTTCATTTAAAATTCTCAGTCCCTTCCCTCCCCCTTATTTTAAATTACTGCAGTATTTAGTAACGCCATTCAATTTATTCCCGCATTGAGGAGACCTGTTAACATTACAAGGTAGTCTTTGCTCTAAAATTCTAAAGGTAAAGGAAGTTCGAAAAACATATGGAGATGAGACATGGAGATGAGACATGGAGATGAGACATGGAGATGAGACATGGAGATGAGACATGGAGACAGGCATTAAAGGTATGAGGAAGACATGGAAACAACCTTGAGATGACGGCAAGGGGTAGGGGCGGACTTAGCATGTGTTTGTTGAGGGCCTAGACTCCTTGAGGAGAGATGATGAATGTATACGATTTGAAGTTTTTTAATATCGTGTCGTGAGTGTTTGTTTCCTCAGTGTGTGTCCTACCCATCGCCACTGTCTCCTTCTTATCTCTTGCTCCAATGGCGCATGTCTGGTTCGTGTCATCAGTTCTATAGAAGTGATTTTGTCTGGTTCGTATCATCAGTTCTATAGAAGTGATTTTGTCTGGTTCGTGTCATCAGTTCTATAGTAGTGATTTTGTCTGGTTCCACTTCAATCCTTCTGTTCTACACAAACACCCATTTATGAAAGTCTGTAGTTTCTTGGTTGTTGTTCTTGTTGTTCACAATGTTGCAGAGTCATATAACACACGTGACTTGACATTTGAGTTGAAGATTCTGATTTTTCAGTTAGACATTATTTCTCTTCATTTCTAATTATTTATCAATGCGCTACATAAGCATACGTTATTCCTACTTCATAACGCACTGTTTAAAAAAACGGTCCATTATTTTTTAGGGTAAAATAAATGAGATATCTTTTGGTACATGCTCTCTGACACGAAGATTAGTCCCAGCTGTCCTGTCATTTTTAAAGAATAATAGTTATCAAAGATTTCATTCAATCTTGACATGTTTTACGAACATGATTGATAGCAGAAGCAGGAGTCACATGACTACCAGTTTTTTTTTTCTCTCTAATGTCAAGGTTATAAAAAAAAAAAAACTGGGACGAGAGGAACGAAATAAAATGTTAACCTTTCTGGTAAGGAAATATCTGAGACGTCACGTCCAATGTTCAGCTCGTTTGTGCGTGTAACTTTAAGTGGACTTCCGGCTGAAGGCCACGGCAATCAGCGCCACTATGCAGCGTTGTGCGCCTTATAACCCCAATATTGTAAAGCTGTGTTAGGCAACCCATGATCTGTAATATCTACTTTAGATACACCGAGCTCTCTTAAGATCTACCTTGATAAAGTTATGTCTGTTTTCAGGTTTCAGCATGTTTGGAATAAGTGAAGGCCATATATAACTTTTATCTCCGTCGCACAATCTGCTTCCTACAGTTCCATCGACAGAGCCGGGGAAAAATTAAAACTAAATTATAAGTTACCGAATCTGAACTTCACTTTAAAAAAAATAGTTTTTCTATCTTGTGAAGTTCACGAATAAAGTGAAGTTTAGTTAGCTACCTTGCAGGTTTTTAATTTTTGATAAAACTAGGAATGGGGTAAAAGTACTTTGCTCATGGTGACACCGAGGTTTAAAGTGCCAGCAGGAGAGGGCTTGTCATAAAACGTTTTGTGCATGTACTTTGGCGCCCTTCTTTCTCTCCCTCATCGTTATATTATTTGACATATTTTACGCCCTTACATTTTTCGCTCTGACCATTCGTTAGACTTGTTACGTTTCGCCAGGTGAATCGTAAAAATACAAGGATAATCAGACAGGTCAGCGAATAGTACTTTTATCACATAAGTCGTCAAACCACCTTTGATAGAGTCAATCTGTGTTGACACAAGGTGGTGGCGCACGATCGATGGAAAGAAAGCCAGGTTGGCTGTTTAAGAAATCCGTCTGAGGAATGTACGCAAACACAGGTGATAAGTCGTAATCGTTTCCGCTGGGCCATCGTTGTATCAATATTACCGATAACACTAGTCAACAACCAAAATGTACCAGAAATGAAAATAGCTGATCTTAACTAATTTTGGTGTGCTGAAAACGAAAATGACATTTAAAAATGTTGATTGGCTCTAGTTTTCAAGATATATGCTATTAGTTTATTTAATTACGGTCAATTTATATATATGACGCAACTGTTGTGGGTGATTGCATAATTTTTTCTAATGACCAATAAAAATGTAACTAGAAGTTGATGATGCAATCCTACCTATGATTACATCACCTTTGTGTATAAATATCTTATCTCTGATAAAATTTTGCCACTAGTTAGTGCATTTGTCCTTATCAAAAGTATCGTAGTTAGAAATGCCTAGGACATGTGTGAACAGTGCTAATAATTTCTGTTATATACCGTAAAATCTCGCGTATAACACGCACAATTTTTACTCATTTTTGCCCGCTAAAACTCGGGTGCGTATTATACGCGAGTACTAAAAAATACGTAATTTTCGATATCGAAAGTAACATTGGAAAGTTTGTCAAGTTTTTGTCACAATTTGACAGTGAAAATGGCGCAAAATTGAATGTGCCATGTGTTTTCTTATATGTCAGACATTGTTGCAAAACGCATTTCGCACTCTTGGTCTTCAATCTGTTTTGATATTAAGCTTGGTTGTGAAGTTTGTCATTTGATTATTTTGAGTCCTAAAAATGAATTCGAGAAAATGTTGTACTGCAGCAGAAAAGCTCTTAGTGGTAAAATATGCAGAATCTAACGGCAATCGGGCAGCAAGACGACATCTTTCCATTAACAAGTGCAACATTCAATTATGGCGAAAAAAACAAAGAGGCGTTGCAAGTGTTGCCTAGTAAGAAAAAGGCGAATCGTGGGTCACCACCGGATCTTCCAGACCTAGAAAACAACATTATTGAAGTGGGTAGTGGATAGAAGGCAACAAGGCATCGGTGTTTCATGCATTGAAATCCGACTTAAAGCTCTGGAACTTAAAAAATCTCGTACAGGCACAACAGCATTTAAAGTGTCATATGGATGGGCAGTTCGTTTTATGAAGCGACATGGTCTTTCAGTTCGTCAAAGAACTACTATCGCGCAACATCTTCCATCTTCTTTCAGTTTTTTAATAAATGTTTCATAAAATAAAATCTTGAAAAATTATGATGCGTATTATACACGAATTTCCATTTTACCAGAAAATTTTGGGCTAAATCAAGCATGCGTATTATACACGAGTGCGTATTATACGCGAGATTTTACGGTAAGTGTTTATATATAAATTTTTATTATATTATTATTATGAAACGGGGACATTGGCGGTGTGTACCCGGCTTTCGATGTAAAAATAGGACAGGGAATGTCCGTTGTTGGCGAGTACAGATAAAAGACTAGTTTATTGTGATGTTTATTGAGACCATTTCACCAAGAGCCGACGCTCAGTGACAGTGGATCAAAGAAGAAGAAGAAGAAGAAGATTGAGACCATTAGTACATTTTTTCCGCCCCGCGTTTGTTGTGTAATGAGAACCTCCAAAAAAAGTGTGTTTGTCTGGTGGTTTGTGTGCAGGTATTGGTGTGAATTACAACTAATTGGTGTTAGCTTTCTTGGTTTGATAGTCCTTTTAACAGTGTAAAATCACTATTGGTTATCTGTAGTGTTTTAAATCGTTTTGTTAAGCCATTATTTCTATAATATTTAGGGCCAGCTTGACGCTGTATAAACGCTAGATGTATATTTATCAGATCACCGAGGGCGTATGCGCATGCGCGCATAACTTCACACGTCAAAAAAAACTTTACAGGAGCGATTATATGTTGATTTTTCACTGTCGCTGTTAAAGAGGTCACACCGCAGACTTGTGTAGATTGATCAATTATTGTGGAGGTAGTGTATTCTTAAGCAATAAGAGGAGATTTTTGTGTATTTCGTGAAAGTTTAGGTATAGGTACACTATTCAAAATTGAGCTCATCAGAACGTTGTTATCTATGTGGATGTGTTGTAGTCTTGTTACAAACAATAAGCTGATTTAGACGTAGCTTTAATATTTTTTATTGGAAGGAGTTGTGCTTTTAACTTTTTATGTGAACATAACAACCGATTTGTTCCAAAACCTCAGGCAACTATGTTGCTGCTTGACTTGAGAAGAAGGAATTTTTATAAGCACCCATTAAGTGAATTCCCTTTTTCCTACTCGCTATAGAATAAATAGGAAAATATAAAATAAAAATGGGATACCTTTTTATAGAGGAAGATGACTAATGATCGGTGTGTGGTGGGGGTGATTTTGGTTTTGTGTTGTGTTGTGTGTAGCTAGTGATGAGAATATAAGACGATGAGAAGTGAAGTGGCGTCGGAGGCAGCTATTCTTGTGATGTAAAAATATGATAGGGAATTTCCGTTTGTTGGGGTAATGTAACTACATATTGAGACTGGCGCTGGGTCACGTGGTAGTTTTCTTTATTATTTATATTATATCATGAGTAATAAATCTACTCACCCCAACGTCCATCTAGTGCTATGTAAGTGACACTGCACACAGCCGTAGTCTCCAACATAAAAAATAATGTCAAAGGCCAGGCTGGACAAGGCCAAATAGATAGTTTTATTGAACACAACCTTAGAGATATACCGTATGTGGTGAGGTTACATTTGTATCACAAAAACGAAATATAACTAAAGTGATTAAGAAGGCGTACATTTTGTATTTTGGCTGCAGAATAGGAGATCAAGATAAGAGCTGGGCGCCACACATATGCTGCAATACATGTGCAGCACATCTTAAACTGTGGTTGACTGGCAAAAGGCAAGCTATGCCTTTTGCAGTCCCAATGATTTGGAGAGAGCCCACTGATCATCTCAACAACTGTTACTTTTGCATGGTCCCTCCAATTGGGAAAGGCATATCAAAGAAGAAAAAATGGACTCTGGAATATCCAAACATCCCCTCTGCAATACGTCCGGTACCACATGGCGATGACCTACCAGTTCCCAAAGTGCTAGAATCATTTTCAGCTGCTTCCACTGATGAAGAAGAGGACATTGGTGGTCCTGAACTATCAACCTCAAGCGACCCAGATTTTGAGCAAACTACATCCACTAAACCACACTTAATAACCCAAGGTGAACTGAATGATCTTGTAAGAGATCTGAATTTACCGAAGAACGAGGCGGAGCTTTTGGGTTCCAGATTGCAACAGTGGAATCTCCTGGCAGAAGATGTTACAATTTATGTGTATAGGAACCGCCAGAAGCCGCTTATTACATTCTTTTTCAAAGAGGATGACCTTTCTGCGTGCCACAACATTTCTGGTTTAATGGCAGCCCTCAAAATCAATTACATACCGGAAGAGTGGAGGCTTTTCATTGATTCATCCAAGACGAGTCTTAAAGCTGTTTTGTTGAATAATGGTAATGTGTTACCGTCAATTCCAGTTGGTCACGCAGTTCATATGAAAGAAACTTATGAAAACATTAAGCAGCTTTTGAAGTGTATAAACTACGATCATCATCATTGGTCACTTTGCGGTGACTTAAAAATGGTCGCTCTTTTGCTTGGACTACAGGGTGGATAAACCAAGTACTGTTGCTTTCTCTGTGAGTGCGATAGCCGTGCAAGAAGTGACCATTACATCAGAAGACATTGGCCAATCAGGCAGTCATTGCAGCCTGGCAGTAAGAACGTTGAGAACCCAGCACTTGTCGACACCAGCAAGATTTTGTTGCCACCCTTGCACATTAAGCTGGGTCTCATGAAAAACTTTGTCAATGTAATGGAAAAAACAGATGAGGCTTTGAAATACCTCATCAGAAAATTTCCAAGACTAAGTGAAGCTAAAATAAGAGAGGGAGTATTTGTTGGTCCGCAAATTCGAAAACTTCTTCATGATGACGAGTTTCTTTGCGTGTTGCATGGCAAGGAAAAAGCAGCATGGCTAGCATTTAAGTCAGTGGTGGACAATTTTCTTGGAAACAACAGATCTGATAATTACAATGAAATTGTAGAAAATCTCCTTCTGAAGTATAAGAGTCTTGGCTGCAACATGTCTTTGAAAATTCATTTTCTGGATTCTCATCTGGATTTCTTTATGTCAAACTGTGGAGCAGTCATTGATGAGCATGGTGAACGATTTCACCAGGACATTGCTGCTATGGAGACAAGGTATCAAGGCAATTGGAGCCCTTCAATGCTTGCTGATTACTGTTGGACTGTTACAAGAGACACCTCATCGATTTACTACAAGAAGCAAGCAAAGAGAGCTCGAACAGCGTCTGAATAATGACGGAATGGGTTCAAATGTGCCTTTTTAAAACATGATATGTGAACTTTAAATAATGTTTTTATTTTTTTCTATCATTTTATGTTGAAATATCAATTAATTGAGTATGTAACCACAATTTTTATAATGCTAAAGTAGAAAGACTAGCTGTTCACCCCAGAAAAATATACAATCATACATTATTTGTATTACTGTAAAGTAAACTCATCATTTTTTTTAAAAACCAGAGCCAATTGGTGAATTTCATTATGATATTTGAAATCAGCATGTCAAAATCAATAAGAAATGGTATATTTAATTTCTGGTACAAATAACTTTTAAAAATTTGTTGACTAGTGTAATCTGTCTGGGGAGACAATATTGTGGGACAGCATCCAGACAGGAAATAAGTTCACAGTTTTGTTGGTGAGTTTGCATAAAGATGCAATCGGAAGTATTACGGACATATCTGAACGAGGTAACGCGTTGGAATATTAAAATTTGATATTCTAAAACACGCGGGGGATATTATGATTTAACACTCCGACCCATTTAGTTCTAAAGAGCTAACCATTGGCTTATTTTGAGAGCCAGAATAGACTTTAACTTTCATTGGCAAATTCGTCGGAAGTACAATCTGGGATGTGAACTGAGAAAGGTATTGAGCCTTCTTTCTTGCTTAGCATAGATTGTCCAGGTCTCACTAACATATAGAAGTGTACTGGTGATGCAGGTGTTATATACCGCAGCTTTGGTCTTCGTTGTGAGTTTGGCGTTTCCCCAAACACGTGATGTGAGGCGGGTAAAGGTAGCTGCAGCTTTGTTAATGAGGCTATCAATTTCGGTGCCCAGAGAGAGTTTATCATTGATGATATACACAAGGTATGTGTGAGCCACGTGGTGTTAAGTCCGCCGAAGTGACGCTAACTGTGTTACCGCTAGTTATGAAACCAGATCGAGGGTCGGGGCAGACTTCGCGAGGAAACCATTGACCGTAGACCGCGTGAAACTCCGTTAGCATAGAGGGTCGAATGGCTTCGGTTAGGGTGGGTGACGTCAGCGCTAAATATAGACTATCCGAAACAAGTTTATGTTCTTTTTAGTTTGTATTATTATTTTATTATAATATTTGACAAGTGGAAGAAATATTTTGATAAGTGGAAGAATTTTTTTTGCCAAGTGGCAGAAATATTTTGACAACGGTAAGAAATATTTGCCAAGTGGAAGAAATTTTTGACAACAGGAAAAAATATTTAATGAAAAAAAAAATTTAATGAAAAGTTTGGAAAACTGCAAGAGATATTTAAAGAAGTATTTGACAGCTCATCTATTTACCTACAGGTTGGAACCTTTGAGCAGGCCTGGGAGAAAATTTTGGGGCTATTTTTGCTGATTGGAAGAAAAGCTTTTACTAAAGTTTGAAACTTGTAGGACAAACAAAAAAAAAGGAGATAACTGGAACAAATACTTAGTTATAATTATTTAATGTACTACATTTCCGTGGACGCCCCCTGTTTGAACCGCTTGGGAGCAAATATAAAACCTATCACCAGATATCGCCCGTCTGAAAAAAGTGAAACCTTAAGTCACGGGGGTTCGAACACGAATGTTTCTTTTATAAATTTCTACTATTGATCGATTGTGTTTTGAACTTGTGACGTGAACAGAAATAAGCAGCAGGGTTAGTCTTACAAAGGTAAAATGTTAGTCTTACAAAGGCATATCCTGTTGCAGATAGGATTTTTTCGTCTACCAATACGCAAAACTGTGCCTGTTAGATTTTTTATTACGCTTTTCTAGATAGCTATATTTACCCCTGACGTCACCCTCTATGGTACCGGAATTTTATAAACGAGTCATGATTTACGCACGATGTTTTGCGCGGGCCATCGATCCGGTTCCAAATAATGCTTTCGTCGCGAGAGCAGCCCATCGATCGAGTTTATTGCTAGCGGTAAAAACCCGTGTTTGAACTTTATTAAAAATGGCTGAAACTGGCCTCGACATTGTTCCGATTGCAACCTGCAACACTAAGGAGTATCTAGTTGGCGCCATAATCTAGTCTGCCTGTGACATACTATATCTCTACGGTTGTGTTCAATAAAACTGTCTATTTGGCCTTGTCCAGCCTGGCCTTTGACATTATTTTTTATGTTGGAGACTACGGCTGTGTGCGGGGTCACTTACATAGCACTAGATGGACGTTGGGGTGAGTAGATTTATTACTCATGATATAATATAAATAATAAAGAAAACTACCACGTGACCCAGCGCCCGTCTCAATATGTAGTTACATTCCCCCAACAAACGGAAATTCCCTATCATATTTTTACATCACAAGAATAGCTGCCTTCGACGCCACTTCACTTCTCATCGTCTTATATTCTCATCACTAGCTACATACAACACAACACAAAACCAAAATCACCCCCACCACACACCGATCATTAGTCATCTTCCTCTATAAAAAGGTATCCCTTTTTTATTTTATATTTTCCTATTTATTCTATAGCGGGTAGGAAAAAGGGAATTCACTTAATGAGTGCTTATAAAAATTCCTTCTTCTCAAGTCAAGCAGCAACATAGTTGCCTGAGGTTTTGGAACAAATCGGTTGTTATGTTCACATAAAAAGATAAAAGCACAACTCCTTCCAATAAAAAATATTAAAGCTACGTCTAAATCAGCTTATTGTTTGTAACACGACTATAACACATCCACATAGATAACAACGTTCTGATGAGCTCAATTTTGAATAGTGTACCTATACCTAAACTTTCACGAAATACACAAAAATCTCCTCTTATTGCTTAAGAATACACTACCTCCACAATAATTGATCAATCTACACAAGTCTGCGGTGTGACCTCTTTAACAGCGACAGTGAAAAATCAACATATAATCGCTCCTGTAAAGTTTTTTTTTGACGTGTGAAGTTATGCGCGCATGCGCATACGCCCTCGGTGATCTGATAAATATACATCTAGCGTTTATACAGCGTCAAGCTGGCCCTAAATATTATAGAAATAATGGCTTAACAAAACGATTTAAAACACTACAGATAACCAATAGTGATTTTACACTGTTAAAAGGACTATCAAACCAAGAAAGCTAACACCAATTAGTTGTAATTCACACCAATACCTGCACACAAACCACCAGACAAACACACTTTTTTTGGAGGTTCTCATTACACAACAAACGCGGGGCGGAAAAAAATGTACTAATGGTCTCAATAAACATCACAATAAACTAGTCTTTTATCTGTACTCGCCAACAACGGACATTCCCTGTCCTATTTTTACATCGAAAGCCGGGTACACACCGCCAATGTCCCCGTTTCATAATAATAATATAATAAAAATGTATATATAAACACTTATTACGCGTCTGTGTTTATACGTTGCTTCGCATTGGTTACATTTGTATCCTCTCCACTTACAATACCAGCACACACAAAAACATTTTTTCACATCGACAACGCGTCAACTATCGATTAGTTTTTTGGCTAATCAACCTTCTGTTAGCGCGCAACATGTCTGGACATGTTTCAGATATGTCTGGACGCGTTTCAAAAACCAGATTAAACTAGTTTTCCTTCATATAAATAGACACTTGGGAGACCAGCGCCCAGACACTCAGGTTCATACTTTACTGAAGAGGTGGCGTGATAACGACAGACACTCGCTCGCGACCACAACGCACTGAAGATGACTTCCACTGTTCCCACCAACTGGGTGTACATGAAAAGAAGTGATGAAATGCTTAAACCGTTGGATAGTGGGCTGAAGGCCGCGTCTGTAAGTTTGTACCGAGACCAACCTTTACTACACGTGCGAAAATATTTTGGTGAATCATATCTAAAGTTTCCTACCAAAACCGGCATTACGTTGACTCGCCCTGAGTTTGAACATTTGTTGGCTTTACAAGGCAAAATCCTCGCCGAATTTGACCGACTAGTTACCAAACACGGATACCTGTCCTACTACTTGCCTCAGTAACACGTTTGACCACTACATCAACTCCAGTTGTTATCAACCAATATCCCAAGAACCGAGTTGCTTTCTTAACACCAACCCTTGTCCCCCTACAGCAACTACCGATAACCACCTGGCCGATGTCTCTAATCTACCACCGAAGAAACAGAGACCTACAAAGCGGCTGAGACTAGCGCTTTAGCTTGACATTTCGTCTTCTTTTAAAAGAATTAAACACATTTATTAAAAAATCTTGGTCTTTGTTATCTATGCTGTCTAAATATGGTATGTATAAATATCGTGTGTATACATATTAATATCTGTTGTAAAATATATATTGTATAAATATTGTATAAAAAGACAACACAACACAATGCCGACTCTTACACAATACAACAGCACACAAAAAACGCACACCCACCAGTTACACCACACCACACAACAATTAAAATACCTACAAACAAAATTACCAGACAAGAACAAAACCAATACCACCTATACCCCACCGCTTTTACATCGTCTTACTCCAGCGCTACACCTCAACACATCTATGAGTCATCACCCCAGCCAGTCAAAATCAATAACCCCCCACACTCTCACTTAAAAAATCCCTTAGTAACCTACTAGCCCGCCATTATCGATTTTTTATATTTTCCGCCATTATCGATTTTTTATATTTTCCGCCATTATCGATTTTTTATATTTTTATATATATTGTATGTATATATGTATAAACAAACACACCAACACACAATACAACAACACATAACAATTAAAATACCTACACAAAAAATGGATGGTCAAGTCTCTAACACTTCACTCCCACCTCTAGGCGCTGGCCCTAGTATAGTGACACGTCTCTTTCACTCCCACCTCTCGATGCTGGTCCTAGTACAGGTTCTAACACTTCACCCCCACCTCTCGTTGCTGGACCTAGTAAAGTCTCTAACACTTCACTCCCACCTCTAGATGCTGGGCCTAGTAAAGTCTCTAATACTTCACTCCCACCTCTCGAGGCTGTTTCTAGTGTAGTCATGTCTCTAACACTTCACTCCCACCTCTCCATGCTGGTCCTAGTAAAGGCTATAACACGGCATTCCCACCTCTTCATGCTGGACCTAGTCACGTCTCTAACACTTCACTCCCACCTCTAGATGCTGGACCTGGTCACGTCTCTAACACTTCACTCCCACGCTGGACCTGGTATAGTCAGATCTCTAACACTTCACTCCCACCTCTCGCTGCTGGCCCTTGTCAAGTCTCTAACACTTCACTCCCACCTCTCAATGCTAGACCTAGTCACGTCTCTAACACTTCACTCCCACCTCCCGATGCTGTCCCTAGTAAAGTCTCTAACACTTCACTCCCACCTCTAGCTGGTAGACCTAGTATATGCAAGTCTCTAACACCTCACTCCCACCTCTCAATACTGGACATGGTATAGGCAAGTCTCTAACACTTCACTCCCACCTCGCGATGCTAGACTTAGTATAGGCAAGTCTCTAACACCTCACTCCCACCTCTCAATACTGGACCTGGTATAGGCAAGTCTCTAACACTTCACTCCCACCTCGCGATGCTAGCCCTAGTATAGTGACACGTCTCTTTCACTCCCACCTCTCAAACTCTAACACTTCACTCCCACCTCTAGATGTTGGACCTGGTATAGTCAAGTCTCTAACACTTCACTCCCACCTCTTGATGCTAGACCTGGTATAGTCTTTAACACGTCACTCCCACTTCTCGATGCTTGTTCTAGTATAATGACATCTCTAACACTTCACTCCCACCTCTAGATGCTAGACCTAGTAAAGTCAGGCCTCTAACACTTCACTCCCAAAACACACCAACACACTGCTGAGTCATACACAAAAAAACCCTAACCCACCCCGCCAGCTACACCCTAACATACGTCGTCACCCCTACCAGCTACAGCCATGCATCATTGCCCCGCCAGCATAAACCACCGCGCCCTCAAAAATCAGCACCACTTCTCTATAAAACTCAAACAAAGCGACTTTATCGATTTTTTATATTTTCCGCCATTATCGATTTTAAAAAATATTTTATGTAAATATATGTATAACTAAATATTGTCTACCTGTTGTAATATAAATATCGTCTACATATTGTAACCCTTGTTGTATAAACATACAACACATAACACAACACACTCGCCATACTTGAACTAATATATGACGCAAGCTGATCGTCAGAGGAAGTCACCACGGCTAAAATATATTACTATATAAAAAGTCATGCGGCACCTGCAGACGCGTGCTGTCTAAATATTGTCTAACTGTTGTAATATATATATATATATATATATATATATATATATATATATATATATATATATTATATATATATATATATTTGTTTATATATATATATATATATATATATATATATATATATATATATATATATATATATATATATATATATATATACAAATATATATATATATATAGTCTACCTGTTGTAATATATGTAAATATATGTATAACTAAATATTGTAATACACAACACATAACAACACGCCCGCTATTATCGAACTAATATATTGCTATATAAAAGTCCTCTCTGCCACCACACGCCTCCACCACCTTTTGTTATATAAAAGTCAGCTCTGCCACCACATTTTCCTTATATAAAAGTCACGCCCCGCCACCACAATCATAACCGTAAACAACATTGTATACTACTCATAGTTGATTCAGTTATTATAGGTATGAAAGCAAACGTATGAGCCAGACTCTTTAATATACATATACAACTAGACATACATTTACATCTATAGATCAAATACTTATACAGGAATTTCGCTGGATTTACACCAGCTGGGGGCTTGAACTGGCTAAAACTATTGCTAATTCTTCACAAAAGGCGACGGATCAGATATAAGTTAATAGTGCTCTGCCCTATGCAGCATTGTTTTTGACGTCTGAAAACATCTTCTGAACATTGAGATAGAAGCGTCATTATCCTTCTGTCTACAGCGCTGCCAAGAGTAATCTTGTGCGAAGGTAGACACCTTTGAAGACCCATATTAGAAACTCTTGAGTGTTGGTCACTGGTGGAATACTTCTGCAGAGCTAAGGGGAGGCAATCCGTGACAAGCCTAGATCAAAATTTATCTTTGGTTAAAAATTCCCCCCCCCCCCCTTACCCATACACACACACACATTTCCGTCATTAAGAGATCTACTAAATGATCCACCGTGATCTAAAGGTAGGCCACGATCGACCTGGTGCCGACCCCTGCTTTAAAGCCATCATTCATACAAAAGTTCACGAAAACAGTTTCCGCTCTCAAATGGATTAAAGTTATGTTTAGTATGAATAAACACATCAATAAGCAAAGAAGGAAACCTGAAGTCTGTGAAGAACAAATTATAAACGAAAGTTATTATCTGGCAGGCACTCATAACGGGTGTTATGGTGGCCGTGTGTTCTTTCAGGATTCAGTCCTATAGCGAGGCGATGTCGTTGTTCGGATGGTTCTTGTTTCGATTCCCTGGTGGGCCTATCACTTCTGTTACCTTTCTACTATCTAGTTTCTATTTATTTATTTATTTCTTACAAGTGCCTACCACATACCAATTTCGTATTTTTAGTATCAGCATGTCCCAAACAGGGATTTAGCAGAACACTATGTCACTGCTTGGAAACATCTGCTCGAAGGTCTTGCTGTTCTTGTTGTTAGGAATTTAGAAACAAAGAACCTAATTGAACCACGTCTGCTCCCGCGGATCTCTGAGGATAAGAAATAAGAATATGTCCCTGCTTCTATCATACCTTTAAGAGGCGACTAATGTGTTCTTTTGCGTAGGGTTAGCAACCTCATCAAATAAATTGTAAAATAAAGTTATACAGAAATAACTACTGCAAAAGTTCACCAAGTGCTTTCATGCTGGCCTCCTGTGTGGGAGCAAACTGTATTGGTGGTCCCATGACCTTCGAATCAAGAATGATCAGATGACATGCCTTAAGGCGTAGGCGATGAAGTCCCTTCACAGATCTCTATTTTTGAGTGCTCTTCATCAGCCTGGGGCGCTGATTCTACATGAAATTAACTTCTGCTTTATACTTCATTAGACACTTATGGAAAACAATATATGATAAGCGCTTAAGCGCCCCACGCTTTTTTGTCAATTTGATGTTACATTTTTTGACTGCAAGCTATAAACTCCATGAAAATTTTGTGTGTGGCTTTTTAGTGCATTAAAAGCCTGTGTTTAAAATATTGTTTTGAGTACTCATCTTCTCATCACATATCTAATAAACGTTGATTATCTTCTCCTTATATTTGTTATTACATTTCTTTGTACGTTAACTCTTCTCAGTCATTCTTCGTTAGTTATCTTCCCTTACCATTAATAAGGGTAGTCCCATAGCAGAGACCACTATACCAAGGCCCAGCGCTTTTTATGGTAGGGTTGACCAGTTTTCTTCCTCGCTACCTATGGCTCCATAACTCTAAAGAAGAATCAAGTACCAATATACAGCTGGGTAGACTTGAGCGTGACACCACTTGGCATCGATCCTGGTACCCGGTAACTTCGGCCCGAGGGGAAAGAACTCTAAACGCTTAGCTCATTGGATCGTTTACAAAGTCTCTCCCCCCCCCCCCCCCCCCCCCAATCCCCACAATAAGAAAAAGAAGAAGATAAACGAAAGGAGACATTTATCCATTCAAGCCTGTACTTGACAAGAGGAAATAAATGACACAGACGATAGAAGGAAGATGTGCTGTAAAGTACACATCAGTAAAGTACACATCAGTAAAGTACAAAAAAGGTTGGACACTAAATAACACGCTTTACGTGACGTAGTGTACTCTAACCGAACTAACTCGACTGGCGGGCATGTTGACCGTATTGATTTAACTGCTGTCAGACCTGTAATGTGATCAGTCCTTATCAACAACTTTGTTTTTGACAGTCATAGACTGGATGATGCACCAGACAACAGAGGGCCTTCCAAGAGGAATTCGATGGACAACGTTTTCTACACTGGAAGATCTGAAATATGCAGATGACATTTCACTACTCGCACATTTACATCAACACATCCGAGGGAAAAAAAAAATAGACTGAATAAGTATAGCCAGCATGTGGGTCTGACCATCAGTCTAAAGAAGACAGGGGTCATGACACTCAATGTCCAGAGCCCAACACAATAAGGACCCTGTGACAGAATGGGGCGACCCCTCTCGATCTCTGTTTCACTACGGCAGTATCAGTTACATGTTTGTACTGATTTTTATTGTGTGTTTTCAATTGTTGCACTTTCTTTTTCTCTGCTATGTGTAGCAGATATTATGTAGTTTCCTTCTTACACTCCTCTCAGGGATAAGTTATTACGTCTGTTTGTTTCCCGTCCCTTCGCTAAGCTTTGCAAGGAGCGGCAGAAATAATATTAACGACAGGCAGGTTGGTAAAATTCCTTTGTACCAAATCTTGGCCTCGACAGATTAGCCCCACGAAAATGCCAGCGTATTTGCTAATCGTTTATAAAGGCCAGCGTACGGGGCAGATAACGAGATTGCCCATCTGCGAATAGTGCTCTTTCTGATAAAGTAATAATTTGTTACATCTGAAACACAGTTTACAGATGTGTCTGTGAGTTCGTCTGCCAGGCAATCGGATGTTTTCATACCATATATGTAAGAGATGACCTCTACATCACGCGCAAAATTTTCCCATGTCGGAAATATTTTGAATTTTCCTACGGGACTTTTATGTTTGAAAACGATTGGCTTTTTACTTAGCAGCATAACAAATAGATGCGGGGGTAAGATAGGCATATAACCTGACACGTTTCAGTGCTATTTCACTGTGAAAATTTACTGTGAGATCCACGCTTGCCAAGACGACACCAGACCTTGCCATAGTTAAAATTCAGAATTCCTTTTATCTGGCCGGACCTTTTCTTGGAGAATCTTGACGGGCTTACAAAAACAGCCCAGAAAATCTCTATCATTTTAATAAGGAAACCGGGACTAAGGAAACTGAAAACACACGGAGTGATAGAGGGAATTATCTTATTAAAGAAACGACACACCAGACGCGTGTAAGAGGCCGATTCAAGTCTCTTTTATCCATCTGAGCAAAAAAGTCTGTGAGCCAAGATTGGCGTAAGTTGTCATTTTACACTGTATATTACTAACATGTGAACTAACATATATATATATATATATCCTGGCTATACTATCCGTTTTCCTGGATGTGTTGATGTGAATGTGCTAGTAGTGCAATGTCATCTGCATATTCCAGATCTCCCAATGTAGAAAATGTAGTCCATTTTATTCCTCTTGGACTGCCCTCTGTTGTCTGGCGCACCACCCAGTCTATGACTGTTAAAAATAGGGTGGTTGATAGGGGGCGTCATTGTCGTACTCCTGTCTTCACTAGGTTAGGTTGCTCTGCCCAACGCTACACGTAAAGTTGGCATAGAGGCTTTTTATGATTGACACTATGCAGCTTGGAATTACATAAGCCTTCAGTATTTTCCATAAACTGTCCCTATGTATACTGTCAAAAGTCTTTTCAAAATCAATGAAATTAATGTACAGCTGTCTTTGCCATTCTGAGCACTGCTCGATAATGTTCCTGAGGGGGAATATATGACCTACACATCTTGTGTTCTTTCTAAATCCTGCTTGTTCTTTCCTCAGTTTGTGGTCTACTGCTTTTGAAATTTTCTGTATAATTATCCTGCCTAGTATTTTGCTGAGAACTGAGAGAAGAGTTATTTCTCTCCAATTATTGCAGTCTGCAAGATCTCCCTTATTGGGCAATTTGACAATTATTCCTTTGTTCCACTCTGTTGGTGTTATCCCTGTTTTCCAGACTTGCGCAAATAGTGGTTCTAATAGTTCTGCTGCTAGCTCAGGGCCTGTCTTAAATAGCTCTGCATTTAAGTTATCATGGCCAGGAGCTTTTCCGTTCTTTAGCACTTTGATTGATGTGATGATTTCTTCTTTTCGTGGAATATCTGTATTAACATCTAGATCATTTTCAGCCTCAGGAACATTCAAGTGTGTCTCTGGTGGTTCCTTGTTCAGAGTTTCTCTGAAATGCTCTGCCCATCTTGTTTCCTGTCCCTCTGCTGTCGTGATGAGATTTCCGTGCTTATCTCTTACTAATGTAGTATTGTTTGCACCTCGTTTCCCGCTGACGATTTTAGTTATTTGGATACTGTGCTTTGTTCATTTCTCAGTGCTGCCTCTTCTGCCTGTCTTGCAAGATCGTCTAGGAAATTCCTTTTGTTGGCTCGGGTTTGGCGTTTAACTTCCTTGTCCACCTGACTGTACTGTTCGCTATATTGTTGCTTTAACCTGGGGGACTTCGCTTCTCTTTTCTTTCTTTTCATTTCCTTTCTCGTCGTTATGGTGTTTAATGTTTCTGGTGTTATCCAGTCTTGCTTCTTCCTTTCCTGGAATCCCAAGCATGATTTGCTGCTTTCCTTACATATTGTTGAAATGGTGTTGAATTTCTGGTCTATATCATCAGTCAATGTCTTTTCCTGACTTTTGAGAAATTGATATCGCATCTTTATATCAGCCGCACAAGCTTTTCTGGTAAGGGAGTCCTTCAATTTGCTGATGTCAAACCTTTTCTGTGTAGTTACAGTTGGTCCAGCCCTTCTTGGTTTCACTTTCAGTTTTGCTACTACTAAATGATGATCACTTCCCACATCCGCACCTCTTCTTACTTTCACATCTTGTAATGCATGTCTCCATCTACCGTTAATCATAATGTGGTCTATCTGGTTTCTGTCCCGACCATTTGGTGATTCCAAATGAATTCCATTCACAAATAACATGGGAATCACCAATCAACAAGGTCTCCTGTAATTAAAAGTCTGTCGCAGCCAATACAGGACTTTGTGATTACAAGAAAATGCAATACCTCATTTGCATAAGCCAAGATGAAGGTGACGTCTGCTACGAGAAGCCGGAGATTTTGTGAAGAAATTTTGAAGATGTCATGGACTATTTTTGCTGACAGAAGTGCGGTTTCCTGAAATCAGTAATTCTATTGAACGTTTATAAATTCTGCCGTACATATTTTTACGAGAGTACAGTTTGTCAAGTCATATTTCCGAGATTGTTATATGAGAAGCTAATGTATTGCGTCCACAAATAAATGATGTATTCGTCGAATATGGAGCTGTTCTTGAGATTTGTAAAAAGTCCCGTCTTGTTGCCTGTTTGTCAACCATAGATGTTACTTGTGCCAACGATTACCTACAATCGATATTAATAAGAAAAAGAATCCGCACCAATACTCAAAAAATAATTTAATTATTCAGAGAGAATAACATTGGTGGGTGTACAGCGAGACAAAACGCCCCTGTTAATTTGCAGCCCACAAACGTACTTAGCAGAGACATTTGTTTTATTTTGTCTAAAAGATTGTGCTACTAAGCTATCAGACGGTTCGTGGAACGAAGCTATCAGACCGTTCGAGGAACGAAGCTATCAGATTGTGAAGTGTCGTCATCAAAAAAGAATTGACGAAACCAAGGCTGCAGGACTCACTCATACCAGCTAAGTGCTTGTAAAAGGCACCAGCAAACGGACATTACATTTTAATTTTAAAATTAAATCCTCAACCCAAGTCTCAAAGACGAAAAATTTTAATTTAACTCTAAAAGTCATCATCATTTCATCGCTATTTTAACCTGTTAAAACTAATTGATTCAATTATTAAAAGTGTTGCATGTTATTTTAAGACTAAACAATTATTGTTGATTCAGTTATTATAGGCATGAAAGCATACGTATGAGCAAGACTTTTTAATATTTATACATCTAGACCTATATTTACAGCTATAGAGCAAATACTTATAAAAAGGAATTTCGCTGGATTTACACCAGCTGGGGGCTTGAACGGGCTAAAAACCATTGCTTAACTCTTCACAAAAGGCAGATATAAAAGTTAACAATTGCCCTGCCAATGCTGCATTGTTCTTGACTTCTGAATTATCTTGTGGATACCCCCTTGGGATAGAAGCGTCATTACCCTTCTATCTACAACTCTGCCAAGAGTAATCTTGTGCGAAGGTAGAGACCTTTGACGACCCATTTTCGATATTCTTGCGTTTTGGCCACTGGTGGACCACTACTGCAAAGCAGGGCAGGCAATCCATGACAAGGACCACTTCTAGTGATCAGATGCCCGCCTGCTGTGACACTCGGTTTAGAGTTTCCTATCTTCATTTATCGTATTGTTCCTGCTTTGTATCATGGAAATCACGATCATTAAGCTATACTTGACGAACAGTCTTGTTCAGTCATGTGATTCTGCACGTTATGTGCGTCTCATGTCCGTTATACAACCAACAAGATCACTCATACACATACCATCTCAACTGTTCTCGTGTATGTCATCATCCATTAGCATCATCACTATCGCCGTCATCATCATCATCACTCTAATTGTCATTATCATTTTCTTCTCATCTATCCTTTTATTCTTCTCCTCCCATTGTAATCTGTTCTTTGTTTGTGCAGCACCTGGAGCTTTGGGGAGACAACAACAAAATAAATAATAGAATTACTGCTCCATCAAGCAATGACGTAAGAGGCGGCTAATATAAAGTTGTACATGCCAACTGTGGCCTAATGGATATGAACGCAGTTTCATAATCCAGATATACCAGGTTCGAGACCTGCTGCAGGCGGTTTGGTAGCAGATCGCTTTGTGTGGATTTTTAACAATGGTATAAGCGCCGTACCGTTCAGAAAGCAATGGCAAACTACTGAATGAACAAAAATTGCCTAGAAAAATCACAAACAGCCAATAAAAGCTGGGGTTGATTGTCACGTGATGTAAAGGATAAGCAACTAACTAACATGTCAAATAGAAACCACAGCTGCAAGAACGCTTGAATTGTTTGGGGTAGTCTTCCTGCAAGGAAACAACCTGCTGTCTTGGCTCTGTGCTCCACAGGGAGCGAAATGGTGATAATGAGTGATGAGTTTATCTCATCTTTTTTCTTTCTCTTCACTGTCTTTCAGCTTTCTCTACAATTCTCTCTTTAATCTCCATCTGTAATGGTGAGATGTGAACACATAGAAGAATGAGGAGCATCTCATGGAAGGAGGAGAAAAAAACATTCTAGAAAACCTAGCCATGAAAAGAAATTTAATGAGTTCACAATTAGACAGTTAAAATAAAGTAGTCACACTCAACATCTTGCTGAAAACCATTATGGAGGGAAGAGTTGAAGACAAATGTGCGAGAAGAAGACGGCGCTATATTTAGAAGATAGCATCAAGAGATGGGCAGGGAAGAGTCTGTCAGAGTGTACCATCAAGAGATGGGAAAGAAAGAGTCTGTCAGAGTGTACCATCAAGAAATGGGCAGGGAAGAGTCTGTCAGAGTGTACCATCAAGAGATGGGCAGGGAAGAGTCTGTCAGAGTGTACCATCAAGAGATGGGCAGGGAAGAGTCTGTCAGAGTGTACCATCAAGAGATGGGCAGGGAAGAGTCTGTCAGAGTGTACCATCAAGAGATGGGCAGGGAAGAGTCTGTCAGAGTGTACCATCAAGAGATGGGAAGGGAAGAGTCTGTCAGAGTGTACCATCAAGAGATGGGCATGGAAGAGTCTGTCAGAGAGTACCATCAAGAGATGGGCAGGGAAGAGTCTGTCAGAGTGTACCATCAAGAGATGGGAAGGGAAGAGTCTGTCAGAGTGTACCGTCAAGAAATGGGCAGGGAAGAGTCTGTCAGAGTGTACCATCAAGAGATGGGCAGGGAAGAGTCTGTCAGAGTGTACCGTCAAGAGATGGGCAGGGAAGAGTATGTCAGAGTGTACCATCAAGAGATGGGCAGGGAAGAGTCTGTCAGAGTGTACCATCAAGAGATGGGCAGGGAAGAGTCTGTCAGAGTTTACCATCAAGAGATGGGCAGAGAAGAGTCTGTCAGAGTGTACCTTTAAGAGATGGGCAGGGAAGAGTCTGTCAGAGTGTACCATCAAGAGATGGGCAGGGAAGAGTCTGTCAGAGTGTACCATCAAGAGATGGGCAGGGAAGAGTTTGTCAGAGTGTACCATCAAGAGATGGGCAGGGAAGAGTCTGTCAGAGTGTACCATCAAGAGATGGGCAGGGAAGAGTTTGTCAGAGTGTACCATCAAGAGATGGGCAGGGAAGAGTCTGTCAGAGTGTACCATCAAGAGATGGGCAGGGAAGAGTTTGTCAGAGTGTACCATCAAGAGATGGGCAGGGAAGAGTCTGTCAGAGTGTACCATTAAGACAAGATACAGAAAACGTTGGAGATCCATTATAGCCGACCTTTGATGTCAAGATGGCAGCTGATGATGACGTAATCACTATTGTCTCCGTTTCTTCACAATGCCAGAGAGTTCACTTAATGTATTATTTTAATTTTTTTCTTCTGGATTCTATATCATCAATAATATCGCCCACCCCTCTTTTTTTCCGCTTGTTAAGTCAGGCGACATACATGCCTCAAACCTGATGCTCACTCATCAGGGATGAGAAAGCACTGCAGGTTAATGTCTTATTAAGCACGAGTCCGTCGCACTTAAAACGAACAAAAAATACTAACAAAACACACACAAACATTCTGGTCACGTGTGTATTTCAAGGTGGCATAATGCGTTCTGTCTTCAAAATTCGCCCAAAACAACATAAACACTTAAATGTAACAATGCATAACTGTACAGTCAAAATAATTTGTTGTCGTAAATAATTTCGAAGGTGTGTCCGTTTTCCTGCACTCTGATCGTATGGATTAGTGAAATTCTGCTTGGGAATACCTGCTATTTTATGTAGGTCAGCCTTCTAATTGACGTAAGAATACGTCACAATACAAGAAGGTCGCTTAAAATAGACAAAACCTTCTTTGTAGGATTCACCTTATTGCGTAATTTGCTTTGGTAACGCAAACTTACACAACACAGAAGTTTATGGGGATGTAAAAAATCTCCTTAAATCTAAAGTAATTATATTGCATTAATTAATATCCACATATATTTCTTCTTTATGTTAAAACCTGTTACATTAGAGATATCTTCTACTACCTGGCCAAAACTGATTTTTTTCATTTCACATTCTTTTCGTTCGTTCGCTTGTTCGTTCGCTCTAAGTGGTTTTTCCGTGATTCACAAAGGCTCTCCTTTCCTTCCATTCTTGTAGGTTTTTCCTTTCACAGCCACTTGAAGATATGTGCTTTTACACGTTCATTAACACATGTCCTGATTATTTCCAATAGCTGTTTTCGTTTTCTTCAAAATAAAAATCGAATAGAATATTTATCACTATTTAAATCGTTAGTGCTCAACGTCCCTATGTTCCACTCATCGCAGACAGCTGAAACTTTGCATGCAGTGGTGCCGTTATAGATGAATGTTACATTTTCAAGTTTTGACCTACACAGACAGCACCGATTTTATTGTTATTGTTGATCAGAATCAACATCCCAGCATGTAGCGTGCTGGTTATATACACGAACGATGCATCCTATTATACGTTTATCTCTGCTAGCCTTACGTTTGATGCCAAATTCCAAAAGTCTTGGCTTTGGTATATTCATCAATTGCCGTGTCGTTTTCTAACAGGCGATCATCAATTGTCTTTAGTATCTCTCCCTTATCCATATCCAGTGTCCCCATCTGTGGGTGCTCTCGAAGCTAGTCTGTCAGCTCTTTCTTTGCTGCGTACACTTACATGACAGTAGTTCCACACCAGTTCCTGAAGACTGTTCGTCAAGTATAGCTTAATGATCGTGATTTCCATGATTCATATGGGGAACAAGACTTTTATGGATGTTTTCCATTCATTCCGGAGCCACCCATTCTGGACCTTCCGAAGCATGGACCGATTGTCTGACACAATACCTGATCTTGTTAAAGACGTACAGACAGCCATCTCAGGGCAGGAGTAGCTGCCTCTATCTTCATTCTTATGCTGGAGGTTGTTGTCATGTAAACTCCGCTCTGTTCAGCGACGACCCTGCCCTCTATTCTCACTTTTCCATAAGGAACACATTGTAAAATAGTAGTAGTAGTATTACTACTACTACTACTACTACTACTACTACTACTACTACTACTACTACTACTACTACTACTACTACTACTACTACTACTACTACTACTACTACTACTACTACTAATACTTCTAGTAGTAACCCCCTTAAGTCATAACTGACAATACGAATGCGCCTATTAGGAGATAGCCCTAAACTGCTGTCTTTACCTTGTGTTCCTTTCGGCGCGACTTTTCTCTACTGCTTGTTGTGACAGCTTCTTCTCTAAGGTGGAAATAACTCCATCCAAGTAAGGCTTTGGGTAAGGGAAATAGTGAACATCGAATATAGATTATGTTTCCTATTTGAAGGGGTGGGGGTCGGATGGTGAATGGCGTTGCGCTTATTAAATAAATGTGCTTCTCCAAACCACTAGGTCAGTAAGTCTTTTGTTTTAAACACAGCTTTAGTACTTACCAACTTTCTTGTCAGTTTTACATTAGGTGTTTAAAATTATCAAAGCATATATATATATATATATATATATATATATATATATATATATATGTTTACTATTTTCATATGTTGAGGTTGCCAGCCTCCTATGACTGGTATAACCACTTAGCAAGTACAGACATGTCACAATTCACATTTTAAACTATATGTTCACAACTTACCCCAAATGGGATATACAATCTCCTCGCACAGATGTGTCGTGCTTAGACAGGTTTTAAAGTATGTAAGGTCCCGCCTGAGTATAGGAGATGGTGATAAAACGTGAGAAGTAAAGGTGTAAGAAATAGATTTTCACGAGTGAATAGTTAAGGAGAAGATCTGTCTCTGGACTGAGTAGTTCTCTAGTCCAGCCTATCTGTTCGACTATAATTTAGTATCAGACAATCTTGCACCCCCTCATATTGAGAAATATAAGTTTACTATACACGCACACAAACACACAGCTATGTGACAACAAGACACACAAACGTGAAAACTACTATGGCTAAATTTAGGTATGGGTCTGACCAACAAACAAAGTTTTAGTTCTTTTGTTGTTTATTATCATTAAACTTTACAACATCGAATATCTAAAAGAATCAAATAAATCAAAATTACATAAATAGAGAATTAACAGAATACCTGTCCCCTCCCCTCATTGAGAAGATAAGAACCCAATAAGTTAATAACCCCAAAGGTTGAAGGTTTAGCACTAAGTTACAGTATAGACTGTAAAGCGAGAAAAATTCATAATACGTGCTACTCCGTAAAGTAAACAATTGTTAAAGCAAAATAACTAGTTTGATACAAGCTACAGTAACAAGAAAATATTCAGTCTCTCTCTCTGACATACGTGGCCACGCTCTCTCTTTCTCCTTACCTAATCTTGGTGATATTTCCTGGAATGTACAGTTATCCTGAATAAATTCGTCTTGCAAATATGGCACTAATACTTCCTATTGTATTTGTACTAACACATCGGTAGACTTATTTCCTAGCTAATACCTTCCGCCCATATTGTCTTCTCTGACAGGTTATCTGTAATCTTGATACAGTGGTTGTCCAGCGGAAGCGATTGCATATACTACCTGTGTTTGCGTACATACCTCAGAAGGATTTCTTAGACAGCCAATATGGCTGTCTTTCCATCGATCGTGCGCGACCACATTGCGTCAACAAAGATCGTCTCTATCAAAGGTGGCTAGGCGACTTAAGTGATAAAAGTATTATCCGCTGACCTGTCTAATTAGCCTGGTGTTATTACGATTCACCTGGCGAAACGTAAACAAGTCCAGAGAGTGGTTAGAGCAAAAATGTAAGTGCATAAAATATGCCAAATAATAGGACGATGAGTGAGAAAAATGAGGAAATGAAGTAATACTCCCGGAGATAACGATAGTTATTAAATGTGCACAACTGATTTCATCACAAGGAAAAATCTTTGATTTGATTAATCATTTGCAACTAGAAGTAATTTAAAAAAAAAAAACAGTCTTTCGCACATTTATCTATGAGGCAAAGTGCAAAAATAAATCTTAAATAATGAAGAAGGCTAATTATTAATAATTTTTATAAAATTTACTAACCTCCTTTTTCCATAGCTAATTCATTAAGAACACTATAAAATTAAACCACACATATGCATGAAATATCCACACAGGAATGAAACATTAGAACATGCTAAGCTTCGGGAAAAAATCTAGTTCCGCGTATGTTGAAAACACTGTTCTGATTTCTCGCAGACGTCTCGTTATATTTCTGGATTGTCAATGTGTCAGAAGCCGCACATTGTGTATTCTGAGTCTACCCTCCAATTCTGTAACTAGGTGCCCATCTTGCATTGTTACGCTGGGATGGTCACAACCCATTTCAGTGCACATCAATCGCTAAAGTGGGTGGGCTCTCGCAGCCAACTCTTCAATTTCGTGCTGCGGGTTCGTTTGCTACACATACAGTGGTTTAGAATTGGTCGCCCAATGCAGAAATCACCCACCCCCTCTGTCACTAAGCCTTCTTGTGTCATTCTCTTGCGTGTGAGCTATTCTTTAACCTATTTATTGTTTATCTCGCTAGGTATTCGATATCTAAGAGTCTTAGCCACTATGATGGGCTACCATCTTGCAACAAACATTCCTGCGCGTGTCGCAAATACTTGGTAGCGACGTACTGTTGTGTCCCAAGGTGGTGACAGTCGTGTTGTGTAAACAGCGGATTAGGCATTAAATGAATTATTTATATGGCCAGCCAGGCGTTTCCCAAAGTAAACAATACTTGTCTAACGAGGTCAGATGTGTTTATCAAGATTCTAACAAGGCGATGTGGGTTTCATCTTATATTTTTTATATTTTGCGTTTGATATGTTTAAACCCAGCTGGTCGTTGCACCGGTTCATAAGCGGCTGGCAACCTCAGTATATGAAAATATATTCATAAACCAGCACAGCAAGTGCTGATGACTGCTTCATGCCGGTTCTCTTACAGAGCACTAAAAGCAAAGGTAGCCCCAGGCCCCAAGTGGAGCAGGGAGTGGATGATGATGGCCTCATGGTGTACATATTTATTATATTAACATTTTAATAAGTTTATATGTATTTGTAAACATGTGTAAATCAGGCAAATGTCGTTTCCGCTGTTCAGTCACATTTTATTCATCAACTGAGAGTAACGATGATTTCTCATCCAATCCACTAGTTTTATGATTTATGCTCAGGGAGGGTAAAATTACTTTAAAAAAAAAGAAAAAGGATCGGTGAAAGTGACAGCGGGAAGGCGCTTGACTAATGTCAGGAAAACAATACTTAGCAGAGATATTTGTTTCTTCTAAAGTTTGTGGTACAAGTTGGAGATACCAAATCATGGAGTGTAAATTAATTCACATCAATTAGTTATTTACTCGTGTTAAACAATAACTGATTATCAAATTTATTATATGTTTTACAAATTAATAGATGATTTAATTATTACAGAGAGAAGTGCACAGGTATGAACCAGTTATCTTATATATATATATATATATATATATATATATATATATATATATATATATATATATATATATATATATATATATATATATATATATATATATATATATATATATATTTATTTATTTATATAAGAACTGCTTAGGTCATATTTTACTGAGTAATTCAGTTGGGCGCTCAGAAACGAGCTAATATATTCTTATCTTCATAGAACGGTGGGGCAGATACAAAGTTCAAGACAGCCTTGATAAATTCAACGTTGTGCTTAATTTCTGAAATATCCCATGAAGCACTAACCTTCTATTTACAACTCTTGAGCGAAAAAAGATATCTTTAAAGACAGTCATTGTATACTTTAAATTTTGGCTATTGTTGGACCATAATTGCAGAGCAAGGGAGACAATCCCGTGACAGGAGTGCAGCTCGTATTTATTCCATACCAATTTTAAATTAATATTTCTTTGACCACTCAACAAAATTGTAACTGGAAATTTAAATAATTCAATAATTGCAGTTATAAACAAATCAAAGCACTTTATTGATTAATGATGTATAGTAAAAAAAATTAGTATATTGGTATATCAATATCTTACCAGATTTTACACAATTGACAAAAGCATATTGTTTCTTTTTGATCGCTTTCATCATGTTATTGGCTTGGGTGTCTTGCTTTGTGTTTTCACGATAAACTGTACTTAACTTGCTTGACACGCTGTAGTTGCTGACTTCCCTCGGCCGTCGTTAATAACGTCTGGACATCACGGGCGGATAAAGGAATTGTCCACGGGAGAATGATATATCAGAATGATCCCCCCCCCCCTCCCCCCGCTCCTTATTTACACACATTTTTAGACAATTAAAAAAAAAGATTACGAATTTTGAAAAAAAAAAAAAAAAAAAAAAATTGCGACAACTTGATAGTTTTATTAAGCAATAACTCAAATACATTCATTTTTATTTTTAAAACATAACTATTTATTGCATAATTACATAAAAGTAAGGTACAACTACAAAGAGACAAAATTTGATAACAATTCAATCAGATTTTATATTATAGCATAACATGTGTTGGTTTAGGATTGGCCACCCGAAACATATATTTTCCGCCTCATGTCACAAAGTTCTCTGTTTTTGCGGCTCGAGTGAAATCTCTTTATGTCTCCTGCCAGGCGTCGTATTTTGTCTCATTGTTGTATGGCGGTTCCTTTTACTGTCTTTCATTGTCCTGCCACGTAGAATTACATGCAAACTACGTTCGTAACCTTTAGGTTACTTACCGTTGTTCAATACCAGACATGTTTTAATTTATACCAGACCTAAGAATTATATACATTTAAGCCCCAAGTGGTGGTGGGGGGGGGGGTGGGGGGGGGGTTGGGAAGAGAATACTGGTTGCGGATACGGTTGTTTTTTTTTTTTTTTTTTTTTTTTTTTGCGTACGCCCGCTAATACTCGAGGCGAAATCTCAGGTTATTACTATGTCTAACCTGACATTGATTTTACGTGAGTATCCCTTTTTACTTGTACAGAGACAGGTGTCCCTCGCCATTCAGGCAAATACTCTCCGACTTCGGAGGTACCCATTGCAGCTGGGTCGGCTCAGGAGCCGCCAATCCCTGGTCGACAACACTCCTTCAAATGTCCTCGCCAGGTCTCGAGTTAATCCAGTCCAATTCCCGGTCGACGAAAAATCCTCAAATGCCGTCGCCCGGGTTTGATCCTGAATCACCCGGTCGCCAGAGCGGTGTTGTAACCACTACGCTAGCGCGGCTCCTCGGTTGATATTAAATAACGGTTTTCAAATTCCCAAAGGGAATGGCAATCACCCCAACGCAACACTTTGGATAAGCCAATGCTGGACATTGAAGACGCTATGCTTATGCTAGGAACAGTGTTTGCCCACTGTTAAACAGTTCACAATGTTCAAAATTGCGTCATGTTTTTCACCACTGGTTGAACCTGCAAAATATGACCAGGTTATGGATCTGTGTTATAACCAAGACGCCCCTCTTATGCTGACTAGCCACTATTAATCAGACTCCTGATTTCGACAACACTGTCTTTAGGCTGTGGTTAAGGCGGACAAAATGGGGCGATTCGTACAACAATGTCATAAGACGCCTATCTTTATCACCCTGTATCTTTTCCAACGTCTTTCTTATTTTATTTTCTCTCTCATTGTGCTCTTTCATCATTGTTAAAGTAATCGTTCTTAATCACGGCTTGTACCTAAGTGTAACTTTACACGCCTTTAATTTATTTCATCACCTTGCATTATCTTTCGGAATCCACCTGGTCTCGCTAAAAATCTTGGAATACCCACATGGTCACTTTAGGCAAGTATTGTTAACTTTAGGGAATGCCCGGCGTGGCCATTGAAAGAATTCGTTTAATGCCTAATCCACTGTTTACACAACATGAAAGTCACCATCTTGGGACACAATAGCACGACGCCACAGAGGACCCATGACACGCACATGAATGTTTGTTGCCAGATAGTACACCGGTAGAGCGACATACTGATTACCTAACGAGATAACGAATCAAGAGATTAACGAACCCACAGCATGGAATTGAAGAGTTAATTGCGAAAGCCCACCCACTTTAGCGATAGACGTGCACTTAAATGGATTGCGAACACCCAGCTTCACAATGCAAGATGGACACCTAATCATTGGAGTAGGGTGCAGAGTCATACGACACAGGACCCGACTTCTGACACATTGGAAATCCAGAAATATAACGAGACGTCCGTCATAAATCAGTTCAGTGTTTTCAGTACGGTGTTTTCAGTGTTTACGGTGGAACTATAATTTTTTTCTTTCCCAAAGCAAAGCGTGTTCTAATATTTCATTCCTGTGTGGATATTTGATTCATATCTTTGGAGTTTAATCTTTGTTGATATGATAACTGATGATGACTTCTGATACTATTCTGTCTTGTTCATGTTATCTTTATTGATATGATAACTGATGATGATTTCTGATATTATTCTGTTGTGGTTCATGTTGTCTATGTTGGTATGATAACTGATGATGACTTCTGATATTATTCTGTTTTGGTTCATGTTGTCTTTGTTGATATGATAACTGATGATGACTTCTGATATTATTCTGTTTTGGTTCATGTTGTCTTTGTTGATATGATAACTGATGATGACTTCTGATATTATTCTGTTTTGGTTCATGTTGTCTTTGTTGATATGATAACTGATGATGACTTCTGATATTATTCTGTTTTGGTTCATGTTGTCTATGTTGATATGATAACTGATGATGACTTCTGATATTATTCTGTTTTGGTTCATGTTGTCTATGTTGATATGATAACTGATGATGACTTCTGATATTATTCTGTTTTGGTTCATGTTGTCTATGTTGATATGATAACTGATGATGACTTTTGATATTATTCTGTTTTGGTTCATTTTGTCTTTGTTGATATGATAATTGATGATGACTTCTGATATTATTCTGTTTTGGTTCATGTTGTTTTTGTTGATATGATAACTGATGATGACTTCTGATATTATTCTGTTTTGGTTCATGTCTTTGTTGATATGATAACTGATGATGACTTCTGATATTATTCTGTTTTGGTTCATGTTGTCTTTGTTGATATGATAACTGATGATGACTTCTGATATTATTCTGTTTTGGTTCATGTTGTCTTTGTTGATATGATAACTGATGATGACTTCTGACATTATTCTGTTTTGGTTCATGTTATCTTTGTTGATATGATAACTGATGATGACTTCTGACATTTTTCTGTTTTGGTTCATGTTGTCTATGTTGATATGATAACTGATGATGACTTCTGATATTATTCTGTTTTGGTTCATGTTGTCTTTGTTGATATGATAACTGATGATGACTTCTGATATCATTCTGTTTTGGTTCATGTTGTCTTTGTTGGTATGATAACTGATGATGACTTCTGATATTATTCTGTTTTGGTTCATGTTGTCTTTGTTGATATGATAACTGATGATGACTTCTGATATCATTCTGTTTTGGTTCATGTTGTCTTTGTTGGTATGATAACTGATGATGACTTCTGATATTATTCTGTTTTGGTTCATGTTGTCTATGTTGATGTGATAACTGATGATGACTTCTGATATTATTCTGTTTTGGTTCATGTTGTCTATGTTGATGTGATAACTGATGATGACTTCTGATATTATTCTGTTTTGGTTCATGTTGTTTTTGTTGATATGATAACTGATGATGACTTCTGATATTATTCTGTTTTGGTTCATGTTGTCTTTGTTGATATGATAACTGATGATGACTTCTGATATTATTCTGTTTTGGTTCATGTTGTCTTTGTTGATATGATAACTGATGATGACTTCTGATATTATTCTGTTTTGGTTCATGTTGTCTTTGTTGATATAACTGATGATGACTTTTGATATTATTCTGTTTTGGTTCATGTTGTCTTTGTTGATGTGATAACTGATGATGACTTCTGATATGGGAGCCGCGCTAGCGTAGTGGTTAGAACACCGCTCTGGCGACCGGGTGATACAGGATCAAACCCGGGCGACGGCATTTGAGGATTTTTCGTCGACCGGGATTTGGACTGGATTAACTCGAGACCTGGCGAGGACATTTGAAGGAGTGTCGTCGACCAGGGACTGGCGGCTCCTGAGCCGACCGAGCTGCAATGGGTACCTCCGAAATCGGCGAGTATTTGCCTGAATGGCGAGGGACACCTGTCTCTGTACAAGAAATAAAGGGATACTCACGTAAAATCAATGTCAGGTTAGACATAAATAATAACCTGAGATTTCGCCTCGAGTATTAGCGGGCGTACGCAAAAAAAAAAAAAAAAAAAAAAAAAAAAAAAAACTTCTGATATTATTCTGTTTTGGTTCATGTTGTCTATGTTGGTATGATAACTGATGATGACTTCTGATATCATTCTGTTTTGGTTCATGTTGTCTTTGTTGATATGATAACTGATGATGACTTCTGATATTATTCTGTTTTGGTTCATGTTGTCTTTGTTGATATGATAACTGATGACGACTTCTGATATTGTTCTGTTTTGGTTCATGTTGTCTTTGTTGATATGATAACTGATGATGACTTCTGATATTATTCTGTTTTGGTTCATGTTGTCTTTGTTGATATGATAACTGATGATGACTTCTGATATTATTCTGTTTTGGTTCATGTTGTCTTTGTTGATATGATAACTGATGATGACTTCTGATATTATTCTGTTTTGGTTCATGTTGTCTTTGTTGATATGATAACTGATGATGACTTCTGATATTATTCTGTTTTGGTTCATGTTGTCTTTGTTGATGTGATAACTGATGATGACTTCTGATATCATTCTGTTTTGGTCCATGTTGTCTTTGTTGGTATGATAACTGATGATGACTTCTGATATTATTCTGTTTTGGTTCATGTTGTCTATGTCGGAGTCCCTAAGGCAGTCTAATGCCGATTCGACATTATTCTGGCAACTCCTGCGACATGGCTGGTACCAAACTGTATCGGCTACTGCCGTTCCTTTGGATCTACCGGCTGTGTGGAGAGGGGGAACATGCTGCATGGGCAACAGCTTGATCTCCATATAACTGTGCCCAAGCTCGCGCCCTGGAGAGGACACTCCAGCTTCACCCTATAGGTGTCGGCAAAACACGGGAAGTAGCAGTTACCGGTTATCATCAGCGGAGAGAAGCTAACTGATAAGGGTAAGCAGATGGAGAGGTGGGTCGAGCACTACTCTGAGCTTTACGCTAGAGACAATACCGTTATGCCCGCAGCCCTTGATGGTGTCAACAGTCTGCCAACTATGGAGGAGCTGGATGCCGAACCAACATTAGAGGAACTCAGCAAGGCCATTGATAGCTTGGCCTCTGGCAAAGCACCAGGCAGTGATGGGATTCCTCCTGATTTAATCAAATGCTGTAAGAGCACGCTATTACATCCCCTGCATAGGATGCTGTGCCAGTGCTGGGGAGAGACAACTATTCCTCAAGACATGCGAGATGCCAAGATTGTAACACTGTATAAAAATAAAGGAGACAGAAGTGATTGCAATAACTACAGAGGCATCTCTCTTCTTAGTATTGTTGGTAAGGTTTTTGCCAAAGTCATCTTAATGCGACTACACAAGTTAGCTGAGCACATATATCCAGAGTCACAGTGTGGATTCCGAGCTGGCAGATCAACAACAGACATGATCTTCTCTCTCCGCCAGCTTCAGGAAAAATCAAGAGAGCAGAAAAGACCATTATATATCGCCTTTATAGACCTCACAAAAGCATTCGACCTGGTTAGTAGGGATGGACTCTTTAAAATCCTCCTGAAAATAGGCTGCCCTTCTAAAATGCTGGAAATGATAAAGTCATTCCATGACGGCATGAAGGGAACAGTCCAATATGCTGGAAGCGCGTCACAGCCCTTTGATATACGAAGTGGCGTTAAACAAGGCTGTGTTCTGGCTCCGACCCTCTTCGGAATCTTCTTTGCCTTACTCTTGAAACATGCATTCAGAGATGCAACTGAAGGAATATGCCTTCACACTAGGTCAGATGGCCGTCTGTTTAATCTTTCAAGGCTGAAGGCAAAAAACAAAAATCAGAAGGGTCACTATAAGAGACTTGTTGTTCGCTGATGATGCTGCAGTCGTCACTCAAAGCCAACAGGAGCTTCAGAGCTTGATGAATCGCTTCACTAAAGCATGCAAGGACTTTGGCCTCACAATAAGTCTAAAGAAAACGAATGTGCTGAGTCAGGATGTGGGTGCTGCACCAGTTATCACTATCGATAACTATGAATTGGCAGTGGTGCACCACTTCACATACCTAGGGTCTACCATCAATGACAAACTCTCACTGGATACAGAAATCGACAGCCGCATTGGCAAAGCTGCAGCTACCTTTGCCCGCCTCACATCGCGTGTTTGGGGAAACTCTAAACTCACAATGAAGACCAAAGCTGCGGTATATAATGCCTGCGTCACCAGCACACTCCTATATGGCAGCGAGACCTGGGACGACCTATGCTAAGCAAGAAAGAAGGCTCAATACCTTCCATTTGCGGTGTCTACGCCGCATCCTCGGCATCTCGTGGAAAGATAAAGTGACAAATGTCGAGGTGTTGTCACGTGCTGGCCTTCAAAGTATGTATACGCTTCTTAGACAGCGCAGACTTCGCTGGCTTGGCCATGTTCGCCGCATGGAAGATGGTCGCATCCCAAAAGATATCTTCTACGGACAATTAGCAGATGGCAAGAGAACAGTTGGGCGACCACAGCTGAGGTTCAAAGATGTGTGCAAGAGAGATATGAGGGCACTGGACATGGATCCAGCAACATGGGAGGATGAAGCTGCCGATCGCACTAAGTGGCGATGCTACTTACGGCGCCACCTCAGATTGGGCGAAGAGAGGCTCACACAAGAAGCAGAGGTGAGGAGAAAACGTCAAAAGGAGCACTAGGAAAATAAGCAGCTGAGGGCTGTCACCTCAGGGGCGCATTCCCATAGTCAGTAATGACTGAAGGGGCTATTATTATTATTGTCTATGTTGGTATGATAACTGATGATGACTTCTGATATCATTCTGTTTTGGTTCATGTTGTCTTTGTTGGTATGATAACTGATGATGACTTCTGATATCATTCTGTTTTGGTTCATGTTTTCTTTGTTGATATGATAACTGATGATGACTTCTGATATTATTCTGTTTTTGTTCATGTTGTCTTTGTTGATATGATAACTGATGATGACTTCTGATATTATTCTGTTTTGGTTCATGTTGTCTTTGTTCATATGATAACTGATGATGACTTCTGATATTGTTCTGTTTTGGTTCATGTTGTCTATGTTGGTATGATAACTGATGATGACTTCTGATATTATTCTGTTTTGGTTCATGTTGTCTTTGTTGATATGATAACTGATGATGACTTCTGATATTATTCTGTTTTGGTTCATGTTGTCTTTGTTCATATGATAACTGATGATGACTTCTGATATTGTTCTGTTTTGGATCATGTTGTCTTTGTTCATATGATAACTGATGATGACGTCTGATATTATTCTGTTTGGTTCATGTTGTCTATGTTGATATGATAACTGATGATAAGGTATGATATTATTCTGTTTTAGTTCATGTTGTCAATGTTGATATGATAACTGATGATGACTTCTGATATTGTTCTGTTTTGGTTCATGTTGTCTTTATTGATATGATAACTGATGATGACTTCTGATATTATTCTGTTTTGGTTCATGTTGTCTATGTTGATATGATAACTGATGATAAGGTATGATATTATTCTGTTTTAGTTCATGTTATCAGTGTTGATATGATAACTGATGATGACTTCTGATATTATTCTGTTTTGGTTCATGTTGCCACTGCTGTAGCTAGTCAGAGACCCCTGGGAACTATTGAATAAGAGACTGAATCAATACCGCAAATTTCTGACATTGTGGTAGGTGAAATGTCAGAGAAAGTGGCGAGGGGCTAAAGTTCATGTTACACCTAGTGCCACAGGAAACAATTTAAATATTTCCGAAATTGGAGTGAGGCCATATTTTGTCCCTTCTGTCAATCAAATGGGCACTTAACCGCTCAGTCACCCATAAACTTTCACTCCTTCGCCCTCATCATTTTATTCACTCACTCACTCATTTACTCAGGTCTGTATCGCAAAACATTCAGCATCCTCGGAGAATGAAGCTGCCGATCGCGCCAAGTGGCGATGCTCCCTACGGCACCATGTCAGATTGTGCGAAAAGAAGCTCTCACAACGAGCAGAGGAGAAAATAACGCACTGAAAGTAACACGGGGGGGGGCTGGGGGGGAAGAGAGCAGCTGAACGCTATCACATCAGGGACGAATTCCCATAGTCAGTTAAGACTGGTGGGACCATTACTACTACTATAATATCGCTAATCGATGGTCGAATATTCCCAGTTTCTGGGGTATTCCGCAAACACACACGCATACATAACTGCAGGACGAGGATACAAGTAACTGACTATTTGCACGTAGATTCATTCACAATTGCAACTTTATCTAAGTCTCCGTACTAAGAACTCTTTCACAAGCGTTTCTTCTATTGGTAGGGTCAAGTCTACTAAATACCGCCGGCACCCAGGTAAAGGTTAAAATTATTTTGGGCACGTACACAAACATTCAGTATGTGGAAGTAAAGTCTAGATTTCCCATAGTGTCAAAATTAGACAAACAATGTTTTAAAACAAGATTTTGAATGCCTATATTTGATTGTAACAAGATGACCATATTGAACTGGGAGCTACATCCCTACAAGGTGTGGGATACTTCATATGTCTTGACAACATAGATGCGATTTGGATGGACGGATAGTGATATCGGGATAAAAATGCAAAGGAAGCTATGTATTCATTGCATTAGAAAAATGTGTCAAGGTCAAAGAAGTCAAATTCAACAAGAAAAAAAGAATCTACAGTTCAAATGTCAAGGCAGAACTAGTGCATGTCTCTGAAATATGGAGGTTAGCAAGAACGACAACCAGAAAATTACAGATTTTCAAAAGTTGAGTAGGGTTTAATTGGTTTGACAAACTCGCCAGTGTGGAACTAATGACAAAAACCGGACAAATACACGTGGAACATTATGCTGGCGTTGGATTGGGCGTATATTCAGAAAACCAGCTGACATCCTTGGGGTCATCAACATATGACATCACGAAGTGAGAGGTCAACATTTTGTGACGATAAGGGGAGTGCAACTTTAAGAAATGTCTTCTTCTTCTTCTTTGATCCTTAGCCGCCGACTGTCAAAGCAGTCAGTGGCCATCACGCCTGGTCGCGTCTTGTAGGGCAGCAACAAACTGCTTCCACTTTGTTCGGTCGGCAGCTATCCTTCGGACAGTGCCCCAGCTCTGGTTCATTCTTTGCATCTCGGCCGCCACAGTTCTTTCGCCAAGTTGTTTTTGGTCGGCCTCTCTTTCGCTTTCCTTCAGGGGTCCATAGCTTAGCTGTTCTTGTGATGGCATCGGGGGCTCTTCTGAGGGCGTGGACAAACCAACTCCAGCGTCTGCCAGTTATGATGATATGCATGTCCTCTTGGTTACTCCGAGTAAGCAGTTCTTGGTTGGTGATGGGGCCAAAAAATTCAGAGAATGTTCCTTAGGCAGGTTGTGTGGAAGGAGGACAGTTTTGACATTTCCTTCCCTGTTACTCTCCAGCATTCCGCACCAAAGAGAAGCACTGAAAGTACACAGCTCTCATATAATCTTAATTTGGCGTTTGTGCTGTACTGGGAGAATATGAACAGCTGACCAACAAGGCGCTTAGGTTTCTGTTGCCATTTACAAATACTGAGCTGGTGGAGAGGGCTTTCTTTTCTTATACCTTTATAAAAAATAAATACCGTAGTAAACTGAATGCAGGTCCAGAATTGAGACTGTATCTTACAAGATTTCAAAAAACTATGTGCCTCAAAACAAGCTCAAGGATCGCACTGAACATTTGTCATGGTCACGTGACATGTGTGTTATAAAAAGTGATTTCAACTTTTAACAATAACAACGTTTTTATTATTATTATTAATAAATTAAATGTGTTAATTTTTATTGTAACTTCTGATTTTTTAAATGTAAAAATATTTGGACTGTTTGTTCACCTTTTTAATACATTGTTTTTTAATCCCGTGGTTAGCCCCTTTATTTCTGGTTATAATCTATAAGTTTTGAATAACAGTAACTATATTAATTTCAAATATTTTGCTAATTTTAGGGGTACAATTTATAGAAATGGGCTGCCAAGGGGTACGCAAGTAAAAAAGGTTGGGAACCGCTAGTGTAGAAGATCATCGATGCAGTAACACATGAAATATAAATATCTAAATAATTAGGAAATCGTTTAAACTGTTTCGTTGATTGTGGCGGTTTCTTGACCCTATAGATTACAACCGGGAAGTTGACAACAATGTTCTTCGTGGAATGTGGTAGTTGTTTTGATGAGAAATCTTAGAAGGGAAGTAAATCCTAGCTTGATAAAAGTATGACCCTTCCACTCCCAAAAAACTTTCCAGCAACTGACATCAGGAAAACATTTCTCGGTTTCTTCTTCTTCTTCTCGTTCGCTGTAGTTTAGTAATGTCTACACAAGAAGTCCGGTTCTCTGGATGTATGTTGCTGTGGTTGAAAGTTCTTCAAGACTCCCAAACAGCTTTGTGTGGATGTGCGTCTCTGTGGGCCAATGTTTAGTTCGCAGTTGACTAAGCATGTGGCAGTCTTGCAGGATGGGTTCGGCTGTCTGTGCTGCCTGTCCACACGTACATAGGGGTGATGGGACCAATCTCAGTCTGTATAAGTGACTGTTCAGTCTGTTATGTCCTGTTCTAATACGGAACAGGATCACCTGTTTTGCTCGATCAAGATAGTGATAGTTGTCTCTTTGTTGGTCAATTTTCCTGATGGCCTTGATAAGGGTCTTCTTTTACTGGAATGTGATTGTTTGTTCTTTTTGTTCCTGTGTTGCTCCCTCTTTTGCAAATTATCTGCTCTCTCATTTCCTGGTATGCCACAGTGTGATGGTATCCACTGTAGCACTACCCTTCTTTTGATATTTACTTCGCATAGGGCTTTATTTAACTCTGGCAGTTTATCACTGTTGAGGGCTTGCAGAACTGACATTGCATCGGTAAGGAATACAACCTGCTGACATTGGCTTATTGTGTTATTTATTATTCCTGCAGCAATGCTTAAGGCCTGTACTTCAGCAGAGTAGTTTGAACAGAATATTCCAGTAGGTGAACAGGTGGATTCGTTTTCTTTGTCTGGATAGACCACATAAACTCCTGCGCCTCCGTTCTTCACTGCTCTGGTTGTAGATTATCAGTATATACTTGGATCCATGCTTCTCTGGGGTATAGTTCTTCAATCACGTCACATGCTGCTATTTTCCTTTGGATAGTATTTAGCTCTCCCATGGGGCAGGTGGTAGTTATGGAAGTCTTAATGCTGAAATTTTGTTGTTGTTCCCATGGGGTTGGGAGGAGTGTGGGAATTATTTCCTTAGTGATGTCTGGTAGTTCATCCTTGTATGTTCTAATTAGTTTTTTTGGACCGATGCACAAAGCTGCTTCTCTTCAACATCCCACTGGCTAAATCTCTAAAACTAGTTTTCATTGGATGTGCTGGCATGTTCTTGTACTTTGCTGCTTCGATCAGGGTCTTAGTGTCTCGTCTGTAGAATAAATGTGGAATGCCTGTGATTTTTTTCCATTTCGTTTATTGGTGTGGTCTTCATGGCACCCGTGATCAACCGAAGCGCTTGATTTTGTACCTTACCCAAGGCTTGTAGGTGTGATTTGGCTGCTGTAGACCATGCTGCCGATCCGTACTCTAATATAGGTCTTATTGCACCTGTATAAAATTTCTTTAGTGTTGTTTCATTAGCTCCCCAACTTGATCCAGCTATTTTCCTCAGTATGGCAAGTTTCCTTCTCGCTTTGGCCTCTGTTGTCTCGATGTTGTGCCTCCATAATGTCATTCTCTTATCTAATGTAATGCCCAAGTACACCGGTTCCTCTTCTGTTTGGACATGTATATTTCCAAGTCGTATCTCCCCTGCTTTGTCTTTGTTTGAGAGCATGAAAAGTGTTGTCGTTTAGTTTCTCTACTGATATTCTGATGTCTGAGTAGTGGTGACAGTTGGTAAGTCACTGCACTGGCTTTCTGACATCTTGTTTCAATACCACGGTCAAGTTTTCCATTTTCAGTAATAATAAATTTTTAAAAAAAGTAATGTTGCAACGAAATCCGCACACAATCATTCACAATCTTCATTTTTTTTTTTAAATTTCTAGATTTTTAAAGCCGTGTTTTTTTAAACCGTTTAGACGTACCGCACCATTTCACAATATCTCAAGAAGCCTTGCAACCCTTTATCTTCTAGCTCGCAAAATATACTACAAATATGAATATAATTTTTTAAAACTCGAATTAAAAAAGAAAAATATCATTCTATATTAATATATTTAGTGCACACAGAGGTGGATCTACTTTGAAGCTTGAGCTTCAGGGCCCCCGTGTAGAAAACATAATAGTTTGTAAAGTTAGTCAAATAACAGCAGTCATTTACTAGGATAGACCTAATAAACAGATTTTATCGTTCGTCTTTTTCTTGCTTTTCTGTTTATGAAGTTTTCAGTTTTTTCTATAATACGTTTATTTCCCCCAACACTTAAAAAAAAAATTATTTTATAAAAGGGGCCCTTCCAAGAGTTCAGACTTCAGGGCCCCCAAAATACAGATCCGCCACTGAGTGCACGTAATAAGCCTGGTAAAATGGGAAACTTGTCACTAGAGACATATTAACTATTTGTTGTTGTTGTTTAACTAGGGCTGCTGGGCTTCTCGCTCTTTAGCGGCCAATACCAAGTTGAAGACTCCTTGGTATTATCTACACTGTAGATCTAGGCCTTACCTGTGGCTTTTCTGTCATTCCGAAACGTGCTGAGTTGTACTAGTCATGAGCTCCAGTTTCTCCAACTTGGCTTGCATTTAAAGTATCGCCACATCTGGTCTCAAGCTAGAAGGAAGAAGCGCGTGGTACACTGTACATTCCCCGCCATCCAAGGGGGCTGTCCAACTATGCAGAGCTAAAATACTGTGTTCTGGTTCTGGGCTCTACAAAGGAATGGTCAAGTCCTGCACAGATCCACTGCTCAGCTCCCCCTGCCTATCACTGGGTCCATAGAGAGATCCTCCTGCATGCAGTCAACAAGGTCAGTGCCGAAGAATCACGTCGGGGTTTCACATAATTTGTGCACTCTCATTTCCGCTCCGGCAGTATTGAACTACCTTTACTGTGCATGCAAAATTTTGTGCACTCTTCGATGGTCGGCACATTTTATCTTTTCTACCTTCCGACTGTAATTGGTATTTCTCTCTCGCTTCCCTTCTTTAATTTTGTTTCATTTCTGAACACAGAAACTCGTACGACGGTCATTGCTTGCATTTTCAAACTTTGATTCATTCAAAGTCAAGTCGTCGTGGCCCGTCCTTAGCTATTAGTGGTACTTGATTAAGTGATGGCACAAGAGGGGCTGTCAGGCGTGAAGTGTTTGTCTACGGTTACGTAAATCATTCCCGCCTAGACAGGTAAACTCGGGTGTGTCGCTTCTGTGTTTATACAAGTGATCAGGAGTGTCTGACCAGCGATTAGAATATCAGACCTCCGAAATTTCCTGTGATACTATTATAGAAAATCCCTATCTTGGGAGACAGATAAAGAAGTGAGTTGCAAGAGTGAGAATAGCAAACATTACTAAGAATAGTCACAACTCCATATATGGGAGATTGAATGTTTGAAATTTTACAAACATCTGAGTATGCAAGATATTTCATCATGAAAGTTGCCATAACAAACTTTCAATATTACTGGCTTAAAAGTTTAGATGCGGATAATATTCACACGATTGTAAGATTTGTCAGAACACCCTGCAGGAAGCGCAGGCTGAGAGCTACGATATAACCTAGAACATCTAGCATATGACACTGCATTCCAGAAATCGTCACGAGTAGACAGCTCGGACCTTGCCACAGGAAAGAATAGAGTCTGGATTTTTAGGAACGAAAAAACGTATTAGAGCATCTTTTATCCACCGGAAAAAAAACTCGCCAAAATTAATATGGAGCTGGACTCTTACAGAAGCTTCTCACAAGTCACAGAGGAATTCTAGTGACATCATATGTATGTTATCATTTGTAATGTGTTGTATGTGTGCTTAAAGTTGTTCCTTCAGGCACAAGCCACTGTCTAGTTGAAATTTTTTCATTACATTAACTAAAAGAATGGTGATTTTCATCACATCCCCTGAGTTATATGATATACACTCAGGGAGAGTACAAATTCAGACAAAAGAATCGGTGACGGAAGTGGGGAAAGGCTTCTAAATCAGGAAAACAAATACTTAGCAGCGGAATGTGTTCTTTTATTCCCTCTAAAGTTGGTGGTACGGATTGGAGAGACCATTTAAGGTTCTACTCACATTACCAGCTGTACTTGTCTGTGGTTCGAAGCTTGCGATCGACACGTGAGACCTACATCCCATGGGTGGTGAAGATCCCTGCCTTGATCAGAAGCAGTTACCTTCAGAATCCTTTAGAGATGTGCCCTTGCCACAGAGACGAAGTGACGGAACCAGCAGCACCAACATTTCAGCAATTTGGAAGCTAAGTTATATTTTTTAGCAGGCCAAATCAAACGACTATATTTTCATCTCCCAAACCGAGATCTATGATAAACCATAATTTCTCATAATTACCATGTCATATTTATTTACATTTGTTCCAAAATAATTGATCATTAAATGTGTTATATGTTGTTTTAATAAATTCATAGTTGAATTAATTATTACAGGGCAAAAGGCACACATGTTAATCCTGATTTTAATATATGTAGTTATATCTACATCTGGAGAGCCAATAATAATAATAATAATAGGAATTTCACTGAATTAAATCAGCTGTGGGCTTGAACGAGCTAATTATAAGAAAATCCATCTCCACAAAAGGTGGCTGGGTCAGATACAAAGTTAACGTGCTAAGATTAATTCAGCATTGTTCTTGACTTCTGAAATATCTTGTGGATACTCCCTAGAAGTAGGAGTATCATTATTCTTCTATCTACAACTCCGCCAAGAGTAATCTTGTGTGAAGGTAGACACCCTTTGAAAACCCACATTAGATACTCTAGGTTTTGGCCACTGATGGACCACTACTGCAGAGCAAGGGGAGGCAACCCATAACACTGGGTCTCAACTTCTCCAAGCCTTGTGTGCAATGCTGGGTTCTCAACAAGTTTCAACACAGGGGGAATCCCTGGAAGTGTGTGGATGATGTCAAGAGTCAATGAGGGTGTCATTAGCCTCACAGACAGAGGTTCACTTCCACTTACGTATCTTGTAGCATTGTGCACAGCTGGTGGTCACATAAAGATGACTCCAGATATGCCTCCATGCATACACATGAATTAGGATTGCTTTTACAATCATTTTTTCACATAGCTGTAGACACAGTGAAACTCTTGTGAATATAACCCGCACCAATATTCCAAACTTCTTGAAGAATGTTGATGTTTTAAATACAACATATTAATTTAATTCACATTGTCACAGCTTGTACAAATTCATTTCAGTTCTGTGTATTATATTGTGTCTATGACAGTTCACCATCTAAAATACCTGGCATGTCATTTACCCATAAAAGACAAGTTACTTACTTACTTACTTAGTCGTTCCCCTTCTACCGTGAGGTGTAGAGATTTGGAAGAGAGAGCGCCAGACCATTCTATCAGCTGTCTTCTTCCTGGCCTGGTTCCATTCTAGTCCTCGGTCCTTCAAAGATTGTCTAATGTTGTCCTCCCAGCGAACTCTGGGTCGTCCTGGAGGTCTGGATCCCTGGCTCTTTGTTTCCCATGCTTGTCGTGGTAGCCGATCTTCTCCCATTCTGCAGACATGGCCAAACCATCTTAGTTGGGACTGTTCTATTTGGGTCTGCAGCGGATGGGATTTCAGGCCTTGACGTATCGTCTGGTTGCGGACCATGTCTCTTCTTGTTACTTCAACCACTTTCCTCAGATACCTCATTTCTGAGGTTTGGATCTGGCTTTTGTGGGTTGTAGTCATTGCCCACGACTCGCATCCATATGTCAAAACTGGGACATAGGTGGAGCGGTATACAGCCATCTTCGTTTTCTTACCAACCTCTTTCTTGCTGAGGAATCCACGATTTATGGCCTGAAAAAGTCTCCCAGCCGCTGCTTTTCGAGTGGCCAACTCTTCTTTGATGCCTCCCTTTCGGTCTATAATAGCTCCGAGATATTTAAAGTGGTCGACCTGCTCCAGGACCTGTTCTCCCAACTTAATCTGATGTTTTCTTTCTTCTCGTGATATCACCATGGATTTTGTTTTAGAGCTGCTTATGACCATCCCTCTCTTCTCCAGCTCTTCCTTCCAGACTTGCAGGTTGGATTGGAGATGTGCCTCTGATTTAGCAATCAGGGCAACATCATCAGCAAATGCCAGCTCTGAAATATAGACCTGTCTCATCTTCCAGTACCCCACTGAATACTTTCTTGTTCTCTCCTTACATGCCTTGATGACATCGTCCATGAGGAGTATGAAAAGATAAGGTGACAGGATATCACCTTGTCTTACACCAGTGGTGGTCCTGAACTCTTCTGACTTATGGTTTGCTGTCCTCACATAATTTCTGCAAGACTTGTAGAAGCTCTGTATAGCATGAATCAGAGGTGCTGGAATATTCTTCCTTGCCAAACAGTCCCAAAGTTTGCTCCAGGGGACTCTGTCAAACGCCTTTTCCAGATCTATGAAACAAAGATGGATCTCACTCTTATACTCAAGGGCCTTTTCACTCAGCTGTCTGAGTGTGAAGATTAGGTCTTGAGTACTTCGGTTTGCTCGGAATCCGCACTGGACCTCATCCAATTGTGGCTCAGCTAGGCGTCGGAGTCTCTGCTCTAGGATTCTAGAGTAGATTTTACCAGGGACACTGAGAAGGGATATGCCTCTATGGTTTCCACATTGTCGATTGTCACCCTAAAAAGACAAGTTGCAAACTCCAATTGGGTGCATTCCTCCCTGGTTAAGAAGCATTTAGTTATCCAAAAAAAGTCTTTCAGGTTTCCTCTGTCTTTAAAAAAAAAATTAAGTCATGCAGAATTAGAATATCTGAGTGGCTGGTGGTCAATATGGAGTTAATTGTCAGGACACATGTTGACTGTAAGTCAATGGCAGCCATTGGATATATTAATTATAATTATGGACACCACAGATTCCTGTTATGACTGATCAGGGGTTAACCAGGATATATTTGATTCTTTTATTTAATAAAAACACTAGACTTTTTTCTTTTTAAAATGAAAGACTATAGATTGTTTAGTATATGGAGCTGTAATGGATAACTCTAAACAGAGGTTTACAGTAAGGAGTAATCTTTCAGTCTCAAGCAAAAAAGTGGGTTTGGCCCAAACAAAAATGGCCATACCAGTATGTTTTTATTGTTTTTGTTTGGAAATAATTTTTTTAAATGTTCATATTCATAAATAACAAAAGTCCATAATGGATGCCTATACTTTAAGAAAATAGCGTTTTTGAGTTGTCAAAATTAGAAAACAGCCCTAGCAAGAATCAAGAGATACGAAAGCCAGTATACTGTTGATTGGGCCAAATGGGTCTAGCGGGAAGTACAGTATACTGGCTCTTGGGGGTTAAAGAGTTAATCAGATGTAGCCCTTCGTCAGACAAGTGTTTCAGCCCTTTAATCTTTTTGATGCTCTGGGAGGGGCGGGCTCATTCGGGTCACGACTCTCAAGTGTTATCCTCCTGCTGTTTTTTTCTGCGCTGCCCGCACTCAGAATTGAACTCAATCCACTTTGTTAGTAATTATTAAATGGGTGTTCGCTCCTGGCGTTATCCCTTCTGCCAAGCTAAGGAGGTTGTGAAATTAAATATTTCACTGTACATAAACTTACTGTCTTGAGTTCCATTATCTGTAGCAGTTGTTCACTAGCCAGCTTGAGGCTTTTGCGGTAATTTTAAGTTGCTGATAACTAATGCAACATTGCTGCTAGCTATGCTGAAGCAAAACAATGTCGTCCTAATCAAATTTCCATATCTGAATGCATTGCGGATATTTTAAAAATTAATTTCTGCTTATTGACGTATTCCTGTCTGTGTATTCCTTATCTTAGATATGCATTGAATGTACCAATTATTGCATATTTTCTAAAGCAAAAAATAAAAAATTAGAAAATTGGTATGAAGTCAGTTTTATAGTTGAACAATACACTCGAGACAGGACGGTTCAGGGTCTACCCTTCACCTGTCATAGTCACAAACAGGAGATAAAGATAAGAAATGAAAGGTTACAAGAAAAAAAAGCACTGGTCACAGTAAAAGGAAAAAAAAATAGTAAAGGTAGCCTCATAGCAGATACTGCCATAGAGGAGTGAAGTACTACAGACTTCACTATACTAGGTTCAGCTTTTTATGAGGTTGGGTGACTAGGTCTGTTCCTCACTGCCTTTGCCTTCACTAACTCAAGAGCATGTCAGGTACACATTTACAACTGGGTAGACTGGAGTGATGCTGCCAGGTTTCAATCCCAGAACCTGGTAACTTGGCCGCTGAGAGATGACCACTCTGACTGCTTAGCCAATCGGAAAAAAATAAATAAATACATGAAAATAAAATCAGCGATGCAGAAAGATATTAAAGAATTATATTTACATATTTTCTACTGCATATGCACTATGTTTATTAATTATTATAGGTTTTCTATTATATATGCAATTAATTTATTAATTATTTTATATTTTCCAACCTTATTTTTTTGTCAAGTAACGTCCAAATAACTTTGATTGTCTGCACTTTATAACAGAAATTAAAAATAGCACAGGGTTTTCCTGGATTTTCTTGACCCTGGGGATTCTAGAACAAAGACTGAATCGTGATGTCATCAGCTGGTTTCTTCAGTGTTATCTAAGCAGGCTCTGTGTAGTCTCTGAAGTGATGAAGAAAGAACAGTACTACTCCTCCTTAGGCATGATGTAATACCAAGTTGTGAATGAGGCTGGCAATCTGATTGGGTCAAGCAAATAGCTAGAGAAATTACAGCTACAAGTGTACATATGGTGCTCAAACCCTGATTCATGCTTTTCATCTCAGCCTCCACAGTTCTCCACCAAATTGTTTTTGAGCAGCCTCTCTTTTGCCTTCCTTCTTGGGGCCATAGAATGGCAGTTCTGATGATGGTGTCAGGATCTCTTTTAAGGACATGGCCAACCATGTTCCACAATCTACATGTTTTAATGGTGCACATCAGTTCTTGGTTGGTGAGGGTGTTTGGTCAAAAAAATGTGTAGAATTTTCCTTAGGCATGTTGTAAGGACAGCTGGCAATTTGGACAATTCTGTTTTAGTACACAACTCTCATGTATTCTTAGTTGACAGAAAGATGGGTGAACAAGGGTTAAGCATCAGCACAGCACAGTATTATCAGCTGCCATTTTCTGCTTATAGGAAGACATACCAAACAGAAGATGTAAGTTAACTCTCTGTATCCACAAATCTACAACAATTATTATACACTGAATAAAACATTCAATATGTTCTGTAAAGTTTACTTTGGATGGAGTAGGGTTAACAAGTATAAGAATATAATTATATAAAACATCAAGTCAAGTCACATTCAGTGCCTCCAGGCGTAGGTAACCACATGATCCTCCGCAGATCTTGATTTTTAAAAATGCTTTCCATTAGTTCTGTTGTTAACCTCTTTCAATGCCATAGTTTCAAGCTACCATTACCTATTAATGTTTCTCCAAGTCGTTCTCTACTTCTCTTTCTCTCATTTTTCCCAATGTCACAACGTTTTCAAGTACTCAACTTCTCATCACACACATTCAATACAGGTTGATTATTTTCTCGTTATATTTGTTGTTACATTTCTGTGTTCATGAGCTTCTCTCAAATATTCTTCATTAGTTATCTTAGCTGCCCACGAGATGCTCAATATTAATCTGAGAAACCACCTATCTTTTGTTTCGAGTGAATTTTACTGCTCAATTTTCACGATTCACTTGCATATGATCATCATTTTCATTCATTCATAACCCTCCACTCCCAAAGGAGCATAGGCTTTCAACAAACACATGCCAAGTCCTCCTGTCATGTGCCATCATCTCAAGTTCTTTCCACGTTCTCCTTATCATTTTCATCTCTGTTTCCAGCTCTCTTCTCCATGTGCTTCTTGGTCTACTTCTACTTCTCTTGCCCTGGGGGTTCCAGAACAAGGACTGCCTTGTAATGCTATCAACAGGTTTCCTCAGTGTGTGTCCTATCCATCGCCATCGTCTTCTTCTCATCTCTTGTTCCACTGGCACTTGTCTAGTTCTTGTCATCAGTTCCACGTTGGTAACCTTGTCATACCATTTTAATCCTTCTATTCTACGCAAGCACCCATTTATGAAAGTCTGTAGCTTTTTGGTAGTTGTCTTTGTGTCGTGAAATATTCTAATCCACATATATAAATTATCGGGTAAATATAAAGCCTAACAAATAAATTCTAATAAAGAAAAGAGCAATGGTAAAATAACAGTGCTGTCACAAAGAATGTACTCGAAATCCCCTTTGTTTTATGCTTCGTCTGCAAATTGTAACGTTTCCACGTTAAATATAAGCCACTGCATAAATACAAGCGTTTCCACAACACATTAAAACGGGTATTGCATTTCTAAGAAAAACATTGAGAGGCAGACTGCGTAATGACCTAAATTAATCCTAACATTAATTATATTACGTTACCAAAACGAACGAACAGATGGACTCAAATAGAAAGAGAGAGGGGCGAATGAAAATCAGGAACGCATGCAAAATTAAACACGCGTCTCGCTATTAATGCCACCCCAACAAGCGTAACGCGATACACAATTACTACTATCACACGTGTAAGGCCACATGCACTAACTTTTTCGGACGGACAGTGATAAAAACACTAACCTTCCCAGAGTTAGGTTTTAAAAAAACCTGGAAAACGCTTATTAGAAAAGATAACATTAGATGGGTTTACGTTTGAAAACATTACAGTACCCAGACAGCACATCTTCGAAACAGGAGGTAGAAGAAATTGCATATTTTGAACGCAGCCACGTAGCTCTTTTAAATTTGTATATTTGGGTTCCTTAGGGCTTGCTGACAAAGAATATGTAAAACGTTACGCAAATAGTCTAGGAATTAATAAATTATAACCAAAATAAAATAGTGGGGATGCCTGACAGCATGAAATCATTTCTGCTCATAAAATTTTTTTTTTAACGTGTTTGAAAAAACCTTACGTACGGAAATAGCCTACTATGTAAACTCCAAATTGATTGGAGCGCAACAAATATAAGACTAAACACGATTGGTCGGACTATAAATACTATCTTTGGTTGTTAGGGGAGACGTAGGAAGGTAAAATTTTTTCAAACACTTGTCGAAACGTGGCTCCATTGGCCAGACTCGCTGATATAATCACTTAGGAGCGTTAGTTCGAGACCACTAGTTCAAATAAGCTTGATAAAGCAACAGTGCGTTGAAGCCAGCTCATATTTTTGCTAAATAAAAGCCTGGAACATAAGCAGATGGGAATTTGTGCCAGTATTTGTGCCAGAATTCATTGCTAGTCAACGTATCTGTGTTTATTCTATGAATTGTGGTAAGCTTGAAACATTCAGTATCTTTTAATGAAAATTGAATGTGAATTGTTAATTTATGCCTGTATATATGTGTAGTTCAGTAGCAAACATGATGTAAAGCCTATAATGCTCCAGCCTGAACAGAAGGTGTCGGAGGAAAGTAAAACGGCATGGAATGGCCAAACAGTACACTGACACCTAGATGATTGACTAGAAAGAAATAATGCTGGAATTGCAGAGGCGTAGTAACCATTAAGGAGGTTAATACTGGTATAAAGTATTTCAGATGAAGCTGACAGTTGGCCTAACGCTCTGAACTCAATGTTTGTGATGTATTGTGCTCAGTGTAGAACTAGAGTATCAATTAGTTATGAAGTAGAAGGTACATCCTTCTTGTTTTCAGGGACCGTGGTCTTTACGTTATTGAGCAGCACCTGGTCAGAGCTTTGCTGAATCCAGAGTCGGACAGCATACTCCTTGGTCCATTTAGCTATCAGTGAGGTGTCTCCAGAGCACAGGGGAGAAATCGAGCAGAGGAGTCTTTTCCTGCCGCCATCACGCAAGATAAGCTGATGTGGCCAGCTGAGCTCAAAATTATGTACCCCCATCTTAAAATAACATTGTAACATAAACTTAAGAGGGGAAGTAAATTGTTTTAATATCAGGAACTGAGAACATCTCCAATACTAGTTCCAATAAAGACAAACTATTGAAGTCATGATGACAAATACCAACAGAGCTTGAACAAAACAAAACCAGTATTACTTCATATTACTACTACACAACTGACACACATAGGATACTTTTAATAATATATGTCACTACAATATTCATATTGAGAAATTCTGTACATATAACTTGTAATTAAAATTGATTGTGATTCCTGGTTCCCTTTGTATTTGAATCAGGACACATATTCATTCATGACAGCAATGAATACATATTGTTATTTGAAAAGTTATCAGTGACTCCTTTAAGATATCCTTGTAGAGTGTTTTATGTATGTGAGTGTCACAGTGTTGTCAAGTGTGGTGGAATAAATTAAATTGTTTATCTGTCTGTTGTTGTTATGACTTACACTTCATCATACACATACCCTAGACATACAACGTAGTCATCACACTATTCCAGAATAATTCTGACTGAGATATATATATATGTGGCAGCAAGTAAGGTTATCTATAATACACTACTCTTATTAGATATAGATACCTTCACAGCTGATCTCAGTCAGTACACTAAGTCCCCTATAAATATTTATAACATCCCACTTCACCACATATATTGGGGTCTCGCTCTTGGGATTTTGAATCTTTACCTATTAAAAATATTGGGGGTAATTCACTTCAGGGAATATAAGAATTAAAAGGTATCCTTGGGTGGAATTAAATAAGGTTGAGCTCACGGTGCCTGTGTTGTCCATTAGATATATATTTAGAGATTGAATTGTTGGTTAGACATTGTATAAATTTACCTGATAGACAATGGCGGACCTGGCCAAATTTCGATCTGCTGCTGTTCAGACTGCAAAAGAGTTAGGATTAGATGGGCAAGTTATGGTTGCCTATGTCACCACGGAATGTGACAAATTTATTGAACGCGAAGAAAGAAGGTTTGAAGCCGAAAGAAAGTTAGAGGCTTCTTCTTCTTCTTCTTCTTGCGATCGCAAGCGAGTTGCATGATACTGTGGTTTCCGGTGCGCCTTCTGGCCCAGTATCTACGACTTTAGCACCTGTTCAACGGGAGAGTGGGCTCATCCCTAATCTGTTTATGTTCCCAGTAGTAGACTATTCGCAAGCAGCCTGGGGGTGTCACTGCTCTGCGCGGACCTTGTTTACCGAGGCGGCGTCCGAGCTCGTATGGTGAAAATATGGTTGCGTTATCTTCAAAATAGCCCTGTCTTTCCCGTGGCTTTTCTGCCATCCTGCAACTTTGAGTTAGGGAGTTCTGAGCTCCAGTCTCTTTCCCAGGCATTTTATCCTGGCCTGGCACGCATACAGAGGACCCCACTTCTGGTTCTAAGTTAGCAGTTGGGGATAGGTGGGGTAGCACACTGTGCATTCCCCGTCATCCAGGGGGCTCTCCAACTATGCAGAGCTTGCACAATGCTGTGCTCTGGTTCTGGGCTCTCCCAAGGAATCCTCACGTCCTGCACAGAGCCACTTCCCGATACCCACCACCTGCCAACCCTCCATTGTAGAAATCTCCTGCATGCGGCCATCCAGTCAAGAGCCAGTATTAAGTCTGGTGCCCAAGTGATCCCCCCAAGCTCAGTGTGCAATGTTCTCATCATGCTGCAACACAGGAGGGATTGTGATGCTCAGCCATCTCTCTCAATTCTGCACCGATAAGTGACATCGGGGACTTAACTTTGCCTCAGTACTGGGAGGCCCCGTTTCCGGGTACACCACACACAGCCAATTGAGGCAACGGTCGCCATGGGCGTGATAGACGACAAACAGTGAAGAATGAGGCAAGAAAGCATTTAACCCATGAAGTGGGGGTGGATTGGTGCAGACCAGAGCATGTACCACTCGCCGGTGGGTTCTGCATCTACACCTATAGGGTTCCACCCACTCCTCAGCCCATTTAGTCTGGCCCCTCACCCAGGACCTGTCCGGCTTGGGTGACCCTGCCAGGAGTAAAACTCCCGCCGGCATAGCTCCCGGGATCATTGAGGCGCTCAAGCTCTCCAACCACGGCAAGGTAGGCTTACATGTGGAGAGAGTTAGAGGCTGAAAGGGAAATTAAGAAGTTACAATTTGAGGCTGAGGCTGAGACTAAGAGGTTGCAGATTGAGGCTGAGGCTAAGAAATTGGAGGCAGAAAGAGAAGACAAAAGATTGACTGCAGAAAGGGAAGCAGAAGAAAGAAGATTGACTGCAGAAAGGGAAGCAGAAGAAAGAAGATTGACTGCAGAAAGGGAAGAGAAGAAATTAGCTGCAGAAAGAGAAGATAAGAGATTACAAAGGGAACATGAGTTACGATTAAGGGAGTTTGAGTTTCAGGGTCATGCTCCTGAAAATGGTGCCAGTCCCTTTGCCTCTGATGCCACTGCTAGCCAAGGAGCCTCAACCTCAGCTATGAATTTTCATTTAGATCATTTTGTTGAGAAAGACGATGATATAGAGAGCTATCTAAATAGGTATGAACTATTAGCTACCACGTATGGGTTAGAGAGAGAAAGGTGGAGCTTAAAGTTATCTCAGGGACTTCGTGGGGCAGCTTATGAAGTTTTTGCAAAAATGAGCAGAGGTGATCAGGAAAATTATGACATGCTAAAGCAGGCTCTTTTGTTAAGATATGAAAAGAATGCAGAATTTTATAGGAAAAAATTTAGGAATGATAAATTACTGTCAGGTGAAACCTATCACCAGTTTTCTGCACGAATAGAGACATACTTGGAGAAATGGACTTCTCTGGGGAAAACCCAAGATCTTAAGGAAATGGTCCTTATAGAGCAATTAAGAGAGTCCATGGCTCCAGACCTGAGAAAGTTTCTCATGGAACAAGGTGCAGAGAGGCTGGGTGAGTTGCTAAATGTTGCTGAAAGGTATCAAGCAGCTCAAGCAGAGGTAACAGGTAATAAAAAGAAACAAGTGGATAACTTTAGGACACCACAGAACTTTAATCAATTTGATCCTAGGGATCAAAACAAAGGTAAGCACCAATTTGATAGGCCACGGTATGAAAATAAAAATAAATTCCCACAATTCGATGAAAGGAAATATGATGAAAGAAAATCTTTCAACCAAGGAAAAAGGTGGTGTAAAAATTGTCAGATGGACAATCATGACACTGACCGTTGCAGAAGGAAACCTGTGTATATGGCAACCCTTCAGGTCAGGTCGACCTCAAGACAGGAGGAGGATATTATGTTGGATACCACTCCAGAAGAGATGAGGAAGGCACAGGCTGGGGATAAAACACTCAAGCCTTGTTTCAGAAAATTGTCAACTTGTCATACAACTCCAGGCAAGGGAGATTTTTACATGAAAAACAAGTTGATGTATAGGAAGACTGGAGCTAGATCCAAAGGTCAGGGACAGCTGGTACTTCCTAAAAGATATAGGGCAGACTTAATAAGGAGCCTACATGTGAAACCAGATGGGGACCATGAGAAGATAGGTACCATCATTCAAAAGGTGGCTCACAATTATTATTGGCCCAAAGCAAGATGGGACATTGAGAATTTTGTAGAAAGGTGTAGCATAGCACATGAGGGAACACCCACAAGTGGGAACATGGATCAGGACCTGGACACGCCACGGGGCAAAATTAGGCCTGATAATAAAAAGAAAAGTAGATTTGATAAAGTGGACCAAATGGAATGGGAAGCCCCTTTTCACGGACAAGCTTCACTTAACTGTTTTACAATGGCCACTATGCGGAGAGTGCAAAAAGATGTCTTACCCCAGGATAAGCCGAAAATCCCTCAATCGGACTTAAACAAACTGGAGGAAGAAGATGTAGAGAGGAAATCTCTCATCAAGAATTTTAAGTGGGGAGAAAGCCCCAGGAAAAGAATTGGTAGCGGTCGTTTTGTGAATGATAATTCTGGGAAGAAAAATCATCACTATAAAGCTTCGAGTGGAAGAGACCATACCGGTGCATGGACAAATAGGTCCACACAATTAAAGGTCCATATGTAGCTTTGTTAAGAACGTGGACTGATGAAAAGGCAGAGGAAAACATTACATCTTCATACCAATATGTGAATGAGCTGACCACTCGTTTAAAAACTGGCTGGAAACTTGCCAATGAAAATTTGAAACAAGCCAGGAAGAAACATGCTGCCTATTATAACAGGAAGGCGAAAGACAGAGATTTGGCTGGGGGAGAGAAAGTACTGCTTCTTTTGCCCGGGAGTCAGAATAAGTTACAAATTGGATGGCAGGGTCCATATACAGTTCTAGAGAAGGTGTCTAGAACAAATTATAAGATAGATAAGAAGGGGAAAGAAAAAAATCTATCATGTGAATCTCCTGAAGAAATATTTGGAAAGAGAACATCAGGAAGAGACACACTTGTTGACCTTGTCCATCGCCATGGAGATGAAAAAGGAACCACTTTCATCATTTGAATATCCATTACACCCCTGTGAGACAGCAGCACAGGTGAAAATCAGTACACATTTAACGAAAACTCAGAAAGAGAGAGTGCAACAGGTTCTAAATAATCATGCAGAGGTGTTAACAGACCGACCAGGGCATACACACCTATTGGAATATGATATGAAACTGATAGACCCCACACCTGTCTGTATGAAACCATATTCGATTCCGTTTGCTAAGGAGAAAGCTTTGAAGGAAGAGATAGACTATCTGTTGAAGGAAGGAATTATTTCGCACAGTGAATCTTCGTATAGTTCCGGTGTTGTACTCTTAAGGAAGCCCTCTGGAGAACATAGACTCTGTATAGATTACAGGAGACTGAATGCTATTACAGAAGGACAGGTGGATCCATTGCCGGATACAAATCAGCTGTTTGCCAGACTAAATAAAGCTAAATATTTCTCAAAAGTGGATCTGAGTAAAGGATACTATCAGATTCCAGTAAAGCCTGAGGTTAGACCATACCTAGCTTTTAGTACCTCAGAAGGACACTATGAGTTTAATAGATTGCCATTTGGATTGAAGAATGCGCCTAGTGTCTTCTCTAGAATGATGAGAAAATTGTTGGATGTAAACATTTCGGAGGAACGTAATGAATCCCTGAGTTGCCTCTTTGATTGAGGATATTCCGAATGTTTCATACAGGATAATAAGAAGATTATGGGACCCACTACAAAAACTCAGCTATCACCAGGTATATGTTATCTCCTCATAACGTACATTTTGAGGGAAATATAATGTTCTCTGGACATGTCATTGCGCAGACTCAGAGAAGAGAAATGGTGAATACGGGTTGCGAAGCAGCATTAAGACAAGCACTCACACTTGCGGCTGTTCAGTAACATAACCGAAATATATTATTGGTTGTAGAAGTCTGAGGCAGATTTCATGAGTAGTGCCTACTCTGAATGGACCCAACTACATAAAACCATGATAGCACCACAGCAGAGTAAAGTCAAGTTGACTTACATTTATCTATGTGTATATAGAATAAAGGACTGACATGGGATGTCTGTTTTAAGAGGGGAGGTGTCGTGAAATATTCTAATCCACATATATAAATTATCGGGTAAATATAAAGCCTAACAAATAAATTCTAATAAAGAAAAGAGCAATGGTAAAATAACAGTGCTGTCACAAAGAATGTACTCGAAATCCCCTTTGTTTTATGCTTCGTCTGCAAATTGTAACGTTTCCACGTTAAATATAAGCCACTGCATAAATACAAGCGTTTCCACATTACATTAAAACGGGTATTGCATTTCTAAGAAAAACATTGAGAGGCAGACTGCGTAATGACCTAAATTAATCCTAACATTAATTATATTACGTTACCAAAACGAACGAACAGATGGACTCAAATAGAAAGAGAGAGGGGCGAATGAAAATCAGGAACGCATGCAAAATTAAACACGCGTCTCGCTATTAATGCCACCCCAACAAGCGTAACGCGATACACAATTACTACTATCACACGTGTAAGGCCACATGCACTAACTTTTTCGGACGGACAGTGATAAAAACACTAACCTTCCCAGAGTTAGGTTTTAAAAAAACCTGGAAAACGCTTATTAGAAAAGATAACATTAGATGGGTTTACGTTTGAAAACATTACAGTACCCAGACAGCACATCTTCGAAACAGGAGGTAGAAGAAATTGCATATTTTGAACGCAGCCACGTAGCTCTTTTAAATTTGTATATTTGGGTTCCTTAGGGCTTGCTGACAAAGAATATGTAAAACGTTACGCAAATAGTCTAGGAATTAATAAATTATAACCAAAATAAAATAGTGGGGATGCCTGACAGCATGAAATCATTTCTGCTCATAAAATTTTTTTTTAACGTGTTTGAAAAAACCTTACGTACGGAAATAGCCTACTATGTAAACTCCAAATTGATTGGAGCGCAACAAATATAAGACTAAACACGATTGGTCGGACTATAAATACTATCTTTGGTTGTTAGGGGAGACGTAGGAAGGTAAAATTTTTTCAAACACTTGTCGAAACGTGGCTCCATTGGCCAGACTCGCTGATATAATCACTTAGGAGCGTTAGTTCGAGACCACTAGTTCAAATAAGCTTGATAAAGCAACAGTGCGTTGAAGCCAGCTCATATTTTTGCTAAATAAAAGCCTGGAACATAAGCAGATGGGAATTTGTGCCAGTATTTGTGCCAGAATTCATTGCTAGTCAACGTATCTGTGTTTATTCTATGAATTGTGGTAAGCTTGAAACATTCAGTATCTTTTAATGAAAATTGAATGTGAATTGTTAATTTATGCCTGTATATATGTGTAGTTCAGTAGCAAACATGATGTAAAGCCTATAATGCTCCAGCCTGAACAGAAGGTGTCGGAGGAAAGTAAAACGGCATGGAATGGCCAAACAGTACACTGACACCTAGATGATTGACTAGAAAGAAATAATGCTGGAATTGCAGAGGCGTAGTAACCATTAAGGAGGTTAATACTGGTATAAAGTATTTCAGATGAAGCTGACAGTTGGCCTAACGCTCTGAACTCAATGTTTGTGATGTATTGTGCTCAGTGTAGAACTAGAGTATCAATTAGTTATGAAGTAGAAGGTACATCCTTCTTGTTTTCAGGGACCGTGGTCTTTACGTTATTGAGCAGCACCTGGTCAGAGCTTTGCTGAATCCAGAGTCGGACAGCATACTCCTTGGTCCATTTAGCTATCAGTGAGGTGTCTCCAGAGCACAGGGGAGAAATCGAGCAGAGGAGTCTTTTCCTGCCGCCATCACGCAAGATAAGCTGATGTGGCCAGCTGAGCTCAAAATTATGTACCCCCATCTTAAAATAACATTGTAACATAAACTTAAGAGGGGAAGTAAATTGTTTTAATATCAGGAACTGAGAACATCTCCAATACTAGTTCCAATAAAGACAAACTATTGAAGTCATGATGACAAATACCAACAGAGCTTGAACAAAACAAAACCAGTATTACTTCATATTACTACTACACAACTGACACACATAGGATACTTTTAATAATATATGTCACTACAATATTCATATTGAGAAATTCTGTACATATAACTTGTAATTAAAATTGATTGTGATTCCTGGTTCCCTTTGTATTTGAATCAGGACACATATTCATTCATGACAGCAATGAATACATATTGTTATTTGAAAAGTTATCAGTGACTCCTTTAAGATATCCTTGTAGAGTGTTTTATGTATGTGAGTGTCACAGTGTTGTCAAGTGTGGTGGAATAAATTAAATTGTTTATCTGTCTGTTGTTGTTATGACTTACACTTCATCATACACATACCCTAGACATACAACGTAGTCATCACACTATTCCAGAATAATTCTGACTGAGATATATATATATGTGGCAGCAAGTAAGGTTATCTATAATACACTACTCTTATTAGATATAGATACCTTCACAGCTGATCTCAGTCAGTACACTAAGTCCCCTATAAATATTTATAACATCCCACTTCACCACACTTTGTTGTTCTCCATGTCTCAGAGCCATACAATAGGACTGACTTCACATTTGAGTTGAAGATTCTTATTTTCATGTTGGATCCGATTTCTCTTGATCTCCATATATTTCCCAATGCAATGAAAGCTCCTCTTGCTTTTTGTATTCTTATTTTGATATCGCTGTCTGTCCCTCCAACTTTGTCTATATTGCTGCCAAGATATGTGTACGATTCTACATCTTGTATTGGTGCTTCTTCAAGTTCAACCCAGTTATCATTATCTGCATTTATTCTCATTATCTTTGTCTTTTCCCTGTGTATTTTCAGACCCAATTGCTGTGACCTCTCATCGAGTGTTTTCAATTTGTCCTGCATCTGATTACGGTTATGGGACAGAAGAGCTAAGTCATCAGCAAAATCCAGATCATCCAACTGTTTAGTCAGAGTCCACTGGATTCCATTTCTGTTGTGTGTTGTCGATGTTCTCGTAACCCAGTCTATTGCTAGTAAGAAAAGAAATGGAGACAAGAGGCATCCCTGTCGCACTCCTGTTCTTATCCCAAACGGTTCTGTAAGCTGTCCTTCATGAAGAACTCTGCATGTCATGTCTTCATATGTTTTCTTTATTAAATTAATAAAAAAGTCGTCTGATCCGCGATTTGGAACGATACATTTGTTATGATCATCATTTTACTGCTCAATTTTCATGATTCATTTGCATATGATCATCATGTTTCTGCTCAATTTTCATCAGTCACTTGCATATGATCATCATTTTTCTGCTAAACTTTCATCAGTCACTTGCATATGATCATTTTTCTGCTCAATTTTCATCAGTCACTTGCATATGATCATTTTTCTGCTAGATTTTTATCAGTCACTTGCATATGATCATAATTTTTCTGCTCAATTTTTATCAGTCCCTTGCACATGATCATCATTTTTCCGCTCAATTTTCATCAGTCACTTGCACATGATCATCATTTTTCCGCTGAATTTTCATCAGTCACTTGCATATGATCATCATTTTTCTGCTCAATTTTCATGAGTCTCTTGTATATCATCATTTATCTACTCAATTTTCATCAGTCACTTGTATACCATCATTTTTCTTTCAATTTTCACCAGTCACTTGTATATCATCATTTTTCTGCTCAATTTTCATCAGTCACTTGTATATCATAATTTTTCTGCTCACTTTTCTCGTCACTTGTATATCATCATTTTTCTGCTCAATTTTCGAGTCACTTTGTTGATATGATATACATCATCATTTTTCTGCTCAATTTTCTCGAGTCACTTGTATATCATCATTTTTTTGCTCAATTTTCATCAGTCACTTGCATATGATCATCATTTTTATGTGCGCTCCCTGCAGAGTATGGAGCTACCACTGCAGGTGGTTCACTTGCTGGAAGCCTGTACCATGCAGTCATGAGCTGTTGCAACAGTGGTTTCTGTGTTAATTTGTTTGATATTAAGAGGTTGCCAGCCCCCCCCCCCCCTGTACCTCATATTAGTCACCTTGTATGACATGCCTGAGGGTGTAGTAGTCCTATACTTTCTTTGTCTCTTCAGACACCCCCAGGAACTACATGGGGTTGTATGTGTATATGTGTACTCACATATACGTCGCCAGTACATCTATCTCTTATTGTTCAATGCAGTTATGACCATCACTACTGTTAGCAAATACTGTTATTTATTTGTTTCAATAGATCTCCATGTTCTGCACGGGGGTCAGTTGCAGGTATGGTCCAGTGCTCCTTAAGGAGATTAGAAAGAGAATAATAATAATAACAATATCTAAATAACAGTACAATGTCTTCATGGCTAAGCCACCATTGTTATTCTTATTTTTATATATTGGTCTCTTCTCTAAATGTACTTTTCTTTTCCTTTTCATGATTGATAATCCTGGTACAGAAAACATGATATGTTAATGTCAGTCAAAACGATATGTTTAAGTCAGTCAAACATTATGTTTAAGTCAGTCAAAAATTATGTTAAAGTCAGTCAAACATTAATTTTGAGTCAGTCAAATGACAGTAAAGCAGGGGATGAGATGAAGACGCTGGCAATGGATAGGACAAACACTGAGGAAACCTGTTGACAGTATTACAAGGCCATTCTTGTTCTGGAATCCCCGGCGCAGAGGTAGAGGGACACAGAAGAACTGATGAGGAAGAGAACTGAAGACAGACATGAAGAAGACATAGAAAGACCTTGAGCTGATGGCATGGGACAGGAAGACTTGGCACACGTTTGTTGAAGGCCTATGCTCCTGAGGGATCTGAAGGGTGGAGAGAAAGAGTCAAACATTGTGTCTGTTGATCAAATGTTATACATGTCAATCAAACATTATGTTTAAGTCCATCAAACGTTATGTTTAAGCCAGTCAAACATTATGTTTAAGCCAGTCAAACTTTATGTTTGTCAGTCAAACATTATGTTTAAGTCAGTCAAACGTTATGTTTAAGCCAGTCAAATGTTATGTTTAAGCCAATCAAATATAATGATGAAGTCAAACATCATCATGAACATGAGAAGCATTTTAGTGTGCACTTTTAAATAAGCATTAAATGACAACTTCTGTTTTTTTTAAAAAAAACAAGAGCAAACTGGCATGTTCAACATACTTGCTAATTTGTGGACACTTACTTCTGCTCCCAACTCCCAAATATTATAATTAAGTTTGAGTTGTTAAAATGTTCCAGTATTTTCATTAGCTACTTATACACATGCAAGGGCTTGCAAAAAAAAAAAAATAAACTGTGACACTGAAATGATCAGGAACAACGTTTCAACAGAGCTGTTCTAGCTGAAACCAAAAGTTTAAATGCTTCTTCGCTGCCAGGAGCTACACTTTTGTCTGGATGGAGCAAGACGGCAAGTTTTCTGTAAGCTTTGTTCACATCATCCCTGAAACAGTGAAAACAAATGGCATTAATATCTGGGCTGAAAAAAAAACACCAAAAAAAAAAAAACCACTAAAACATGAAGAATCTGCATAAGAAATGTACATTTAAATAATAATATAATAAGAATTATGAAACTGAAAAAAAAAAAATCACCAATGGAAGACAAATTTGTATCTTAACCCGATCAGAAAAGGTTTTTTGGAGTTATTTCTCTTCCAAGTTTTAATTTCTTTTCTTTAAAAAGATTCAGATTTTTCTTTGGTGAATATATTATTATTACGATCATCCAGTGAGTTATTTTTATTAAATAATTAATTGCTATCAATGTTTGTCGTATTGACAATTGACACTAAAAGTCATATGAGGATTTAAAACTGCCAATTAGGCTAAAACAGCTATTTTCCTTTTTGAAGTTTGGTAGAGAATAAATTATGCTAGCGCTTGTTTATTTTTTCGTTGCAAATTATGAGCTTTTTTAGTTTAAAAAAATTAATACAATCACATGATTTCATCATTTTAAAAATTACATCAGATATTTATTGAAATAATTCGAAACCATCCTAGAAACCTCCCCATTTCATATCATATAACAGGATAATATAGTTTAGTTCAATTTTTCTCTTTGCAATAATAATGATAATGAAGTAGTAAAATTAGTTGTAAGAACTGCGGGACGTCTTCTTCGATGTCATCCTTGTAAGTCGTGAACGTCTTTGTGGTTAAGGTTTGGGTTCAGGATTTCTAACCCATACCCATTTTTACTGTGTCTCAGAATTCTTTTATCAGGTCCTATCAAACACCGGATTTCCCAGTCTGTTAGTCATAGTTAAGCGCAGAAATAGACTAAATGATGACATGATCACATCATCTTTAGTGTAAAATACAGTTGTAGTAAGGTGTACATCACTTGTGGAAGTGTTCTGGTGTTACATAATGTTGTGCTGTAAAAGAGATCCCGTCATTTCTTTAATGAAGTGTCGATTATTGTATTTAGAGCTGAAAAAAATGAGACTGGTTTTTCACTATTAATGACTTACTTGGAGGCTCCAGGCATAAGGCCAAGCCTTTCATAGTCATTTTTGGCATGTTTTAGTCTCTGTATGGTTTCAATCTGTTCTTTAGTATAGCCCAGTTGTGTTGTGATTGGCTCTCTTTTCCCCCCGTTCTCACATGCTTTGACAATCCCTTCATATAAAACCTGGTAGGGAAGAGAAATAACCATGATAAAGTATAATGTAGAGGACTTTGGCCTCACAATATGTCTAAAGAAAACAAATGTGCCGAGTCAGGATGACGGTGCTGCACCAGTTATCGCTATCGATAACTATGAATTGGCAGTGGTGCACCACTTCACATACCTGGGGTCTACCATCAATGACAAACTCTCTCTGGGCACAGCAATTGACAGCCACACTGGTAAAGCTGCAGCTACCTTTGCTCGCCTCACATCACGTGTTTGGGGAAACTCCAAACTCATAATGAAGACCAAAGCTGTGGTACATAACGCCTGCATCACCAGCACACTTCTGTATGGTAGCGAGACATGGACAACTTATGCTAAGCAAGAAAGAAGGCTCAATACCTTCCATCTACGGTGTCAGCGCCACATCCTCGGCATTTTGTGGAAAGATAAAGTGACAAATGTCGAGGTGTTGTCATGTGCTGGCCTTCAAAGGATGTATACACTGCTTAGACAGCGCAGACTACGCTGGCTTGGCCATGTCCACCGCATGGAAGATGGACATCCCGAAAGATATCTTCTACCGACAATTGGCAGATAGCAAAAGAACAGTTGGGCGACCGCAGCTGAGATTCAAAGATGTGTGCAAGAGAGACATGAGGGCACTGGACATAAATCCAGCTACCTGGGAGGATGAAGCTGCCGATCGCACCAAGTGACGCCACCTCAGTTTGGGCGAAAAGAAGCTAACACAACAAGCAGAAGAGAGGAGAAAATGTTGAAAGGAACACCAGGAAAGTAAGCAGCTGAGGGCTGTCACCTCAGGGGCGCATTGCCATAGTCAGTTATGACTGAAGGGCCTATTATTATTAGAGTTGCATTCTCTTTAAAAATTATACTAACTTATCTATTTCTTCAACGTCATTGATATTCCTTCATCTTTGTTCTTCAGCTACCCGTGTAACATAACCTTCCATTTGTTCTCTTCAAACTTCTTGTCTTGGGCAATCAATTTTTTTTCCTTCCATGTTTTCTTTATCCGTTCTACGTTTCAACTGAATAGTATAAGATGAAATGCTTGGAATATTGTAGCTAGCTAAGCTTCTATAGAATGAGATACTCATCACCATGCCCAACCTTCTTTAGTCACCTTTTATGGCATGCTTGGTAGTTTGAAGTGGTACAACTCCAAGATATCTTTTTGATCCTGGTATCCAATCAGGAGCTTGTGATTCTTCACTAAAAGTACAATCTTCCTCCTTTATTCTGTCAGTTCTTATTTTCTCTCTCAAATTCCCCCTTCAAATATTTACGCCTGTTCATTTTCTATCAGTCATATGAGGCCCTTTTGCTTTCTGCATTCTTATTTTGATGTCACTGTATGATCCTATGATCCCTCAACTTTGTCTTTGTTGCTGCTAAGATATATGGATGAGTCAATATCGTGTAAACTCCCTTCTTAACATTGGTCAAAGATAGCAGCTTCAGTCTAAAACATATTGCTGTAAGTATATCAAAGTTGTTCAGATCCATGCTTGAGCCTTCTCCATAATGAAGGTTTGAATTGCAGGGTTAGACTTCTAACCTAAACTCTGAAGCACCTCCATGAGACTTATCCTGTAAAACAGGCTACCTTTGAGTTGCCTGGCCAATGCTTCAGTCATTCAGTAGCCACACCAATGACGAAACATGTTGAGAATCCAGCACTGCATACTAAGTTTGGGGGAATCACTTGAGCCTCAAACTAGACTCCAGCTTTTACCAGGCTGCTTGGATGTAGGAGGATCTCACAATGAATAATGGGAAAGCCTAGAACAAGAGCACAGCAACTTCATCCTGCATATTCTGAGAGCCCCCATGGATGGTGAGGAGTGAGAGCCCCCATGGATGGTGAGGAGTGAGAGCCCCCATGGATGGTGAGGAGTGAGAGCTCCCCGAATGGTGGGGAGTGAGAGCCCCCATGGATGGTGAGGAATAAGAGCCCCCATTGGTGGTGGCGAATGAGAACTCCCATGGACGGTGGGGAATTCACAGTATTTGTTAATTATTTTTTATCTTCTTAACTTTTGTTTTACATTTTCTGTACCTAATTATTATGTGTAAAATATATAAGACTTTCCTCTTGTCCCCGTACATTTCGCATATGATTATTTTCAATGCAAGCTTTTATATAGTTTTGCTAATCCTCACAGTTGTTGTCTACTCAATGCTAATTTTCAATCCAAATTTACAAGTATTGTTGTTTATTTGTTTCACTAGTTTTCCATGTGACTCTCAAGTTTTTTATTCATGAGTTACTCAGTATTTCTTATTCCCTTGGAAAAAGTTGAGATAAAATTAATATAAAATAAGCACAGAATGGAAACTTCTAGAGCCCTATACTTAGTATTTTAGATAGTTTTATTTTGACCATGACTGTTTTACCTGGAACATTTCATTTACTCCCTCTCCAGTGAGAGCAGACATCTCAAAGAAGTAAAAACCATGAGCATCTGCCCACAGTCGTCCCTCTGTTTCATCAACCTGACGTCGTAAATCTGTCTGCAGGCACAAAAACAAAACTCAGGAATACAATGTTCACAACAGGATCACATGTTTAATACAGTATGTAATGAAAGTGCACTAAGACAAATGGTAAAGGTTGTCCCATAACACACTGTCCTAGGGGAGTGAAGTGTTACACACTTTCCTGTACTAGGTCCTGATCTATGAGGTGGGGTGACAGATTCTCTTCCTCGCTGCCTCTGCCTTCCCTAACAGCAGAGTCAGTTACCAATTTACAGCTGGGTAGACTAGAGTGTAGCCCAATGGGCTGATCACCCGTTGGCTTGTCACACCGATTACGGAAACAACGGCAGATGGATCTATTTGTTGTTGCCCTAAAGACGCCGCTAGGCGTGATGGGAAACTACAACAGAGAAAATCAATCTGCTGTTGCCCTTAAGACGCCACAAGGCGTGATGGCCTCTGACTGCTTGGTCGGTCTTTGGCTAAGGACGGAAGAAGAAGAAGAAGAAGAAGACTAGAGTGTAATGCTACCAGGTTGCAATCCTGGAACCCAGTAATCTTGCCACAAGAGGAAAGCACTCTAACTGTTTAGTTTATGGACGCTCATTAGAACATTTAAAAAAGTCCACACTAACCTTAAATGTCTTTAATTTTTTAGTTTCATCTGGAGCTTTTTAATAAAAACACTTAACATTTCTCTTATCTTTAGAATATATTAACAGAGGATGGCAAATGTGATAAAGAAATAAAGAAAAGAGGAGCAAAGGCTAAAGGAACAATACAATCATGGCACAGATATTTAAGTCCCAACTAATAACTTACAAATAAAAAAGAGTCACCACGTATTGTATGTACTCTTCGTTACTGTATGGCACAAAAACATGGACAATGAACAACAATTAGAAGAAAGAACTGAGGCCTTTGAAATGTGGATAATCAGAAGAATGTAGCACATCTCATGGAAAGAGAAGAAAACAAATAAAGAAATCCAACAAAAGTTTGGAATGATAACACAATAAATGAATAACATCAAAATTAGACATAAAACGAGCAAGTAAACCAGCCAAAACCTTGATGAGAGAAGAATTAAAGCCAGCATCTTAAACTTTCAGTAACAGCAGAAGACTGAGAAGTGGGACAAGATAAATAGAATATATTTTACTCTAATTAATCAATAGCTTTTAATCATAATGTTTTTATAAATTTACAATCATCTTTAAAATGTTTGCCGTGATAGCCTGAATATATATTTTAAGACTGTCTGGGTTCCACCCTCGCATAAGCACTATATAAAGGTGACAATGAGATAATACTGCTTTGGGTAAGTATACACCTAAATGATCGCCCCTATGCTTTGTTGATTGTCACGGCAAAAGTTAAAATCACAGGAAACTGATGACGTCTCAAGATGACAGGAGAAATCTGAACAAAATAGATTATTGGCCTATATCTGTCACTCAAAGCACAGGGTGATGTGCACCATTTCCGTATTTTCCCAAAAAGTTGGTGCAAATGTTTCTTACACACTGACCAATGCAACAGGAGAAGATTAAAGGCATGCATGTTCTTTTAATGGGTTTTCTAGATAGCTGTCATGGCGCAATGCACACCATTTCCATATTTTCCCACAAAGCTGGTGTGATGGTTTCTTTCTTTCACATGGATGGACCAGCCACAAAAACTCTTATTGGGATGATATTTTGGACATAGAAAGAGACATAACACCTTGCTGGAAATAACATAAGGAAGAGTTGAATGCAAATGTGCAAGAAGACAACAGGGCTGTAGGCATGAAGATAAGATCAAGAAATGGACAGAAAATAGTCTATCATTAAGACAAGAGATAGAAGACATTGGAGATCTATTGCAGCTGACCTCTGATGTGGAGATGGCAGCAGATCTGATTTAAGAGCACTTATCTTGGGTTACACGTGGTTGTTGCCAGAGGCACTGTTGCTGTTATGTCTAGGTTGCTCATTCAAGATTTGATAGCTAAGATTGCTTATCAGTCCTTGCTTGTTTCACATCATCATTTCCCTGCCTATCAGTCCTTGCTTGTTTCACATCATCATTTCCCTTTTCCCTCCTTATGGAGCATGGAGTCACCACTGCAGCTGGTCTCCTTGCAGGATGCCTCCACCATAGCATCTATACATTCTTACAGCAGGGGTTTCTATAGCAATTTGTTTGACATGATGAAGCTGCCAGCCTCAAGCACAACCACGTACTAATCACCTTGTATGACATGCCTGAAGGAGTAGTAGTCATATTCTTCCTTTACCTCCTAATAGATGCCCAGAAACTACAGGGTACCTACTTATCAGTACTAAGCTTGTTTTGCATAAGCAGCAAGAATCTCTGTATAAGCGCCATCTCAAAAGTGAATACATATTTTATTTTAAATCACAACATAAGAATTAAAACATTAAAGGAAAAACAACCTGAACTGAAATACTAGAAGAATTAAAAGAAATATGCATTGAACATTCATGCAGGTTCGTTAGGGGGAGCGAATGGCAGGCAATGGCAGTGCATATTACGTCAGAAAAGGTGAAAAAAAAAAGAAAATTGAGACTATTCTATTTTCAGATAATTTATAATCCCTTGAATCTAATTATGCCAAAATCAGTTGCCAGACTAGGCAGGTGTATTTTGATTTTGAATTGTTTATTTCCTTGTGAAATTGTACTTTCCCTATGATGAAAACCATGAGTTTCTCAGAACTTGTTTTATGTTACAAACTTTCTCATAACTTGCTTATTTATTCATCAATCAACATCGGATTTGGTACACATATTTTTCATTGCATGATAAAACATGTGCTAGATCAGATGTTCAATATCTCATCACAACTTTTATTTACTGCAAATAATGCACAATTTTGCAAAATTTGTTACTATTATTAGATAATAACTTAAAAGTTCTAAAGCTTGGGATCTACTAAAGTTATTTTTAAAAATCTAAATCTGACAATAGCTGTAAAATACAATGATAAATTTCCTATTGCAACTTTGCTCAAAACTCAACAACAAAAAAAGGGGCGTAAACTGAAATGTAGGATTAAAATCCAACACTTTTACGTAGCATTATACCATCAAATACTTTGTAATGCATTACCATTAACGTCTGAAGGTAAGCCTCATCATTTTACTTAAAATCCTTCAATTACTTATGAAAATAACATTTCACTGTAGCTCCTGCCCTTAAGGATCAACAGTGCATAACTAATATGTTGTACTAAGCTCGAATTACTTGAGCAAGAAAAAAAAAAAAAATCTAAACGCTACACTTACTTAACTCTGGGAAGGTTAAGGCGGCCGGCGTGATGTTGACCACGTCACCCCTAGTGTACCGATGGTCAAGAAAATATGGGCCTAACACCATATTCCCAATATGCCTCAATGGGCATGTAACGGGATCCTTTACCCCTACACTTACTTTGTTGCCACATACGCAGACCACAATGCTATCAACTTCCGATTTGTTTCCAATTTCATTTGTGAGCTCTTCAACCCAGTAGTTCAAAGCTTCAAAACTTCCTCTGTCGGTTACATCATAGACTAGAATAGCACCTTGAGTGTTCTTATAGAACTCATTCCGCACCTTTAATGCAATATAGAAATAATTGTTTTCAATGTGTTTAATACATTTTTGAGATATGAAATGAATGCTAAGTTCAATCAGCATATTAAAAACAAACAATTATAATAATGAAATACACACACACACATCTAGGTTTAAGTTTCAAAATAAGTAGGACAGGTTTGAAACAAGTCAACAGATTCAAAACTTGAGCAAGTTAATTATCACATCTGGATCTGGGTGATCCATATTGTTTGTCAATTTCTTAACTTGCTCTAATTGTTCATTTATCAAATGGAAACCACAAAGATCAAATCCAAACACCCATCTTAAAAAAAAATCTTAACAAAAGTAATGAGAAATCAGATTTTATATGCTTGGTTGAATGTGGATTTTAGCAGAAATTTTCAAGCAGAAAATGAGACTTTTCAGTACTTTTGTTTTTCCTTCAGATTTAAGAGCCCCATAACTGATTCTAACCCATGATCCCTAAGGTGTGCCAGACTGGCCTTTACTTTTACCCATGGGTGCATCCTGCGCCAGCGTGTTATATGTCGAATTTGAACGGAAAATTCAAAAATACCTGGCAGAAAGCTGGTTTTACATAATTTCATTACATCCGGTACACACGTGTGAGCGAAGAAAAAATTCTGAAGCTGAAATTTTGTGCTTTACATCAGTTGCTAGTGTTTGTGGTATGCCCGCTTGATTCAGTTCTGAATCTGAATGAAAAATGAGAAAATAAGTGGCCATATCCTGTTAACATTTGCAGAGGACCATGTGTTTTGAACTGGTAGCGAAAAAAGTATTCGTATGCTTAATATTTGCATACTTTTATCAATTAATGATGTCATAATGCTGTTTGTTTACAAGTTGCATAGTCACATACAAAACAGTCATAAACTATCAACTGCAATAGATTATTTCTAAATGAATTTTAGCGATATCAATAATAACCTATTTTTGATTCCGACAAGGTCGTTTAACAAATTTCATATTTTTAAGTAATAAATTAATTAAATTGCATGGAACAGGGGACCTCAAGACGCAGCAATAGAGACCGCAGTCAGCGACTCATAGCTTGACTGCCTGCGTCAGGACCAGCGAACCAGAGCTGATCAAGACCGCACTCCACCTCCACGTGGTGGTCCTGGAAACAGTCTGCAGCTGTGCAGGCTGGCTGAGCGAGTGTGGATCGAAATGGGAAGGCAAACCCGGTCCTAAAAAATGCCGTGCAGAAGTCGGATGTGTCGACCGAAAGGTGCAGATATCACAGCTACGTTGTAAACAGACACAACGCAACCACCGTCCTTTTCAGGGCGAACGAAGAAGAAGAAGAAGAAGCATGGAACAGGAATGTGTAAGTGAGATTCCAGTTCAGCAAAATGTGACTTCACAACAAAAATTATAAAAATTAGAATTTCCATTCTTTTAAAATCAATCTACCTGGATTAATTTTCAGCTGGATATATATTTCGATTAAGGCACTTTTACCACCAAGAAGTTTAAGTAGAGCTAAAATATTTACGTGTATGTGCACAACTTTAATTATCTTTTGTTTGGATTTTTTAATTGTTTTTACACTGTGCAAGATATAACGAACAATTATTACATCACATAAGAACTCAACACTGTTTCACAACATTCTTCAGCCAATTTTCTAAAGTTTGATGCATAATACATATGTCTACTAAAGTAATATATATGTCTACTGCCTGTTTTTAAAACATCACTTATTTAAAAAAATGACTCCATTTTGGAGCCTGGGTAAAACCGGAAAACTGCTGGGTTAGAATGGGTTAAGGCTTTTTACTGCAAACAAAAGTCTGCTTCCATTATTATCCTCCCTTCTGTATACACTTCCATTAACCTTTTGAACCCGAGGTCCCGAAATTTCGGTCCGTGCGTAAAAAATCCTCTCCCCGAGAGACCGTAATCTCGGTCTGACACACCTAGCTTAGCAACATGGGGTGGGAATGGAAATGTGTAAAAAATAATGACGTCAGGAAGTACACATGTCTTGTGGAATGTTACTCTAAAATGGCGGCGCCCACGAAGTGATAATATTTTGCAATTTTTTAATTGTTTTCACAATGAAAAGGCGTGTTGAAAATCCAGGAAATAGCAATCTAAAAGGCTAACAATGGAACAAGCTGTTGAACTTGTGCTCAATGATTCGGAGGATGATGAATATAGATTTAGATGGTGATTATTCTGAAATCGAAATTGAATCGAGTGACGGAACTTGTGAATCAGGTTATGATCAAGCTAGTTCTAACCCTGTGGTGCAGGGGGATGGAAAGGGGCGTATCCCACATAATGTATCAAGTAAATTTGATACAGGTTGGTCTCACAATTGTGGATGTTCAATTTCCACAACTTTGTATTGGCTACAATACATTCATGGGTGGCTGCGATGTTTACGACAAAGTTTGTCGTCGCAATAAAACGCACCGGCATTATCGCTGGCCTCGACGGCTCATAGTGAAATATTTTGCTCAGGAGCCCAGGGGAATGACGTTTTACGGGCTGGGTGGCCAGGGTTATAAGGGTTAATGGTTTTTTTAATCTGTTTACACTTCATTTCTTCCATTCATCTTCTATCTTCTGTATACACCTTCATTAATGCTCTCTTTTCTGATTACACATCCACTTATGTTCTCGTAATTTCCTCATCTTGGTTGTGTGCTCCAATGTCATCATCCTGATTCTGCGTTCTTAATTTCCTGACCTTGGTTCTGTGCTCTGAATTTCCTCACCTTTGTTCTATGCTCTGAATTCCATGACCTTGGTTCTGTGCTCTGAATTCCATGATCCTGGTTTTGTGCTCTGAATTTCCTGACCTTGGTTCTGTGCTCTGAATTTCCTGACCTTGGTTCTGTGCTTATTGTCACCTTAGTTCTGTATTCCAAATTTCCACAGTAGATGCCTTTACTACCTCTCTATTAGTCTCCCTTTTTAAATGTGTCCTGGCCATCTCAATCTTTCTCAATTCATGATATTTAGTACTGGTCATGATATTTAGTACTGGTCATGATATTTAGTACTGGTCATGATCACTACAGATGGTGTATTTCCTTATATTTATTTTCTTGTTCTCCATTCATTGGTGTTTTTATCTGCGGCTCTTCTAATTATGTTGTATTGTTTTTACTTCATAAAACATTTGATATACAATAAAAAGAAGTCATGCCCAACATAAAAATCAGAATTTGCAATTCAGATGTTAAGTCAGGACCATTGTATGGTTCCGAAGCATGGACAACAACCAAATGGTTACAGACCTTCATAAATTGATGCTTGTGTAGAACAAAAAAATTGAAATTGTATGACAAGATCATCAATGTGGAAACTGTGACAAGGACCAGACAGTAAAGTGACAGATGAGAAGAAGATCTGGTGCTGGAAAAGGCATACATTGAGGAAACCTGCTGATAGCTTTACAAGGCAGCCTTTGTTCTGGAATCCCCAGGATAAGATAGATAAAGGGATGTAAAAGAAAAGAGAAATGGAGATGACAATTAAACTGATAAAGAAAATATGGAAAGATCTTGAGCAGATGGCACAAGACAAGAGGACCTGGCATAAGGTCTATGCTGCTCAGACAGCTGAAGGACATGGATGATCATGATTATGCAGTTAATTATTCCTTAAAATATGGAAAAAAACAGATCTCCTGTAAATATGAAGGTTGAGGAAGATGAGCCCCTTTCCCTGACGAAGGCCTTGTGTCTGCAATGTTAGCTATTTTCTTTATCTTTTGTCCTTATAATATGAATCACCTTTTATCAATTATTTTGTTCATATCCATCCACTGCATACTTACTTACTTAGTCATTCCTCTTCTACTGTCTGCTGTGAGGTGTAGAGGTTTGGAAAAAAGAGTGCCATACTATCCTATTGGCTGTCTTCCTCCTGGCCTGGTTCCAGTCTAGTCCTCGGTCCTTCAGAGATTTCCTCATGTTGTCCTCCCAGTGGACTCTGGGTCGTCTTGGAGGTCTGGAACCTTGGTTCTTAGTTTCCCATACTTGTCGTGGTAGCCGATCTTCTCCCATTATGTAGACATAGCCAAACCATCATAGTTGGGACTGTTCTACTTGTGTCTACAGTGGTTGGGTTCTGAGGCCTTGCTGTATCATCTGGTTGTGGACCAAGTCTCTTCTTGTTACTTCAACCACCTTTCTCAGATACCTTATTTCTGAGGTTTAAAGCTGGCTAATAATGGGCTGCACTCATTTCTCATATGCATACATCAAGACTGGATCATAGATGGAGCTGTATACAGCCATCTTTGTCTTCTTGCCAACTTCTCTTTTGCTGAGGAATCCTCGATTTATGGCCTGAAAAAGTTTCCCAGTTGCTGCTCTTCGGGAAGCCAACTCTTCTTTGATGCCTTCCTTCCAGTCTATAACAGCTTCAAGGTATTTAAAGTGGTTGACCTGCTCCAGGAACTGTTCTCCCAGCTTATCTGATGCCTTCCCTCTCGTGATATCACCATGGTTTTTGTTTTGGAGCTGCTGATGACCATCCCTCTCTTCTCCAGCTCTTCCTTCCAAACATGCAGGTAGGATTGAAGATGTGCCTCTGATTTATCAATCAGGGCAACATCATCGCCAAATGCCAGCTCTGAAATACATACCTGTCTCATCTTCCACTACCCCACTGAATACTTTTTTGTCCTCTCCTTACATGCTTTGATGACATCGTCCATGAGGAGTATGAAAAGATAAAAGAATATCATCTGATATTTCACCAGTGGTGGTCCTGAACTCTTTTGACTTATGGTTTGCCATCCTCACATAATTTCTGCAACACTAGAAGCTCTGTATGGCATGAATCAGAGGTGCTGGAATGTTTTTCTTTGCCAAGCAGTCCCAAAGTTTGCTCCAGGGGACTTTGTCAAATGCCTTTTGCAGATCCAAGAAAGAAAGATTTTTATACTCAAGGGCATCAACTGTAAACATGAAGAATAATGCTGTAAATCTGATTGACAATTTGTTTATGCATTAATTAACGAATTCTTGGTGAAATTATTTTTGTGTTCACAGTAAATAATAATCACAAACCACAGCTACACGAGCATGTGCTTTTATGTAGACCTCCTCAAGGGGGACATTTGCAGAACAGGAGCAAACAAATAATAACACAGTAATAATAATAATAATAAATTCTTTAAGCGCCAAACACGGCGCATAAGGCAGAAACCAGTGCTCTCCAGGTTGTTCGTTGTGACGCCACTCCTCTTAGCTCTTGCACATTATTTAGGCCCAACGTTCTTCCTTCTCTTATTATTGTTCTTCTGAGTGTTTCTTTTGGTCTTCCTTTTTTCCGCTTACCCTCAGGAACCCAAGTGAGCGCCTGTAGTGATGATGAAATAATGAGCAATATAACTTCTGTATCACACAATACTGGAATAGAATTATTGATCACATTCATTCAAAATAGAAATCTGTGAAACAAAGGTCAAGCTAGTAAGGTTAAAATATTTAGACAACAAGCAGTATGACTCACTTAGTGACACCATAGTCTATACCAATAGTGGCCAGGTACTTGTTGACAAATCGTTTCTCACAATAGCGTTTTATGATACAACTCTGAAACGTAATGCGCACTTGTTTCATTCATATGTGAAAAAACAAATACAGAAAAATTATAATGAAAGATAACAAACACTTATAAAATAAACAACAAAACATAAATGGTCATACCTTTATAACTGGCGATACAGATTTATCAGGTAATGTACTGATATAATCTTAAAATAATTATAAACCTGACAAAAACTATTAAATGATTACCACAATCATTTATCTTCACTGACATCATAACATATCTTCTATTTTTTAAGGATTCACTATCATATCTTAATTCTCCTCTCTCTGATGAAATTCTCTACAACAAAAGTCACAGCTAATTTCTGCCAAAGTGTATTTCTGTCATTTCTCGTATGTTATCTAAACCTCATCAGCACTTGCTTCTTTCACCCGTCTCATTGGAAGAGTGCTTATAGAGCTTAACTTTCACAGCAAAGTTACAGTGTTCCATGTTCGAAATGTAGTAGCATCACACTCCAGTGCACCCAGCTGTTAATGGGTATATGACTCTGCTTTCGAGTTAGGAAAGTTAAAGGCAATGAGGAAGGGAACTAGTCACCCTACCTCATAAAGCTGAGACCTAGTACAGGTGAAGTCTCTAACACTTCCCCTCCCTATGGCAGTATCTGCTATGAGACTGCCTTTTCATCATCATCATCATTGACTTTTGTGCTCATTAAGGAGCATGGAGTCACCACAGCAGTTGGTCTCTCTGCAGGAATCATCTACTAAACATTCATATGCTCTTGTGGTGGTGGTTTCTATGGCAACTGGTTTTTAAAAGATAAGGTTGCCAGCCCCATGTACAACCTGATATTAGTCTCCCTTGAAGGTCATGGCAGCCTTAACCTTTAAACTGAAAGATCATTAGTTAGTCACAAGATGAAACATTTCTCTTACAAAAAAAAAAAAAGGCTTACCTTTCCAACTTCTGCATTCCCCATACTTATTATCTTTATCCTTAACGGTGGCTTTGATTTGTTCTTTGTCGAGTGTGACATGACGCAATGGTGCAATGCTTGCACAACAAACACTAATCAGTGAGGTCCAAAAGTCACTTGACTGCGAGAAGCTGGTACTTTCAACTTCTGACTGCTAAAATGTATTTACCAGCTATCTTGTATAAAACTTCTGTTTTACTACAAATTAATGGATAAGGAAAGATTAGTATTCACAGAAGAACCAATAAAGGTAAAGTAAATAATATCATACAGACAGGGCCGGATTAAGCCATATTTTGTATTAATGTTTATTAGTATTATTATTAAAGTAAACACAATAAACATATTTTATTGACAAATACAAATATATGCATTTAAACATTTTTCTTAACTTATGCATGGGCCTCCAAGAACTCCAGGCCCCCTAGGCTGAAGCCTAATGGATAATCCGGCCCCTACATACAGATCAATCAACCACTATTAACACAGCCATTTACTTTATTTCATGTATGTTTTATTTCATGGTGTAAAATATCCAATTGAAACCTCATGGCTTGCTGAAAAAAAAGGGGGGGGGGGGGGAAGGGAAGAGAGAAGAGAGAGAGAGAATATATTTATATTTAATTTCATACTTTTGATCCTTAACGTCAGCTGAGTTACATTTTTTGTGTGATCCATTATTTCCGTAATTCAAATTCGTTTTACTTTCATTTTAGTATCTTATTTACTACGGTTACTCCATTTATTTTTCTCTTTCTATTTTATTTACCAACAATTAGGTGCCAATTTCAGCTACCAGTAAGTTGAAAAATACACTGAAAATACGTATACTCCTGCTGCAAGTGTTTATCAGAGGTCTCTATGAAGACAACAAAATAAAATGACCTCTTCCCCAACCCAGTCGTGTTAGTGGAGGTTAACCAATTGAGGCTGCAAGTGTTTATCAGAGGTCTCTATGAAGACAACAAAATAAAATGACCTCTTCCCCAACCCAGTCGTGTTAGTGGAGGTTAACCAACTGAGGCTGCACGTGCAGCTGGCAACCCATATAACAAAACCATTTGCTACAGAAACTCCCACTTCCAGAACTCACATAGTCTGCTGCTCCTACAAGGAAAGTAGGACGAAAAGATTTATATGTTTAATGTGTTGACCCGTGACCAGGGCCCGGAAAGGGAGAAAAGAATAGTAACACTGGACCCTACCAAGTTTGGCATAAAAAATGACTAAGGAGGGTTGGGCATGGAGTCAGTTACCTAATCCTATACACAATTTTAAACCACAAAAACTTCAACAAACATCATGGACAGGTCAAATACACAATATGTCAATTCAGCTGAACGAGACAGAAGAAGGTCCTCTGGAAAGGAGGCCCATGAAACAACTCAGAAAAAGCTTAAAGGAGTCTAGGTTGCTGACTAACCTTTTTTCATATATGAAAATCTTCAGGATTGGCACCTGGAACATTTGTATTCTAAATGAACAAGGGAATAGAAAAATAAAACACACACATACATGGAGAAGAGAGATGGAGACAGAAGTGAAAATGATGAGGAAGATGTGGAAAGAACTTAACTGATGTCATGTGACAGGAGAAGACTTGGCATGTGACAGGAGAGGACTTGGCAAGTACTTGTTGAAGGTCTATGCTCCTTGGGGAGCTAAAGGGTATTGATTGATTGATAGTGGTAATATGTATGCCTGGATCTTTATTACACCTTACTTCTTTTTATCTTTACCTACTATTATACATTAATTTTGTGTGTGGTTATATACTGTTTGACATATAGAGTGTGGTTTCCTAGGTCTGTCTATTCACAAAACTTGTTTTACTTGTTCATATGTGACTTGGATGCCTATAAATATTCTTATGCTGGGATTCTCTGTTGTTCATACATATTAAATTTTAGAAGGAAGTGTTCATTTAATATTCCCTTGTAGACATTACGCACAGTACGGTTGCTCTATCCTAAAATAACCAGTTCCTAGTTGGAAACTTAGTAGTTCATATCACTCAGAAATTTTAATTTCCAAGACACTTGACATGTTTTTGTTGGAGCTTCCAGCAGCTCATTTGCATGTCTCCCCAAGATTCTGTTGGCTCTTTTGTTTTTATTCTTTTAATTAATCTCTTGATCTCTGTTCATACCTACCCTACATTTATTTGGTTTGTAACAGATTTACCATTCTTAGTTTCATTATCTGCCTTTTCATTTGCTTTTGCCAATATGTGCAGGTACCCACACTATTAAAACTGAAAATCCTCTGGTACATAAATATGTAATAATAATAGCCCCTTCAGTCATAAGTGACTATGGGAATGCGCCCCTGAGGTGACAGCCCTCAGCTGCTTATTTTCCTGGTGTTCCTTTCGACGTTTTCTCCTCTCTTCTGCTTGTTGTGTGAGCTTCTTTTCACCCAATCTGAGGTGGCACTGCAGATAGCATCGCCACTTGGTGCGATTGGCAGCTTCATCCTCCCAAGTTTCTGGATTTATGTCCAGTGCCCTCATGTCTCTCTTACACACATCTTTGAATCTCAGCTGTGGTCGCCTAACTGTTCTTTTGCCATCTGCCAGTTGTCTGTAGAAGATATCTTTTGGGATGCGACCATCTTCCATGCGGTGGACATGGCCAAGCCAGTGTAGTCTGTGCTGTCTAAGCAGTGTATGTATGCTTTGAAGGCCAGCATGTGACAACACCTCAACGTTTGTCACTTTTTCTTTCAACGAAATGCCGAGGATGTGGCGTAGACACCGTAGATGAAGGTATTGAGCCTTCTTTCTTGCTTAGCATAGAGGTGTGCTGGTGACGCAGGCGTTATATACTGCAGCTCTGGTCTTTATTGTGAGTTTGGAGTTTCCCCAAACACGAGATGTGAGGCGGGCAAAGGTAGCTGCAGCTTTGCCAATGGGGCTGTCAATTTCTGTGTCCAGAGAGAGTTTGTCATTGATGGTAGACCCCATGTATGTGAAGTGGTGCACCACTGCCAACTCATAGTTATCGATAGTGATAACTGGTGCAGCACCCACATCCTGACTCAGCAGATTTGTTTTCTTTAGACTTATTGTCAGGCCAAAGTCCTTGCATGCTTGGGTGAAGCGATTTATCAAGCTCTGAAGCTCCTGTTGGCTTTGAGTGATGACTGCAGCATCATCAACGAATAACAAGTCTCTTATAGTGACCCTTCTGATTTTTGTTTTTGCCTTCAGCCTCGCAAGATTGAACAGAAGGCCATCTGACCTAGTGTGAAGTCATATTCCTTCAGTTGCATCTCTGAATGCATGTTTCAAGAGTAAGGCAAAGAAGATCATGAAGAGGGTTGGAGCCAGAACGCAGCCTTGTTTAACGCCACTGCGTATGTGAAAGGGCTGTTATGTGCTTCCATCATATTGGACTGTTCCCTTCATGTCTTCATGGAATGACTCATTTCCAGCAATTTAGCAGGGCAGCCTATTTTCAGGAGGATTTTGAAGAGTCCATCACTACTAACCAGGTGAAATGCCTTTGTGAGGTCTATAAAGGCGATATATAAAGGCCTTTTCTGCTCTCTTGATTTTTCCTAAGCTGGCAGAGAGAAAAATCATGTCTGTTGTTGATCTACCAGCTCGGAATCCACACTGTGACTGGATATATGTGCTCAGCTAACTTGTGTAGGGGAGCCGCGGTAGCACAGTAGTTAGTGCACTGGCTTCCTAGCTCAGTGGTCTATGGTTCGATCCCCAGATGAGGTGGGATTTTTTTAGGCCGCAAACGGCTCCTGGGTCGACCCAGCCCCAACTGGGTACCAGAGCATCTCTGGGAAGGTTAAGGCGGCCGGTGTGATGTTGACCATGTCACCCCTAGTGTGCCGATGGTCAAGAAAATATTGGCCTAACACCATATTCCCAATATGCCTCAATGGGCGTGTAATGGGATCCTAACTTGTGTATTCATATTAAGATGACTCTGGCAAAAACCTTACCAATAATACTAAGGAGAGAGATGCCTCTGTAGTTGTTGCAATCACTTCTGTCTCCTTTATTTTTATACAGTTGTTACGTCCTTTTTGAATGCCTTAACAGTATTAAAGTGGACACAAGTCTTACTTCTGTTAAGAGGGTACGCATCAACAAATGTGGTAAGAATATATTTGTAATTAAATTCATCGCGCACGGAAGCGCACATATTTGTGCGGGGGTATTTTTGGGTTTTGTTGCTAAACACTGGATGATGCAGTGACCCCAGAGAGAGATGTAATGGCTGGGATGGAAGTCAGACATTGGTCTGTTTGTTAGAGCCCCATATTGTGGGTAAACTACTGTTGATGTCTATTTTTATACGACCTTCCATGTGGAAGCTATCGCCGTGAGGATTTAACAGTAAGTTTCATTTAAGCTAATGAAAATATATATTACGTTTTCGCCATGTTGAATCTAGTCAGAACATTCAATGGGGAATTGTTGACCCTTCATTAGGGTGTACTGAAATGGATTAAACCAACGGGCTGATCACCCGTTTGCCAGTCACTTCGATTACGGAAACAACAGCAAATGGATTGATTTGCCGTTGCCCTAAAGACGCCAATAGGCGTGATGGGAAACAATGGCAAAGAAAACCTATCTGCTGTTGCCCTAAGACGCCACTAGGCGTAATGGCCACTGACTGCTTTGACGGTCGGTGGCTAAGGACGGAAGAAGAAGAAGAAGAAATGGATTAAAGATAAAGTGAAGTTATTGGATCCAGCCTATTATTTTCAAGTACGTGCCTGATACCGGTGCTATTTGTCCATGTTAAATAATCTGTTTACACCCACTGTTACGAGTGTACTGGTTCGGTCTATATCATCGCCACACAGGCTAATTCAATATATGTGTGCTGCGGTCCTGTCACTGTGTCTGGAATGTTGACCTGGGTGTGTGTTGATATGTTCGCACACCACGGTACGTACATAAGAGTACATGCAGGAGTCAAAAAGGGTTGCAAACGTCTAGAACAGTTCGATACTGTTTATTCCGTACAACACAGACACGATGACATAAATGACACACATTCGACAGCAAAACACGAATCATATAATTTCCACATTGCATTAAATATATATAATACGGCCTGTCCACATCCTGGCCTAAACAGTACTTCAATACTCAATAAAGCCTGCACCACACGGCAGCTATAATAATGTTCATATGGCCTAAACAGTACTTCAATACTCAATAAAGCCTGCATCACACGGCAGCTCTAATAATCTTCATATGGCCTAAACAGTACTCCAATACTCACTAAAGCCTGCATCACACGGCAGCTATAATAATCTTCATATGGCCTAAACAGTACTTCATTACTCCATAAAGCCTGCAACACACGGCAGCTATAATAATCTTCATATGGCCTAAACAGTACTTCATTACTCCATAAAGCCTGCAACACACGGCAGCTATAATAATCTTCATATGGCCTAAACAAATCTTCAATACTCAATAAAGCCTGCACCACACGGCAGCTATAATAATCTTCATATGGCCTAAACAGTACTTCAACACTCACTAAAGCCTGCATCATCCGGCAGCTCTAATAATGTTCATATGGCCTAAACAGTACTTCATTACTCCATAAAGCCTGCAACACACGGCAGCTATAATAATCTTCATATGGCCTAAACAGTACTCCAATTCTCAATAAAGCCTGCACCACACGGCAGCTATAATAATGTTCATATGGCCTAAACAAATCTTCACTGCAGTGTATCACATAGGCTGTACACACAGCGAAATATATAAGTCGACATTTTCTCAAATCCTACGTAGGCATACATTATCCAAAAAACACTGGGACTCGACCAAAACACCACTCCCTAAATCACACACTAGTCCCGCCAAAAAACCCGTCACGAGATTCGGTTGTCTTGAACACCGCTCTCGATAACACATGCAGACTAGCTGCGGGCTATTCACATGACTCAAAACAGTACAGAATAAACACATCTCAACACTTGAGATTAAACAGCGTTCACACGCTTATCTGTACTCTGTCACCCGAAAAATAGGAAAAGATAATTCTATCCTAAAGTCAAACAAGTATCCGCTTAATCAAGCGTTGCAACTCGAAATTTAATTTGTTCAAAACATTCTAAAGATTACTTCCCCTTCCATAAGTTCCACTTGCAACAGTTACCACCCGCTCCGGGAAAAAAAATGATTCTATCATTTTTTTTGAAAAAATTAACTCCCAAAAACGAAAAATTTAGAAGACAATTAAGCTCTAACGTATGCCTACAAAAATATCTTATTTTAAATCAAATTATATCTACAACAAATATCAGCATTAAAGTGTAAAGTAGCAATTAAAGCATACAGCATAATCAGCTAAGTATAAAAAGTAATTAGCTAAATATACAAATATGATCAGTTTCAGTTCCAAAATTAAGTTACGTATATTTAGTACAAACCAAACCGAAAACAACCAATCGAAAGAGAAAACACAAGATCAATCAAAAGAAGAATGATCTGTAAAAAAAAAAAGAAAGTAAGATCTCAACAATACCATATACTCATAATTAAGTTGGACAATTACATGTAAAATAAATACAACTGTCAAAAGTAGATATGTTATATCAAGTCATATAACCACTCCAACAATACAAAGAATAGAGGTATAAGTGTTGAAAGAAGACAAAGTATACAAATAGAATCAAGTAAAACGAAGATGAGGTACGAAAGTATAAACAAGATATGAAATCCATACCAAAAAGACAACAGAAAAGGAGGAATGAAATGAAGAATAGTTACCAAAGACAGATAGAAAGCAAAGGCACGAACGCAAAGAAAGTCAATAACAGTATATACTAATAACTGTTTTGATCAGATAACCTATTCAAAAATAAATATATAAACATGATCGAAAGGCACAACACAAAATATCAAAGTATATCTATACTAATACCACCAAAAATAATTTATAACTAAACAAAACCTAATAAGTAATTTAACTAAGTTATAAGAGTTATACAAAACGAAAATAAATAAATTATAGGCATCGAACAAACAAGTAATAGCATTACTATAACTAATACGACCAACGCACAATCAAGCGCTAAAAATAAAAAATACATCATAATAAAAAACAACTTTTTACAAGAACTAATCAAACTACATATCAATGATATCACGAAGTCAAATGCTGGGCACACCCAACAAAAAATTACAATGCCAAAAAAAAAAAAAAATCATTTTTTTCAACAGTACCGTACAAACATATTTTTTTTACGATAAGTTACATAAAAACAGTATTTAATTTTTAAGTAATTCAAGACCACTAAAACCTAATATTGAAATCAATATTTTAACAAAATGAGTGAAATATAAAACAAAAATCCTATCTCGAAGAAACCTTTAAATCAACACATGTAAATTTAATTTATCCTTTAAGTTCTTTCTGCTGACAATTACGTTCAGCTCCGTACAATGCTATTTAGCTATAACTTTATCTCTTATTCAAATCGATAAGATATACATCTATAAATAAATCTACAATCTGTTGCTAATATGAAATATAAAAAAGGTTCTATAAAAATATCTACAAAAAAAAAAAATAAGTTTTTTTTTTAAAAAATAATCTGCTAAGAAAATAATCTACATGTCTGACTGGCAAGAAAATCAAGTTCTGGAAAAATCGAAGTTTCACAAAAAGTTAACAAATCCAAATACAAGATCATGTATGATACATGCAAGCTATTTTCAAAATTACATTTCACAACATACCAGATAATACACATCTTCTCTGTATGTTCTATATATTAATTAATCATGACATCAAAACATGAGAAAAATATAAATTAAGTGAATAACGAACACTCAGGACTATCTAAAAGTAACCACTACATCAACACAATAAATGAGTTTGTGCAATCTCATCATGTACAAAACTATCCTAAACAACACAGTTGCAAAAATTCTAAGTTGAACAGAATAGTATAAAGGATAATAATTACATACTACACATTATCAACACAATAATATATAAATAGCATAAAAATGTATTAATACATCATCAAACTACCGACATAAAAATAACAACAATAAAAAAAAATTATGGCAATCAAAAGATGCATAGAAATAATCATGACAACAAAATTATATGTTATTTCAAAACAACAACATGTCATGTACTAATATAGAATACAAAAAATATTTACTATCTTCACATAAAAAAAAAAAAAATCAGACGCGAAGTCTCCCACTCTCTTGTAAACATGCTTGACCTTCAGAAAGCAACCCCTCAGATTTAGTTTGACGCTGACAGGTTTCGGTTGACTACTCGAGCGGAAAGTTGACTCACATTTCTGACCGTCAATATGTCACAGAAGCCTTGACCCTTATCGCAACGTAGCTTCTGTCAACAAATACAAATGAAAATTTCCATTTTACTCAATAGTGAAATTTAATGAAAAAAACGTAGAAATCACATTTACAATTACCCAACACCGGCTTGTGTAAAAACCCGGTCTCTTCACAATGTCACTAGCTCTCTCTATCACATGTAGATATCATAGAATTCTTGGGGACAACATGACCGACCTTGAATGTCGCCGCTGCCTTACGCTGAAACAAAGTGTTATATTCACAACAACAACCAGAGCAGGCAATAGTATTCAAGCATCCACTGTTATTTTTACTCTGTTTACTTTGATTATAAATGACTCTGGGCTCATGTTGAACAAAATTAGCACAATTGCGCTTATTATTTGATCTATGATCAAAATACTTATTATTACCGTTGCCTTGTTTACAAATAATCACTTTAGTCTTTTGTTGAGGAACATTATTCTGGTGATGTAAAGCAACATTTGAAAAGCTATTATCTCTATCATACTTTCCAACATTCTTACAATCAAAACTTTGAGATTTTGTTAAATTGTCTACAGTATCTAGGAGAAGGAAAATTATTATTTACTGATCTCCCTTGGTACTGTTTAATCTTGGGGTTATCTCTCTTTCTAGAACTGTTTTTCTTCTCCCTTATGGGAATATATTTACCAATTGTTTCAAACTGACTGTGCTGAGTTTGATAACTGCCAGAAACAATAGTATCTCTATTGTTCCGCATATGGGTTTCATCTTTGGAACAAGTAGTAATAGTCTCAACACCCGCTATTAATTTCTGAGTATTTCCAGTAGTAGACAAATATTTGCTCTTATGAGTCTTGACCTGAAATTTATCACCTTTCTTTTCCTGACCAACGGAACTGCCTGTTACACTAGAATCTTTGTTGGTCTGACGCCAAGAATTATTACTGGAACTATCAGTAATATTAGAACTTTTAAAGTTGTATTTACCACGAAAAGATCTGTCTTTACCATGAATGACATCTCTCTGAGCAAAAAGTGTATGGGGCTGACTTTTCGCAACTTTCTGTCTACCATTGTCAACATTGACAGAAGACTTCATATTGTTTTACAAAACCATATCTAGTAAGCCAAATATTCTTTCCCTTGCTTCCGCAATTTCATTATCTTTAAGTGAAATCGTTTCACTTAACCTTTTATTTAACTCCTTAACAGCCAAAACTTTGTCGCTTTCTTCTGCTAGCAAATTTTCAATTTTAGCGACCTTCTCTTTCTCAGCCGTCAACTCCACTAAAGTCTCTTTCTCGTACTGTTCTTTATTTGCCCTCAACTGAGTCAACTCTATCTTAAGTGTTTCAGTCTGGACATCATCATTGTTTTTCATAATCTCATTACTCTTCTTGGGGGGTACAATATTCATCTCCCCAATTTGATCACTGAGCATCGCATTATCATTCATCACCTCATGAAGTATTTCTATGTAAGTCTTCTCACAGACATTTCTCTCAACCTTCAATTTCTCATACATCTCTTTCTGTTCTTGAAGTTCCCGCGTGAGATTACCTATCTGAGTTTCCAAGTCTTGGACTTTGCTTAAAGCTGAATTTAATGTAGCTTGTGCACTAGAAAGTTCTGAGTTTGATTCAAGTATCTCACTTTTAAGCCTATACACAGTTGCCTGTAGTTCGTTCTCTTTAGCAACACCTTCTAGGAAATTCTCTCTTTGCTGTAGAGCACTTTGTTTGTTTACTTTTGCTTGTTTCTCATTTCTCAATTCCCTTTCCTCTCATCAGATGTATGGGTTGTGGATTTATTTTGGAACATGCTTTGCATTTATATGTCCGTGTTCACGGTTCAATATACTAAAAAACACACGAAGGTGAGCCGTAGCAAATTCACCAAATCCTTGGCCATTACCAAATTGCAAACAAACTTAAAGTTGTTTTCAGCCAAATAAACTTCCAGGATGTTGACACGTTAATCAAAAAAATCACCATTATCCATTCTCCAAGTCGTGCACCTCTCAATCCCTTACCATCTCTACCTACCACCAATGCAGACTCCAACATAGGCCTTATATCTGTAGGGCACCATCAGCGCCATGGTGATTCACTTACTTAATAACAACCTATATATAGTAATAACTTATAGTTATGACAAATGACTGTCGCAAAAGGTTTGACAATTACCCTTCCAGCTCACAAAGTTAACTATTTGTCAAGAAATGAGCTTATTCCTCAATTCTGTATCACCAATTCCTTTTTATAGCACCTTTTTTTTTTGTTACCGAAGAAAGGTGATCTATCAGACTGTAATAACTGGCGTGGTATATCTCTATTATCAGTACCTGGAAAATTATTATGTTGCATGATGTTAGAAAGACTTAAATTGCATGCTGACGAAAAGATCGGAGAAGAACAAGCGGGTTTCAGGCCGAAACGATCATGTATTGATCAAATATTCACACTAAGAACAATTATAGAAGAATCAGTGGAAAGGCAATCGCCACTTATTATCACCTTCGTCGATTTTCAAAAAGCCTTTGATAGTCTACACACCGCCCATCATTGTGGAAGATACTTACAATCTATGGTTTTCCAACAAAATATGTGAATATAATCAAAGCGCTATATGACAATGCAAGATGTTGTGTTAGAACAAATAAAGGGAATACAGAATGGTTTACAGTAGAAACAGGGGTGAAACAAGGCTGTATTATGTCACCACTACTTTTTGGAATAGCTATTGATTGGGTTATGAGAAACTATACCCACAATGAACAATTGGGTATAAAATGGACAAATGGAAAATTCCTGGGGGACCTGGATTTCGCAGATGATGTAGCATTCTTAAGTCAACACCAAGACAATCCCAAGAAGCAATAAATAATTTGTGTCATCTCTCGGTTAAAATTGGTCTCCAAATAAATGCCTCTAAAACTAAAGCTATGAACTTTTCTAACGAGACCTTTGATATCATCTTGAACGGGGAAAAACTACAGAAAGTTGAAAGTTTCAATTATTTAGGCAGTAAAATGACTCAGGATGGTGACACAACAAGAGAAATCCATACTAGAATTGCTTTGGCAGCTAGCGCCTTCAATAGATTATCTAACATTTGGAAATTACGATCATTGAATATACATACCAAGCTTCGTCTGTTTAATTCAAATGTTATCTCAGTGTTAACATACGGCTGTGAGAGTTGGAAAATAACAAAATCATTGGAGAACAAGCTGAATACATTCGAGAACAAATGTCTTAGAAAACTCATGAACATCAGTTGGAAAGAATTCAAGACTAATCGACAAATAAGAGAAGACTCTAGGCAGAAATATGTCTCCGACTATATAAGGAAAAGACGATGGTCATATATCGGTCATGTCCTACGAATGCAAAACAACAGAAATACCACTACAGGCGCTCACTTGGGTTCCTGAGGGTAAGCGGAAAAAAGGAAGACCAAAAGAAACACTCAGAAGAACAATAATAAGAGAAGGAAGAACGTTGGGCCTAAATAATGTGCAAGAGCTAAGAGGAGTGGCGTCACAACGAACAACCTGGAGAGCACTGGTTTCTGCCTTATGCGCCGTGTTTGGCGCTTAAAGAATTTATTATTATTATTATTATCAAGTCACATCATTATCAGGAAAATCGACATATGTCAACAGCCATTAACACCTATGCATCAAATCTTAATCATATGTCAAATTAGACATAAACAACAATAATAACAAAATGAGCAATTAGGGAGGCCTAGCGACATATATGAAGTGACACAATTTACACAAGACACAATCACTTATCTGTCAATGATCCCGCTTCTTTTCCGCCACGACACTGGATATCACATAGACTGCTAAAACCTCCACTGCGGGAAAGCACTGGAACTTGATTCGTTTCTCTTCAGGTAATTTCGTCAATATGATATGTGCTTAACAATGCACAAGTTGACAGGAACCATAATACAGCACACACTGCCCCTCTTGACTCTTCTGTAGTCTGAAATGTACACGGCAACTCCGTGTATCATAACATCTTGAACTTGTGATGGTGACAACTGGCACAGGTAACCCGAATATTGCAGGAATCCGTCACAACCCGTATAAATGCTGGTACAAATACTGTCCAAGTCCAATTGAACTTCCTTGACCACTGCAGAAGTTGGTGTAGTCTATAGGCATGAAATACGACGTCAATTGCTACTGGTGTAAAGTTGCCTTCTACCACGAATAAAGCGTGCGTTGTTTCTCAAATGCGCCACCCAGGCAGACAATAACTAGGTCAAAGTTCTGAAGTACAGCAGATTCAAGGCACGCCCACATAGGGCTAATTATAACAAAGTCAAGTGTTCTACACTCTTGTCACGTGAAAGTCATATGTATTATTTTCAACTTGTAGTGACTGATCCTCTAGATATGTTATGGTCTGGTGGACAAAATTTGCTTCATTTTATCCTCTTGCTTCAAGTACATATCACTGTAGAGGTAACAATTTCTTAATCGTATACGCCACACAGGCACATCTTAAATGATATCCAACGATACGAAAACTACGCCACTTAGGCTATCGACGCGAATAGTCGTAGATGTCAGATCCTGTTAACTGAAAACCACCAACTGATACCGGTGCTATTTGTCCATGTTAAATAATCTGTTTACACCCACTGTTACGAGTGTACTGGTTCGGTCTATATCATCGCCACACAGGCTAATTCAATATATGTGTGCTGCGGTCCTGTCACTGTGTCTGGAATGTTGACCTGGGTGTGTGTTGATATGTTCGCACACCACGGTACGTACGTAAGAGTACATGCAGGAGTCAAAAAGGGTTGCAAACGTCTAGAACAGTTCGATACTGTTTATTCCGTACAACACAGACACGATGACATAAATGACACACATTCGACAGCAAAACACGAATCATATAATTTCCACATTGCATTAAATATATATAATACGGCCTGTCCACATCCTGGCCTAAACAGTACTTCAATACTCAATAAAGCCTGCACCACACGGCAGCTATAATAATGTTCATATGGCCTAAACAGTACTTCAATACTCAATAAAGCCTGCATCACACGGCAGCTCTAATAATCTTCATATGGCCTAAACAGTACTCCAATACTCACTAAAGCCTGCATCACACGGCAGCTATAATAATCTTCATATGGCCTAAACAGTACTTCATTACTCCATAAAGCCTGCAACACACGGCAGCTATAATAATCTTCATATGGCCTAAACAGTACTTCATTACTCCATAAAGCCTGCAACACACGGCAGCTATAATAATCTTCATATGGCCTAAACAAATCTTCAATACTCAATAAAGCCTGCACCACACGGCAGCTATAATAATCTTCATATGGCCTAAACAGTACTTCAACACTCACTAAAGCCTGCATCATCCGGCAGCTCTAATAATGTTCATATGGCCTAAACAGTACTTCATTACTCCATAAAGCCTGCAACACACGGCAGCTATAATAATCTTCATATGGCCTAAACAGTACTCCAATTCTCAATAAAGCCTGCACCACACGGCAGCTATAATAATGTTCATATGGCCTAAACAAATCTTCACTGCAGTGTATCACATAGGCTGTACACACAGCGAAATATATAAGTCGACATTTTCTCAAATCCTACGTAGGCATACATTATCCAAAAAACACTGGGACTCGACCTACACGGTCCACGCCCAAAACACCACTCCCTAAATCACACACTAGTCCCGCCAAAAAAACCCGTCACGAGATTCGGTTGTCTTGAACACCGCTCTCGATAACACATGCAGACTAGCTGCGGGCTATTCACATGACTCAAAACAGTACAGAATAAACACATCTCAACACTTGAGATTAAACAGCGTTCACACGCTTATCTGTACTCTGTCACCCGAAAAATAGGAAAAGATAATTCTATCCTAAAGTCAAACAAGTATCCGCTTAATCAAGCGTTGCAACTCGAAATTTAATTTGTTCAAAACATTCTAAAGATTACTTCCCCTTCCATAAGTTCCACTTGCAACAGTGCCGCTTGGAAGAATTGTATTACAAACGTGAATACATATATAAAGTATATTTTCGCCGTCCTATGGATTACGGCAGATGATGAGAGGTCTGTCAAATTCAGGACTTAGGATTTCATATGCACTGTTTACTATGATGCCTCAAATATGATGTATGGATAGTCCAGATATATTGTTTACGAGGCCATTTAAAGATGGGACATTCTTTGATGTATTACCCTTGGTCATAATATGTATGTCTGCCCTTGAGAGGTCAGCGTTATAAGAATATATGTCAATCAAGCTCATGATCCAAATTGCCTGATCATACATGAACATAGATACGTTAACTATGATGTCCTAAGATTATAATATGAACTTGTAATATGATGCCTATGATTACATCAATGATCGTCTGTCGCGCGTCCATTAATAAACGTGATGTCTAATGTGAAGACAGGACTTCCAGCTGAATTCTTTGACAGTTCAAAGTTCTTTTATATTAACCTTGGCCCACTTCTTCGGCCCACGATATTATCATTCGCGTTATTGAAGTTTGTCGGCCATCTGTAAGCCCGACCGGAGCTGATCATAACTTAAGTCAGCCATACAATAGTAAAATGACCATTACAGTTTGGTGGCGCAGTTTCAAGGGAATGAATTCAACTTCAAGGGAAATATCGGTTAAAATTTCGTGATCTTTCAAGGCGACAACATCGTTGACTTGGGATCCAAGATAACGGTTTTCCAAGGCTCATACATGCAGCGCCCGGATGCCAAAATTGAAAATTCTGTGAGGGCCAGGGAAATTTTTTTTTTCTTCTCAAAAAGATAAGTAAAACTGATTGTGTTCTTTTCACCGTTGCGTGTGTAGCTGAGCTCTTACTTTAATATGTCCACACTACTATTTCATGTTTTATGTTCCATGTTTTTTTATATTCTATGTGGGCGGTTGGGTTTGGTGACTCGTGAAGGAAACATCCCAGATTCACCCCTGGGCCTTCGTGAGTGTTCTGTAGGGACACCTTTTACAGACTTCCCGCAGTGGAATGTTCCAACATATGATTGTTGAAGGATTTTTGAGTCCACTGTGTTTGGTTGTCTGTGACAACTAATTGTTTAGCTGTATCGTCGAGTTTTTATTATTGTTTTCATAGAAATTTTTTTAATGTACCTTATTTTCATGATGTATTTTGTTTGTAAACGTCCGTCTCAATCTGACTATCACTTATTTGTATACACCATTTGTGTTTATACCTTGTGTTGTCACTTGTCTTGTCATTCTTTCTTCGCAGTTGTCATTGCATTCTTTGCAAAATTCTCTTTTTAGTTCTACTTTGTGGTTCATTTGATTCCTGCGAACGTAGTCATTCGTCCTTTAATATCTTGTCCTTGTCACTATTGTCTGCATTGTTTATTTCTGTTGTACTCTGATAATATTTTAATGCATAATTTGATTCTTTGATTAATAACATTATTAATAATTAGCAAGTATTTGGTGCAGTTCTAGGGACAGGAATTTATTGCACTTATAATAGAGTAATAAATTTTAAATCATTTGATAAAATCTTTCTAAGGAAGTAAGATTACAAATACACATTTGTCATAATGGCAACTTTAGATTATTTTATTAAGCAAGCTAAAGCCCTTGGTATGACTCCTGAAGAAGTAAAACAATTCGCAACTGTCGAATATGACAAGGCTCAGAAACTAGAAGCAAAAAAATTGGATTTGGAGATTGAAAATAAAAAGTTAGCTGCTCAAGAAAACTTCAAATGGAAATGGAAAATAGGAAATTAGCTGCTCAAGAAAATGAAAGAAAACTTCAGATGGAACTTGAGAGTAAGAAAATGGAACTTGAAAATAGGAGATTGGCAGCTGTAGAAAATGAAAAAAGATTTCAGCTTGAATCTGCTGAAAATGAAAGAAGACTTAAATTGGATCTTGAAAATAGGAGATTGGCAGCTGAAGAAAATGAAAAAAAATTTCAGCTTGAGGCTACTGAAAATGACAGAAGATTTCAGCTTGAGGCTGCTGAAAATGAAAATAAAAGACAACATGAACAAAAATTGATGGCATTAGAGCTTGAAAAAATTAGATTAACTAATGAAGGTAATGCTCACAAAGCTCAGTTTGTTCACACCTCTTCTAACAAAGAAAATATTAGGCATGTAAACTTAAAATTGCCAGTATTCAATCAAAAGGCAGACGACATACTATTTTACCTGGACAGATTTCAAACAATATGCGAAGCCAACAAGGTTGAAAAATCATAGTATTGCACACATTTACTTACATTGCATTTTGTTTATTTGAGTTGAGTCTTGAAAATAGGAGATTGGCAGCTGAAGAAAATGAAAAAAGATTTCAGCTTGAATCTGCTGAAAATGAAAGAAGACTTAAATTGGATCTTGAAAATAGGAGATTGCAACAGTGTTACAATCTTAGCATCTCAAATGTCTTGAGGAATAGTTGTCTCTTCCCAGCACTGGCATAGCACCCTATGCAGGGGATGTAATAGCGGGCTCTTACATATAAATATGTATTGATCAGAAATATATTCTCCGCTATGTCTGGTCTATGTGTTTGTTCCTTAAAACTTGAATTCTGAAAGCAAGTCGACTAAAACGGCAATTCTGGGAAGAGTTGTCTGCTGCTTTTCATACCGCCACCATCTATACAGAAAAAATATGTGTATTTTATGTGATAATATATTGTCTGCTCATTTTCCTTGTTGGAATATATATTCCTATTCCTAAATTTTTTCATCTTTTCCCTTGTATTCATTAATGTACACTGTAATGAAGTCCTGTGTTATATGCATTTTTTTCTGGCCTGTTGTTTTCGTCAGCGTGTTTATTAAGTATTTCTGTCAGGTAGTAGTCAGTATGCAGCTTCCAAAGCTCTCAGTGTGGTACCACCTGCATCTGCTCACTGCTGTTACTAACTGATGTATTTAGAGCAGGGTTTCTCAACTGGGATTCCATGGAATCCTAGGATTCTGCGAGAGGCTGCTAGGGGTTCCGCGAAAGATTGTGACTGAAACAAAAAAAACAGGTCACTTTTTTTTACCTTTGCACGCTGGGCAATGTTAGCGCTCAAAGTGGTGGGCAGTGACCGAGCAATAAGACCGTGTTCACTCTTGCACATACCATATTTCATTAGCCTCTTGTAGAGTAGTAATTAGTGATAATACTATTAGGCCTACTTGGATAAGGTTAAACAAAATCAAATAGGAAATTAACAGAAAGGAAAACCTGAAGTTTCTTCTACCAACACACAACAACTGGCTTGCATTAGAAATGACATCCTTTGTGGGGAGGGGGAACCACACACAAAAAATAGGCTAATTACGTTGGCCAAAATAAACAGGTCCACAGAAAAAATCATTCCCTATTCAAAAGAGAAGTAACAATTTTTATTCTATTTACAACTTGCTGAACACGCTAAGGTCACCATGAGCTGCAGATATAATAATTTTTATGCAGAGGTTCTCTGAGAACTGAAAAAAATGTCCAGGGTTCCTCCAGGATAAAAAGTTTGAGAAAGGCTGATTTAGAGCTCCAAAGTGTAACCAGTTACATTGACCTATTCTGACTTAACATCAAGATGACATTTTACAGTAAAGTAAATTTCTGGGTAATTTCCTAATACTCGTGGCTGAACGCTCAGCAGTGAATATGTGTATAATATTTGTAGTTTCATATCATTTAGAGTAAGGGTTAACCCTAATCTGGTAAAGGGGAAGAATAGAAGAACAAGGTCAGCCATTTTGCCCGAACGCTATCGATACCGTACTTGTAACAGTATCTCTTCAACACACTGTAAAATACTCACTATTAACACTAACCTAAATCCGCCCCGAGCATCCCACACCCTCGGCTTAGAGATTTTTTGTTGTTGCTTCCAACAGTGCAAGGTTAGCATGCGAACTGCAGCAAAATTATGTGTCAAAACGATAGCACACGTGTTCAAAAACAAAAATGCAGACATAGACCTAACCCTACCACCCCCAATGCTGTTAAAAACCAAAATGTAAACATAGACCTAACCCCCCCCCCCCCCCCCCCCCCCCCCCCACCCCACACAAAAAACCCCGTTAAACGCGAAAATGCACACATAGACCTAACCTTTAACCCCCCTCCCCCCAGTGTTTCGCGCATTAGCTGAATATTCCGTGCCGGAGCGTTTTAACTTTATTGGATACGCCAATCGAGCACATAATTCCGAGCCGACTGCATCAGAATAGGTGTCCATGGCCATTCAAGGTCGTTTGTGCATCAAATGGTCATGATTTATATATATATATATATATATATATTTATATATATATATATATATATATATATATATATATATATATATATATCATCTCGTACATAGGCCTAACCGTATAAACGCCGTAATTACAAACATTGTTCGTAATAATAGCCACTTGCCAAAAATAGACCAATATGGCAGCCTCCAGTTCACTATGTTTCCCTTCGGCCCCCAAATCCTAACCCTAAATGGTACGAAATTTTCCCATTATACACATATTCACTGCTGAGCGTTCAGCCACGAGTATTAGGAAATTACCATTTCAGTCTTAAATAATTCAATAAATGCATTCAGCAGCGTAAAATTTCGGCAGAATAATATGCTGTATGGCCGACATGCAGTAATCAATGGCTTCTGTACAGAACTGTCGGCCATAATACCAACAAAGATGCGGCGGTGTAAATAAGAATCTGTATTTCTATTGGTGAAATTTATTTTTCTTGGTTACTGAAGATTGCTAAAACTGTGCCATATATTTAAGGTCCAATACTGCATTGGGCAACCTTCAGTTTTCATATTCTTTCTTCTTTTTAAGAAACTACAAATTAAGATAGGTAAAAAAAAGTTACAATGTTATATTCATAGTGCACGATTTCACAGTATTCAGATTTCTTACGCAAGGTTAAAGCGATAAAACTGAAAATATGTCAAGAATGTCCCCAAAACTCGCAGCGGAAGTCAATAAATGGCGTAATATGGCGCGCTACGTTTGCAGAATTTGCTGTTTTACTGAATTTCTCTACAACGTTAATCTCTCACGAATTTGAAAATGGTAAATATTATCTATACTATTCGTATGAAGCGTGGGATGTATGAATATAGTAGGCGCTGATCGAGTGCAGATTGGATTTGTGCTGAAAAAGAAATTGCACTTGGAGAAGTTAGGCCCTGCAAGATATGGAATCATACACAGGCCTACATCTTGGCACCGACATAGACTAACCCCCGTGCATTTCCCGAGGTTCTATGAGGAGATAAATAAAGAATCGGACTACCGCTTCCTCAAACATGTCATAAGAGGTGACTAATCTGAGGTTGCCCTTGTTGCGGACAACCTCATCATGTAAACCAAATTGCTTACGAAAACCATTGCAGCTATGCTTCGGTATATAATTCTTGCAAGGCACCAGCGGTTGTTGTGGTTTTTTTTTTTTGGGCCAAAATAAGAACTCGAATGTCAAGTAAATCGGTAATTTCCTATTACTCGTACCTTTTTGCTCCGCAGTGAATATGTGTAGTTATGTCCAGTTTCGTAGGAGTTAGGGTTAGCTTTAGGGTTAGTATTAGGGTTAGGATTAGGGTTAACACTAACCCAAACCCTAATCCTAAACCTAACCCTAACTGCTACGAAAGAACACTTAACTACACATATTCACTGCGGAGCAAAAAGGTACGAGTAATAGGAAATTACCAGTAAATCGTATTGCAGAGCTCTAAAACATTGAGATTAACAACTAAAAAAGCTAGCCTACATAATTTTTTTTTTTTTAAATTAATGAAAAAAAAAAAAATCTTGTTCAACCTCTGATGGGTTATAATTAGGATATATATTGTTTTCAATTCCAAATAATATGAACAACCGCCGATATGAGAAAGTGGCATCACATTTGTCAAATCAATATAAATAGGGATAACCACAATTGTGCTTATAAGTTTAAAAAAAAAAAAGAATAAACTCTGAACAAGAATAATATTAAAGTAGAGGCCTTCACATTCCCAGCCACTATATATTAACATTTGTTCATGTTAAATATTGTTTGACTATATTATGCAGTTCCCTAGGTCTGTCTATTCTCAACACCTCTTCTATATTTATAGGTAAGTTGGATGCTTGCAAATAATCTAATATTGGTATTCTCATTTGTTCATACCTCTTACATTTTAACAAGAAATGTTCTATATTATTGTCTTGAAGACATCCTGCACAGTAAGGTTCTTCTATTCTGAAATAGCCTTTTCCCAGCTGTAGTCTGAGAAGTTTCTTATTACTGGGAATTTTCAATTCCCTAGATATCTGACATTTTCTTGTTGGAGCCTTAAACATCTTATATGCATGTCTTCCTTTCAGATTTTTATCCCACTCTGCTTTCCATTCATCTGTTATTAATTCTTTAATTAAGCTCTTAATCTCTGATTTACTCATCCCTACATTTATTAGATTTTTATCAGATCTACCTTTCTTGGCTTCTTTATCTGGATCCAAGGGAGAGAGGGGCAAATTGGGGATAGGAATATATACTCCAATATGGAAAATGGCAAAAGAATATAGCATCACGGAAAATACATCCATTTTCACTGCAGAGATGGTGGCCATACTAAAAGCACTAGAAATATTCTCTAATAACCCTCCCAAAAAATTAACAGTTTTAACTGACTCTCTTTCAACAATTAAAGCACTTAGAAACTTACGAGAATGTAGTAGACCTGATATAGCAGAGGAGATATTTCTGGCTACTACATACTTATATTCCAGAGGATGTTCAGTCTTAATTGCTTGGATACCTTCACATGTTGGCATAGAAGGAAATGAAAAGGCAGCTACATAAATGGCTGCTTGCGTAGAATAGGGCCTAGAAAGATTGAAGTGGTGTGCAAGATCGTCAGTGTGAAACTGATGGAAAGAATGAGAAACACCAGTGGAACAAGAGGGGAGAAGATGATGCTGGCTTTGGATAAGACACACATTATAAAACCATCTTTCTATCAGTTCCACATCAGTGATCTTGTCATAGCATTTCAATCCTTCTGTTTTTGTGTAGGCACCCATTTATGAAAGTCTGAAACTCACTAGTAGCCAATTTTGTTATTCTCTATGTTTCAGAGCCATACAGCGTTGACATTTGAGCTAGCCTATAGATCCTTTTTTTTTTTGTATTGGACTTGATTTGGTATGATTTCCATACATTTCCCAGTGTAATGAAAGCTTCTCTTGCCTTTTGGGAAGATAAATAGCACTTTGGTCATTTCTGAGTTCCATACATTTCCCAGTGACTACATTTTATGAAAGCTTCTCATTGCCTAGCTTTGGGAAGATAAAGGTAGCTACAAATGCAGTTTGCATCACTTCATTCTTTCACACAATGCCTCCCCTGCTTTGCAGTAATGGTTCAACAATGGCCCAAAACCTAGATTATCTAATGAGGATCTTCAAAGGTATCTACCTTCGCTCAAGATTACTCCTGGCAGAGTTGTAGATAGAAGGATGATGATGCTTCTATCTCGAGGTAGTCGTTGTGTCGCCGTTTCGGCCGACACATCCGACTTCAGCACAGCATTTTTTAGGACTGGGTTTGCCTTCCCACTTCGATCTCTACTCTCTCAGCCAGACTGCAGTGATGCAGCCTGTTTCCAGGACCACCACTTGGAGGTGGAGTAGGGTCTTGGTCAGCTATGGGTCGCTGACTGCATTCCTCACTTTTGACGCGTCTTAGGTCCCGTCAACTCGTTCAAGCCCCCAACTGATCTAACAGTAAAATGTTACTTTAGAACTCTTTTATATATGGAAAATATACTGATTCATATATGTGCACTTCTTTCTGTAATAATTAAATGAACTATGGATTGTAACACATATAACAAATTTAATGATCAATTATTCTTTAATAATTGTAAAATAAATGAAGGATGGTGATTTAAGGTTAATTTTCATCACTGAAATTTGCTGGATATGGAATAGGTTTGGAAAAATGAAATGTTAATTTTTGCTCTGGCCTGATCAAGTTTAACTTAGCTTCCAGAGCGTTGAAGTGTTCTGTAGACTGCTCCGTTGATTGCCGAGTTTCGTGGTGAGGGCACGTCCTAAACTTGAGTGCAGCGGTAACCGCTCCTGATGTCAAAGCGAGTATCTTCATAGAGAGTTGAAGTTAGGCATCTAGTGTTGACAACAAGCTGTGAACCACGACTCGTATCGTAGACTGGGACCACAAACTCAATAACTTTTGGAAACTCTAGACTTCTTGCTCAGTTGAATAGTCTTGGCAGATTGATGAAGATGCCTCGAACACGTGTCTGGGGTATTACTTGTTTTAGAATCTCTCTGTGACTTGTGAATAGGTCCTGTAGGATTCCGGTTTCTGAATAATGGAAGAGTTCTTTTACTGTAGTGTTCAGAAGATGCTCCAATACGTTTTATCCAGCCCTTTAGTGCAGAATCCTAATTCATTTCTTTCCTGGCTTTGTCGGGGCTGTCTACTTTGACAATTTTGGAGAGCAGTGTCATATATCTCTAATGTGCTACATTATATCGCAGTTTTCCTGTCCAGGCATCCACCTTGTTTTCAGTCCGGCTTTCAATCAGAACGAATGTATTTCTTCCGATCCAATTACAAGCAAGGATATACATTGGTAGAGGCTTAGATATTACCTTCATCCTCTATTGTCGAATGTTCTGGAATATCATATTACAGGGTTCGTAGCGACCTTGAAAAACCTTGAAAAACCTGGAAAACGAAAAAAAAAATTCCAGGCCTTGAAAAGCCTGGAAAAATGGCTAACAGCCTTGAATTTCCCGCATCGGACCTTGAAAAAATATTAAAAATCCGAAGTTTTCCATTTTTCGGTTATTGATGGTATTTTTCGTTAAACTTCAGTTACCGCAGAATTTTTACTTCCCTTTGGGCACAAAATCCATTTCCAGACGTTTTCGGTGGTTCGTGTTTTCGGCGATTTGCGTTTTCGGCGAATTGCGTTAACGATGTGGAGCAGATTTATTTTTAGCGCGCGTGTCTGTTGCTACTCGAAAGCGGTAATTTCCTATTACTCGTGGGTTTTTGCTCCGCAGTGAATATGTGTATGTATGTCTTGTATCGTAACAGTTAGGGTTAGATTTAGTATTAAGGTTAGGATTAGGGTTAACGCTAACCCAAATCCTAATACTAAACCTAACCCTAACTGCTACGAAAGGACACATAACTACACATATTCACTGCGGAGCAAAAACCCACGACTGGGAAAAAATGTATTTATAACCTCAGACCTAAGGGCCTTTTATATTTGGATATGCCTCGCCAAAACTTTAAAAAAAAAACAACAACACCAAGAACCTAATTTTGGATGCTGTTTCATTATATTTATGATGAAGAGACATATCCCGTTCTGCTCTGCAGGGTTATAATTAGGATATGCCTAGGCCTACATGTTTTCAATTCCAGATAACATGAATAACCGCCGATACATGAAAGTGGCGTCACATCTGTCAAATCACTGTAATTAGGATAAATGAAAATTACCAATTTTGTGCATAGACCTATGTTATTTAAAATTTTAAAAATAATTTTAAAAATTTTTTTTTAAATCAAAACAAACAGAAACGATAAAACAAAACAAACCCCAACAAAAAAATCAAACAAAAATAGTAAAGATGGGGAGGGGGTGTGTGTGTAAAGGCCTGATGTTTCCAGTTAGATATTTAATAGATTTTCACTTATCATAAGTGTTATAAGGATATCATCATACCTTCACCCTCCCAATTACTATATATTAACTTTTGTTCTAGTTAAATATTGTTTGACTATATTATTCATGCGTTTAGAACTTTGACTTGGTAAATATACATAGCTTAGGCCTACTTATAAGTTATTTGTGTGTTCCATTTTTTTTTTTAAACAGAAAAGAACACAACCCCAAGGAACAGTTTTTCCCTCAGAAACATCAAAACTATCTAACACTACTCCCTCAGACACGTCAAAAACATCTAACACTAGTAGGAGACCTACAGATGTGACATCATTTGTGACCAAGGAAGAAACTCTTAGAGCTGAGATTATTTGAACTCTTTTTTCAGTAAAAAGTCACCATAGTTTTAATTCAAATTTCATACGCAACAAGGGACATATTCTCTTCTGTGGTAGTTTTTATTCAGCCTTCAGCTTTATTTCAAGACCTGAAATTCAGATTGGTGCATTTGGAACAGTAGCTGAAAATAGGAAGCATTTTCCTGTAGCATTGAAGAAAAAACAACTCAAATTGAAAAAGACAAATCATCCTGTGTTTTGTGCGACAGAAGATAAGGCATGCCGACAGTCACCTGGCATGATACGAAAAGATTTAACCTTATATCTACTGTTCACTCCAATGATAATATAAACAAGACAGAAAGACAAATTCTTTAGGGCAGAACAATTCAGAAGCCATTGCTTGCAGAAAAATACAGCAAAAGTATGGGAGGTGTCGACTACTTCAGCAAACTAGGTGCAAGCTACCCCTACCCACACATATCCTATTTTTATATCATTTCTTAGTTGAAACTGCCCTGGTCAATGGGCACATAACCTACAACACTGCCAACTCTACAAAAAAAGATCAAAGCAAAGATCAAGATGTCAGTATGACTCTTAATGAACCTGCTATTCTTCGACGCAATGTGACACCTTCAAAACCACAGGTCACAACAACACGACTTACTGAGCACCACTTCATTGATAAATATGAAAGGACAAGGTACAAACCAGACTGTAAAGTGTGTAAGGCTGTAGGGAACAGAAGCCAGACTTGCATGTACTGCCCAGATTGCAATGTACCTCTATGCCTGATACCCTGCTTCAAGTTATACCACACAGTCAAGGATTATCAACGATCCAGACAAAGACTCTTGCAGAGGCCTACAGCTACAACTTCAATCCCAGTTAATAAAGGAAGCAGCTCAGACTCCAACTAGAGGTACGTAGCTACTCAAACATTTACAAACGCTCATTGTCATGCCACAGACGCAGAATACATTCAAAAAAGACAAACACGAAAAACAGTTTTTTTTTTGCATTTTATTCACAATTTTATTAGCCTTTTATGTTGATATATGTTAATCATTAAATCAATATGTCAATCAAGCTTATTTTATTCATTGACATCCATGTCACTAACATTTTATTGCGCTGACGTTGAACAAATTCGCTAAAAACTGGGAAAAGATGTCTGTTTTTCAATCTTTTATGAATTTAAAAAAAAAAAAATGTTCTTTTTAAAGAAATCTGCAAACACCCTTGGTAATGGGAGACGGTAATGCTCCGGATTGCTGGTCAGCAAAGTGATAATTATATCTGAGAAAATTAGATGAGGAAAATATTAGAGTTTCCCATCCTTGAAAATCACGTGCTGGACCTGGAAAAAGCCTGGAAAATGCTTGAAGAAATTTGCTATGAACCCTGATATTAATATCCGACCTATATATCCATAAATGGTCATGTCCTGTCCGTTTACTCTTAGGTAACCTCATCCCTGCAAGATAGTGTCCTCGCTAATTTGTCTCCCCAGACTGGTTTACCTGTAATTATTGTCACAGACAATCTCTGGATGCCTCTCCCCTGTTTAAGGGTGGGGTAATCGTAAACTTGTCGCTGATGCAGACACACTAAAAGTGGCTTTCTTTGTATTCTCTGCCAAAGTGTCTGAACGCGCCTGCGATGAACAATGCACCTCGATGGACATTCTTGTCTGGAATGAATTACGTAGAAAGTCAGCAAATACTTTCACGTTTACCGTATCATTGCTGTCGTCTATCTGTATGAGTTCAAAACACTCGGCGATTATAATTTTAATCTGCTGGCATTGTCTATTAACCGTGAAATGACATGATCGCAGTATGAAAAAAAGGTAAACAAATCTAAGGAGTGGTGGGGGCACAAATTTATATGCGAAAAAAAGAAGAAATAAATGGATAATGTAGGAGAGAAAGAAGAGGCCTAAAAGGATGCGACAAAATGTAGTGACACATTCTCCCACCCTTTTTTTGCAACGTGGTTAACAATTGTAAAAAAATGTTAAATGGTCTTTGTTACAAAGAATGCTTCACTTATGTGTGTGGAACATTTCAGAAGCTGCTAATTAATTTTTAATTTCTGAATGTTAGACAGTATATCAAGAGTAAATGCCTTAAGTATGGATATGATTTTTAAGAATAAACATATTGGTTAGATATTGCTGTATTGCTTCAGAAATAAATATTGTAAACATATATTTATATGATGTTTTTTCTTCAGCATTTAAATACGTGAATTTTTAATAATTTTTCAGGACATTAGAAAGTTCTTTGAGCCTCGTTCAACAGCGAAGAAGGCAGCAGATCCACCCAAGGGTAAAGACAGTACCCCTAAAACAAATAAAGCTGCACCATCTCAGAATGATTCAGGGAAAAGTAAAAAAGTACACCGAAGTGGAGACTCACCTCAGAAGAAGAAAGTCTCAAGGTCATCACCACATAAAAAACCTATTCTTGAAGATGAGAGTTCTTTGATTGTTGAAGACAGTTCAGATGAGGAAATTGTTAACAATTCTCGGTCATCTGCAAAAAGTGGCAACATTTCTCGGGGTTCTCCAAACAAGGCTGGAACTAAAAGGTTGCCTAGCAAAGCTGGCAAAGAAATAGTTAGCAAAAATGTTTGTGCAAATGTTCTCACTAATGGCAAGGCTTCGGGGAATGGAAAGAGTGTTAAGGAAAAAGGTAAAGCCATCACTGAAGACGAACATGACATTATTGAAATTGAAAGTGTCAAATCAAGTGACTCGTCAGTCTCAAGAATGTCTTCAAGCCAGAGGGAGAAGGGTAGTCAGAGAAAAAGTTCACAAGATGACAGCAGTGACAAAAATAAAAATGTCAAAAAACAGGTTGAAAAGGGTGACTCAGAACTGAGGAAAAGTCCCAGGAAAAAGAATACTCAGTCTCAGGAGGACACAACGGTTGGAAAGAAGCATAAACGAAGAAAGGTTTGTTGTGTTTTTTCTTCTTTTGTTTTCCCCCCGTGTTGACTCCCTATGGAGCAAAGAGCCACCACTGTAGCTGGTTCTCTTGTAGTAAGCCAGCATTTATGTGCTCTTGTGGTGGTGGTGGTTGTCTGTAACGGTTTGTTGTCCATAATGTGGTTGCCAGCCTTATTGTATAACCTCATATTAGTTGCCTCGTGGGACATGCCTGAGGTAGTACTGTAGTAGTAGTAGTCATTTCTGTGTCTGCTGAGAGACCCACAGGAACTACGTTGTGCTATGGTTGCATTTGCTCACAGGTAAAACACTAAAAAGAAAACCAGAAGGATTATATAATTAGGTTGCCTTAATCACCCATATAGTCCCTTGGGGTTAGCGAGGAAACAAAAAATAGGACCATTCATGCCATCAGTCATGTTGTAAGAGGTGATTAAGGGGAGGTTGGTATCTTCTTCTTCTTTGATCCATAACCGCCAAAGCAGTCAGTGGCCATCACGCCTGTTGGCGTCTTGTAAGGCAGCAACAAATTGATTCCACTTTGCTCGGTCGGCAGCCATCCTTCGTACAGTGCCCCAACTCTGGTTCATTCTTTCCATCTCGGCTTCCACAGTTCTCCACCAAGTTGTTTTTGGTCGGCCTCTCTTTCGCTTTCCCTCGTGGGTCCATAGCATAGCTGTTCTTGTGATGGTGTCAGGGTCCCTTCTGAGGACGTGGCCAACCCAACTCCAGCGTCTGCCAGCTATTATGTTGTGCATGTCCTCCTGGTTACTCCGAATAAGTAGTTCTTGGTTGCTGATGGTGTTTGGCCAAAAGATTCGGACATTTTTCCTTGTGTGGAAGGAGGACAATTTCGACATTTCCTTCCCTGTTACTCTCCAGCATTCTGCACCACAGAGAAGCACAGAAAGTACACAGCTCTCATACAGTCTTAATTTGGTGTTTGTGTTGTACTGGGAAGACTTCCAAATGTTGTTGAGACTAGCAAAGGCCATTCTCGCTTTATTCATTCTGTTGTTAATGTCCTTGCTTGTTCTGCCGTCAGGTGTTACTATGCATCCTAGGTAAGTAAATGTGTCTGTCTGTTCTAACTTCTGGTTCCTTACTGTTATTGGCTCAGGATTGCCCACATTAAGTGTCATGACCTCTGTCTTCTTCAGATTGATGTTCAGGCCAACCTGCTGGCCATACTTATTCAGTCTATTGGTTTTTTCTTGAATGTGTTGATGTGAATGCGCAAGTAGTGCAATGTCATCTGCATATTCCAGGTCTTCCAGTGTAGAAAACGTTGTCCATCTAATTCCTCTTGGACTGCCCTCTGATGTCTGGCACATCACCCAATCTGTGGCTGTCAAAAATAATGTTGGTGATAGGGGGCATCTCTGTCGTACTCCTGTTTTCACTTCGAAAGTTACATTACTCAATCCAACACTGCATGCAAAGTTAGAATAGAGGCTTTTTATGATGGAAACAATGCAGCTGGGAATTCCATAAGCCCTCAGTATTTTCCATAGGCTGTCCCTGTGTATGCTGTTGAAAGCCTTTTCAAAATCAACGAAGTTAATGTATAGCTGTCTCTGCCATTCTGAGCTCTGCTCTATAATGTTCCTGAGGGTGAATATATGATCTGCACATCTTCTGTTCTTTTTAAAACCCGCTTGTTCTTTCCTCAGTTTATGGTCAACTGCTTTTGAAATTCTCTGGATGATTATCCTGCCTAGTATTTTGCTGGGAACTGAGAGGAGAGTAATTCCTCTCCAGTTGTTGCAGTCTGCAAGGTCGTCCCTTTTTGGCAATTTGACAGTTATTCCTTTACTCCATTCTGTTGGTGTTGTCTCAGTTTCCCAGACTTGTGTAAGGTGGTTCTAATAGTTCTGCTGCTAGTTCAGAGTCTGCTTTGAATAACTCAGCATTTAGATTGTCGTGACCAGGCGCTTTTCCATTTTTTAACTCTTTGATAGCAGTGATGATTTCTTCTTTTCGTGGAATGTTTGTACTTACGTCTAAGTCACTTTCAGCCTCAAGAACATTCAGCTGAGTCTGGTGGTTCCTTATTCAGTGTTTCTCTGAAGTGCTCTGCCCATCTTGTTTCCTGCCCCTGTGCTGTGGTGATGAAATTTCCTTGCTTGTCTCTTACTAACGTTATGTTGTTTGCACCTCGTTTTCCACTGATAGTTTTAGTTATTTTATAAACTGTGTTTTGTTCATTTCTCAGTGCTGCCTCTTCTGCCTGTCTGCAAGGCCATCCAGAAATGTCCTTTTGTTAGCACGGGATTGACATTTTACTTCCTTGTCCAGCTGGCTGTACTGTTCACTATATATTGCCTTTAACCTGGGAGACTTAGCTTCTTTCATTTCCTTTCTCTTCACTATGGTGTTTAGCATTTCTGGTGTTATCCAGTCTTGGCTCTTTCTTTCCTGGAATCCCAAGCCTGACTTGCTGCTTTCCTTGTTCGAGGCGTGTTCAAATGAAACCCGACCGTGCTGCGCCAAGTGGACATTCGTAGGAGGAGCATGATGACGTCACATCTGACGTAATAAGCACATACGAATGTATAAGTGTGTAAGTGTTCATTCTCCTAGTATTCACTGGTTGTGCTGCAGACCGTTAAAATAATGGCCGGTGTGATAAGGAATCCGTCCAAGGTCGATCAGCGAGCAGTGATTCAGTTCCTAACAGCCGAAGGGTGTTGACCAGTCGACATTCATCACCGAATGAAAGCAGTGTATGGTGACAAAAGTGTGTCTAAGACTACAGTGAAATACTGGGCACGAATGTTTTGAGAAGGACGTCAGTTAACGAAAGATCTTCCGAGGCCAGGTCAGGTGCATATTGTTGCGACAGAAGAAGCCATCGCCGAGATTGATGCAGCAATACGGGTGGACCGTCGTCGGAGCTTACGTTCGCTAGCAGAGGAATTCGCCGTGTCTCTTGGGACAGTTCAAATGGTGGTTAGGAAGAAACTGAAGTATCGAAAGGTGTGTTCACAATGGGTCCCACGGATGCTGACCGATCACCATAAGGAAGAACGCATGGTGTGGAGTTTGAAAAATCTGCTGCGTTACGAAGAGGAGGGTGATGCATTTCTGTTGCGCATAGTGGCAGGCGATGAGTCGTGGTGCCACTACTTTGAGCCGTGCAGCAAATCAGCGAGCATGCAATGGAAAGACCCGGATCACCAAAACCCAAAAAAAATCAAGTCACAGATTTCCGCCGGTAAGATTATGCTGACCGCATTTTTTGACCATGAAGGGCTTCTATTGGTAGACTTTAAAGATCCTGGCGTGAACATCATTGCCATCCGCTACAAAGACACACTAGACAACCTGCATACAGCCATCAAGAATAAACGACCCTGCATGCTTTCGCGTGGTGTGATTCTGTTGCACGACAATGCTCGTCCACATGTTGCGAACATTGTGCAGGAAGCGTTAGCAAGGAAAAGGTGGGAAGTTCTGCCACACCCAGCCTACAGCCCCGATCTGTCACCATGTGACTTTCATTTGTTCGGACCCTTAAAAAAATCTCTAAAGGGACAACGATTCGACTCCGATGCAGAAGTCAGGGCCTCGGTGACCAAATGGTTCAATAAGCAACCAAAGTCATTTTTCTCGGACGGCATCCGCCGTCTACCCAAGCAGTGGGATGCGTGTCTGAATGCCTATGGTGACTATTTCTAAAGAACCCCAGTGGGTACTTGCTTCATAACAATTGCTGTATTTAATTCTACTACTCCTGCTGATGTACCTTACATATATTTGTTATAAAGCCACTGGAACGGGTTTCATTTGAACACACCTCGTATATTGTTGAGATGGTGTTGAATTTCTGGTCGACATCATCGGTCTCTGTTCTTTCCTGGCTTTTGGTAATCTGATATCATTTCTTTACGTCGACCACGAAAGCTTTTCTGGTTAGGGGGTCCTTAAGTTTCGGGATGTTATATCTTTTCTGTTTGACTGCAACTGGTCCAGCAGCTCTGAGTTTCACCTTCAGTCTTGCTACTACTAGGTGATGATCACTTCCCACATCTGCACCTCTTCTTACTTTCACGTCTTGTAATGCATGTCTCCATCTGCCATTGATCATTATGTGATCTATCTGGTTTCTGTCCCGTCCGTTTGGTGATTCCCACGTTAACTTGTACACTTTGTGTGGAAAAAGTGTTCCTCCAATGACCAGGTTGTTAATACTGCAGAAGCTTATTAATTTGTCTCCATTCCCATTTACTGTTCCACTGCCGCATTTCCCCATTACTCTTTCGTTATAATTATTGTGTGTTCCCACTTTCGCATTTAGGTCTCCCATTACTATAATAAGATCGTACCTCGGTACAGTTTCCATTTCCTTTTGTACCTGTTGGTAGAACTCGTCCTTGATCTCTTCATCACTGTCGTTTGTTGGTGCATAGCATTGTATAATTGTGGTGTTGGTGAATCTCCCTCTCAGTCTTGTTCTTATCAGTCTGTTGTTAATGGGTTTCCATTCCAGTAAAGACCTTTCCATTCCTTTCTACAGGATAATGGCTACACCTTCGTTGTGCTGACCATCCTCTCTACCAGAATAAAGTACTGTTTCCCCTGTAGCTGTTTTTTTCTCCCCTGTCCCTGTCCATCTGCTCTCGCTTATTCCCAGGATATGTAATTTGTAGTTCCTCATCTCTGCTGCGATTTATCTCAGCTTTCCTACCTCATTCATAGTTCTGACGTTCCAAAATCCAGTTCTGGTTTCGTGTTTTGCGGTCGGGGCATCCGTTTTCATGCCAATGGCTTCCTTTCGGCTTTCACCACTGGCAGTCATACGAGCCTGAGACTCCGGATGTCCGTTCCGCATTAAAGTTTTTCCATTTGTTGCCGTTTCCATAATGTGCGATTTTTTTTTACATAGACAGGGGTGTCGTTGTAAAAAAGTGGAAAGGACTGTAAAATGTCACTGCAGTGTTGATTGATACCAGGCATGCTCCAGTCTACCCAGCGGTGCTGTAAATGGGTAACTCACTCTAGTCCTGAGTTAGGGAAGGCAAAGACAGCTGTAAAAGTGGGGTGCAGGAACTGGTTTCCTTCTGAGGCTCCAGGAGGAGCAGGCCCTTAACTTGGTCAATTCAACCGACGCAGGATGGTGTAAATATGGAGTGAGAGTGTAGAGTGTTATAAACGCGAATGATGGAATGTTCGTATCTTGACCAATATAAAACACTCATTCACTCATGGCTATAAGTCACCAATGCAGACTGCTGGAATCTTTTCATACAGTTTATTCAGACGCACATACTGGGACAGAACGAATAGATCATAAGTACATGTTGACACATCAATCTTCAGGCATGAATAGTAGATCCCATGTCATGGAACATTCAAATATAATGGGTGGTACAAAACAGCATTCAATGTTCTAATACATTATGGCCGCATCCCCTATCTGACTGAACGCATCAGTAAAGGCGGATCGGTAAACAAATGAAGAGTTCGATGGACGAACCTTCTTTCCCTTGCTAAGTTCTTAGGTTGCTTATATTCAATGTTTATATCATACTGTGAAACCACGATAAGGGGTTTTCATATAAATGAGATCTCCATGCCACTGTCCGAATAGTAAGATACACGACCCGTTCTCTGGACAGTGATCCATAATGATGACAGGACTACAAAAATGGCCTCCTTCCCTGAGCTTTCGCTCACTCGCCCAGCAGAAGAATAATCATCAGCCAAAGTTGATTCAAAACTTGAATAAGTATAACTTTCTAGAGTTACCATACAGTCCCTTTGTCAGAAGGTTACTTCTTGAAGACATAAGCGCTGATGGAACCTGTCATCTACAACAATATCTAGTTAAACGACCAACGATGCACGAAAATACGTTGCTTCATCTAGGTCTAACCATAAGGAGATCGTCAAAAGGGTCTGGATTTACCTTGAGTCCGAATAGTACATAATACAGTACATGAGGAGAGTCTCTAACACTATAATCTTGTAGAGACACAATCTCCTACTGAAGAAATCACTTCATAAATCATTTTTCACTCTAGAAAGGACCAGCCCAGGAAAAATGCGTGACCAGCCATTGTAGGCGGCAATATCGGAACTCATCACGACTCGCCAAGACAACCAATACCTCCGCTAGTGCGGCATAAAGAATATAGTCCTGCCTACCCATACAAAATATACAATATAGGACTGAATCTACTTGCACTAATAATATGTAATACATATGAATTCAGGCCATAAACATTCTAAGAACGATCAATCTATTTTCTGGCTATGACAAATGATGAATGCCAAAATATAAGTATTCTTACGCCCGATCAATATCAAGGGAGATTATCCATATAATCAAACGTATAAATCAAACATGGATTATCTGTCATCTTTACAAAAGAAAGCATTTTCGTACCCAATTAAATACAACAATATATTTTCCATATTAAATAGACATATCGACATTTGTAATCTGTGCGTAAAAAAATATGTACGCAACAGATTACCACACCCCCCCGGGAAAAAAAAATGGTACTTTTTTTTTTTTTTTTTTTTTTGAAATACATCCAGGAGCAACATACAATAGGCTCACAACGCACGAATAACAATGCGCAGATGATAAGCATTCCAAACAAATGTAACGCCTAATGTAAGGCAAAGTCGTCATATAGCACGACCAATGAGAATCTATCTCAGGATTCGGAGAAAATTTTTCTCTGAGTATAAATATCTCCCGAGAGGTGTCACCAACGCATAACACAATACTGGCAATGCCACAATTTGTACAATAGTTCATCTTAGGTATCTTAACATTATGATAACCAATTAAGAAAAATATCAAAAACCTGCGGTGAATATACATCAATGCACCGCTAAGTAGTGATACAGACAATGTATGATATATTACATATAAGTACATACTTTAACATAGGAAAAACTGTAGTAAAGTCAGACATGTTAGAAATCTCAAGATCTGACAGGTGGAATCATGTGGGCATCTCGATAAGATATCCGACATCACATTTTCTGAACCACGGATAGCTCGCACCGAAAAATGAAAAGGCTGAAGAGCAATCGCGTATCGCGTTGATCTCGCGCTCTTCAGATTTTTAGTCTGAATAGCTGTAAGAGCTTTCTGGTCAGTCTCCACAATAAAATGCGCGCCAAGAAGAAATCTTTGAAGTTTAAGGATTGACCAAACCATAGCCAATAATTCACGGTCTAGGACCGAGTAATTTCTCTCTGCGGCATTAAGTTTTCGAGAAATATACATCACTGGATGCAGAGTTCTAGAGTACTCTTGCATTAGTGCCGCTCCAATCCCAGTGGATGAAGCGTCACTACGAAGAATAAATGTCTTATCTTTAGTAGGTAACACCAAGATAGGTGAAGTAGAAAACATCGTTTTAACCTTATCCAAAGAGGATTGACATTCTTGAGTCCAATGGACTATATTAGGAGACCCTTTCTTTAACAAAGAAGAAAGAGGTGACATAATTGAGGACAGATTCGGAATGAATCGTCCATAAAATTGTATGAGACCTAAGAGACTTCGCACTTGCTTTTTAGTCTTAGGCATAGAAATGTTAAGTATCTTACTTGTATTATGGTCTTCTGTTTTTAGAAACCCATGACCAACACGGTGACCTAAGAAAGATATTTTGCTAAAACCGATAAATGCTTTAGATGGTTTCGCTGTCAGGTTATGCTCGCGTAGGATAGACAATAGTTCATTTAACCCATTATAGTGATCTTTCCAAGTATTACTGAAAAGACAGATGTCATCAAGATATGCAATGACATCTGAGCGATGAGATAGGATTCGACGCATCATGCGTACGAATGTCGCTGGGGCATTCATAAGGCCGAAAGGCATGAAATTCCATTGGAATAGACCCCTTGGCGTCGAAAAAGCAGTAAACGGTTTGGCGTGTTCGGATAGTGGGACTTGCCAATATCCCTTAGACAAATCGAGTTTAGTAAAGAAATGAGAATTCGATAGTCTAGTAAGTAGCTCTTCAAGTAAAGGCATAGGTTCAGCATCAAATTTCGTCACTTGGTTCAATTTGCGATAATCAACGCAAAGACGTATGTTGTTGTCTTTTTTTCGCACGATAACCATCGGTGAAGAATATGCTGATGTGGATGGTTCAATTATTTCCAACTCTATCATTTCATCCAACTCTTTTTCTACCTGTGCTTGAAAATGTATCGGGATAGGATACGGTCTGACTCTTATAGGATTATGGTCAGTAAGAATAATGTCATGTTCAGTGACATTAGTTCGACCAGGAATGTCAGTAAGGACATCCTGAAATTGTTGTAACATAGCAGAAACTTGTTTCTGTTCTCCTGGAGATAATTCGGGAGAAATCGCAACATCTTTCCATGACTCATTAGAATGAAGCGGAATCATTGGAAAAGGGAGATTCACATCTGAGAAACTCGTTTCCTCATCCTGTATTACTGACAGTGATGGGGCAAAGTCTTTTACAGACAGGGGGTATGATGTGCTGGTGTTGTGGGTAGTGGGTTTCCCCCCTTGCTTCACCCTAGGCCTAGTGAATTCTTGTTCATGAAAGGAGCGACCATTGCGGTGTTAGTCTCTTGGCCTAGCAAAACCTCTCATACCCCAAGATCGTTGTGCGTGGTGAAGAGCCACACCCTCCTCGAGGTAGTCCTGGTAACTGAGGGTGCGAATCCTCAGGCTAAACACAACGGATCTAGAGGAGCAAACCTCGATAATAAAACCGGTGCACTACACCGTACATGCCCTCTGTGGGTGGGAAGGAGCCAGATGGATACTGAACAAGTCTTGGGAGTGGGAAAGAGTGTGGACTGCTCCCTGAAGATCGGAACCCATCGTACAGGCACAGAGACTCAGGACGTGACGATCCTATTGCCTTCAACTCTTGGTCACATGCCTAGAGCCTCGGAGAACTCGGCATAACCAGCAGGCAATTTGGTGGCGGGGAAAGAGCACTGTGAGCCCTACCTTGGCTACGTATCACAAGGAGACGCAGAAACACCCCCTTTATCTCCCCCAGAGCTGGCACAGTACACTTCTGGCTTCTACCCGGGGCGTGAGGAAATCCACAGGCACCCCAGCATCACAATGCCAAGAAGATGACAAAGTTGGAATTTACTAACTCAAACCTGGCAGAGCAAGTCCTCCATCAGATGCGGCCGATGCTGGGCCCACTGGCGCATGGACACGTCCCGATCCCCATCGAGACTTGCCCGGGGAGCCCACCCCGGCTCAAAAAAGCAGAGAAGGCCACTCTCCAAACCTCCGATGTCTTGCGGGCAGTGTTAGGATGTGCAAGAACATGGACAGGAAGACTCCACAACTTCCCCACTGAAGACACGCCCATGGCGACCGTTGCCTCAATTGGCTGTGTGTGGTGTACCCGGAAACGGGGCCTCCCAGTACTGAGGCACAGTTAAGTCCCCGATGTCACTTATCGGTGCAGAGTTGAGAGAGATGGCTGAGCATCACAATCCCCCCTGTGTTGCAGCATGATGAGAACCCAGCATTGCACACTGAGCTTGGGGGGATCACTTGGGCACCAGACTTAATACTGGCTCTTGACTGGATGGCCGCATGCAGGAGATTTCTACAATGGAGGGTTGGCAGGTGGTGGGTATCTGGAAGTGGCTCTGTGCAGGACGTGAGGATTCCTTGGGAGAGCCCAGAACCAGAGCACAGCATTGTGCAAGCTCTGCATAGTTGGAGAGCCCCCTGGATGACGGGGAATGCACAGTGTGCTACCCCACCTATCCCCAACTGCTAACTTAGAACCAGAAGTGGGGTCCTCTGTATGCGTGCCAGGCCAGGATAAAATGCCTGGGAAAGAGACTGGAGCTCAGAACTCCCTAACTCAAAGTTGCAGGATGGCAGAAAAGCCATGGGAAAGACAGGGCTATTTTGAAGATAACGCAACCATATTTTCACCATACGAGCTTGGACGCCGCCTCGGTAAACAAGGTCAGCGCAGAGCAGTGACACCCCCAGGCTGCTTGCGAATAGTCTACAACTGGGAACATAAACAGATTAGGGATGAGCCCACTCTCCTGTTGAACAGGTGCTAAAGTCATAGATACTGGGCCAGAAGGCGCACCGGAAACCACAGTATCACGCAACTCGCTTTTTTTTTCTATGGAGAGTACACCGTCAAATAAATCTCGTACTGGTGCTCGCCCTGTGGAGCTCCACCAGGCAGGTGCAGTGCCGGGCTCTGAGCCTCGACAGAGTCCACCCTCAGCTACTGGAGGACCCTCTAGACCGTCTTGTGGAGTCAGCAGGCGGCGGAGGAGAACTACTGACCAAAACAAAACAGAAAAAGAGAAACCCAGAGTGCCACTTGTCATGATGCACTGGAATGCAGAGGGAGTGAACAGCAAGCAGGCTGGATACAGCAAAAAGACAGAGCTGGAAAACATCTTGTATGAGAAGCAAGTCAGTGTTTGCTGTATCCAAGAGACTCACTTGAAAGCAGATCAAACCTTTAAAATAAGGGGATATCAATGCTTCAGATCCGACAGACAAGATAGACGAAAAGGAGGAGTACTTACTCTTGTAAGGAATAACATTCCTGCACACGAAAGGAAAACCTTCATGGATGGAGCAGAATATCAGCTGTTGCAGATAAAGGTAGACAAGATGGAAATAGAACTCCTGAACTATTACTGTCCGAACAACAAACCCCTGAGTCTCAGCTCTATACAGGTACCAGCCACCAACTTTATAGCAGTTGGAGACTTTAATAGCCACTCCCAGAGCTGGGGCTATAACCATCTGGATCACAGAGGTGAAAAGGTTGAAACTTGGCAAGATGATCACTCCCTAATCCTAGTCAATAATGCCACAGATACTCCTACCTTCTACTCCAGAGGATGGCACACAACTTCAACACCAGATCTTGCCTTCTCCACACCAGATATAGCTGGATCTATTAGTAGAGAAGTAGGAGACCAACTAGGGGGAAGCGACCATCGCCCAATCTTTCTTACTGTCCAGAGTGCAACTCTCAGTACAGGCCCAGCCATTACAAGATGGAACTACAAAAAAGCCAACTGGGGTTTATTCAGGCATCAGGTGAACACGCTGCTGTCTACCCTCAAGGTACAGAACAGAGACATTAATGAAGTGGTAAAAGACTTCAACAGATGCATACTACAAGCTGCAAAAGAAACCATTCCCAAAGGATGCCGGCGTAACTACATACCATACTGGTCCAGCACACTCCAAGAACGTCAGGAAGCTATGGACAGGGCTAGAAAGGACGCAGAGTCTCAGCCTTCACTTGAAACTCACAACAAATGGAAAAAAGGCTGTAGCAGAGTTTCAGAGAACAAAGCTAGAAGAAAAACGGAAAAGCTGGAGAACTAAAATGGCATCGCTGAACCTTGAGAAAAACGGCAGGAAACTTTGGAGATTAGTCAAGTCTCTAAATGAAGAGCGTTCCTCACCTAGGCAGACTATCACATTGGATGAAGGTGGCAAACTTTTCAGAGGAAAACAAGCTGCAGACTTGTTTGCTAGAAGATACAGTTCAGAAAGCAACTTACCCATTAACATAGATCATCAGAGAGAGATAAGAAAAGAAATACTGGCAACCATGGGACAGACAGATACTCCTGCCCCAATGAGGGAACCCATCACACTAGGAGAACTACAGAAGGCTATTTCCAAGCTTAAGTTTCAAAAGTCACCCGGCCCAGACAAAATCAGCAACGAAATGCTAGTAAATCTGAGCTCAGCAGCAAAGACAAAACTGCTTGAGATATTCAACCACAGCTGGTTGAAAGGAACGGTACCCCAAGTATGGAGAGAAGCCATCACAATACCCATACTAAAGAAAGGGAAATGTAAGACCGAGGCTGCAAGTTACCGGCCAATCAGTCTCACAAGCTGTGTTGGGAAGACTATGGAGTGAATAGTCAACCACAGATTGAAATGGTATTTAGAGTCTGAGCAGATCCTGGTGCCGGAACAAGCTGGATTTAGAGAATGCTACAGTATAGAAGACCAAGTTACTTACTTGTCTCAAGCAATAGAAGATGCCTTCCAGGAGAAGAAAAAGGTCCTAACGATCTGGGTCGACTTCAAGCAGGCCTTTGACAAGGTGTGGAAAGATGGCCTCATTGCAAAACTTAGGAGAAGTGGAATCCAAGGCAACATGATGAAATGGATCCAGTCATACTTGCATAACAGGAGAACTAGAGTCACTCTTGACGGTCTGCAGAGCAGAAAAGTGTTGCTCCATCAGGGGGTACCTCAAGGAGGAGTAATTTCCCCAACACTCTTCCTTGTTTACATCAATGACCTGGTGAAAGATCTCCCTGCAGGAGTTAAAGCTGCCTTATATGCAGATGACCTAGTACTCTGGTGCGCTGATGAAAATGTCACCACAGCAAATTATAGAATGCAGCGGGCAGCAGACATGCTAGTGTCATGGGCAGAGAAATGGCTTATCACAATAAACACAGACAAAACCTCCACAACACTGTTCTCCCTCGCCCCCAAGGACAAATCAGCTAACATACACCTAGGGACAACCGTGATCAAGGAAGAAAGCTACCCCACCTATCTTGGGGTGACATTTGACCAAAGGCTTACATGGAATAAGCATATTGAAAATGCAGAAGGAAAGGCCCGAAGACGACTAGGCATACTCAAAAAATTAGCAGGTACCAACTGGGGAGCAAATGAACGAAATCTAAAGAAGATTTATAATGGAGTAATAAGACCACACTTAGAGTTTAGCTCAGCAGCATGGTCATCAGCTGCTAACTCACATCTGCAGTCTTTGGACAAGGTGCAAAATCAAGCTCTCAGGCTCATTACAGGAGCCATGAAAACTACACCAATAACAGAGATGCAGAAGGTTGCTGGATTACAGACATTGTCCCATAGAAGAGACAAAAAAACCATGATCCAGATGGAAAAGTACAACAGTATGCCAATGCACCCAATGAAGGCAAGACTAAATGATCTGGCATTGGGACGTCTAAAGCGTAGCAGCTTTGTGCATCGGGGGAAAAGACTTATAAGACAGCATCAAGAAGACCTATCCATGAAGACAACACCACTGAAGCCCACCCTATACCCTGTACCATGGGAGCAGGCCAGCAGTGCCCTCCAAATTAATACATCAGTCAGTGGTCTCACAAGTGGATGTGAGTATAATGATCTGCAAAAACGAACTGCTACATTGAGTATGATCCAAGAAAGCTATCCCGATCAATCATGGATACATGCCTATACAGATGGATCAGCAACTAATGCTGTTAGGAATGGAGGTGCCGGTATCTTTATCTCATATCCTGACAACCACTATGAGACTAGGCACATTCCCACTGGTAAATTCTGTTCCAACTATACAGCTGAGGTTCAAGCTCTAGAGCAAGCTGCAAATATGATTTATAACACCAACTCTGACTGCCACCAGGTAGTCATCCTCACAGATGCACTGTCTGTCCTGCAAGCTCTCAAGGGTGGTAAACTCCCGCATCTGAGAAATGAATTAAACAAGGTAGCTGCCAAAAAGAGAACCATACTTCAGTGGGTACAATCTCATTGTGGTGTACCCGGAAATGAAAAGGCAGATAAACTTGCAAAAAATGGAGGAGAATGTGAACAAGAAGATAATGAAGTCACATACTTTGAGAAAAAAAGAGCTATCCAGACTATCAGAAGAGAACAGAACCAACCCAAAGACGACTATCACACTCTCGACCGGCAGGGACAGATAACTATTTTTCGACTCAGGACAGGGCATAACAAACTGAATAAACACATGCACAAGCTACGATTGTCTGCTTCACCACTGTGCACATGTGGATTAAACGAACAAACTGCTGAGCATGTTCTACAGGACTGTCCTCTGTATGACCAGTTAAGAAAGATATACTGGCCCAATGACTCAACACTAAACTCAAAGCTATATGGAGTTAAAGAGGAACTTCAAACAACAGTCGAATTCATCATGAGAACTCGTCTGACGGTGTAATCATCAAAGATGCGATCGCAAGAAGAAGAAGAAGACTGACAGTGATGAGTAATGTCCATGTGGGACTGGTGAATCGTCCGTTGCCTGGAAAACAGGTTGTAAATAATCCGGACGTTCGTGGAATTCCGTGAGCATGTTGATGTGGAAGGTCTTATGCTTCCCATCAGTATCGACAATATAGTCGACATCGGAAACTTTTGATATTACATCGTACTGACCTTTCCAAGAAATAAGGAGTCTGTTTTCTCTACAAGGTAGCAGGACCAATACTTTGTCACCTGGACAGAGTTGTCGCAAGCGTCTGGTCTTATTGGCAAATTGCCTTGCCTTCTGTTTCGCAAATTCAGAAGAAGCAGTTGCCAATTTGCATGCTTCAATAATCTTGTGTCTAAGTGCAATGACATATTCATAAGAGGATTTTGTGTCATCGACAATATTATCAGCAGTTATGAGATCATGAAGTAGAGACATAGGACCTCGCGGTTTCGCGCCAAAGACAAGTTCAAAGGGAGAAAATCCTGTATGTTCATTGGCGACCTCTCTGTATGCAAAGAGAGCCGCGGGTAAAACCCTGTCCCAATCCTGAGGATGATCCTCAGTTATCTTACCTAATAGGTTTTTCAGAGTTCTATTAAGACGCTCTACCATGCCATTGGACATAGGATGATAAATACTACTCAGAGATCTTTCTATCTTAAGAGTTGACATCACTTGAGACATGGTATCCGATACGAGTTGGGTACCATGGTCTGACAATATTTCTCCTGGAAATCCCAGACGAGAGAATATAAGCCAAAGAGCATCTGCAATATCAGCAGTAGTTATGCTCTTCAGAGGGATAGCCTCTGGCCAACGTGTGCACATATCAACACACGTCAAGATATATTGGTGTCCTCTAGCAGACTTTGTCTTAAATGGACCAATGATGTCTATCGCCATATTTTGAAATGGTCGAATTGGAATATCTGCAGCCTGAATAGGTGCAGCATGGCGTGGACCTTTGGATTTAACTTCCTGACATACCCTACAGGATCGACAATAGATCTGTATGTCCTTGTTCACAAACGGCCAAAAGAAAGACGCAAGAACTCTAGATTTAGTACGGGAAAAACCCATATGCCCAGCACACTGAGAATCATGAGCGTGCTGTAAGATTTTAACTCTCATATTTTTGGGCACAAGAATTTGAGAATGAATGGACTTAGCGGAGTCTTGTACCATACGTACAAGTACCCCATTCTTCATCGTAATCCAAGATTTACGATTCGTGTCCTTATTCGGATCACCTTCTTTTGCTAGAGTAAAGAATTTCTTTAGAGTAGGATCATCTTCCTGCTGTTTTATAAAGGAATCATGCGAAATCTCCAAGGGATCACCTTGGTTCTGGTCATCATTATCTCCAGAAGGCGAAGATTGCGGCATGTTTAGAGCTTGAGCTCTAGTGACTACAGCATTTGCAGTATGCATATTATCACTTTCCCACTCGGCAATTTGTTGCGGAGTGCATTCTTTCGCACCATGAATGCGACCGACGATAAGATCAGCGATCGGATTCGGCAGAAGACATGCGTGCACATCTCCTGTAAAGAAGGGAGTAGAAATGTTGATAATGGCAGTGGAGTACTTCTCCAATGTGCCACCAAATGTTATGCATTTGATTATTTTGCCAGTGGCTCGAGAAGGATCTATAAGTGACTGCCTCACCCCAATGGTGGTGCACCCGGAATCGAAGAGAATTGAGACCGGAGTACCATCTACTAAACCATTATTTAATTTAAGAGCCCCTCTTCCATCTTGCGCGACTGACGCAGGGAGAGCAGGAAGAGGATGACCACAGCTTAAAGTCGAAACTGTGGTTGGCTCGAATAATGTTTTGCATTGGGAACACTGAAATGCTCTGTCAAAATCGAAAGCAGAACATCCCACATTATTAGAGTCTTTCTTATCATTGGTTTGCTTACCGGCTTCATGAAACTCTTGTTGTGCAGAGTTAGCCTGGTAATGAGATTTACCATGTCTTTTGTGTTGTGATCTACCTCGATTATTGTTGCCTCTGTAATTATTATTCCCTCTGTTATAACCCCTGTTTGGGTTTGAGTCATAATGTTCATCATTATAATCATCATGCTCATTATAGTGAGAATCCCTGTAGGATTGATCCCGTTGTGTCCATGAAGGAACACCCTGGTAATTTCTATTATTACTTCCTCTACGGGAAATTTCTATAGTTATGGCCACCCCTGTATCGAGGACTGTCAACCCGTTTCCAGAATTTAGAAGAAGAACCCTGATTTGGTTGGTTACCTTGGTTTTGATGATTACGCCAATTAACCCTTTTGTCAAATTTATTTTGAGCTCCCTGAAAGTTGTGTGGGTACTTGGGATTGTATTGTGTTGCTGAAGCAACCGGCATACCCTCTTTAATCTTAGTGTTGCTAAGAGTTACGTCCGGGTGTGCCGTAACGTATTGGTCACAATATTCTTGCATTTGTTTTAGTGTTTGTGGCTTACGCTCGTGTAGAAATTCAAGGAAATGTTTATTGATAGAAGACATGACCTTGTCTCTGAGCAACAAATCCATAAGAGCATCATATGTTTTCTCTATTTTGGATAATTCAATCCATCGTTGAAATGTAAGACGTATTTTCGCAATGAATTCTGAGAATTCAACCCCCGTCTCAGGTACCATTCTTTTAAACAACATGCGATAACCTTCCTCTGGTAACTGAAACTTCTTAATCAAGGCTGCCCTAATAACATCATAATTATCCTTGTCAGCCTCTTCAACCAAACATAGACTAGTGAGAGAATCGCCTGTTAGATTCTCAGATAATTGGTTAACATATTGCGATTTATCAACATTATGAGCCCGACAAGCACGTTCAAACCTCTGAAGCCAGAATGTTATATCATCATTGGCAGAATTGAATGTTGGTACCTTAACTTTGTAAGTAAAGGGTTTACTATTACCACTAGATGCCTGATTAACATTACTCATACTTGTCAATTTCAATTTCTCTAATTCAAACTCATGTTCTCTTATTGCTTTTCTCTCTTCAGCTTCTCTGTCTAGTCTTTTCTGTTCAGATTCTCTGTCTAATCTTTTTTGTTTCAACAGCAGCAGCAGCTTCTCTGTCTAGTTTTTTTTTTGTCTTCTAGTCTTATTTTTTCAGTTTCTGTGTCTATCCTTTTTTGTTCAATAGCAGCAGCAGCTTTTCTTTCCTCTTCTAATCTGTTTTCTGCTGCCTTCAATACCATAGAGAATTGAGCAGTTTCCATTCTTCTAACTCTTTACCAGGCTTATTAAGGGATTTCCCTTGTGTAATAAAGTAATCTAATGTAGACATCCTTTCTTATTAAATCAGAAACCTGAAAAAGTAAATAAATTACCTTATTTCACTTTCATGGGAGACAAGTCTATACTATAGACTTAGTCTTAGTGAAAAACTTGTATGGTTATTTTGTTTATAATATAACCAATGATAACTTGAGTACCTGTGGAAAACAATAACTGTATATCCCAAACACTGTGGGAGACAAGCCTTACAAAGGTCTTGTATACTTCCTTAATGTAATCAATGATCACTTGAGTACCTGTGGAAAATAATATTTTCTATCCCAATCACTGTGGGAGACAAACCTTACAAAGGTCTTGTACACTTTCTTAGTGTAATCAATGATCATAAGTACTGGTCTGTACTATAATATAAGTGTATTCAACTATACCTCATATATCATATGTCAACTCAAGACATTCACAAAGGACAAACAAGAAAAGACCATATGAGAACATTTGCAGAAATCAAATTAAATTAACCTTTAGCACGCTGCATTCTTTGGCGAAAATTTTCGCCTGCAGCTGCATTCTTTTTCACAGCGTCCCGTTTCTATAGTGGGTGACCCTTAATGTCTATAGTTTTTGTGTTTCTTGGTCAATTGCTATCATTTTTGGAATTTATATAAATAAATGAATGGTGAATCTGATGATATAAAATTTGTTTGTGTACATATTAGATGTGATAGGAAGAGAGGAAAGGAAAGATGAAAAAAACGAAAAAAAAATTTAAAATAATAAAAAAATATTTTTTTTTAATTTTAAAATTAAAAAAAAAATTTAAAAAAATAACCAGCAAACGAAGGGTCCATATCCCTTGCATCTCAATGAAAGTCATTTGACCAATAGACCAATACAAATCAAATGACGATCTTTCTCATTACCGACCCATCATCAGTAGCAAAGCAACAAACGCTCTCGTCAGCTGTGACATTCGGCCGAAATTCTAAATCTTTCCGATATTCCTAGTCCTAACCCCTAACATTATACATACTTGAAAGGCCATTTTACTTTCGTTTCCATCTCAGCCATCAAACATATTCTGAGAAACGATATCAGCGCTTATAAAGACAAAAATCTTATCCCCACCGCATGGCGTCAGAATCCAATAAAATTAGAGCAAAATGGCTGCATGTTGATGCCGATTCATTTCGATTTAAAAAATTTACAAAAAATAAATGCTGATACACCCATCGCTTTTTTAAGATCGGAAACGGAAGCTAGCTCTCTTGAAAATAACATTAGAACTTAACATCCGGGGCTGAAATCACGTGTACACAAGTCCTCATGCTAGAAACGATGAAATCCGTAAGGCGACACACGGTGCCTCCAGCTGTCAGAACAATGTTTTTTTTGGCGACACATGTCGCCCGCAGCGTGCTAAAGGTTAAATAGGACAAATCAAAGAAAATGATCACAGAATCTGTGATGATAACTGCAATAAGATAACAAGACAAATAACGCCACAGTGTATAAATATAAATTGTGTATAGAAATCAAAAATAGAAAAGGGTAGACCAACAAATTACAAACAAATCAAAACAAACTAAAGAACAGAGGAATATTACAAAAACAACAATGAGTACAGTCTTCACAGCTAACACTAATAGCAACAGCTGTCGCAGCAAATTTCCAATCAAGAAAATTGCACCTATAGAAACGCACACATCAGACCCTCTATTACGTGGGATACTCTGTTGTGTGACACCGCCCAACCAAAACAACAACCCGCAGAGTACAAACAAATATCACATATAAACATGTAAACATAAATGTACATATAGCATAAACTTATAATATAATGCAATGTAATGTGTTGCAGATAGAATGTGTTGCGGAGAAGGCTCAGTTGTACTGAATAATGGTACAGTAGTATGGTACTTTATTAAATAATTAATTCTGGCCTAAATCATTAAAGTTCAACACAAACTATGGCAGTGCAGGAGAATCCACTGTTTACTGTTCCTAAGAATCACAAGTAAGACTTCTCGCTTCAGTTGCACTGTACATTTCGCAAACACTGTCAAATATATGCTCCAACACTGATGTGTAATGCTGTCTTTTCCAAACAAACTTGCTGTGTAACGCTGTATGTTCTATGGCAAATGTCCAACGAAAAAAAATGTCAACAAACGCTGACCTAGTTACTGTATACGCTGGATAGGATAGGTCAAGCTGACATCGACTGTATAGCTGTCCTACTGGTGTTGATGTGGTCAAACAAACGTTCTTGTAACTGTAAATGACTCTCAATAACAAGACTGCGAAGGCTGGACCCAGGAATCTGGCTCACCACTGTAAAAAAGTGGCAAGGACTGTAAAATGTCACTGCAGTGTTGATTGATACCAGGCATGCTCCAGTCTACCCAGCGGTGCTGTAAATGGGTAACTCACTCTAGTCCTGAGTTAGGGAAGGCAAAGACAGCTGTAAAAGTGGGGTGCAGGAACTGGTTTCCTTCTGAGGCTCCAGGAAGAGCAGGCCCTTAACTTGGTCAATTCAACTGACGCAGGATGGTGTAAATATGGAGTGAGAGTGTAGAGTGTTATAAACGCGAATGATGGAATGTTCGTATCTTGTCATTCACTCATGGCTATAAGTCACCAATGCAGACTGCTGGAATCTTTTCATACAGTTTATTCAGACGCACATACTGGGACAGAACGAATAGATCATAAGTACATGTTGACACATCAATCTTCAGGCATGAATAGTAGATCCCATGTCATGGAACATTCAAATATAATGGGTGGTACAAAACAGCATTCAATGTTCTAATACAATATGGCCGCATCCCCTATCTGACTGAACGCGTCAGTAAAGGCGGATCGGTAAACAAATGAAGAGTTCGATGGACGAACCTTCTTTCCCTTGCTAAGTTCTTAGGTTGCTTATATTCAATGTTTATATCATACTGTGAAACCACGATAAGGGGTTTTCATATAAATGAGATCTCCATGCCACTGTCCGAATAGTAAGATACACGACCCGTTCTCTGGACAGTGATCACGATCAATCTATTTTCTGGCTATGACAAATGATGAATGCAAAAATATAAGTATTCTTACGCTCGATCAATATCAAGGGAGATTATCCATATAATCAAACGTATAAATCAAACATGGATTATCTGTCATCTTTACAAAAGAAAGCATTTTCGTACCCAATTAAATACAACAATATATTTTCCATATTAAATAGACATATCGACATTTGTAATCTGTGCGTCAAAAAATATGTACGCAACAGTCGTCCCTGTGCTAAAACCCCCAGCCTGGAGGACCAGGGTACCAGCTTTTGTCTGACCCCTACCCATGCACAAGGAGCCGCAGTAGCATAGTGGTTAGTGCACTGGCTTCCTAGCGCAGTGGTCTATGGTTCGATCCCCAAATGAGGTGGGATTTTTTTAGGCCACAAACGGCTCCTCGGTCGACCCAGCCCCAAATGGGTACCAGAGCAACTCTGGGAAGGTTAAGGCGGCCGGCGTGATGCTGACCACATCACCCCTAGTGTGCCGACGGTCAAGAAAATATGGGCCTAACACCATATTCCCAGTATGCCTCAATGGGCGTGTAACAGGATCCTTTACCTTTACTTTACCCACGCAGACCAGTCCAGCTTGGTTGAATCTACCAGGAGTAAAACTCCCACTGGCATAGCTCTGGGGATTGTCAGGGTACACAAGCTGCCATACCGCTACAAGGTATAGGTACCATTGATGGCAGGAGGTTGGTATGGAGCTGACAAGGTTGGTAGATCTTTAGATGACGGCGGGGAAAAATAGAAAAGCTATTTAAAGTAGGGAAATTTGGACCTAGACCTCTCCCGCCAGCATTTAGAGTCATGGTGTCCCCAGGATCAAAGGTACTTTTTCTGCATTCCCAAAGAAAACTTGAGCTGGCTACTAAAATATGTTCGTGAACTGCATGAGATAGGGACGTGATCTTTTCTTTGTAAGGTTCATCTTATGCACTTAAAATTACACGCATGTGCACACACACACACAAATGTATGGTAGATCTTTAGAAGGCTCAATGTTACTAAAGTAGATCTAAAAACTCAGGTGGGTTGCCAATTCCTTGACTTACTGGTGTAAACAAGAAAGTTACTACAGAAAAGCATGAAGTTGTGTATAAAAATTAACTTTTGTATCTTGTTTTCTGCTCAAATAATATAATCCACATCTTATATCTTCCTGTCTTGTTTTATTAATTGAGACCAGTTCGGTCATTCAGTCATTAACTTTCTGATCTCTGGGAAACACAGGCCTTCAGCAAAAACATGTCAGATTTTCCTGTCCTGTGTTATCCATTGTCCCCTTCATGTCTGTGTCTGCTTTATTCCCTTTATCCCCTTCATGTCTGTGTTTGCTTTTTGCCCATTCATGTGTGTGTCTGATTTGTCCCCTGCTTGTCTGTGTTTGCTTTGTCTCCTTCATGTCTGTGTCTGTTTTGTCCCTTTCATGTCGATGCCTGCTTTGTTCCCTTCATGTCTGTGTCCACTTTGTCCCCTTCATGTCTGTGTCTGCTTTGTCCCCTTCATGTCTGTGTCTGCTTTGTCCCCTTCATGTCTGTGTCTGCTTTGTCCCCTTCATGTCTGTGTCTGCTTGGCCCCCTTCATGTCTGTGTCTGCTTTGTATGTTGTGTCTGCTTTGTCCCCTTCATGTCTTGTCTGCTTTGTCCCCTTCATATCTGTGTCTGCTTTGTCCCCTTCTTGTCTGTGTCTGCTTTATCACCTTCATGTCTTTGTCTGCTTTGTCCCCTTCATATCTGTGTCTGCTTTGCCCCTTTCATGTCTGTGTCTGCTTTGTCCCCTTCATTTCTGTGTCTGCTTTGTCTCCTTCATGTCTGTGTCTGCTTTGTCCGCTTCATGTATGTGTCTGATTTGTCCCTTCATGCCTGTGTCTGATTTGTCCCCTTCATGTCTGCTTTGTCCCCTTCATGTCTGTGTCTGCTTTATCCCCTTCATGTCTGTGTTTGCTTTTTGCCCATTCATGTCTGTGTCTGCTTTGCCCCCTTCATGTCTGTGTTTGGTTTCTCTCCTTCATGTCTGTGTCTGGTGTGTCTCTGTCATGTTGGTATCTGCTTTGTCCCCTTCATGTCTGTGTCTGCTTTGTCCCCTTCATGTCTGTGTCTGCTTTGTCCCCTTCATGTCTGTGTCTGCTTTGTCCCTTCATGTCTGTGTTTGCTTGGTCCTCTTCATGTCTGTGTCTGCTTTGTCCCCTTCATGTTTGTGTCTGCTTTGTCCCCTTCATGTCTGTGTCTACTTTGTCCCCTTCATGTCTGTGTTTGTTTTGTCCCCTTCATGTCTATTTCTGTTTTGTCCCCTTCATGTCTGTGTCTGCTTTGTCCCCTTCATGTCTGTGGCAGGACGACCCAGAGTCCGCTGGGAGGACAACATTAGACAATCTTTGAAGGACCGAGGACTAGAATGGAACCAGGCCAGGAGGAAGACAGCCGATAGGATAGTCTGGCGCTCTCTCTTCCAAACCTCTACACCTTACGGTAGAAGGGGAACGACTAAGTAAGTCTGCTTTATCCCCTTCATGTCTGTGTCTGCTTTGCCCCCTTCATGTCTGTGTGTACTTTGTCCCCTTCTTGTCTGTGTCTGCTTTGTCCCCTTCATGTCTGTGTCTACTTTGTCCCCTTCATGTCTGTGTCTACTTTGTCCCCTTCATGTCTGTGTCTGTTTTGTCTCCTTCATGTCCGTTTCTGTTTTGTCCCTTTCATGTCTGTGTCTGCTTTGTCCCCTTCATGTCTGTGTCTGCATTGTCCCCTTCATGTTTGTGTCTGCTTTGTCCACTTCATGTCTGTTTTGTCCCTTTCATGTCTGTGTCTGCTTTGTCCACTTCATGTCTGTGTCTGTTTTGTCCCCTTCATGTCTGTGTCTGTTTTGTCCCCTTCATGTCTGTGTCTGCTTTGTTCCCTTCATGTCTGTGTCTGTTTTGTCCCCTTCATGTCTGTGTCTGCTTTATCCACTTCATGCCTGTGTCTGTTTTGTCCATTTCATGTCTGTGTCTGCTTTGTCCACTTCATGTCTGTCTGCTTTGCCCCCTTCATGTCTGTGTCTGCTTTGTCCCCTTCATGTCTGTCTCTGCTTTGTCCACTTCATGTCTGCTTTGTCCCCTTCATGTCTGTCTCTGCTTTGTCCCCTTCATGTCTGTGTCTGCTTTGTCCCCTTCATGTCTGTGTCAGGATGACCCAGAGTCCGCTGGGAGGACAACATTAGACAATCTTTTAAGAACCGAGGACTAGAATGGAACCAGGCCAGGAGGAAGTCAGCCGATAGGATAGTCTGGCGCTCTCTCTTCCAAACCTCTACACCTCACGGTAGAAGGGGAACGACTAAGTAAGTAAGTCTGCTTTGTCCCCTTCATGTCTGTGTCTGCTTTGTCCCCTTCATGTTTGTGTCTGATTTCTATATTTTCATCTCCATGGATTCTGTTGGTCTCCTACTTCTCTTACACTGGGGATTCTAGAACAAGGGCGGTAAGCCTTGTAATGCTATCAGCTGATTGTCTCAATATGTCTCCTATCCATCACCAGCATCTTCTCACAGCTTGCTTAACTGGTATCTGATGCTTTTCATTAGTTCCACAGTGGTGATCTTGTTATATCATTTCAGTCCTTATTTGCTGAAACATGCATTTATGAATGTAGCAGCACTTCCGCTCATTGAACAAATGCTGCTAGCATTCAGGAACACTGTTAAAAAAAATAATTGTAATTTATTAGGTCTTACCACATCACCCCTAGTGTGCCGATGGTCAAGAAAATATGGGCCTAACACCATATTCCCAATATGCCTCAACGGGCATGTAACGGGATCCTTTACCCTTTACCTATTAGGTCTTATGGTATTCTTTTTTTAAATTCTGAGCCAGTGAGCATCTGATTGGTTCTTCTACTATTCTTATCCACTGATTTGTTACTCTTTGAAGAAGTGATTGTCCAGTCACCATTCTGGATAATTTGTTCTTATGTTGTACCAGTTATTCTGACAATTTCGTCTGAGTTAGTAAGTCAGTGGTTGGCAGCTAAGGGTAAATTACCCCATTGGGTGTAATTTTGAGTTTCTGGGGATAAAGATCAGTAGTAACAAGTGTCAGTTTAGCCATTAGACTAAGATTGGAATTAGATTCTATAGTTTTACCCACTTACTGTGTGTGTGAGTGTGACAGCTCAGCTGTTGTGTAGGGCATGATGGCTCATCTAAATTTTGTATCATGTCAGCTTACCTGAAGTTATGGTGATTCATCATTTTCTTATGTAATATGGTGGATCATAAGAATTTTATATGACATGGTGAATCATCTAAAGTTGATGATTTAAGTTTTTTAAAAAAGTGATGGATTATTTAAATTATGTATGACATGGTGGAAGGTCAAAGTATTTGTGACATGGTGGGTAATTTACTCAATGTGGTTTCATGGGGATTGGGGGGGGGGGGGGGGTTGTGTCTTATGAGGAGACATAATTGAACCACTGCTTCCACGGTTATGTTATAGGAAGTGGCTAATATGAGATTTTTCATGGAGTGGGCAACCTCATCACCTGAAATTAATTGCTACAAAAACAGTTGCTGTGAGAGCACACAGAGTGCCATGGCTTCCTGTAAGGGGGCTAGTTGCAGTGTTGACATTTATCTCCTTGAGGAGCACACAAGGAGAAAGAAGTTGGATCTTATATTATTTATTGTTTGTAATCATTTAAAAAGGGGGGGGGGGGGAAGAGAGAGAAGGAGGGCATGACATTGTATTTCAAGTCAAAGTAGAAAAAATTATGACAATCAGGATTAGTCTGCTTTCTGATGTTTAATCTCCTGAATCTAAATATGTCAAAATCAGTTGGCAAAAGACATTGTAAGCAGGTGTATTTTGGCCCTGCATTATGGCCCCTACGCTCTTCAGGCCGTGGTTTCAGTAGCAATTTGTTTTACATGATGAGGTTGCCAGCTCCCTACAGAGTTATAAGGGGGTTATCACACTCCAGTCTCCCTAGCTATAAATGGGTATATGACTGCTTTTGAGTTGGGGAAAACAAAGGCAGTCATGAAGGGCCTCATAAAAGCAGAAACCTAGTATAGATGAAGTCTAACACTTCACTTCTCTACAGTGTTATCTGCTGTGAGACTAACTTTGCTTTCAGTGTCCGGAACATGTTCTCACCTCTGCTCTCCAACGTGTGCTCCCCATCTCTCGTCAGGAGGCCCTCAAACCTCACTATAAATCCACTTCGGATAGTCAAATTAATCTTGACATATCGCCCTCACAGTACTGCTGTCAAACAGATCCTTTTCCACCACCTCCCTATCCTCCAAGCAGAGCCTGTGACCCAAGAAGTATTCGGTGAAGCACCTTTGGTGGCATATAGACACGACAAGAACTTGAAGGATCTTCTTGTTCACAGCCGTCTTCCAAAGGAGAATGCCACTCACTTTGGCACACTACCCTGTGGTCGGACACGATGCAACACGTGCAAGTATGTCATCTCAACCCAGAAGGTGTCCTTTCCTAAGGCTACGTACACCATCACTAGTAGCTTCACGTGTGAATCGCGCAATGTCATTTATACGATCATATGTAAACGTTGCTGCAAAACCTATATTGGCCAAACAGGCAAATGACTTGGGGACAGATTCAGCCAGCACTTAAATGACATCTCTCAGCAAAAGTCCACACCAGTTGCCATACACTTCAATGGTCCTGACCACCATGGTCCCATCGACATCCAGGTCACAGCGATCCGATCCTGCTCCTCTGACACTGCCAGCCGAGAACAGCTTGAGAACCGTCTTATCCACCGCATGGGGTGTCTAAAACCAGCCGGTCTCAACACTTTACACACCTTTGTCTGAGGTCACCCTTTCCTCTCTTTCTCTATTTTGACTCTTTCCACTCTTATCCTATTCTTCTATTTTTATGCCATCCTCCATAATATGTATGAATATACACTGTTTCTAATTTTTCTTGATTTTTTTTATTTCATATTTATTTATCTCCCACTCATTCTGTCCTCTTCTATTTCCAGTCCCCACTTTTATTACGTTTGGGTAGTTTATTGTTCAGTTTCGTTTTTAGTTTCTTAGTATGTATTGTGTACATCCGGTGGCGGAAGTCACTTCCTTTTCAGCCACGCGTCCATAAGCGGACAGCAAATAGTGATAGGATTTCGATGCCTTGCCTTCAGGGAAGTACCTAGGTTTTATTTTTATATTTATTTAAGTTCTTATGTGTCCTATGTAGCCTTCACTTTCTTTCCTTTCCTGACGAAGGCCTTGTGACCGTAAATTAGACTATTTTCTTTGTCTTTTGTCCTCGTAAGACGAATCACCTTTTTTCAATTTTTTTTTCAAACCCATCCAGTGTCAGTATGATGTATTATGTGCACCAAAAAAAATTGATTTAGTAATAAAATTGCTGTTACATCTTGTATTTGAACAAATCTAATTTAGCAATTTCGCTGCTGGTGCCAGCTCTTCAAAAAATACTTACTTAGTAGTAATTTTGCTGTGATATGCTGTTGACAAATCTAGTTTGTACCACTCAAACATTTTTGTCTTGTACTTCTCCAGATTCAGAGGAAGATCCTTTGCCTAAAGAGAAGCCTAAAGCCAAGAGAAAGAAAAAGGAGGCAATCAGTTTTGTGGATGAATCAGGTTAGAGAGAGTTTTAGTTAGCTAGTGGGGAGGAGGTGCCCCTTGTAGTTCCTAGGGGTCTTTGAAGAGGCACAGAAAGTATAGGACTGCTGCACTGTCAGGCAACTAATATGTAAAGTTTATACCGTACACTTTTTTATCTTCCCTTTGCGCCAAGTTTACCGTAAATTTGTTTCACTTCCCATTGCGCCACATTAAAATCCATTTCCAGTTTTCGGCGCTTTGCGTTAACGACGTAAACACATTCGTTATCTTTTTTTTTATATCTCATTTATAAAACCATATTTAAAAAAAAAAAAAAAAAATTTATTAAAAAAAAAATAAATAGTCCAATAATGCAACAGACTTATCCCGTTCTACCTCAGAACCACCTGCCTACAAAATCACATGAAATGCATTTACACAGGCTTCACTCAGAGATGCGGTAATTAGGAAATACGCAGGGCAGTGTTAAAATAAAATATCTAAACACAAACAAACGAGAAACAAAACCCAACAAAAAATAGTACAAATTGGGGGGGGGGGGGGGGGGGGGGGGGGGGGGGGGGGGGGGGGGGGGGGTAAATTTTGTGTCATTAGGTTAAATTTGGTTTGACTGAATTCCTGAATGCTGATATAGAAATATTGAATTGTAAATATACATCAGCTTAGGCCTACTCCAGACGTTTAATTTTTGTTCTCCTTTTTTTTTTTTTTTTTTTAACCTAACACAAACTGGTCTTGATTTGTGACCACTTAGCTGATTAGCTCTATTTTCTTTCTTTCAGTGTGATACATCAATGTTATGTTCTATCTAGCCTTCAGCTTTTTTTCAAGACGCCCCTGTTGTTATTTGTCACTTGACGAAAACACCACACCACTTAAATGTTTTTGTTTACTTTTTGTAATTAACTCGATAACATTAACCCAGGAAATAAACAAGAACGTTCAAATCCTGTTTGGCCTCTAAGTGTAACAGACAATTCAGTCCATGTTGAATAACACTGGTTGTTTACCTATACTCTAGTCAAACGCTTCAGGATTTCTATTCTTATACCTGCTAGGCAAGCCTGGGTAGTGTTACCAAACTCTGGCGACCATGTGTGAGCGCTCATTTAATTTTTTATCGACCGGGTATTTGGACTTGTATTATTCGGCTGTCTTGTGTTGCCATGGTTCCTAAATCGAAATAGTGCCTCGGTCCCTTTGGAGATAGTCTAATGTTGTCCTTCTAGACACCTTCAAACACAAACATGGACTTACTGAAGAACTCTTTTTTTTTTTTTTATTAATTTTTATTTTTTTTATTATTTTTTTGGAAAAAAACAGTAAAGGGGGTCATGCAGGGAACTGCCAAGGTCTGGATCTTGACTTTTCAAGGTTTCCACTGGAGATATTGGTCAGTGGTAACTGTACTTCTTCTCCCATTTCAGGATGACCACAGACATACAAAAAAGACCAAACCATCGTTATTACAGATAAATCAATACGTCAATGTTTTTACCACATAGTCACCACATGTTAAATTTGGTTGAACAACAACCACTAAAAAACTTGGGATGGCTAGTCTATTTAAAAGAAATCTGCACACTGCTCCATGATGATAAAATAATTGGTGTTTAATCTTGGAAAATCCACGTGCAGAACCTGGAAAAAAAACCTGGAAAGAAGCCCTTACTTGAAGTAATATGAGTGTTGTGCCTGGGCATGGCAGTGGACATTTTGTGTCAAAGGCTACGGCACAGAATTGTGCTGGTCTTGAGCACATTTACAAATCAACATCAGGAGAAAATGACATCCCAAAATCCCATGTCTGCATTTTCTTTCTATTGTCTGGGGGGTTAAAATGTTGAATTACATCCAGGACAAGGTCAAATAGCCTCTAAGTGTAACAAGAACAATTGTATTGTGTGACAGCCTTTCTTAGCGTCCTTAGATGGTTCCAACTCTAGGGCAAGTCTATTGTTTCTATTGTTTGAAGCTCTTTTGTTTTATATTTTTAAAAAAAAAGGTTATTTCAGAGATGTGTCATCTGAAGATAGATTCAGATGCCTAAATTTGAGGTAAGGCAGCATCTGTCACCATATGTAGTTATGACCTGTTGGTAATTGTATGTTTTGTGTACTACTGGGACTTCCTGAGGGGATTTAAAAAAATGAAATAACTGATTACACTGGACAACAAATTTTGACTTTTTGTGTGTATCTGAGATTAAGTTACTTTTATGTTGTTTGGGCTGCTGAATATGAAAATGGCCGTTAAAACACCAGATTAGCTCTAGTTTTTAAAGTATCTATAAAACAAGTTTTACACATTTGCATATACATACCAAATGATAATAATGCTCATAGCGGAAATGATTCACAGCGACGCCTCTTTGACTGTTGCTTGTAATGAGTTTCTGGAGCATCTCTCACAAGGGTCCAACAATAGTCTGCTAGCATTGCTGCATTCCATTTCCCTTGGTACCTTTTTTCGAAGGTAGTAATGTCCTGATGAAATCGTTCCCCATGCTCGTCACTGACAGCACCGCAGTTAGCAGGGAAGAAATCCAGATGAGAGTGTCAAAAGGGATAATTATCATTCTTGGGAAGTCCCACAAAACAAAAATTACTGTCTACTGATTATAACAAAGTTTAAAGATTTCTTATTTGTTTACACCATTTTACCTGTTGAGTTTTTTTGGGATCTCTGAGGAGAGAGAAAGAATAGAACTACTATTCCCTCATGAGGTGACTAATGTCAGGTGTGGCTGCAGTCTCATCATGTCAAACATATTGCTGTAGAAACCACTTCTAGAAGTGAAAATGAATTCTTTGGTGCAGGCTTCCAGCAAGAGTGGTGGCTCTGTGCTCCATATGGAGCAAACAAGGCAAATAGATAATTTTTATATAATTTAATTGACACTTAAACATGAAATATCAAACAGGGAAATACATGTCTGGTTTTTCTACTTCAAGATGGTGAGACAAAGGCGACAGCGATGGACAAGTTTGTTATTCACAATGCTACTCCTCGTCTAGAGACAGATAAGAAAAAAGTTGCTGACAAAGACGTGACCAGCAAGGGAAAGCCTGTTAGTGTTATGGACTTTTTCGGTGCAGGCACGGCAGCAAGAAGTGACAGAGCAACAGCTGCTACAAAAAGAACACATGCAGGAGTAGAAAAGGTAGGTCAGCTCTGAAACAGCTTAGCCAGTAATGAATGTCTCAAATTATAAAATGAAAGCAAGCATCTGTTTCTGTTCACTTATAATGTTAGCTTCGTGTGAAGGAGCAGTTTTTGTCCGTCTGCTGGGTGTTTTGTTTTGGCCAGGGTTTTAGCATGTTTCTTCGGTTTGTTTTTGTGTGTACACCTTCAAGTATGGATAGATCAACCAAAGCAGATAGGTTTCTTTTCTATTTAACATATGCTGCTCTTAGGAAGAAGTTGTGAAAAAGTGTTGTAGCTTCGTTTATATCTCTGTTTTTTATGTTAAGGACTTTATTTGTCAGTAATTTCTGCCATAGATTTTAATGTACATTTGATAATATCTGACAAATTTGCTTTTGTTTTTATCCTCCTAGATGGAGAAAATAGACTTAACACTTGATGAGGAAGAACATGATGATGATGACTTCGTAAAGACTTTAGATCAGCTAGATGGGCCAAGTGTGAAAAAGGTATCGGAGTTGTTCTGTTCTTTGCTTTTATAGATTACCTGCCATTGGCACAGAAGATGAGAAGAAGACAGTGAAGATAGATAGGAGATACATTGGGGAAACCTGTTTATAGTATTACCAGGCATTCCTTACCTACTTACTTAGTCGTTCCCCTTCTACCGTGAGGTGTAGAGGTTTGGAAGAGAGAGCGCCAGACTATCCTATTGGCTGTCTTCCTCCTGGCCTGGTTCCGTTCTAGTCCTCGGTCCTTCAAAGATTGTCTAATGTTGTCCTTCCAGCGGACTCTGGGTCGTCCTGGAGTTCTGGATCCCTGGCTCTTAGTTTCCCATGCTTGTCATGGTAGCCGATCTTCTCCCATTCTGCAGACATGGCCAAACCATATTAGTTGGGTTTGTTCTACTGGGTCATCAGGGGGTGGGATTTTAGGCCTTGATGTATCGTCTGGTTGCCGATCATATCTCTTCTTGTTACTTCAACCACCTTTCTCAGGTACCTCATTTCTGAGGTTTGGATCTGGCATTTGTGGGTTGTAGTCATTGCCCATGACTCGCATCCATACGTCAAGACTGGGACATAGGTGGAGCGGTATACAGCCATCTTCGTTTTCTTACCAACCTCTCTCTTGCTGAGGAATCCTCGATTTATGGCCTGAAAAAGTCTCCCAGCTGCTGCTTTTCGAGTGGCCAACTCTTCTTTGATGCCTCCCTTCTGGTCTATAACAGCTCCGAAGTATTTAAAGTGGTTGACCTGCTCCAGGACCTGTTCTCCCAGCCTAATCTGATGCCTTCATTCTTCTCGTGATATCACCATAGTTTTTGTTTTAGAGCTGCTTATGACCATCCCTCTCTTCTCCAGCTCTTCCTTCCAGACTTGCAGGTTGGATTGCAGATGTGCCTCTGATTTAGCAATCAGGGCAACATCATCAGCAAATGCCAGCTCTGAAATACAGACCTGTCTCATCTTCCAGTACCCCACTGAATACTTTCTTGTTCTCTCCTTACATGCCTTGATGATATCGTCCATGAGGAGTATGAAAAGATAAGGTGACAGGATATCACCTTGTCTTACACCAGTGGTGGTCCTGAACTCTTCTGACTTATGGTTTGCTGTCCTCACATAATTTCTGCAAGACTTGTAGAAGCTCTGTATAGCATGAATCAGAGGTGCTGGGATGTTCTTCCTTGCCAAACAGTCCCAAAGTTTGCTCCAGGGGACCCTGTCAAATGCCTTTTCCAGATCTATGAAACAAAGATGGATCTCACTCTTATACTCGAGGGCCTTTTCACTCAGCTGTCTGAGTGTGAAGATTAGGTTTGAGTACTCAGAATCCACACTGGATGTCATCCAATTGTGGCTCAGCTAGGCGTCTGAGTCTCTGCTCTAGGATTCTAGAGTAGATTTTACCAGGGACACTGAGAAGGGATATGCCTCTATGGTTTCCACATTGTCGATTGTCACCCTTTTTGAAAATCGGTGTTAAGATGGCAATCTCCCAATCCTTTGGTATGGTCTTGTTGCACCACACTGCCTGTAGGACCCTTAAGAGTAATTGGTCATTAGCTGCTCTCATGTACTTAACCATTTCTGGTGTTATACCATCATGCTCTGCTGCTTTGCCCATCTTGATTTTCTCCAGTGCTGCCTTCAGTTCTTCCATCTTTATGTCATCTTCACCACCATTGGTTTTCTCTTCTGTGCTAGTGGTTATCATTTCTGATTCTTGACCTTGCTCACCATCAAGGAGTTCTGAGAAATATTCTTTCCATCTGTCCATTACTTCCTTCAGGGCAGTAAGCAATTTCCCTTGCTTGTCCTTTATAAATTTAAGAGGGCACTGTTTTTCCTTCCTAGTGTTCTTTAGGGTCTTATAGAACAATTTCTGGTTTTCTTGCACATCTTTTTCTAGCTTTTCTCCAAATTCTTCCCAGGACTTCTGTTTTGCTGCTAGCACCTTGTTCTTTGCTTCTGTTCTGAGTATCACATATTCTCTATATTTCTCTGTTTTTCCTGCTGTGTTTTTAGCTCCTAAGTATTGTTTCCAAGGCATTTTCTTCTCTCTTATTTTCTCTTCCTCTGTCCACCAAGGTGTCCTCTTTCTCTTGTTCCCAAGTTGGACTTCACCACATGCTTCTGCAGCAGCTGTCTTTATGATGTCCTTGAATTTAAGCCAGAGGGTTTCCACTCCCTAAAATCCCACCCCCTGCAGACCCAAGTAGAACAGTCCCAACTAAGATGGTTTGACCATGTCTGCAGAATGGGAGAAGATCGGCTACCACGACAAGCATGGGAAACAAAGAGACAGGGATCCAGACCCACAGGACGACCCAGAGTCCGCTGGGAGGACAACATTAGACAATCTTTGAAGGACCGAGGACTAGAATGGAACCAGGCCAGGAGGAAGACAGCCAATAGGATAGTCTCTTCCAAACCTCTACACCTCACGGTAGAAAGGGAACGACTAAGTAAGGGTTTCCAAGTCATCAGGTTGTTCTTCTGTGTTTCTCACCGCTGTAGCAATAAGCCCTTGATATCTGGTCTTAATTTCTGGCCCTCTCAGCTTGTAGGTCTTAATGCTCATTTCTCCTGTTTGTTTACTTAGTTTCTTGCGTGATGTTAGGCAGTTCCTAAGTTGAGCAACTCTTTCAGTTGTTCTTTTGATTGTTAGCAGGTTGTGATCACTTCCAATCTCTGGCCCCCTCCAGACTCTAGCATCCCGGACATACTTGAATGAGCTCCTCCTAACTATGGCACAGTCGATCACTGACTTCTCATTCTTTGTTGGTTCACACCTAGTGTATGCATGTATGTGCTTATGGGGGAATTTTGTGTTTGTAATGATCAGATTCTGCTCACTGCAGAATCTAAGGAGTCGCTTTCCATTGTCATTGAGAGTATCTTCTCCATATCTTCCGATAACTCCACCCCATCTAGCATGGTCATTTCCAACTCTGGCATTGAAATCTCCGAGCATGATAATTTCATCTAGGCAGTCATCCACTGTTCTTTGAAGCAGCTCGAAGAATTCCTCCTTGACCTCTGCTCTCTCATCCTCATTTGGCCCATACACTATGACAAGGTCGACTATGGTTTCTCCTTCTTTTAGCTTTACAACCATAATGCGCTCCAAGACAAAGTTCCATCCCTTGATACTATCTTTTTGGTTTTTTGCCACAATGCAACCATGCCCCCTTTAGCTATTTCAGATGTGGGTACACCACTGTAGAGCAGCGTGTCGCCATCGAGATCCATGACCCCTAGTCCCTTTTTCTTCATTTCCGTTATAGCCAGAATTTCTAGTTTTGCTTCCCTCATCTCTTCCACCAGCTCCTCTTCTTTCCCATTTATACTTCTTGTGTTCCAAGTCGTAGTCCGTAGTCCATTCCAGTTCGTCACCTTTAGAATCTGTCCGGTTTTCTCTCTTGTTCTGTAATTCCTAAGGTAAGAGGAAGGTATAAGAATATAGATTCTTTTGTCCCTGAAGAAGTCCATGTGACTGAAACGTAGGCAGTTTTCTTTGTCCATTGTCCTAGTTAAGATGTATTCCCTTAACCTGCAGTGCCGCTCATTGTCTGATTACCTTAACCCCAGGGTAAGAGAGGCAGAGGTTGACTGAAAAAACATGGAGAAGAGAACTGGAGACAGTAAAGATGATGATGAGGAAGATATGGAAAGACCTTTAGCAGATGGCACAGGAGGACATGACATACATTTGTTGAAGGTCTGTGCTCCTCAGGGAGCTGAAAGATGATGATGATATACCCATGACAGTTCTTGGCGCTGTACAATAGAGTGGCTGAACTTTTCAGGAAATGAAGTACTTATACAGCACTTTTCTTTATACTGTGCCCAGAGTTCATTAGGAATTAAGAAATAGGTACACAGTGTTGTAGAAAACATAGGGCCTGCAACATCTGGTACAGTCATTTACTACAGAAACTACCACTGCAAGAGTGCCTTGACACAGGCTTCCTGTAAAATGTGCTAACTGCTGCATTTTGGCACAGGGTTCCTGTAAAGTGTGCTAACTTCTGCACTTTGGTACAGGCTTCCTGTAAAGGTGGGTTTCTTAAACCTTATTTTGTGCAGTGGACCCCTTTGATTGTCTTATGAAGGTTATGGAATCCTTTAATTATCTGATGAAGGTTATAGACCCATTCTCAGAAAAAGTGTACTTAAAAGTAAATAATAAAACCAAACATTTTAAATTTTAGAGTATTTAAACTGACCCCCTAAAATCCATTCATGGACATGTCTGTTGACCACAGATCAAGAAATCCTGATATAAAGGCCGCTAACTGCTGCTTTAGGAGCATTTTTTTCACAGGGGGGGGGGGGATTGAAAGTAGGCTGAAACTTCTGAGTATTGGGACCAATCTATTGTTTTCTCAACCCTGATTATGGGGGGGGGGGGGAGCGTGAGGAACCCACACCGTGTTGGACAAAATGGGACATATAACAACTAAACTAATATTTTACTGAATAGACAGCCCCGCTCCTCCCTAATCCCCATTTCCTTTCACATTCCACCTATGAGATTTTTTTCGTTTCTTTTCGCATCTTCTACTTCACTGCACGCAGCTATTCCCAAGAAGAGGCTTTCTCGAAGCTAAATCCAAAGAGCCCCAAGCTCCGTGTAAACAACTTAATCAGTTCAAGTCCAGGCCCCTACCAGTAAACACATCCAACTAGCGCCGTACGATAAACGTAAACGTCTATACCAAGACATATGCATACCCCTCGCATCATTTACTCAAACACAACAGTACACAACGCCCCCCTCGCTCTCTGACTCCCGTCCACCTGTCTTGTGATCTTCAAAGACTTTTACATAGCCCACACATATTCCCCCCTCCTCCTGCATCTCCTATGTCACTACATATTTTTTTTTTATTTTTTTCCTACCATCGGCAAGCCAAGTAAACTTTTTTTTCATTAATCAACAACCCTCATTCTTTAACATCTACATATTTACCCATTTTGATTACTTTTCTTATCCAATAGCATTCTCTATTTTTACGTACAGTAGCAGAACAGCACGACTTCCACCACCACTAGACAGCTAAACACAGTACCCAAGTAATATCAGGCATATATAAGATTAGGCGGCAACCATAAGGACTTACTGGCTATTTATAGATCATACAGCAACATATTGTCCAGTTAGCAATGCAGTTATACATTTTTCTTATAATTGATTGAACAGAAAAATGAGAAAGCACATTTATAATTTCCAATAATTAATAATATAAATAAATAAGAGGCCGCCCCCTTTCAGTCTTTTTTTACATATTTCTAGAGGTAATCTGTCAATCATCATACAGTAATTACTAGGATTTATCGAACAGACTTCTTGCGAGCTCATCAGCATAGACTTTTACACTACTTGCAGTGAATCTTTTTTAATTTTTTTGACAGAGTATCAGATTCTCAATTAGCTTATTATATTTTTCTGAGTGGAGGTACGGAGTTTTTCACCTTTTTTTTCCTTCGCTCAAGCACGCACTGCCACTCCTCTCTTTCTGCTTGCTTTTATCTTCACTCAGTTGCCAGGCTATCTGTTATATTTTTCGCCAATACTGAGGTGGTCGGGGCACGCAGGCAGACAGCCAGTGTCACACTGAGGTGCAGCACCTCAAATACGAAATAGGCAATGCTTAACTTTGGTGGCAGATAAAGGATCTAACAGCTTCAGCATATCATCATCTCATGCCCTGTCCGCCAGTGATGGAGGTAAAACGAATCCAAGGCTAAATTGCTCCTGACAAATGGATTTATGTCCAGTCAATGCAGAGTGCCGAATCCCCTCACATAGCTCGACATTTGCGGGGCACACTAACTGTGCCTCTTGAAACCGATCACAGCTAAGCTTTGCCCCCCCAGCGGCCCACCCTGTTTTCATTTCGTGTCTTAGATACCCACCCCATTCCTTATAACTCGGTGACGAGGCGGGGGGGGGGTAGGGGGGCGCCGACGGGAGAGTGTTACCCTCACCCCACCGGGGGGCGCCAATGCACCCCCGACAATCGGGGACGCGGAGCCAGATTCCTCCATGAGTGTCCCCAGAGAGTGCATCATGGCGGGGATTGCACTACTATCCGTGATAATCACTTAGAACGCAATTATATCTATTACTATAGTGAGCATTATTTCGGATACTACAATTAGACTTCGTGAGAGTACACTCCATACTATCCGTTATCTTAGTGTCTCCTTAAGCATACCCAGATCACTTCATTTTTCTCATTTATTCCCAGAATACAGCCACATTATGTTATTGACTACTATCGCTCAGATCCTATGCAACAAGACTCAAGCTATTAGCACTCAAAGAATCCTCCCAATTGTCACACATCATTCATCAAGTCTCACTTATTACTTTTCTCCTTGCTTCTCTTTTAGCGCCTATAGCATTCGTAATGAAAATAGTCCATGAAGGGGAGCCCACACTCGTGTGGGCTCAAAATAGTAACGAGAAGTTTATGTATAATTATGACTGACACGAGTGTCGTATTCTTCACAAAGACTAGAGACACGGAAAGGGGCCGTGAGGATAATTGATGGGTGTGGTTGTATAATAGTTGGTGGGATGGTTTTAGTCTGTTACAGTGGAAATGAACACTTATAGAGTACTTTTTTTTCGTGGCAGGTGCAGGTTGTCATGTAGATTCGCATTGTTGAGATTGACGTGATAACTTTCACCATGGATGTAGTGGTGGTACAAGTAGGCTTGAAGTCGAAAGGTCTCTACAGCTAGACACTATTTATCTTGGTGGATTGGTGTAGGGGGGGGGGGGGGGGTGGGGTGGGGGGGGGTTTGATGTCATCTCGGGGGGGTGGGGGGGGGGGGGGGGATGGAGTATTATCAGGTAGGGGGATTGGGACACACAATATAAAACAATTGTGTATCCTAAAAACAAACCCCCCACCACACATTGCTCCTGCGATATCTAGTTTAGTGAGTATTATTGGTCACTCTGGGATTCATCAGTGTATATGTAAAGCACTCTTCCGCTTGGATGCTCATACCACTTTATTACATGAAAAAATTTGAATTAAGGTAATATCTTGGATAATGATATAATTATATAAAAATTCACTTACTAATGAAACAACGTAATGAGATCCTTGCGCTTGGTATGACATCAGCCAGTTTTGAGAATATTTGATTCCAAGTTTGGTTAAATAGAGAAGTCTCAAATCTCTCTGTTACAAATCCTGCAGTTCGAGTTTCGTTTGCTTATTGTTAGTAGGGCTAATCTACTACTGGTGACTGAAGCCACCGTCTCCACGCAAACAATGGCACGTACGTTGCGAATTGCGCTGCTAGAAGGTGTAGTAAATTTAGTTTCACACCCAAAGAACGGGATACGCAAGCCTCTGGCTGGATCCAGAAATTTTTCGTAGTGTGTGTGGACTGACGAATTCGTGCTTTCTGCTCTCTGTAAGTGGTACATGTTCTGTAGCTTCTTAAGTTCTATATTCTTCGATTATGTTCCACGTCCTGACATTCAAACGGATGAATGTCACCGCAATCGACGGTATACAGATTAGTTCCTTCGCAAAACCTTCTGATGAATCTTATCTTGATGCCGGGCTATATCATTCTTTAATAGCGAACAGCAAAACTGTCTGCAATAGGGGGGGGGGGATGGAGGTCGGGAAATCTGTATGCTTCCTGCTCTAGGGGGGGTGGGTTGGTTTTTGGGGGTGGAAAATGCGGAAACTGCTGCGGCGATTTTGTAGGTGGTGTGATTTGTATATTAATTTGTCAACTTTGTTGATGAACCCCATGATAATTCCTTTCAGTTTTAATCAGATTGATTGGAGGTTGTCTTGTAGGGGGGGGGGGTGTTGGTATAGGAGACTAAAATATTTAGGTGTTTAATGGTATATCTGAAATAAGGTAGAGCGTAGTTCTGGTGGGGTATGTGTTCGGATAGGGGGGGGGGGGTGGTGAAAACCATATAATATTACTGCACTCTAATCAAATCGATCTCATTGCTCCTGTTCAGTGTGTACTAATGCTAAGAAATGCCTCATTTATGCTACTAAATTTCTAAATATATGCTCGAAATATAGGGCTATCATGATTTCCGGAAGTATCCTTCAATACACATAAATGTTGTCGATGAATAACACAATGAATTGTTAAAACACCTGGTGCCACATTTTTTTAAGTAGGCCTGAAACCCACGATGACGACCAACCATAGCTGGTGCTCCGTCTGTCGCACATGTGATGACATTGGAAAAAGGAATTTTTTTTCCAACAAAAATGTGTTTCCAGAAGAAAATATGTGTCGAGAGTGGAGAGAGAAGGTTAGCTTGGGTGTGTCGAGAGTGGAGAGAGAAGGTTAGCTTGCGTGTGTCGAGAGGCTAATGAATGTTTCGAGTGTTGAAGGGACATAAATCTCCGCCTACTGTCTCCTGACAATGGTAACATCTCAGGTACTAATATTTTGCGTTTGGAATCCTTGAAACACTCTATGGGACGCAAGGCAAATAAAAACTATCGTGTTACAAGCTATGCGAAGGGGAATATCTTTTGTAATTATTTCATATTGATTCTTGTAAAAATGTACACAACGCCCCCTGAATGGAAGCAGCGACCCCCAATCGTTGCAACCCATCAGAACGCCCCAGACATCTTGAAAACGCTCCCCTGGGGGCGGTACCGCCCCTGTTGAGAAACACTGATATAACCCAGTGTTGTGAAAGCCATCATTTTTTTATTTTTATTTCATATAAAACAAAGTGCTACTTAATTAACTATTGATTTTGGTATTGTTTAGTATTTGTCTCTGTTAATAAAATATATCTATTTTTTCATTTCAGGTCAAGCAGTCAGAAATTTGTGAGGAGGAAATGGAAACCATGCAGAAGAAAGGTATTTTGTTCTGTCTGTTTTGTGTGGGCTCTTGAAGTACAGCAGGTAATTACTGCTATTATGAAATTTTTGTCAAATTGAAGTGTGGTAGTGAATTGCAAGACGATAGTGTGTTTGTCTTACCAGTTTAGTTGTGATTAACAACATGGAAGACAGCAATAGTTGCATATTACCAACTACTTTTTTAAACAACCTGGATGTTACAGACTTTTCATTAACTCTTTCATTCCAGAGTTATTTTGCACGCTGTGCCAGACTTTTTTTGGGGCAGAATTTTATAGAGTGAAGTGTTCATATTTCAGTCTAAATTTTTGTGTGAATTTTCCTTTGAAGTAGCACATATTATATATCAACATGAAGGGGAATGGAAGGAGAATTGTAATGATTAATTTATATTGTAGTATTAACAAACATGCTGTTAGTAGACATTAAAACATGATGAATGTTATTTGAAAAACACAAAAATATTGAAAGCAAAATGTGCACTTACCGATGGCCAGCTAATGTTGTAGTCATTAAAACTTACCATTCAGTCTTGAAACATCAAGGTAATCCATTTTTGAAATAACACAACACTAGATATAGCAAAATTTAGCACATTTAGTGCATTTATGCAGTGTATGCTGCAGCCACTAAAAAACTTCACAACACTGAAAAAATCCTAGAATATATATATTACCATATTATGGCTTTTTCCAGCACATAAACTAGAAAAATATAAAATGAAATATTTTCATAATATATTTACATGATTATTTTATGATTCAAGCTTGCGCTGTGTGTGCCACAACTTGAAGCAGTGAGGATGAAGTCGAGGTTTGCCTTCGCATCCCTCACAAATAAAGACTGTCCGCTTTACATCCTTCGGTGTACTGCACACTCTGCAGCGTCCATCATTTTTTGCTCTTACAATAACATGCTTCGAGCCCTGAAGTCTTTCTATTGCATTTGACTTAATAGGGCGGCCAATTTTGGATCTCATCATGTCATCTGCTTCAGTCATCAAGTCAGCTGCTGCTTATGTAAGCTGGTTAATTAAAATCAGCTTGAATTTTTTAAGTGACATTTTTGTGTCAGCGCCCTCTGGTCGAGACAAAACATATAGAATATGTGCATTATTGCAGCAAATCTCCACTATCCAGTGGTATATTTTCTTCCACCATTTATTGCTTTTCCTTGTGTGGAGTCCATAATAACTCAACATCTGGTCAGCCTTATCACAACCATTCATGCTCATATTGTAGCTATGGATAGTGGATGGTTTGGTTTTTTGCCTGTGTGTAATGTCTTCAGCATTTCCATTTGAAGTGACTATCACCACAGGTTTTTTTGCCTTTTTATCCTTCCATGCAGTGCACATAATTCTGTCATCTTTAGGGACCCAGTGCCGGCTTTCCATATGTTTCAAGGAAAGACCTTTCAGAGCAAGAGGAAAATCTTTTCTATTGGTCTGGAGTGTCCCTGTGAAATAGAATTTGTGTTCAAGAAGGAAATCAACTAAAGCTCTGGTGGTGTAATACCTGTCAGCATAGATGTGGTATCCACTTCCAATACAGCTGAGGAGGGTATTGAAGATTTTAATGGCATGGCCACTGTCAGAATCACACTCTGGATTGTATGATGTATCTGATCCATAATAAGTGAGCAGATTCAGTATATATCCAGTGGCACTGTCTACCAATCCAAAACTTTTTATGTGACACTTTTTGGGCTTGGATGCATTAAACTGCTTATATCTCCAACGCCCCTTGAAACCAATAATCATTTCATCAATTGAAATGTTTTCAAATGGTATATAGGCACTGTTGAAATTTGAGCATAGCATGTCCACAAAAGGCTCAATTTTGCTCTTTCCATCAGCATCTGCATCTCCCACATGAAGCATTGTGTGATATATAGCCTCAAATCTCTGTCTTTCAAACATTTTGATATAGAAAGGTGTATACAAGCTTGGCTCTCTTGAAAAGTAGTCGCGTATGCTTGGTCTCTTATCCAACCCCATTGAATTAGTGACTGCAATGAATTTTAAAAATTCATGCCTATTTTCATGGTTTACAGTTGTTATACACTGATTGTTTTTGAGCTGGGGTGTTCATCTGTACACATCTTGTGGCATATTCATTGATGCTTGTGATTATATATTCCATCACATCATTTCTGACAAGTGCCAAAAAGCAGTCCAGTGGTGTTGATGTTTCATCAACATATTCTGGGTTTACACCTGGTGCTGTTTTGGTTCCTCGTGGCTTGGGGATAAATCTAAAGTTGTTTGAAGTTTTAATCATACTTCTAACATCATCAGCAACCTGTGACCAGTCATCTGGTGTTGTAAGCCTAGCTTTCTTACCTTTCGATAAGCCAGGCTGGGGCAACGCCCTCTCGCCACCTGAAACCGAAGTGTCTGACATGCCTGAAACACTTCCATCATCTGATAAAAAATTATCAGAGTCCATCAATTCATCTTCACTCTCCATTATATTTTCAAGTAAACTTAATGCTTTAGACGCAGACATTCGTCTAGAAGGCATAGAACTAATAGGAATATGACTTGCCATAACGCTAAAACCACACACAAATTTTTCACAAAATCGGATCACACTTGACTAGCTAATAAATTCGATAACAAAGAAATAACACGTGTGAACAGCCCGAAATCCTTCGATAAAAAGACCGGACAACTCTAACGGAAGTTTCGGTTAGGTTTAGAAAACATGGATTTGATTACATGGTTAAGTTTCTGCATTTCTTGGCGAGAATTCTTAAGTCACGCTCAGAGCGTTGCAATGGCACAGCGTGCAGCATTTTGCAACGCTCAGAGCGTTGCTCTGGAGTCTAAGAGTTAATAGGTTCTTGCGTAGAAAACATAGTATTAAAACGGTATGACAAGATGACTAATGCAGAACTGATTGAAAGAACCAGACAACTACCAGGGAACAAGATGTGACGTGTAAACACACACACACTGAGAAAACCTGTTGATGACATTGCAAGGATAAACACACACACTGAGAAAACCTGTTGATGACATTGCAAGGATAAACACACACTGAGGAAACCTGTTGATGACATTGCAAGGATAAACACACACACTGAGAAAACCTGTTGATGACATTGCAAGGATAAACACACACACTGAGAAAACCTGTTGATGACATTGCAAGGATAAACACACACACTGAGAAAACCTGTTGATGACATTGCAAGGAGTTCTTGTTCTGGAACCCCCTGTGTAATAGAGAGTTTGTGAGAGACCAAATAACACCTGGAGAAGGGAACTTGAGACATAGATGAAACCTAGAATGGATGGCACAGGACAAGAAGGCTTGGTATGAATTTATTGATCCATATTACCAGCTCAGCAGAAGTGAACAAGTGGTAATCTTCAGACTTCGCACGGGTCATAACAGATTGAGATACCATCTATTCAACAAATTAAAGATAGGAACTGCTGATGAGTGTGACTGTGGCACCGATAAAATGACTGCCGAACATCTGCTTCAAAGGTGCCCAACATATGAGGAACAGAGAAAACACATATGGCCATCACCAGTACCATTCCTGGAGAAAATCTACGGAGATATCAACAGCCTCAGACTGACCAGTGGTTTCTTTGAACTTATTCAAGTTGACGTCTGAGGGTGAACTTTGAACTTATTCAAGTTGACATCTGAGGGTGAACGAAGAAGAAGAATTTTTTGAAGGCCTCTCATTAGGCAGGTCAAGGTTAATGTGATGATGATAACTACAGTTTTACAAACGGAAGGCAGTTTGCATATCTATATACTGCTTTTTTCAAACTGAAAATTTGCAGTCTTAATTTAAATTTTCTTCATTTTTTCCCCCAACCCAGGTAGCTTAGCAAGCAAACTTGTTAGCAAGATGAAACTGTCAGCACAAGACAAGCCTGGTCCCAGCGGACAGGCTGAGAAGGAAAGTATCTCTTCAGCCAAACAAGACACAGAGGTCTGTTTAAAAAATAAAAGAAATAATAACATTGAAAATGTTACTTTGCTGTCTTATTTAACTCTTTAAGTCCCAATCGACTTTATAAAGGCTCAGGGGTTAGACGCGCTTGGCCCAATCGACTTTAAAAAGCCTTTAGTATATGTGCCTCTGTTTGAGACTGTTTCTAATTATAACTACCCACAAAGTCATTTCCGACTGCAAGTACATTCTTTTAAATACTGCACGTGTTTAAGAGTGAACGTGTTTCTGTTTTGAGATATTTATTTTAGATTTTTAAAGCGATTTTTTTAAGCGCATATCCTCCATTTTACCTTGAATAACTAATCATTTTTTTAAGCGCATATCCTCCATTTTACCTTGAATAACTAATTATTTTTCAATGAAAGCTTTTATACTTGTAGCACAAGAGTAAAGTACATCCAATTACCTTCAGTTTCATATACAACAACAAAGTTATTTATGCATATGAACATTTTAAAAAATTATTTCCAAACAACAACAATAAAAACGCACTGGGGTGGCCATTTTTGCTTGGGCCAAACCCACTTTTTTGCTTGGGACTGAAAGAGTTAATTGCTTGTATATTATGTAAGGTTTTGTTTTAACCTGTATTAAAAATTATGCTTTTGTTAACATTGTGGAGATATGTTGTCTTACCTTTGCTCTCAGTGTAAAGGTAAAATTGCTGTGTTTTAGTGAAACAGGCAAATTACACACTTGGTAACATTATGTCTTGGTTATATGTCAATCAAGCACATTGTGCTAATGTTAATGTTGTGAAGATAAATTGTCTTGTCATTGGTTTCTGTGAAACTGGCAAATTATGCCCTTGTTAACATAATGAAGATTCCATCATAACCCTCCACTCCCAAAGGAGCATAGGCCTTCAACAAACACATGCCAAGTCCTCCTGTCACGTGCCATCATCTCAAGTTCTTTCCATGTTCTCCTCATCATTTTCACCTCTGTTTCCAACTCTCTTCTCCATGTACTTCTTGGTCTTCCTCTGCCTCTCTTGCCCTGGGGGTTCCAGAACAAGGACTGCCTTGTAATGCTATCAACAGGTTTCCTCAGTGTGTGTCCTATCCATCGCCATCGTCTTCTTCTCATCTCTTGTTCCACTGGCACTTGTCCAGTTCTTGTCATCAGTTCCACGTTGGTAACCTTGTCATACCATTTTAATCCCTTTATTCTATGCAAGCACCCATTTATGAAAGTCTGTAGCTTTTTGGTAGTTGTCTTTGTTGTTCTCCATGTCTCAGAGCCATACAATAGGACTGACTTCACATTTGAGTTGAAGATTCTTATTTTCGTGTTGGATCCGATTTCTCTTGATCTCCATATATTTCCCAATGCAATGAAAGCTCCTCTTGCTTTTTGTATTCTTATTTTGATATCGCTGTCTGTCCCTCCAACTTTGTCTATATTACTGCCAAGATATGTGTATGATTCTACATCTTGTATTGGCGTTTCTTCAAGTTCAACCCTGTTTTCATTACCTGCATTTATTCGCATTATTTTTGTCTTTTCCCTGTGTATTTTCAGACCCAATTGCTGTGACCTCTCATCGAGTGTTTTCAATTTGTCCTGCATCTGATTACGGTTATGGGACAGGAGAGCCAAATCATCAGCAAAATCCAGATCATCCAACTGCTTAGTCAGAGTCCACTGGATTCCATTTCTGTTGTGTGTTGTCGATGATCTCATAACCCAATCTATTGCCAGCAAGAAAAGAAATGGAGACAAGAGGCATCCCTGTCGCACTCCTGTTCTTATCCCAAATGGTTCTGTAAGCTGTCCTTCATGAAGAACTCTGCACGTCATGTCTTCATAGGTTTTCTTTATTAAATTAATGATTTTCAGGGGAACTCCATAATGCCTCATCAATTTCCAAAGTGATTCTCTGTCCAAACTGTCAAATGCTTTTTCGTAGTCCACAAATCCGATGTATAGTGGTGAATTCCATTCCAGACTTTGTTCAACTATTATTCTCAAAGTGGCTATCTGGTCTGTACATGATCTGTTTTGTCGAAAACCTGCTTGTTCATCTCTCAATTTCTTGTCTATGGACTCCTTTAATCTCTCAAGGATAATCCTGTTCAATACCTTTCCTGGCACTGATAGTAACATTATTCCTCTATAATTTGTGCACTCTTGTAGATTTCCCTTCTTAGGCAACTTAACCAGATATCCTTCCTTCCATTCTGCTGGTATCTCTTCTTTTGCTCTTGTATATTGCTGAGCAGTTTCCCATTCTTATCTTTTATGAGGCAACTTGTTTGCTTGTATTTCCCTGTTAGCTTCTTTGTGCTGCTATACAGTTCTCTCATATTTCCTTTGGCTGCAGCATCTTCTGCCTCTCTTGCCAACTCGTCAATATACTTCCTCTTGTCTCTTTTGATACTTCTTTTTACTTCTTTGTTTGCTTCTGTGTACACTTCTTGAGCCTTGGCTTTGGAACTTCTGGTTTTGCTTGTGTTTAACTCTGCTTTCTTGTTTTTTCTGTCTTTTATCTTATTGATGGTTTCTGTTGTTAACCATGCTTTTTGTTGTCTTTCCCTTTTCCCCAGTATTTCTTCACATGTCTCCTTCCATACCGTTTTGACCTGCTGCCAATAGTCTTCTGTATTCTCTACATCTTCCAACTGTTGGAGCACTTGGAATTTGTTGGATACTGTGACCGCAAAATTGTCTCTTGTTTCTTGATTTCTTAGCTGTCCTACATTAAACTGTTGTCTATAATTTTGCATTGTTGCATATCTCTTGAGTTTCATTTTTTACTTTGGCTATCAGAAGATGGTGATCTGATGCCACATCTGCTCCTCTATATACCTTTACATCCTGCAATGATGATCTAAACTTCTTCTTTATGCATATATGATCGATCTGATTTTCTGTTTTATGGTCTGGTGATATCCATGTTGCCTTGTGTATTCTCTTATGTGGAAACATGCTTCCTCCTATAGCCAGTTGATTTGAAGCACAGAAGTTTGCGAATAGTTCTCCATTTTCATTCATTACTCCTAGCCCATGTTTTCCCATGACTTCTTCAAATCCAGTATTGACTGTACCTATCTTTGCATTCATGTCACCCATCAAAATTGTGATGTCTCTTCTTTTTACTTTATCCATAATTTCCTGTAGTTTAGTATAAAATGCTTCTTTCACAGACTCTTCTTTGTCATTAGTTGGTGCATAACATTGGATGACATTGACATGAATTTTCTTTTTAGCTGTTTTGAAAATAGCTGTTATTATTCTGGGTCCCACAGCTTCCCATTCAATGAGTGCTTTCTGTGCTTCTTTAGATAACATAAGAGCTACCCCTTCACTGTGGTGTGAACTTTCGTCTTCGTGTCCTGAGGACAGCACCAATTCACCTGTGATGAGTTTCTTCCTGTCTACCCCCTTCCACTTTGTTTCACACATTCCCAGAACCTCGATTTTGTATTCCCTCATTTCTGCTGCTACTTGTGCCACTTTTCCCTTGTTCGTTCAATGTCCGAACATTCCAGGTGCCAAATCTGGAAGTTCTCCTAGAAGAAAGAAGGTTAGTCAGCAACACAGACTCCTTTCGGCTTTCTCTGTGTTGCATCATACGCCTCCCCGCGAGAGGACCTTCCCCTGTCTTGGATGGCTGTGTTTTATTTTCTTTATTTGACTTGTCCATATTTGTTGAAGTTTTTTGTGGTTTAAATTTTTTTTACAGGATGGTGTAACCGGCCCCATGCCCAACCCTCCTTAGTCGCCTTCTACGACATGCTTGGCAGGGGACAGTGTTACTATTCTTTGCTCCCCTTTCAGGCCCCGGTAACACACGGGTGATAATGAAGATAAGCTGTTTGAAATTTTGCTTTTGTTAACATTGTGAAGATAAGTTATTTTGTCATTAGTTTTCTTGATAGCATTGTGAACGTATGTTGTCTTGTCATTGGATGTAGTGGAACAGGCAAATCAGGCTCTTGTTAACTTTGTGCAGATAAGTTGGCTTTTTGTTATAGTGAAATAGGCAAATTATTCTCTTTCTAGCATTGTGCAGATAAGTTGTCTTGTCATTAGTTTTAGTGAAACAGGCTCTGTGGACTCCATTTTGGCAACTGTTGGGTTAGGACAGAGGTTCTAAACCCATATTGAATGGCAACACAGCTTGTCAGACCTGTACGATTTCATGATACAACACTTACATTTAGGGTACTATATTGGCAGTGTTGCAAATTTCTTAACACACCTCTTGCTCTTCCCAGTATACATCTTATGATGTCCCTAGTGACACTCTTGCACACTGCTTAAGAATCTGTGGGGTAGGAGATTTTTATTTTGAAACTTTCACAATAATTGGCTTCATTTCTGTTTGTTGAAGTTTCAAAGTTGGTGACTGGATGGGCCACAGAACAGCCATTAACTCTTACTATTCGGCAAGCCCCGTGAAGTGGCGCGGGTTTAGTACCAATTTTACGACTTGCCAGTTCAAGTGGCGCGCGACGGTAACGATAGCTAAACTAGCGCGTAAAAACGCGATTTTAGCTCACGTATAGTAAGAGTTAAGCAATGAAAAGGAACATTCATTCAGTCATTAGAAGAATTTTAGTTACATGAGCATTATTTTATACAATTAATTTGCCATTAGCCTTTAGTGTTACAGATTCTTGAAGTTCTGTTCTTTCAGAGAAATCTGTGAATTTAAAACAGCATACAGGTTTTTCTTGCAAGTTCTAACTATGGAAGTAAAAGCTAAGATCATATCAGATAACAACACGTTCACCGAGCACAGCACTCATTCTGGACGTTTTTTTTTTAAATGTTTGTTTTTTGTGGTAAGGTATGCTGCTTTCAACCATAAATAAAGTCCTTTGGTTAAATTAGAGTGTGAAAGCCAGTCAAAATAGAACTAAGAAAAAACTGAATCACGGCTTTGGAGTGGAGCAGCAGGTTTTTGCCTTGAGCTGGAGCACATAAAATTTTAACTGCTCCAGTTTTGTTTTTTAATTTTCAGTTCAAAATAAATTTTATTATACTAAATGTAAAGAAATGAAATAAAATGTTTAATAGCATATTTTATTCGAAACTCAAGTTATTTTTTAAATTATGTTTTCCTTACATTTTGGAGGTTAATCTTAACTAGAAAAAAAAAAATTCAAATTTAAAAATGAAACTACAAAATTATACACCATATATGACAGATCACCTTGAGCTTTATACTCAGATAACAACACATTTGTATTATTTAAATGTTGGCAGCAATGAAACTGTTTAAATTAGAAATATCATATTGTTTTAAAATATCAAATTTATTGTTTAAATCGGTTCTTTTCTATAAAGTTTCAAGTTGACGTTTGTTATTCACAAAGAAAAAAAAGTAATTAACCAGTCTTAAGACTTAAGTGGTAAGTCATAATATGTAATACTAGTACATCACAAGCAGATACATTATGAAAAAAACTAATTTTGTTTTCTTTTTAACTATTGGAAGAACTTAACATAAATCATTTTTTTTTTTTCATAACCCTCCACTCCCAAAGGAGCATAGGCCTTCAACAAACACATGCCAAGTCCTCCTGTCCCGTGCCATCATCTCAAGTTCTTTCCATGTTCTCCTCATCATTTTCACCTCTGTTTCCAACTCTCTTCTCCATGTACTTCTTGGTCTTCCTCTGCCTCTCTTGCCCTGGGGGTTCCAGAACAAGGACTGCCTTGTAATGCTATCAACAGGTTTCCTCAGTGTGTGTCCTATCCATCGCCATCGTCTTCTTCTCATCTCTTGTTCCACTAGCACTTGTCTAGTTCTTGTCATCAGTTCCACGTTGGTAACCTTGTCATACCATTTTAATCCCTCTATTCTACGCAAGCACCCATTTATGAAAGTCTGTAGCTTTTTGGTTGTTGTCTTTGTTGTTCTCCATGTCTCCGAGCCATACAATAGGACTGACTTCACATTTGAGTTGAAGATTCTTATTTTCGTGTTGGATCCGATTTCTCTTGATCTCCATATATTTCCCAATGCAATGAAAGCTCCTCTTGCCTTTTGTATTCTTATTTTGATATCGCTGTCTGTCCCTCCAACTTTGTCTATATTACTGCCAAGATATGTGTATGATTCTACATCTTGAATTGGTGTTTCTTCAAGTTCAACCCTGTTATCATTACCTGCATTTATTCTCATTATTTTTGTCTTTTCCCTGTGTATTTTCAGACCCAATTACTGTGACCTCTCATCGAGTGTTTTCAATTTGTCCTGCATCTGATTACGGTTATGGGACAGAAGAGCCAAGTCATCAGCAAAATCCAGATCATCCAACTGCTTAGTCAGAGTCCACTGGATTCCATTTCTGTTGTGTGTGTGTTGTCGATGATCTCATAACCCAATCTATTGCCAGCAAGAAAAGAAATGGAGACAAGAGGCATCCCTGTCGCACTCCTGTTCTTATCCCAAACGGTTCTGTAAGCTGTCCTTCGTGAAGAACTCTGCATGTCATGTCTTCATATGTTTTCTTTATTAAATTAATGATCTTCAGGGGAACTCCATAATGCCTCATCAATTTCCAAAGTGATTCTCTGTCTACACTGTCAAATGCCTATTCGTAGTCCACAAATCCGATGTATAGTGGTGAATTCCATTCCAGACTTTGTTCAACTATTATTCTCAAAGTGGCTATCTGGTCTGTACATGATCTGTTTTGTCGATAACCTGCTTGTTCATCTCTCAGTTTCTTGTCTATGGACTCTTTTAATCTCTCAAGGATAATCCTGTTTAATACTTTTCCTGGCACTGATAGTAACATTATTCCTCTATAATTTGTGCACTCTTGTAAATTTCCCTTCTTAGGCAGCTTAACCAGATATCCTTCCTTCCATTCTGCTGGTATCTCTTCCTTTTCCCAGACTTTACCAAGTAATTTATATAACATCTCTGTAGCCGTGTCGATATCTGCTTTGATGGCCTCTGCTGGAATGCCATCAGGTCCAGACGCTTTTCCCTCTCTTAGAAGCTTTATGGCTTTCTTTATTTCTTCCTTCGTTGGTCTTTCACCGTTAATTTGTAGCTCTTCTTCTGCTGGCTGGATGTCCGGCGGGTTTTGTGGAGCTGGTCTATTGAGAAGGTCCCCAAAATATTCTGTCCACCTCTTCATTTGCTCTTGTATATTGCTGAGCAGTTTCCCATTCTTGTCTTTTATGAGGCAACTTGTTTGCTTGTATTTCCCTGTTAGCTTCTTTGTGCTGCTATACAGTTCTCTCATATTTCCTTTGGCTGCAGCATCTTCTGCCTCTCTTGCCAACTCGTCAATATACTTCCTCTTGTCTCTTTTGATACTTCTTTTTACTTCTTTGTTTGCTTCTGTGTACACTTCTTGAGCCTTGGCTTTGGAACTTCTGGTTTTGCTTGTGTTTAACTCTGCTTTCTTGTTTTTTCTGTCTTTTATCTTATTGATGGTTTCTGTTGTTAACCATGCTTTTTGTTGTCTTTCCCTTTTCCCCAGTATTTCTTCACATGTCTCCTTCCATACCGTTTTGACCTGCTGCCAATAGTCTTCTGTATTCTCTACATCTTCCAACTGTTGGAGCACTTGGAATTTGTTGGATACTGTGACCGCAAAATTGTCTCTTGTTTCTTGATTTCTTAGCTGTCCTACATTAAACTGTTGTCTATAATTTTGCATTGTTGCATATCTCTTGAGTTTCATTTTTACTTTGGCTATCAGAAGATGGTGATCTGATGCCACATCTGCTCCTCTATATACCTTTACATCCTGCAATGATGATCTAAACTTCTTGTTTATGCATATATGATCAATCTGATTTTCTGTTCTATGGTCTGGTGATATCCATGTTGCCTTGTGTATTCTCTTATGTGGAAACATGCTTCCTCCTATAGCCAGTTGATATGAAGCACAGAAGTTTGCGAATAGCTCTCCATTTTCATTCATTACTCCTAGCCCATGTTTTCCCATGACTTCTTCAAATCCAGTGTTGACTGTACCTATCTTTGCATTCATGTCACCCATCAAAATTGTGATGTCTCTTCTTTTTACTTTATCCATAATTTCCTGTAGTTTAGTATAAAATGCTTCTTTCACAGACTCTTCTTTGTCATTAGTTGGTGCATAACATTGGATGACATTTACATGAATTTTCTTTTTAGCTGTTTTGAAAGAAGCTGTTATTATTCTGGGTCCAACAGCTTCCCATTCAATTAGTGCTTTCTGTGCTTCTTTAGATAACATAAGAGCTACCCCTTCACTGTGGTGTGAACTTTCGTCTTCATGTCCTGAGGACAGCACCAATTCACCTGTGATGAGTTTCTTCCTGTCTACCCCCTTCCACTTTGTTTCACACATTCCCAGAACCTCGATTTTGTATTCCCTTTTTTCTTCTGCTACTTGCGCCACTTTCCCTTGTTCGTTTAATGTCCGAACATTCCAGGTGCCAAATCTGGAAGTTCTCCTAGAAGAAAGAAGGTTAGTCAGCAACACAGACTCCTTTCGGCTTTCTCTGTGTTGCATCATACGCCTCCCCGCGAGAGGACCTTCCCCTGTCTTGGATGGCTGTGTTTTATTTTCTTTATTTGACTTGTCCATATTTGTTGAAGTTTTTTGTGGTTTAAATTTTTTTACAGGATGGTGTAACCGGCCCCATGCCCAACCCTCCTTAGTCGCTTTTTACGACATGCTTGGTAGGGGACAGTGTTACTATTCTTTGCTCCCCTTTCGGGCCCCGGTAACACACGGGTGATAAATCATTTGGTTGCGGTAAAAGTACAAGCAAATTTAGCCATGGCGTCAACAACAAATTCAAATCTGCCCACATAATTAATAGCCGATTTACGGAAATTGATCTCAATGATTTCTTTACACTTGAATTTGAAAAGCCAAAATTTGTGCTTTTGAAAGAAGCGAAGAAGAAATCTGCATTTTTGCAAGGCTGAAAAGTAAGGGAATGGTGAAATCAAACAATGTAGCTTAATAATGCATTATTCGAGAGAAAGTTTTGGCAAGCTTGTGAGGCTTTGGAATCAATTGGTAGGCTAAAAGTTGAATCTGTTAGTAGGCTAAAAGTCATGTCCAATTTTTTAGGCTATTCACAGTTGCCCACACCACATTCAGGCTGTTTATAGCATCACCTTGAGTATGTCGAAGACTCTTCCTTGTGGAGAGGACTGTTTTTGATTTTAAAGTTAATTTTGAATTGCCTGCACCAAGCTATGGCAGACGGTTTGGTTGTGGCAATGACATTTTACAGAATAAGTTATGAATATTAAAATGATGGAATTATTTTAGTTTAAGTGACATTTAAATTGTTTCAAAGTTCTTAAATAAATAAAGTTTCTTTTTTCCAATGTTACAGTGTGCATTTACTTAAAATTTAAATATTTAAAAAAGTAGTCGGATCACGGAGGGGAGCTGGAGCAGAGCTGGAATAGGCTTTATCGATGCTGGAGCTGAGCAGTTAAAAAATTCAACTGCTCCAAATACCTGGTCTGAACTCTAGTGCACCATTGATAAATAATAAGCCCTGAAAAGGACTATTAGTTTATGTCAGCAAGCATGGCTGGGGACTGCTCGCACGCTATGATAACAGCAGAGGTCCCATTTCTCCCCTGGACTGAGTGTACTTCCATGACGATAAGCAAACAGTCAGTAACTCTGGGCAAACTCTGATGATGAGAAGTCAGTTTTCGATGATTTTAGAAATTAAAAAAAAAACATATTCTTCTTTCGGAGACTGTAATTTTATATTTAATTTTAGAGCCCTATCAAGATTAAATCCCCATCAAAGACCCTGTCCAAGAAAGGACGAGTTTATTCCATGGAAATAACAAAAGTAAAGCCAGAACCAGTTGTGGTGTCCCCTGTGAAATCCAAAAGAGAGGAACAGAGAACTCCATTAGAGAAAGGACCAGCAACTCCAGCTGAAAAGGGGTCTTCATCTGGAAAGAAAAAAGCTACTGGAACAAATAATGATGTAAGTAATAAAACTATCACATTTGTATATATATTTACTGGTTCAAGTACCATGCCTAGTGGCATATGTGATGATGTCTCATCACAACTTCCTGCCTCTAGTACTGGTTATTAGTTCTGTCCAGTATCTTCTCTTACTCTTCCTTTATCACTTTTCCCTTCAGTCTTTCCTATTGTTACAGTAAATTCCATCTTTCCTATTGTTACAGTAAATTCCATCTTTCCTATTGTTACAGTAAATTCCATCTTTCCTATTGTTACAGTAAATTCCATCTCTCCTATTGTTGCAGTAAATTCCATCTTTCCTGTTGTTACAGTAAATTCCATCTTTCCTCTACATGCCTAAAGAAAGTGGATTGCTTCCTTGTGTGAGTAAGAAGCTTCCATTGAAGCTGACCTTTTTCAGGACATCATTATTTACTCTTGTTAGCTGCCCATGATATTCATAACATTGTCTTCTGTAACACCACATCTCTGTGACCTTCAGGGCTTTTCTTGCTTGTTTACTAATTGTCCATGGCTCACTTTCATATATTATGATTGGCTCTATGTGACATGGAAAAACTTTCGTAGTTCCATTGACAAAGAGTTGTTGCATAAAGCTATTCCACTGTTTACCTCTTAGATGCATCATTCTTCTGGTGTTATTACAGCACCCAGGTGTTTGAATCTATTGATTTGTTTCAAAACTGTTCAGAAATCATTTCCTTGAAGATCTTCTTCTTCCTCGTTCGCCTTCAGACTTCCACATTTATGACTCTAATAAAGGCAGTAGTCAACTCAAGGCTCCCAACATCTCCAAACAGTTTTTCGTTGACAGAAGTGGGTTGTTGCCATATGCTACTCCGTTCATTACTGTAGGTTGGGCAGTATTGCAGCAGGTGTTCGACTGTCATTGGGCTGGTACCGCAGGTGCAGAGATCTGTTGCACCAATTTTGTATTTGTGGTACAGATGGTATCTCAATCTGTTGTGACCAGTGCGTAGCCGAAAAATAATGACCTGTTCTTTTCTGGATAGTTGATGATATGCATCATTTTTCAAATGTCCCGGGTGCTCTCTTTCCCATTTGGACTTGAATGTAGCCTTTATAGTAGTCTTTGCCGTTGCATAAGTTGTCTCTATATTATTTTGTTGTTAGGCACCTCCTTCCTTAGCAAGTCTATCTGCCTCCTCATTTCCTGGTATGTTGCAATGGGCTGGTATCCACTGGATAGTGCAATTCTTGAAGCTTTCGGCTAGTCTTTCAAGGGAGATTATCAGATCTTTCAATCCTTTAGTCTGGTGGCTCTTCAGCGCTGATATTATTGAGAGGGCATCTGAAAAGATTACTATCTGTTTTTCTGCCTGTGCTTTGCATTCAATAAGAGTTTCAGCTGCCTGTTTCAGGGCTTCTGCTTCAGCACAGAAGTTATTGCAGTATTTTCCAGTGGCAATTGCCATAGAGTGAATTCTATTCTTTAATTTTATGAGGATGCCGGCACCCCCATTTTCAACTGCATTTGTTGCCGAACCATCAGTATATGCATGTGTCCAAAGCTTTGCTGGAAATGTTTGATCAATATACTTGGTTGCTATACACTTTCTTTGTGTTTCTGTCTGTGTTCCCTTACCTTCAATGCCTGGAATATCAGATTTTAACTTAGGAAAGCATCTTATTTTCCACAGTGGGATAGTTGAGCTTGTTGGGATTTTCTTTGCAACTGAGCTTGCTAGTATGGTATTATTGTTAATTTTTTCTTTTGCTTGGGCGACAAAGTTAGTTCGCTTGAGCCTGCCTCTTCCTAGCCTATTCATTCTTTGGTACATAGATGACAATTACTTCTGTCATTTTGCTATTTAGACTAAGGCCTTTATTTTCACTTTCTGTCACCATAGTACCAATAATTTTCTATAACTTTTATTTAATATTTTGCTGTACCATCAGCATTTCTATTTAATAGGGTCTTGTAATTTCTGTTTTGGCTCAGTTAGATTTTCTTAAAAATTTAATACTTACATGAGGGCTATTCATAAATCTAGCACTCATTTAAGTTTTTTTTTTTTAAAGTGTATACAGGACTGTTTTTTAAATTCACTGCGTTTAATAAACATATTTCTTAAAATCATTTCTTGTGCTAGAACTTTAAAGAAACAAATTAACACTTGTGCCATTGTTTATCTTGGTCACATAAACTGGGATGGGAACAAGTACAGTTTAGTTTTATATATTCTGTTCTTCAGCTGCCCAATTCCATATTTTTGATATTCTGAATTGTCACAAAGTACAGGAGTTGGCATGTTATAATTTTATGTTGAGTAATGAATATGACTGTCTGTGAACCATATTTTGTTCCTGTGTATCCATGACAGTTAAACCACCTGTATTACTTGTTACATTTTTTCTGCAGGATGGTTTTGGATCCAAGGTTATTGGAGGTTACAAAGCTTTCATGTCTAGAAGTGGCCCACAGGCTCTGGGTTCAAGGGAGACTCCTGAGGTAGGCTAATGCCTGAATGTTTAAACTTTTCCATCCTCTGTCAGACATCTAGAATCTCACCACACCAAGACAATCCCATCACGCTCAGGTCTGATCATCTCTCTCGGTTTCCTTTGTCAGGCCTGTCTACTATTTTTCTCATTATCTGTATATTGTCTCATTGATCTGCATGGTGCCAACAAAGTCATTTATCATCCATTACTCATTAGCTCCTTAAGAAGCATAGGCCTTCTACAAACTCGTGCCAACTCTTCCTGTCCTGTGCCGTCCATTCAAGGTTTTTTCATATCTTCTTTATGTCTGCAGAGTTACCTTGTTCATGTGTTTTTTTAGTCTCCCTCTACTGCTGACACCCTGGGACTGCCTTGTAATGCTATCAACTGGTTTTGTGTGTTTTCTGCACAATCCAAAGTCTCTTCTGACTTCTTCTTCCATATATTTTATTATTGCAATTTTTTAAGACAGTAAAGAGGTATGCCACATAGATCATCACTGATAGTGAGCATCAAGATGAGATTATGTGATAATTTACTGACTGAAAACTCGCCATTCCAGATTCAACTACCGTCTGTTGAATAAATGAACAGTCAGACAGACAGGCACGTGTCCATGTGGGGAAGATAAACCAATAGAACGTGTCCTTCCAGAATGTTTGCTCCACCGGAGGAGAACATTGGCAGCATGTCCTTCACCTACACTATTGAGAAAGAAATTGTGTGGCGATGAGAGAGCTTGAGACACTTCACCAACTCTATGAGAGAAATAGGTGGTTACATGAGATCAAACAATGAAGAAGAAGATGCAGAAAATCCCAGGCTGAGATGTCTGCGATACACCAAACAAATGAACAAAAACAGACAGAAAAGGTGTGCACTAAACAGATCCAGGGCACAAAAACAAAAGACCTGAAGATAAAAGACACATAAATAATACAGATGACCTCAAAGAAATTGGAATTGTAAACAGAAGAATGACCATTAAAGATGGAGGGTCTTAAGGTCTTAGAAAACTGTAGAGGAAGAATATTTCTGTAGGAGATCATGGCAAGGAGCTTCAGTGGAACAAGAGATAGGAGATGCTGGTGAATGATAGGACACACAGGTTGTAGATATATCTGTTGATAGCATTGCTAATCCGTCTTTGTTCAAGAATGCCCAGAGTAAGAGAGGTAGAAGAAAACTAAAAAACGCTGGAGCAGAAGCAGACAACTGCAGACAAAATTGAAAGAAATGAAGAAAACATGGAAAGACCTTGAGCTGATGGTACGGGGCAGGAAGACGTGACATAAGTATGTTGAAGGCCTATGCTGTTTAGGGAGTTGACAGGTGATAAATGAATATATGGTGATCTGACATTACTGAATGTTTGATGTTGCCATCCTTATATAAGTTAGTGTCATTATTCTTATGATGCTTGAATCTGGGAACATCCTTTCATTTTCCTACCTTCCTGCATTTCCCCTGGTGGTTCCATCTTAGAGCTTGTTGAGTAGTACTTGATGATGCCTCTTCTGAGAATGTATTTGCATTATCTTGCCTCTGTCTTCTGGCACATGTTTTCATTGCTTTACTTTCTATTTTCTGTTATTATGATTTATATTTCAGGTAGATCATTTCCTTTTGATGCTTTTTAAATTTATTGACGATCATTTGTAACACAACCAAGTTAGACCATGTATTTCATAGAAGCGCAAGCTCCTTAAAACATAAACATCTCACTGTTAATTTTGTTACAGCCACAATGAAGGTTTCATTTTAATTGTCTCTGAATTAGAGTTGCTAACATATTCTTAATTCTTGTGTAGCAAATGTTTGTTGCTGTACCTTCTTATTCATATTACTGTTTTCTATTTAAATTGATGATAAAAAGAACCCAGCGTTTATTTAAACTGATTGAGATAACGCAGCGGGGCAGACATAGTATTAACTGTTTTACTCCACAAGCCATTTGGATTACCATATGTTAAATAAATTGTTCTCCCAGGGACTTCCTGGTATGCCTGTTTGGTTGTTGTAGAATTTCTTCATGTGTGAACTTTAAAAGGTAGTCTCATAGCAAAACTACCTTAGGCAAGTGAAATATTAGAGACTTCACTATATTAGTTCCAGCTTTATGAGGTAGGGTGACCATTTCCCTTTCTTGCTGTCTTTGGCCTCCCTGACTCACGTGTCAAATATCCATTGACAGCTGAGTAGAGTGGAGTGTGACACAACCAGGTTTCGAACCAGGAGCGCTGTATCTTTGCTGAGAGTGTGTACTTTATACAACATAAAAAAACTTATTAGTTACAAATAAAACTTAGAACATTCTTCAGCCAGTTTACAAGAGTTGTATATGTATGATGATATATTTTCTCATAAACATATATGTTTACTGTTTGTTTTAAAACATCATCTGTGGAAAACAAATTGGTATCTATTTTGACATCTGAGTAAAACCTAAAAACTGGTTGAGATAGAAAGAGTTAACTGTCAGTTTGATCTTGCAGGGAGCAGAAAACTGCCTGGAGGGTCTCACTTTTATCATCACTGGGGTCCTGGACACCATGGAGAGAGAGGATGCCAAGGCCATGATTGAGAAACATGGTGGGAAAGTGACAGTAAGCATCAGCCGCAAAACAAGCTATTTGGTGGTGGGCAGAGAGGCAGGGGAGAGCAAACTGTCAAAGGTAAGGCTGTCTGGAGATTAAGATAGTTTTGGTATAGAGATGTTTTGAGTATCGCTGGAGATTGTCAGTTATAGATGATATTCACTTTTGCATTGAGGTTATAAATCTTCTGGTATTAAGAACTAATTTACATTATGTTTTAGGAGTAGGGGCATCAAAGAAGAGTTGGCCACTCGAAAAGCAGCGGCTGGGAGACTTTATCAGGCCATAAATCGAGGATTCCTCAGCAAGAAAGAGGTTGGTAAGAAAACGAAGATGGCTGTATACCGCTCTACCTATGTCCCAGTCTTGACATATGGATGCGAGTCATGGGCAATGACTACAACCCATAAAAGCCAGATCCAAACCTCAGAAATGAGGTATCTGAGGAAGGTGGTTGAAGTAACAAGAAGAGACATGGTCCGCAACCAGACGATACGTCAAGGCCTAAAATCCCACCCGCTGCAGACCCAAATAGAACAGTCCCAACTAAGATGGTTTGGCCATGTCTGCAGAATGGGAGAAGATCGACTACCACAACAAGCATGGGAAACAAAGAGCCAGGGATCCAGACCTCCAGGACGACCCAGAGTCCGCTGGGAGGACAACATTAGACAATCTTTGAAGGACCGAGGACTAGAATGGAACCAGGCCAGGAGGAAGACAGCCGATAGGATTAGTCTGGCGCTCTCTTTCTCTTCCAAACCTCTACACCTCACGGTAGAAGGGGAACGACTAAGTAAGTAGTAAGTTTTAGGAGTACAAAGGAAAATTGTTTTGTTTTGTTTCTATTGTGAGAGATTCCAGAACAAGGACTGCCTTGTGATACTAACCGCTGGTTTACACTCTTTGTGACCTAACCAACATTGTCTGTTTCTCACCTCTTGGTCCACTGATATTTGTCTGGTTCTTTCCATCATTGCCACATTGGTGATCTTGTCACACCACTTTAATCCTTGTATTCTGTCAGGCACTCATGCTTTAGATCAGCGGTTCTTAACCTTTTCTTTACCACGGACTCCCTTTAAACATCTTTTGTTGCCGCGGACCACCAAGACTTAACTCAAGATTTAAAACCCTAAAGTGCATCAAATATTTATTTAAAGTTGCTCATCAAGGGTCTTCAAATTTGGAGAAATAAGTAAATGCACACACTCCTAGTATAATATTTTTATTGGAATGATTCCATACAAATTTAAAATAATAATAATAATACCTGAACACCAAACCATGGCCTAATATTACTTGTTAATTTTAATTAATTAATGCTGGTGCTGCATTTCACTTACAAGCCTTGTTATATCAGGCTTAATAGCTGAAACTTGTATTCTGAGTTCTGAATCAATGTTTTTCAAACGGTTTCTATACTTATTTTTAAGATAAACGAGAGCAGAGAATGATTTTTCACACAAGTATGTCGTTACGAAAGGCATCAATACATTCATAGCCCTCTTCGATATTTCTGGAAAATCTGCTTGTAAGTGAGCCCAGAAATTTGGAAGGGACTGTTCCTTGAACTGCAATGTCAGAGCACCATCCGTGGATATTTCTATGAGCTTGTCTTCCTCTGCTGCTGTGAGCCCCTCTAGTTCATAACACATTAACTGAAAATGGATCTCTAATCCAGTTTTTGCTTGCATCAGGAACAGGAAAATATTCACGGAAACTATGCTGCAAATCTTTCAAATGTCATGCTATAAGTGATGTGTCCTCCTCAGACAACTCTTCATCTGTGGAACCAAGAAAATTTGTGAGGTTTGGAAATGTCTCATAGTTTCGGTTCGATATGCGATGATGCCACAATTCCAACTTTTTCATCATTGCTTCGATCTTGTCTTCAACTTGAAAAACTGTAACTTTTTCTCCTTGAAGATTTAAGTTGAGTATATTTAAATGGGTGAAGATATCTGACAGATACGCTAATTTTACTAACCAGGAAAAATCTGTCAAATGATCGCTGAGGTGAAATTGCTGCTCCATGAGGAATAATCGTATCTTGACTCTCAATTCCCCAAAACGAGACAAAACTTTACCTCGTGATAGCCAACGAACTTCACTGTGTAGAAAAAGTTGATGATGTTCACTGTCCATATCTTTGCAAAGCTGCTCAAAAAGTCTTGAATTCAGTGATTTGCTTTTTATAAAATTGACAATTGTGACTGATTCATTTAAGGTCTGTTTTAGTTTTTCTGGTATTTTCTTAGCAACTAGAGCTTCCCTATGTATGCTGCAATGGTACCAAGTTACCGACCGTGTGATTTCCTTAATCCGTGCTACAAGTCCAGTAAGCTTTCCAGACATTGCTCGTGCCCTGTCTGTGCTAATTTCAACGCATTTCACCCAATCCATGTCATGAGATGTTATAAACTCGTTTAAGCTGTTAAACACTTCTTCAGCTGTAGTGTGTACCAACGAGGAGATGAACAGTAAGTCTTCGAAAATATTTCTCTCGTGCTCATATCTAACGTAGCACAATAAGGTCGCTTTGTTTGTTATGTCTGTGCTTTCGTCCAGTTGCAGAGCAAAATAGGGGGACATGCAAATTCTTTTTAATAACTGTTCCTTGATATTGGCTGACAAACCGTCGATTCGCTTCTTAACTGTGTCATTTGACAAAGGTGTTAAGGAAAGGTCATTGGCAGCTTTCTTGTTGATCGCATTGATCTGCTGCAAAAATCATGGTTTCTGCATTAGAAACCATGATTTTTGCAGCAGGTAATATGTTCTTCAGCTATTGTGTACGGTTTTCCAGTTTTTGCTATTAATTGAGAAACTTCAAATAAGGCCATCACTGCATTTTCATTGTTACAACCAGTTGCAGTCTTTTTAACATTTTCTTACTTTCCCGAAGGTCCTGCTCCTTACTTTTGAAAAAAATCAATGCTCTTTGTAGCATGTTCTTTATGTTTAGTATCGAGATGTCTTTGCAATTTTGACGGTTTCATGGACTCTTTGGACAATATATGGTAACATAACACACACTGTGGTAGTTGCTTGTCTTCTGGGCCTGTACACGTGAAGCCAATCAACAGATATTCCTTGCTATAATGGTGGCACTTTTTAAGATGACTGGAAGAAGCTTCATTTTGCTTTGAACAGGATTCACACTCATCAACATCATCAGTACCTTTACGTTTCAAATTCAGCGAGTGATCCGGCCTGAGGCTCAGCCAAAAGGCATACATGCCACACTTAAAGGTTTACCCATAATCTGTACGGGGTGTTTGCGTTTTCGGACGTGTACGGCCCGTACAGACGTCTGTACGGGGTTTTTTTGCCTAATTATTCACCCTTTCAGCACCATTATGACGTACGCCATACGGCATAAATCTTGACAATTTTTGTCGCTGTGCCGTACCGAGTACGTCACGGAAGTAGTGCGATACCTCGTTCCCATACACCTATAAAACGTACGTCCTATTTTAAAAGCACCAGAACTCTTCTGTTTACAATCGTATCGGCAATTGCTGGGCATAATCGGATTCAGCATTGAAAAATCTGGCCACTAAGCTTGAAACGAACAAAATATTTTACTGCTAGCTGTGACGGAGTTACTGTGATTTAGTCTTCAATAGGCCCCATTTTGAGTTTGCCATTTTTGTCTTCCCTCTATTAAAGATTGGGAAGTATTCTTTTTCTCTCTGAATAATAGGGGTGTTTAGATTTTTTCTGTAGGTAAAGTAATTGCAGGTTTTTTTCTATAGGGATTAACGTAAGTTAGTACTGAATGGCACCAGTCGGCCTATTTCTAAATATCGCGATCTTGAAATTCCATTTTTTTGCGTTGTTAAATTTATCGCGGTCATTTTTCGTGGGGAAGGGGAGATGACCCCTACCCAGGTAACGCCCAACTTTCTGCTCACGCTAGCGGACGATGTTAGGTAACGTTACGTAGCCGGAATTACGCGCGCATTTAAAGGAAGCAAGAATACACTGGTTCTAAATTTAGAGATGAGCGCATGGAAAATTTTAGAGTATCTTTAATTCTATTGGTTGTAGGGAGACGCCTAGCCTCAAGTAGGTCGGGGGTCAGAGCAGGAAAATCTAAGATAAAGTAGCGCTTTTCGATTTTAGCGGTCTCTTCCTGCAGTAATCCTGGGCCGTGTATCAAGCATATTGTCGGCTTCTAACGCTGAACGCAATATTTGGTATGTCTATAATTTAAAGTAGCGTGGTAATTAAATCTAGTTCTCTAATAGAGCCTTAGTCCGTTCTAATTTAATTTATTTTTGAACTTTATAACTTGTAACGCCATCATTTATTTCTACAGTGTCTATGAGTGATAAAGAGATATTACGTAGGTGTGCTCCGTAGATTTAATAGAAAGTCTGTAGACATACACGCATCCTAGATTTATATTAATTTACAGAATATTCTGAAGCACGTGTATTTTTATTTCATTGAGAGATTAATTCTGATAAGTCTCCTAATAAAATACGGGAACGGATTTTTTCGGGAAAATTTAATCACGTGGTTTATCGGGATTTATTGGAGTAGAAATTCTGGATGGATAGAGTAGATATTAAATATTTTTCTATCGGGGGAGTTAAAATATAATTTCAGGGAAACCACGTGGGGTAGAGTGAAAGGAAATTATGGTGCCTTAAGTGGTTGTGTAATTAAATATTATGCAGAGTAGTATTTGATTTGTGTGTTATGGAATTTAATGAGTTCTAGGTAATATAGTCTATAGAGATAGATATATTTCTGTGTATAGAAATGTAATATATAAATGTAATGGTGAATTTTAAACATTGATGTGCAGTTAATTGTTGTGCATTTTTATCATAAGGGGGAAACGATGATAAGGTCCTGTGACCGCTTACAGAGTTAAAGTAGGCCTAAGTACGGGAGGTTTCCCTACCTGTTTTTAATGTTTTAAGGCCTGAGGCAAGCTGTGTATAATTAGTATTGATCAGTGAGTCGGGTTTACTAGACAGACAGGGTGTAGTCGGGGGGAGATGACCCAGAGTCAGTAAATATTTACGTATCGTCGTGCACAAGAGAGGGGAAATGGTGGAGCAGTATTCGTTCGGGTGTTTACATGTTTGTGCTAGATTGGAGTGTGACTGAAGCATCCACTGTTTACGTTTTATATGTAAGTTTATTATATGAAAGTATTTTGGTATTGTAGTACAGAGTGGCATGTCTTTTGTGTCCACAGCAGTGGTCACGGCCCGAAGAGCGGGAGTTGCCAATAACTCTTGTTCCTGACAGCTGGCAAAGGTAGCCAGTTTTCGCAGGAGAGAAAAACGCCAGAGGCGTAAGAGCTTGTACCGTGGAGGGGTATCGGCTCTGAGTATTGTGGGCCCCAGAGAGAGGGAGCGAGGAAGAGCAGGTCGAGACAGCGACGCAGTCTTCAGTGAAAAGGGTTTTCTTAAGACCCGGAGCTCTCAGCTCATATACACACCCATCGAACCCAAGCAAGCGGGTTGGTGTGTCGTTTTTAGCCTCGGTAACTACCGAAGGGCCTAAACCCAAATGAGGGGTAATATAGCAAAGGAGAATCAGCTTTCTTTTCGCCAAATAGAGAAGCCTCTACAGTCTACGGCAAGTGCCTAGTCATCAGAAGTACAAGTCAGAACCAGGAAGAAAGGGATATCATTTCCCGGTTGCTGAAATGAAACGAGAGCAACAAGGCAGAAGTGGAGAGATGGGGAAAATTAGATCAGGGACCTGCAGAGTCTCATATTATTCTTAGAGGGTAGCCTCTGAGCCTTAGAGTTAGAAAAAGTCTATTAAGTAGCAGTGCAGAGTGTGACTTAGTGGCGTATAACGCTGACAGAGTTAGCTACTGTGCAGATAGTCTTCGGCAGTACCAGCAGAACCTTGACATTAGAAATAGTAATTTATAGAGCGTGGCTTTAGTTGACGCCCCACCAAATTAGACTGTAGTTAAGATCACTTATCATTTTTTTAAATTTTGTCCCCAGCAGGGTGTATGAAGGAGTGAAAGTGGTTGGAGTTTTTTTAATTTGGTGTGCTTATAATCAAATTGATTTTCTTTGTTTTCCAGGTCGGTGCAACCTGGCACGATATATGCTTTTCTTTGTTTGTTACTATGTTATATAAATTCTGTTGATTTGTATAATAAACTTATTTAATGTTCACTGGATCAGCTTCTTCACTGTATAGTCCTTAACTGTTGTCTGTACAGTGGTGTCTGTAGTGTTAGTTTAACCTTATCTCCTTTAGTCTGTTAAAGGTAGCCAGAGGTGGTGAGTTTATAGCATTTCTTTAGTCACGATTTGGCGAGGAAGATTTAATTTCGGTTATCCTCCTCGGGCCAATAGACTCACCTTACTACATTCACTGTCATTTCTCATAATTAATCTATTATCTTAGACTTTTCTCACACTAGGGTTTTGTCCTACCCTTGGGCATAACTCTAACTTAAATCCAACTCGTGACACTAGCGAATACGGTAGAACTGATAATAGTGATTTTACAAAAGCGAAAGTTACAAACATGGACGCTGCCGTACCGCCGAATCATAAACATTTTGTGGAAAAAGAGCACGAAAATTCTTGTTTGAGTTGAATTTATTCAACTTGAATGATTCTGACAACTCTTTTTACTGAGATTCTGGTAATCTTTACCTTTATTGCCGTCGAGTATGTTTAATATTTGTATTTTCGTACCATTTAGAGTTAAGGTTGAGGTTAGGTTTACGGTAGAAAGTGCGTAAGAAATGTAAATTTGAATAATAATACAAAACAAATTATGGGTAGGCCTAATATCGGAATGACGGTCGCCGAATGCTCTGCATGTATTTTCGTACCATTTAGAGTTAGGATTAGGGTTACAGTTGGGGTTAGGGTTAACCCGAAATCTAAATGGTACGAAAATACATGCGGAGCATTCGGCGACCGTCATTCCGATATGACCAAATTATGAAACTGAAAAAAAAAACCCACAAAAGCAAGGCAAATTTGCATCTTAACCAGGTCAGAGAAAAGTTTATTTGGAGTTACTTCTCTTCTTAGTTTTAATTTCGTTTCTTTAAAAAACAATGTGATTTTGCCTTGGGTGATCATCATTACGGTCATCCAATGATTTATATTTATTAAATAATTAATTACTATCAATGTTTGATTGACACTAAAATTCGTATGGGTATAACGGCTATTCCAATTTTTGAAGTTCGGTAGAGAATATATAATATTGCGCCAGTTTATATTTTCATTGCTAGCTTTAAAAAAATATATATATATATATATATATATATATATATATTTCATTTAAGATTCCTAAACCTAACCCATAACGCTTATTACTGGTCTCTTTAGATCTATACTTTTATAAGGCACTATAGAACACACACCAAACTGTTCTTCATTTCCACCATAAATTGTATTAATTTTTTTTGCAGAAATAGACTAAATGATGATACAGTCACAGCTTTTCTACAATACCGGTACAAAATAAATTCTAACTCTTGTTGTTTAGGTTTTAAAGCAAGTGAAGACATGCTTAAAAAGGCAAAGGGCGCATGTCACTATGATGGTGCAGAACCATCTAATTGAATATATTTGTACATTAATTAACTCTATTGTTACGTTTTTCAGTCTGTACAGGTTTTGCGGGTCTCTGTACAGGGTTTTTGGATTTGTTGTACAGGTTTTTCATGTCTGAGGTGTGGCATGTATGCAAAAGGTGTTGTTGCGAAATTCACTGCGATAACATCGAAAGGTCACTTTACCCGACAATAACCAAACGCTTTTATTCGCAGGAATCGAAGAAGAAACACGATCATTTTGACTGACTCCGACTTCTCTTCCCGCTAACACGGTGTTAAAGTTTGTTTGCTTTAACACCTTTTTCAGTAGGCCGCCCAGGCCAACACTTTATGTAAAGATATAAATCCTTATGTAGATGTCAGTGGCGGGATATGCGTCAGATCAATGACGGTGGCAAGAAGACAAATAGTCTGCTGACAATAACAATCAGCCGTGGTCGGGCTTACGGATGGCCGACCGGTGTGTGAATGAGTGACTGTCAACATACGCGAATGCAAAGGGTTCTGGCATACCTACACAAACTGGAACCACACACCACAGTAAACGTGAGAGTCAGGAAATGTTGAAATGACTGGTAACGTTATACACAGTTTATTACTGACACAGTGACGTAGACATCATGGCATGAATAGTTCACAGCATAAACATACAGCATCGGGTGAGTAAATCCAAATATCCGTTAACAGGGACTGCATACATCACGGTTCATAATAACATAACTTGAGCTGACCTACTCCAAGGTCTTTGAATAATCAGTTCTATACATAAACAAGCCAGCATAGTAAATCCAAGGCTTTGAACACAAATGCAGTGCAATAATCCATCATAATCCAAGCTTTGAACAACAAATGCAGTATAACAAGAAGCCATCATAATCCAAGGCTTGAGTAACAAACGGAGTACATCAATAATCCATCATAATTCTAGCTTTGAACAACAAATGCAGTATAGCAATAAGCCCTTGCAATCCAAGGCTTTGTATGACAAATACACCGGGAGAAAAACATTCCCGTAAATATCTCTCTATCTTCACTTCGATAATATATGTATTCTGTACTTATCAAATATTCTCCTTTACAAAAAAACCCACTGGAACACACTAGCGAGATAGATAGTCACCATCCCGAAGCCCTGCCAGGAACACACTTTCCCGAGATTTTCGTCTCTCAGTACAACTCAGTAAAAATTACTACAGTTCAGCTCAACCGTCTCTCCCCAAACTAACACTAAGAATATTCGACAACTTGCTTTATCATATTTAAAAAAAAAAAAGACTGACACAGACTCAGATTGAGCTATGCTCAAAAATTACAGAGCACAAAGCCCCCCAACTGAAAAAAATCATCTCATCACTAAAAGCGTGCTTACTAGCGTGTGTAATAAAAATCCGACCCGTCCATATGAGTCTTTAACACTTAGCTCCCATTAATAAAAATATGACTTAACACACAGTCTTCCTTTTATACATCGAATTTCTTCGAGAACATTCTCGACACAGCTAGAGAATTCTGGGAAGCAATAGACGTTTTGAGAATGTGGTGGCACAACATGGACAACACTAGAGTTTGGTGCAGCTACGAAGGCGGCTTCTGGCTGAATGTGCGGTAGCAAGAAATGTCCGGTAGCAAGAAATGTCGTGTGCTTTCTCTCAGTCACTCACATCATTCACATGCATGTTCTCACCGCGTGCAGAAGTATCAAGTGTTGAGTACATTCTTTGCTATCAAACAGTTATTTTCATAACCGATTTTTACTTTTGTTTGTTATTAATGGAGGTGGTAGGTTAGAAAAGCCAAGTTTTACACAAACAGTTGAGAGAAATTAAGATTTTGTTCTTCATTTCCTTTTCTTTCTTTCTTCCTTTCTTTCATTCATTCATTCTTTCTTTCTGTTTTAACTTAAAGCTCATAACATTTCTTCAAGCCTTCGCGGACCCCCTGTGAGGACATTGCGGCCCCCGGGTTAAGAACCGCTGCTTTAGATGGCATGTTGTTGAAGTTATCAGGTTTCAGTATGTACAAGATAGGATAGCCAGTCCCCATGCCAGACTCTTCTTAGTCACTTCTGACTTGTTTAGTAGATTGCAGTATTACTATTCTTTGTGCACCTATCAAACCCCAGGGTCATACGTCTGCCTTGTCACTTTAAGGAGTGAACAAATGAAAGATGGATGAGGATTTGGTTCTACAGTTTCTGGGTGGAAAGGGGACTGACAATTGTAATTAGACACTTTGAATATTTTCACACAAACACAGACAACCCTGGAATGATGATGATCAAGAGTTTTGTCTTGCTTATTTCATTTTCTTCTGTCAGGCTCGAGACCTGAAAGTGAAACAGGTTGATGAGGATGGGCTGTATGAACTGATCAAAACTCTGCCAGGGAAAACGTCCAAGTATGAAGTTCAGGCCAAAGAACAGTTCAAGAAGGTATGAGATCTGCACACACCATTCAGGTGGACATACTAAAAGGGTTGCTGTGACATGCTGTCAAAGCATAATTTAATAAAAAAGCTTAAGGAGTATGATTATAATCATAATTATTAAAGAAGATAAACATAATGTGATTAAATAACCTTTATCAGCAAACAGTCACGGATGAACAGTGCATGCATTCTTCTGTGACTGTTCTCGGATGAAGGCTCTTTAGCTGCAACTTCAGATCATCTTGGTTAATGATTACCTTCCATAAAACTGATCTTTCCTATGATTTTAGATTATAACATTTATCATGTGAAAAGAGTGGAGGAAGCAACAATGTTTTATAAGTGCATATACAAAGCAGGCAGCATCATAGATAGCATAACAATGCTGAGCCTACAGAAACAGGGGAAAGAGCTTTCTTGTACCAAAGAACCTTAAAAACTGTGACTGCTAAAGAGCTACTAGAAACTACAGTTGTTTAAAGTGGATAAATATCAGCATTTAAGTAGGAGAGGAAAGACAGTTGTAGGATATTACAGAGACAGGAAACTGTAACTCAATTCAGCAACATTGCTTTGCCAACAAGAAAGAGGCCAGTATCAGTTAACCAGTTTGGATCTCTGCAGTATCCTTGCAGATGTTCATCACTTCCTGTTTGTCTTAAGTGCATATTTCATTCAGGTGCTAAAAATCACACATTGAAGCAGTTTAAAAAATTTTTTTTATTTAAAACCAAATGTTCTCTGATTTACCGCTACCAGTTGTCCTTTTCCACCCATGTGGTTACCAGAATCTGAAAGGGGAGCAAGAAATATTATCATTGTGACCCACCAGTCATGACATAAAATACAGCTACGGGGAGCTGGGATTGAGGATGGCTGCCCAATCCTGTTGAAACTTAGCCACAAAAACTTCAAGCAGATCATGAACTTTCTTAAATGGGCAGGATATGCTTAAAATGGGGTGACAGGATCACCAGTATGGATTTGATGAAAAGCACAAATACTAGTGGAACAAGGATGAGAGAAAGACATAGTCCCACACATGGAAGGAATCAGCTTATAGACAGGTCTTGTTTTGGAATCCCAGAGTCAAAAGTAAACGAGCAAGACCCAGAAATGCATGTGACAGGAGTGCTGGAGACAGATGTGAGAAGGATAAATATGGAAAGTACTTAAACTAATGGCACAAGATGGAAGGGCTTGGTATAAACTAATGGCACAAGATGGAAGGGCTTGGTACAAACTAATGGCACAAGATGGAAGGGGGCTAATGGCACAAGATGGAAGGGCTTGGTATAAACTAATGGCACAAGATGGAAGGGCTTGGTATAAACTAATGGCACAAGATGGAAGGGCTTGGTATAAACTAATGGCACAAGATGGAAGCGCTTGGTATAAACTAATGGCACAAGATGGAAGGGCTTGGTATAAACTAATGGCACAAGATGGAAGGGCTTGGTATAAACTAATGGCACAAGATGGAAGGGCTTGGTATAAACTAATGGCACAAGATGGAAGCGCTTGGTATAAACTAATGGCACAAGATGGAAGCGCTTGGTATAAACTAATGGCACAAGATGGAAGGGCTTGGTATAAACTAATGGCACAAGATGGAAGGGCTTGGTATAAACTAATGGCACAAGATGGAAGGGCTTGGTATAAACTAAGATGGATGGAAGGGCTTGGTATAAACTAATGGCACAAGATGGAAGGGCTTGGTATAAACTAATGGCACAAGATGGAAGGGCTTGGTATAAACTAATGGCACAAGATGGAAGGGCTTGGTATAAACTAATGGCACAAGATGGAAGGGCTTGGTATAAACTAATGGCACAAGATGGAAGGGCTTGGTATAAACTAATGGCACAAGATGGAAGGGCTTGGTATAAACTAATGGCACAAGATGGAAGCGCTTGGTATAAACTAATGGCACAAGATGGAAGCGCTTGGTATAAACTAATGGCACAAGATGGAAGGGCTTGGTATAAACTAATGGCACAAGATGGAAGGGCTTGGTATAAACTAATGGCACAAGATGGAAGGGCTTGGTATAAACTAATGGCACAAGATGGAAGGGCTTGGTATAAACTAATGGCACAAGATGGAAGGGCTTGGTATAAACTAATGGCACAAGATGGAAGGGCTTGGTATAAACTAATGGCTCTTGATGATAGGGCGTGGTATGAGATAATGGCACAAGATGGAAGCGCTTGGTATAAACTAATGGCACAAGATGGAAGGGCTTGGTATAAACTAATGGCACAAGATGGAAGGGCTTGGTATAAACTAATGGCACAAGATGGAAGGGCTTGGTATAAACTAATGGCACAAGATGGAAGCGCTTGGTATAAACTAATGGCACAAGATGGAAGGGCTTGGTATAAACTAATGGCACAAGATGGAAGCGCTTGGTATAAACTAATGGCACAAGATGGAAGGGCTTGGTATAAACTAATGGCACAAGATGGAAGCGCTTGGTATAAACTAATGGCATAAACTAATGGCACAAGATGGAAGGGCTTGGTATAAACTAATGGCACAAGATGGAAGGGCTTGGTATAAACTAATGGCACAAGATGGAAGGGCTTGGTATAAACTAATGGCACAAGATGGAAGGGCTTGGTATAAACTAATGGCACAAGATGGAAGGGCTTAAACAATGGAAAGGCTTGGCACAAGATGGAAGGGCTTGGTATAAAACTAATGGCACAAGATGGAAGATGGAAGGGCTTGGTATAAACTAATGGCACAAGATGGAAGGGCTTGGTATAAACTATTGGCACAAGATGGAAGGCTTTGGTATAAACTAATGGCACAAGATGGAAGGGCTTGGTATAAACTAATGGCACAAGATGGAGAATGGTATAAACTAATGGCACAAGATGGAAGGGCTTGGTATAAACTAATGGCACAAGATGGAAGGGCTTGGTATAAACTAATGGCACAAGATGGAAGGGCTTGGTATAAACTAATGGCACAAGATGGAAGGGCTTGGTATAAACTAATGGCACAAGATGGAAGGGCTTGGTATAAACTAATGGCACAAGATGGAAGGGCTTGGTATAAACTAATGGCACAAGATGGAAGGGCTTGGTATAAACTAATGGCACAAGATGGAAGGGCTTGGTATAAACTAATGGCACAAGATGGAAGGGCTTGGGAGATAAACCAATGGAACAAGAGGGAAGGGCTTGGTATAATAAACTAATGGCACAAGATGGAAGGGCTTGGTATAAACTAATGGCACAAGATGGAAGGGCTTGGTATAAACTAATGGCACAAGATGGAAGGGCTTGGTATAAACTAATGGCACAAGATGGAAGGGCTTGGTATAAACTAATGGCACAAGATGGAAGGGCTTGGTATAAACTAATGGCACAAGATGGAAGGGCTTGGTATAAACTAATGGCACAAGATGGAAGGGCTTGGTATAAACTAATGGCACAAGATGGAAGGGCTTGGTATAAACTAATGGCACAAGATGGAAGGGCTTGGTATAAACTAATGGCACAAGATGGAAGGGCTTGGTATAAACTAATGGCACAAGATGGAAGGTACAAGATGGAAGGGCTTGGTATAAACTAATGGCACAAGATGGAAGGGCTTGGTATAAACTAATGGCACAAGATGGAAGGGCTTGGTATAAACTAATGGCACAAGATGGAAGGCTTGGTATATAAACTAATGGCACAAGATGGAAGGGCTTGGTATAAACTAAACTAATGGCACACAAGGGCTTGGTATAAACTAATGGAGATGGAAGGGCTTGGTATAAACTAATGGCACAAGATGGAAGGGCTTGGTATAAACTAATGGCACAAGATGGAAGGGCTTGGTATAAACTAATGGCACAAGATGGAAGGGCTTGGTATAAACTAATGGCACAAGATAAAAGAGCTTGGTATAAACTAATGGCACAAGATGGAAGGGCTTGGTATAAACTAATGGCACAAGATGGAAGGGCTTGGTATAAACTAATGGCACAAGATGGAAGGGCTTGGTATAAACTAATGGCACAAGATGGAAGGGCTTGGTATAAACTAATGGCACAAGATGGAAGGGCTTGGTATAAACTAATGGCACAAGATGGAAGGGCTTGGAGAAAACTAATGGCACAAGATGGGAAGGGCTTGGTATAAACTAATGGCACAATGGATGGAATGGCACAAGATGGAAGGGCTTGGTATAAACTAATGGCACAAGATGGAAGGGCTTGGTATAAACTAATGGCACAAGATGGAAGGGCTTGGTATAAACTAATGGCACAAGATGGAAGGGCTTGGTATAAACTAATGGCACAAGATGGAAGGGCTTGGTATAAACTAATGGCACAAGATGGCACAAGATGGAAGGGCTTGGTATAAACTAATGGCACAAGATGGAAGGGCTTGGTATAAACTAATGGCACAAGATGGAAGGGCTTGGTATAAACTAATGGCACAAGATGGAAGGGCTTGGTATAAACTAATGGCACAAGATGGAAGGGCTTGGTATAAACTAATGGCACAAGATGGAAGGGCTTGGTATAAACTAATGGCACAAGATGGAAGGGCTTGGTATAAACTAATGGCACAAGATGGAAGGGCTTGGAATGGGGCTTGGTATAAACTAATGGCACAAGATGGAAGGGCTTGGTATAAAACTAATGGCACAAGATGGAAGGGCTTGGTGGCACAATAAACTAATGGCACAAGATGGAAGGGCTTGGCTGGCACAAGATGGTATAAACTAATGGCACAAGATGGAAGGGCTTGGTATAAACTAATGGCACAAGATGGAAGGGCTTGGTATAAACTAATGGCACAAGATGGAAGGGCTTGGTATAAACTAATGGCACAAGAATGGCACAAGATGGAGCGCTTGGTATAAACTAATGGCACAATGGATGGAAGGGCTTGGTAATAAACTAATGGCACAAGATGGAAGGGCTTGGTATAAACTAATGGCACAAGATGGAAGGGCTTGGTATAAACTAATGGCACAAGATGGAAGGGCTTGGTATAAACTAATGGCACAAGAAAGGGCTTGTATAAACTAATGGCACAAGATGGAAGGGCTTGGTATAAACTAATGGCACAGATGGAAGGGCTTGGTATAAACTAATGGCACAAGATGGAAGGGCTTGGTATAAACTAATGGCACAAGATGGAAGGGCTTGGTATAAACTAATGGCACAAGATGGAAGGGCTTGGTATAAACTAATGGCACAAGATGGAAGGGCTTGGTATAAACTAATGGCACAAGATGGAAGGGCTTGGTATAAACTAATGGCACAAGATGGAAGGGCTTGGTATAAACTAATGGCACAAGATGGAAGGGCTTGGTATAAACTAATGGCACAAGATGGAAGGGCTTGGTATAAACTAATGGCACAAGATGGAAGGGCTTGGTATAAACTAATGGCACAAGATGGAATGGCACAAGATGGAAGGGCTTGGTATAAACTAATGGCACAAGATGGAAGGGCTTGGTATAAACTAATGGCACAAGATGGAAGGGCTTGGTATAGGCACAAGATGGAAGGGCTTGGTATAAACTAATGGCACAAGATGGAAGGGCTTGGTATAAACTAATGGCACAAGATGGAAGGGCTTGGTATAAACTATGGTATAAACTAATGGCACAAGATGGAAGGGCTTGGTATAAACTAATGGCACAAGATGGAAGGGCTTGGTATAAACTAATGGCACAAGATGGAAGGGCTTGGTATAAACTAATGGCACAAGATGGAAGGGCTTGGTATAAACTAATGGCACAAGATGGAAGGGCTTGGTATAAACTAATGGCACAAGATGGAAGGGCTTGGTATAAACTAATGGCACAAGATGCAAGGGCTTGGTATAAACTAATGGCACAAGATGGAAGGGCTTGGTATAAACTAATGGCACAAGATGGAAGGGCTTGGTATAAACTAATGGCACAAGATGGAAGGGCTTGGTATAAACTAATGGCACAAGATGGAAGGGCTTGGTATAAACTAATGGCACAAGATGGAAGGGTTTGGTATAAACTAATGGCACAAGATGGAAGGGCTTGGTATAAACTAATGGCACAAGATGGAAGGGCTTGGTATAAACTAATGGCACAAGATGGAAGGGCTTGGTATAAACTAATGGCACAAGATGGAAGGGCTTGGTATAAACTAATGGCACAAGATGGAAGGGCTTGGTATAAACTAATGGCACAAGATGGAAGGGCTTGGTATAAACTAATGGAGACCTAATCTCCACGGGAGAAAGTTACAGAACAACTTTTACTTGTCTTTATCATTTATCTCAATCATAAAGTAGGTCGTATGGTAGAATTCTAATTAACTGATCTCTGATTATCCAAACTGCCAGATAACCAAATTTAAAAAAAAAAAAAAATCAGTGAACACAGACACTGTGACGTAAGCGCTTAACACCACCACCCCCAATGCTTAGTCAGCCAGTGTGGTCATTTGTCCAGGCCATTCAAGCCTGTTTCCAGTACTAGTGTTGTCAGTTTAGTGTTGTTTTTAAGTTTCATTTTCAAACCCATTTTAATTTTTGTGAATGCCAAACAAGTTTTCACTGTCAATCAATCGATTAGTCAGTACCCTTTAGCTTCCCAAGGAGCATAGGTCTTCAACAAACAAATGCCAAGTCTTCCTGTTTTCACTGTCAAGTAAATGAAAATGTGCTGCTCTGGCAATGGCGAACTAAGTGGAAATTATTCATTTGTTGTACAAGGGGGAATCAGGGATGAAAATCTGCAAAATGTGTGGTGTCAGGGTGGCCACAATTTCCAATTTTAAAATGAATAGTGAGTCACTTCCTCGTTTTGTCTGTGCATTAGAAAAGTTCTCTAGCAGAACAGTGAATGAAGCTGATAATAACAAAATAGAAGAAGCAGAAGTCTACTTAATGGTTTATACAGAGAACATTGGTTGGACTGCCAGTTTCAGTAGCCATTTTATCTGTCAGACCTGTAATTTTAACAAAGACTAATTAATTCAATTTTTTCCATGGATAATTTGGATTCAGTTAACTCAGATAATTGGAGTTCTGTTGTATTTGCAGATTTTTTGGTATATAATGTGTCTTTTGACAGTTAAAGCTGCAAGGCATTATAACTTTATCAGGTGCTTCAGTCACTTACTTTGTTGTTGATATTTTCAGGAAGCCTCACAGAAGAAAGCTCAGCAAGAGAAGGAAGCAGCGGCTGCAAAAAAACTTCAGGCATTTCGTTCTGGAAAAGACTCAAGGAACTCACAGATCTCTGCTACATCACCATCGTTAAAAGAGCCTTTGTTCACTCAGATCAAAGAATCTTCTGGTTCTGCCACTTCAGTGCCTTCCTCTTCTGCTTCCAAACTTCTGGACCAGTCACAACCACTGTCTGAAAAACAACCTGTTCGAGCAGAGAGCTTGTTATGGGTTGATAAACACAAGCCCACAAATATAAAGAATATCATTGGTCAGCAGGGTGAGAAGAGCAATGCCAAAAAGCTTCTTCATTGGCTACAATCTTGGCATGAGAATGTCCTTGTTAAGGGATTAAAACCATCTGGTAAGTATCCCTGTTTGTTTACCTAAAAAAAAAAAAAAGGACACGTTTTAAAGTTTTTAAATATTCTTGTTGTTATTAGCAATATGCACTAAAGAGTACACAGTTTCCAAAATCATAAGCCATCTAATGTATAGAAAGAATATAACAGTTATAGAATATTTTAATTTCTTTGTCCTCCCCTTACCTCTGGAGCGTAGTCCTTCACCTTTTATTTGTTTGTAAAAACGAGGATTTACTGATTTGAGATTTAAGATGGAATAACTTGCAACTGGGGGGAGGGGGGTGTATAACTTGTGTACATTTAGCTGCGCATGTATGTTGCAAGGTCCCAAAAGGGAAGCAAAGAATAGTACTACCATAACCTGCCAGGCAAGTTGTAAATGGCAGGTTGGGCAGTGCAGCAGGCTACGCCATACTGTAGAAATTTTAAGCCTCAAAAAGCCAACAAGAATACAGACAAGTCAACTAAAGAAAATAATTCATCTCAGCTGTCGAAGACAGAAGGTCCTCTAATAAGGAAGCATGTGATACAACAACTTAGAGAAAGTTGAAAGGAGGCATATGATACAACAACTCAGAGAAAGTTGAAAGGAGGCATGTGATACAACAACTCAGAGAAGGTTGAAAGGAGGCATATGATACAACAACTCAGAGAAGGTTGAAAGGAGGCATGTGATACAACTCAGAGAAGGTTGAAAGGAGGTGTGTGTTGAAAGGAGGTCTGTGATACAACTCGGAGAAGTTTGAAAGGAGTCGTACAAATACCTTTGCAGCAACATAGAAAAAGTTGGAGGAACAGATAATATCAAAATAAGAATACACAGAGCTTTCATTGCATTGGGAAATATATGAAAATAAAAATAAACCAGGTCCAAGACAGAAATTAGAATCTTCAGCTCAAATATACAAGCAGTCCTATTGTATGGTTGTGAAACATGGAGAACAACAACGACAACCAGAAAGATACTGGCTTTCATAAATGGGCACTTGCACAGACCAGGATTGAAATGGTATGAGAAGATCACTAATGTGGAACTGATGACAAGGACCAGACAAACTCCAGTCTTACACTGGAGCAGGCGGTGAGGAAAAGATGTTGGCGTTGTACAGGATGTAGTTGATAGCATTACAAGGCAGTCCCTGTTATGAACTCTCCAGTGTCAGAGAAAATAGAACACACAAACAGGAAGAGAACTGGAGACTGGCAGGCTTACAAGGGATAAAGAAGACACGGAAAGACTTAAATGAATGGCACAGCACAGGAAGGCTTGTCACAGCACAGGAGGGCTTGGCACAGCACAGGAGGGCTTGGCACAGCACAGGAGGGCTTGGCACAGCACAGGAAGGCTTGGCACAGCACAGGAGGGCTTGGCACAGCACAGGAGGGCTTGGCACAGCACAGGAGGGCTTGGCACAGCGCAGGAGGGCTTGGCACAGCGCAGGAGGGCTTGGCACAGCGCAGGAGGGCTTGGCACAGCGCAGGAGGGCTTGGCACAGCGCAGGAGGGCTTGGCACAGCGCAGGAGGGCTTGGCACAGCGCAGGAGGGCTTGGCACAGCGCAGGAGGGCTTGGCACAGCGCAGGAGGGCTTGGCACAGCGCAGGAGGGCTTGGCACAGCGCAGGAGGGCTTGGCACAGCGCAGGAGGGCTTGGCACAGCGCAGGAGGGCTTGGCACAGCGCAGGAGGGCTTTGGCTTGGCACAGCACAGGAAGGCTTGGCACAGCACAGGAGGGCTTGGCATGTCTTTGTTGAGGACCTGTGATGATGATGATGACATTTAGCTGTGTTAGTGTTGTAGATGTTTACACTCTCTGCAATAAAGCAACAAATGGGTTGTTACAAAGTCATTACAGGGTCATTATTTCTTCATTTTGCAGGCAATTTTTTTGGCCGTGGAGATGGGGCAGGATGTAGGGCAGCTTTATTATCTGGTCCACCAGGTATAGGAAAAACAACAACTGCAACGCTTGTGTGTCAGGTAGCATCTCTTGCACATTGTTTAATATCACTGTCAGATTGACTTGTTATATGTTATCAGTCCTGCCAGAATAAGCTGACCTAGACTAAGAAGAGTGTAACAAAATAGGGCTTTTGATTTCCTCCAATACTTTTTCTTTAATTGAAGAACAAATATCCTGTTCAACCTCTGATGGGTTATAATTAGGATATATGACGTCACTAATTCAAGATAAAAATATTGATTTACTATATCTGAATATGGCATAATTTCATCCCTTCAATCAGTCCATATAGAGTAACTCAAAAGTTGGTTGGGTGAATGTGTATGTATGTGTGTGTCCTCCCATGTCCCAGAATAACAGTCTCTCACACCTGTCACAAGGAGGAGAAGGATGGGAAAGCCCAGGTGTCTAGGATGATGCCCAATTCACTATTTATCTGTCATCATCAATATTCATTATGTCTACATTTTTTCATTCACTCATTTGATTTTCTTGGTTGTATTCTCTCTGAATGCTAGCAGTGTGACTGTAGGTAATTCCTTCGTTTCTTTCTTTCTTTTAAAAAAAAAATTATCTTTTGTTATAAACTGAACAGGAAGCTGGATTCTCCTATGTAGAGCTGAATGCCTCCGACACTCGAAGCAAGCGGAGTTTAAAAGAAGTTGTTTCAGAGTCCTTGAACAACCAGACACTGGTAGACTACATGGGAGATCACTCTGGCACTCCCTTAGGTCAGACCCACTGTCTTATCATGGACGAGGTTGACGGCATGGCTGGAAATGAGGACAGAGGTGGGCTACAGGTAAACATCTGTGTCCAGTGTACATTTTAGTGTTTCAAGTGAGTAAGAATTGTCTTTGGGGTTGGAGTGGCTCAGAGGTATGGCGTCCGCCTCATATTCAAGCGGCACTGTGTTCGAATCTCGGTTGAGGGATTATAATTTATTGAAATTTTTTTTTCTGAACCAGTGGTCCTTATTACGTCTTACTCCGCCCCTGATCTCATGGGCAGTGAGATCTGATGCCTAGCCTTCTCGGATAAGGGCAAAAAAATAGGAGGTCCTGTGTGCAAGTTGTGCATGTTAAAAATCCCACGGCAGTTGGAAATCGTAAAGAGTAGGCCTATCAGGCCGCTGCCCTGGCAAAATTTAAAAATTAGGAAACCTACCCACCACAAAAATATTTATAGAATGTGTGATTCCTATACATTATAAACACACATTGGGATTCTCACTGGTGCTATGGAGTTTGTGCACTGTGCTGAGATCCTCCTTGTGTGATCTAAGGGAGGAGATCGGAGCACTGATGGAGTTGTCCGTGTGCAATGAAGATAGTCCTTAAAAACCAAACCAAGAATTGTCAAATGTGAGCAGCTGTGCAAAATTGTTACATTTACCAATCTCCCTAGTCTACTTTTTCTTTGTCATTCGCTCTCATTTAACCATATCCTTCTCTCATAAAGTTGGTAGTCTGCCTCAGACTTTTCTTTGTCATTCGCTCTCATTTAACCATGTCCTTCTCTCATAAAGTTGGTAGCCTGCCTCAGACTTTTTTTGTCATTGCTCTCATTAACCATGTCCTTCTCTCCTAAAGTTGGTAGCCTGCCTCAGACTTTTCTTTGTCATTCGCTCTCATTTCACCATGTCCTTCTCTCATAAAGTTGGTAGTCTGCCTCAGACTTTTCTTTGTCATTCGCTCTCATTTAACCATGTCCTTCTCTCATAAAGTTGGTAGTCTGCCTCAGACTTTTCTTTGTCATTCGCTCTCATTTAACCATGTCCTTCTCTCATAAAGTTGGTAGTCTGCCTCAGACTTTTCTTTGTCATTCGCTCTCATTTAACCATGTCCTTCTCTCATAAAGTTGGTAGTCTGCCTCAGACTTTTCTTTGTCATTCGCTCTCATTTAACCATGTCCTTCTCTCATAAAGTTGGTAGTCTGCCTCAGACTTTTCTTTGTCATTCGCTCTCATTTAACCATGTCCTTCTCTCATAAAGTTGGTAGTCTGCCTCAGACTTTTCTTTGTCATTCGCTCTCATTTAACCATGTCCTTCTCTCATAAAGTTGGTAGTCTGCCTCAGACTTTTCTTTGTCATTCGCTCTCATTTAACCATGTCCTTCTCTCATAAAGTTGGTAGTCTGCCTCAGACTTTTCTTTGTCATTCGCTCTCATTTAACCATGTCCTTCTCTCATAAAGTTGGTAGTCTGCCTCAGACTTTTCTTTGTCATTCGCTCTCATTTAACCATGTCCTTCTCTCATAAAGTTGGTAGCCTGCCTCAGACTTTTCTTTGTCATTCGCTCTCATTTAACCATGTCCTTCTCTCATAAAGTTGGTAGCCTGCCTCAGACTTTTCTTTGTCATTCGCTCTCATTTAACCATGTCCTTCTCTCATAAAGTTGGTAGTCTGCCTCAGACTTTTCTTTGTCATTCGCTCTCATTTAACCATGTCCTTCTCTCATAAAGTTGGTAGTCTGCCTCAGACTTTTCTTTGTCATTCGCTCTCATTTAACCATGTCCTTCTCTCATAAAGTTGGTAGCCTGCCTCAGACTTTTCTTTGTCATTCGCTCTCATTTAACCATGTCCTTCTCTCATAAAGTTGGTAGTCTGCCTCAGACTTTTCTTTGTCATTCGCTCTCATTTAACCATGTCCTTCTCTCATAAAGTTGGTAGTCTGCCTCAGACTTTTCTTTGTCATTCGCTCTCATTTAACCATGTCCTTCTCTCATAAAGTTGGTAGCCTGCCTCAGACTTTTCTTTGTCATTCGCTCTCATTTAACCATGTCCTTCTCTCATAAAGTTGGTAGCCTGCCTCAGACTTTTCTTTGTCATTCGCTCTCATTTAACCATGTCCTTCTCTCATAAAGTTGGTAGTCTGCCTCAGACTTTTCTTTGTCATTCGCTCTCATTTAACCATGTCCTTCTCTCATAAAGTTGGTAGCCTGCCTCAGACTTTTCTTTGTCATTCGCTCTCATTTAACCATGTCCTTCTCTCATAAAGTTGGTAGTCTGCCTCAGACTTTTCTTTGTCATTCGCTCTCATTTAACCATGTCCTTCTCTCATAAAGTTGGTAGTCTGCCTCAGACTTTTCTTTGTCATTCGCTCTCATTTAACCATGTCCTTCTCTCATAAAGTTGGTAGTCTGCCTCAGACTTTTCTTTGTCATTCGCTCTCATTTAACCATGTCCTTCTCTCATAAAGTTGGTAGTCTGCCTCAGACTTTTCTTTGTCATTCGCTCTCATTTAACCATGTCCTTCTCTCATAAAGTTGGTAGTCTGCCTCAGACTTTTCTTTGTCATTCGCTCTCATTTAACCATGTCCTTCTCTCATAAAGTTGGTAGTCTGCCTCAGACTTTTCTTTGTCATTCGCTCTCATTTAACCATGTCCTTCTCTCATAAAGTTGGCCTCAGACTTTTCTTTGCGCTCTCAGACCATGTTTTCATAAAGTTTAGTCTGCCTCAGACTTTTCTTTGTTCTTTCGCTCTCATTTAACCATGTCCTTCTCTCATAAAGTTGGTAGCCTGCCTCAGACTTTTCTTTGTCATTCGCTCTCATTTAACCATGTCCTTCTCTCATAAAGTTGGTAGTCTGCCTCAGACTTTTCTTTGTCATTCGCTCTCATTTAACCATGTCCTTCTCTCATAAAGTTGGTAGTCTGCCTCAGACTTTTCTTTGTCATTCGCTCTCATTTAACCATGTCCTTCTCTCATAAAGTTGGTAGTCTGCCTCAGACTTTTCTTTGTCATTCGCTCTCATTTAACCATGTCCTTCTCTCATAAAGTTGGTAGTCTGCCTCAGACTTTTCTTTGTCATTCGCTCTCATTTAACCATGTCCTTCTCTCATAAAGTTGGTAGTCTGCCTCAGACTTTTCTTTGTCATTCGCTCTCATTTAACCATGTCCTTCTCTCATAAAGTTGGTAGCCTGCCTCAGACTTTTCTTTGTCATTCGCTCTCATTTAACCATGTCCTTCTCTCATAAAGTTGGTAGCCTGCCTCAGACTTTTCTTTGTCATTCGCTCTCATTTAACCATGTCCTTCTCTCATAAAGTTGGTAGCCTGCCTCAGACTTTTCTTTGTCATTCGCTCTCATTTAACCATGTCCTTCTCTCATAAAGTTGGTAGTCTGCCTCAGACTTTTCTTTGTCATTCGCTCTCATTTAACCATGTCCTTCTCTCATAAAGTTGGTAGCCTGCCTCAGACTTTTCTTTGTCATTCGCTCTCATTTAACCATGTCCTTCTCTCATAAAGTTGGTAGTCTGCCTCAGACTTTTCTTTGTCATTCGCTCTCATTTAACCATGTCCTTCTCTCATAAAGTTGGTAGTCTGCCTCAGACTTTTCTTTGTCATTCGCTCTCATTTAACCATGTCCTTCTCTCATAAAGTTGGTAGCCTGCCTCAGACTTTTCTTTGTCATTCGCTCTCATTTAACCATGTCCTTCTCTCATAACGTCGTTACCCTGCCTCAGACTTTTCTTTGTCATTTCGCTCATTTCATTTAACCACTTTTCTTTGTCTTCTCTCATAAAGTTGGTATAAAGTTGGTAGTCTGCCTCAGACTTTTCTTTGTCATTCGCTCTCATTTAACCATGTCCTTCTCTCATAAAGTTGGTAGTCTGCCTCAGACTTTTCTTTGTCATTCGCTCTCATTTAACCATGTCCTTCTCTCATAAAGTTGGTAGTCTGCCTCAGACTTTTCTTTGTCATTCGCTCTCATTTAACCATGTCCTTCTCTCATAAAGTTGGTAGTCTGCCTCAGACTTTTCTTTGTCATTCGCTCTCATTTAACCATGTCCTTCTCTCATAAAGTTGGTAGCCTGCCTCAGACTTTTCTTTGTCATTCGCTCTCATTTAACCATGTCCTTCTCTCATAAAGTTGGTAGTCTGCCTCAGACTTTTCTTTGTCATTCGCTCTCATTTAACCATGTCCTTCTCTCATAAAGTTGGTAGCCTGCCTCAGACTTTTCTTTGTCATTCGCTCTCATTTAACCATGTCCTTCTCTCATAAAGTTGGTAGCCTGCCTCAGACTTTTCTTTGTCATTCGCTCTCATTTAACCATGTCCTTCTCTCATAAAGTTGGTAGCCTGCCTCAGACTTTTCTTTGTCATTCGCTCTCATTTAACCATGTCCTTCTCTCATAAAGTTGGTAGTCTGCCTCAGACTTTTCTTTGTCATTCGCTCTCATTTAACCATGTCCTTCTCTCATAAAGTTGGTAGTCTGCCTCAGACTTTTCTTTGTCATTCGCTCTCATTTAACCATGTCCTTCTCTCATAAAGTTGGTAGTCTGCCTCAGACTTTTCTTTGTCATTCGCTCTCATTTAACCATGTCCTTCTCTCATAAAGTTGGTAGTCTGCCTCAGACTTTTCTTTGTCATTCGCTCTCATTTAACCATGTCCTTCTCTCATAAAGTTGGTAGCCTGCCTCAGACTTTTCTTTGTCATTCGCTCTCATTTAACCATGTCCCTTCTCTCATAAAGTTGGTAGCCTGCCTCAGACTTTTCTTTGTCATTCGCTCTCATTTAACCATGTCCTTCTCTCATAAAGTTGGTAGTCTGCCTCAGACTTTTCTTTGTCATTCGCTCTCATTTAACCATGTCCTTCTCTCATAAAGTTGGTAGTCTGCCTCAGACTTTTCTTTGTCATTCGCTCTTATTTAACCATGTCCTTCTCTCATAAAGTTGGTAGTCTGCCTCAGACTTTTCTTTGTCATTCGCTCTCATTTAACCATGTCCTTCTCTCATAAAGTTGGTAGCCTGCCTCAGACTTTTCTTTGTCATTCGCTCTCATTTAACCATGTCCTTCTCTCATAAAGTTGGTAGTCTGCCTCAGACTTTTCTTTGTCATTCGCTCTCATTTAACCATGTCCTTCTCTCATAAAGTTGGTAGCCTGCCTCAGACTTTTCTTTGTCATTCGCTCTCATTTAACCATGTCCTTCTCTCATAAAGTTGGTAGCCTGCCTCAGACTTTTCTTTCATTGCCATACAGTTTTATCCTCAAAGGGGTTGGTGATGGCCATGCTGTCATTTGCTCCTCTCATGGAGCTGATATTCGTGAAGGACATGATGTACTATTTGTCTTCCCCACATGGAGGCATCTATTTGTCCAATTTGTAATTTGTTGAACAGACAGTATTTGTGTCTGCGGTGACCAGATCTCAATCTGAAAAATTATCACTTAATCTCTTCTTGGTAAGCATAGTATACTTTTATATCTGACTTTGGATGTTGTCTTTGCAATTTTTCTTTGAAACTATTTTGGATATTCATTAGACTTTTTCACTACCTTACACACTGAAAAATTGAGGCACTGAAACAATCAATGCTCTCCGGGTTGTTAATATGGGTCTGGCTCAGAACTTAAGACTGTCATCTGCTGTTCTGAAAGAAGCTGAGAGGTGAAACAACTGTTTGTTCTGATTTTCTTAAATGTTGTTGAACAACTACAAATATTAACATTTTTCTAATGCATAGGAGGGCAACTAATTTTTCAAGTCTATAAACCAATAAAACAGTATTGAATCAGTTCTACAAATTAACGGTTCACGTGAAACAAGGGACGTTTCGGGTTTTATTTATTTATTTAATTATTTATTTATTTAATTATTTATTTATTTAATTTTTCAAGTCACAGTTGTGTTGAATGAAAAGTGATATTCTCCACACTATGCGCAAATTGAGAAATTAGATTGCTCAGTTGAAAAAAACAAACGCTATTTGAACAAGTTTATTCAAAACAATGTACATTTTGACTCGGTATCCAGGTGTTTGTCTGGTTCCTTCCATCAGCTGCACATTGCTGACCTTGTCATACCATTGCTGACCTTGTCATACCATTGCTGACCTTGTCGTACCATTGCAATCCTTCTATTCTGTGCAGTCACCAATTTATGAAAGTCTGTATCTTTCTAGTTGTCACTTGTTGTTCTCCATGAAATAAATGAAGATTCATATTTTTATTTCAGAATTTCCTAATGCAGTGTAAACTCTCATGCCTATTGTATTCTTATTTTGATATCATTGTCTGTTCCTCCAACTCTATTCACACTGCTACCAATTATATATATATATGATTTCACATCATATAGGGATGTATCACTGCAGTCTGGTTACCATTGGTTACTGAGGCCTGTATGCATGGAGGTATATCTGGAGTCCTCCTTATATGACCACCAGCTATGCACACTGCTATAGTATGTAGATTTGGATGTGAACCTCTGTCTGTGAGGCTAATAACACCTGCATTGACTCTTGTAATCATCCACACACTTCCAGGGATTTCCCCTGTGGTGAAACATGTTGAGAACCCAACATTGCACACTAAGCTTGGAGGAGTTACTTGAGCCCCAGATGTAACTCTGGCTTTTACCTGGTTGGCTGCATGCAGGATGATCTCACTATGGACCGACCCGTGATAGGCAGGGGGAGCTGAGAAGTGGCTCTGTGAAAGATGTGATGATTCCTTGTGAGACTCCAGAACCAGAGCACAGTATTTTAGCTCTGCATATTTGGAGAGCCCGCACGGATGACGAGGAATGCACAGTATGTCACACACTTCTTCCTCCTAGCTTGGGAAGATGTGATGATCTTATAAATGCAAGCCAAGCTGAAGAAACTGGAGCTCATGTCTTTAACTCAGCATGTTTCGGAATGGCAGAAAAGCCACAGGTAAAGCCTAGATCTACAGTGTAGATAATATCAAGGAGTCTTCAACTTGGTATTGGCTGCAAAAGATCGAGAAGCTCGGCAGCTCTAGTTCAACAACAACGACCGAGGCCTAAAGAGAAAAGTAACGCTGTAACCTGTCAGGCGTGTCATACATGGCAGCTAAGGAAAGTTTGGCATGTGACTCAGAGCTTCAGAAGATGATTGCCTAAAGGGCTGAGAGCTGTAAAAGAACATTCCATTAAAGGGATCAGAGCTTAAAAAAAAAATGAAATGTTACAGATGTCTGTCTTTTAACACTTATTTGTTGGTGATTCTTCATCTGTAGGAACTAGTTCAACTGATTAAAACAACAAAAATCCCAATCATCTGCATCTGCAATGACCGCAACTCCATGAAAATGCGAACACTGTCCAATTACTGTCTAGACTTAAGGTTTCAGCGTCCTCGTGCCGAGCAGATCAAGGGAGCCATGATGTCCTTAGCATTCAGAGAGGGTGTGAAGATTCCACCAGCAGCCTTAAATGAAATTATTGCAGCTTCCAACCATGACATCAGACAGGTAGGACATTCTCCCCCCCCCCCCCCCCCCCCCCACAAAATTTTCTCGTCTTTTAGGACCCTGTGGTGTATATGCTTTAAGTCAATAATGAAAACAGTCAAATGGTAGGCACTCTTAAGAAAAAAATGAGGACGCTAGACAACGGAAAAGTAGCAGAAGTAACAGGCACTGCAGTATTGGATTCCATCATTGCCTTGCCGCAAGAGTGACCCATGTCACAACACATTAATCCTTTACCTATTTTTGTTAACTGTGTGCAACTCACAGGCTCATGTTTTCTGACTTCAATTAGTTTTCTCTAAGCATTCTTTTATTTATTTATTTTTTTTTTTTGCGCGCGATCTTTTCAGGTTCCTTCAATGTCATATTTATCCTTTTCAGACATATTATCTCAAGTAACTTCAGAGCAGAAGCAGAGGTTATAATGACAGAGGAAAGCACAGAGAGACAAGTTGCTTTCTTTTCCAATGCACAATCAGTAATTGCAATGTTGAAAAGCCAAAATAACACAGACCTGGATGACCTCAGAATAGTGCTCCACAAACTATGTCAACGATTCAAAAGTGTTGTGATCCATTGGATACCATCTCATTGTAACATCACCAACAATGAAGTAGCCGACAGATTGGCAAAGGAAGGTGGAAATCTACCTCAGCCTGATGCAAGCATAACTTTCGAGGAGGCAAAGCGTTTTTTTTTTCAGAATCAGGTACAGAAACAAATGGGATGTAGAGCATCCAGGTCACTCACAAGATGATGCATACTATCAGCTCAACAGAAGAGAACAAGTGGTAATCTTCAGACTCTGCACTGGCCACAACAGATTGAAATACCATCTATTCAACAAGCTAAAGATAGGAACTACCGATCAGTGTAACTGTGGCACTGATAAAATGACAGCAGAACATTTGCTTCAAAGTTGCCCAACATATGCGGAACAGAGAAAGCGCATATGGCCGACACCAGTATCATTCATGGAAAAGCTCTACGGAGATTCAAATAGCCTCAAACTGACTACTGCTTTCTTTGAAAACATTCAAGTAGACGTCTGAGAGTGTACGAAGAAGAAGACATCTGATCTTTGGTTCTTTTCTGCATGTGTTCTTGTGTCTCCCTCCATTCCTTCTAGGGACTGCCTCCTGATGCTGAAAGGTGACTCTCAGTATGTGTCCCCTCATCCACCTCCACCATCTTTTCCTCACTTCTTGTTCCATTGTTATTATGTCATGTTTCCAATAATAGAATGTAGTAATTTACAACAATAATGGTTTAATAAATGTAAATTAGATAAAAGTTTCATCATAAGAATACTTCATTCATTTCCTATTTCCGCAGACACCTTTCAACTCTTTTCTTTCATTATTCAGTGTTTCTGGGGAGCTATTCATGGTACAGAAATACAAGGCACTGGGTCATCATGGCACTTAGAAATTTTGCCCTGTCACGGACAGTTTTAGAGGCCATATTAGAGATTTTTTTCATGGCTTCTAAATGTGTAGGTAAAGAAATACATTCACACTCCTGGTCCTGGTCACTGATTATGTACTTTGTACACAGGGAATACAATTATTCCCCTGTAAAGTGATTGTTCACTTTGTGTGTAAGGCACGTGAATGTTCTCTTGTATCACCTCTCATGTCAAATAATGACAAAGTTTAGTTATCAAATTTGTTGGTTGATATTTTTGACGTCTTAGTAGAAAAAAGACCACAGTTGGCTGAGGGAAGTATGTACTATTCATTGAAAGGATCCATCAAAGCATTTCAGTGGGACCACTCTCAGATCTGTCAATTTACACTGAATGGCTGTGGCACAGATACGATTTGTATAGGTCTTGCTGTCCAGGGCTGTGGGACTGGACAACCTGCCTGATAAAAGGAAGTGGTGTAACACTCCCAGCTAGAGGAGTGGCAGTCCTGAATAAATTGTTCGTTGGGCAGTTCTGAATAATGGGACACATAATTGAACTAGAAGGTTTGTTGACAGAGTTGATCAGCAGTTTTGTTTCAGTCAGGGGAACATTCTGGGGAGACCCAGTCTAAATTAGGATTTCCTTGGTGGGAATGATATACATGGATTATACTTGACATCTGTGAGTCAGAACAGCTCACATTCTAGTGTTTTAACAATGTCACAAGTACCTCCAACTTGTAACTCATCATGCTGTGTGGTTATTGAACCAAAAGTTTAATTAAGCTGATTAATAACAAACAAATATCCAACAGGTACAGAACACATTTAAATTCTTCAACTTAGCATTGACTGTCAAAGAGTGACAAGCTCAGCAACCCAGCCCTAGTTACATATCATCAACAACATCAACACAGCTGCTGTATGGGTTGATGGGCATTTGTACTTTTCCAAAATTGACATTTTGATTGATTTTAAAAAAATAATTCCTTGTGATTGTTAATTTCATCCTTTCCAGATTATTCATAACATGTCTATGTGGAGTGCCGGAAACAAGACCTTGACCTTTGAGCAAGTGAAGCAGGATGCCCAGAAGGCTCAGAAAGACATCAAATTGGTTAATTACATTTTTTTTTTATATTTTAAAAACTGAGTCGTGCAGCTTCTTGTAATGAATTTAAAAAGCAGTAATATTTGTAAAATAAAGTTTTTTTTTTAAATTTTGCTATTGTATATAAAATTCAGACAGTTGGAATTTTTTTAAAATAATCGGATGTATGTGAAAAATATTTAACACTTATCTTTCTTTCACTTCATTTTGACCAGACCAGAAACACCTTTCAAATTATTATAATTGAAATTTTTGTTTATTTATCTTCAGAATTTGGTGTTTTTATAAAGATTAAGTTTAAAAAGTTAAGAAATATAACATTTGGAATTCTTCTTCTTCTTTGATCCTTAGCCGCCGACCATCAAAGCAGTCAGCGGCCATCACGCCTAGTGGCGTCTTGTAGGGCAACAACAAATTGATTCCACTTTGCTCGGTCGGTGGCCATCCTTCGTACAGTGCCCCAACTCTGGTTCATTCTTTGCATCTCAGCCTCCACAGTCCTCCGCCAAGTTGTTTTTGGTCGGCCTCTTTTTCGTTTTCCTTCAGGGGTCCAAAGCATAGCTGTTCTTGTGATGGCATCGGGGTCTCTTCTGAGGACATGACCAACCCAGTTCCAGCGTCTGCCAGCTATGATGGTGTGCATGTCCTCTTGCTTGCTACGAGTAAGCAGATCTTGGTTAGTGATGGTATTCGGCCAAAAGATTCGGTGAATTTTTCTTAGGCATGTTGTGTGAAAAGAGGACAATTTCGACATTTCCTTCTCTGTAACTCTCCAGCATTCCGCACCATAGAGAAGCACAGAAAGCACGCAACTCTGGTATAATCTTAATTTTGTGCTTGTGCTGCATTGGGAGGACTTCCAGATGTTGTTTAGGCTAAAGAAGGCTGTTCTTGCCTTATTCATTCTGATGTTGATGTCTTTGCCTGCCCCGCCGTCTGGTGTTACTATGCTTCCTAGGTATGTGAAGGTATCTGTCTGTACCAATTGCTTATTCCTTACTGATATGGGCTCAGGGTTGCTCACATTGAGCGTCATGACCTCAGACTTCTTTAAATTGATGTTCAAGCCCACCTGCTGGCTAAACTTATTAAGTCTATCCGTTTTTTCCTGGATGTGTTGATTTGAATGTGCTAGTAGTGCAATGTCATCTGCATATTCCAGATCTTCCAATGTAGAAAATGTTGTCCATCTTATTCCTCTTGGACTGCCCTCTGTTGTCTGGCGCATCACCCAGTCTATGACTGTTAAAAATAGAGTGGTTGATAAGGGGCATCCCTGTCGTACTCCTGTCTTCACCTCAAAGGTTAGGTTGCTCTGCCCAACACTGCACGTAAAGTTTGCATAGAGGCTTTTTATGATTGACACTATGCAGCTTGGAATTCCATAAGCCCTCAGTATTTTCCATAAACTGTCCCTATGTATGCTGTCAAAAGCCTTTTCAAAATCAACGAAATTAATGTAAAGCTGTCTTTGCCATTCTGAGCACTGCTCTATAATGTTCCTGAGAGTGAATATATGATCTACACATCTCCTGTTCTTTCTAAATCCTGCTTGTTCCTTCCTCAGTTTGTGGTCTACTGCCTTTGAAATTCTCTGTATAATTATCCTGCCTAGTATTTTGCTGGGAACTGAGAGAAGAGTGATTCCTCTCCAATTATTGCAGTCTGCAAGATCTCCCTTCTTGGGCAATTTGACAATTATTCCTTTGTTCCACTCTGATGGTGTTGTCCCCGTTTTCCAGACTTGTGCAAATAGTGGTTCTAATAGTTCTGCTGCTAGCTCAGGGTCTGTCTTAAATACCTCTGCATTAAGTTATCATGGCCTGGAGCTTTGCCGTTCTTTAACCCTTTGATTGCTGTGATGATTTCTTCTTTTCGTGGAATGTCTGTATACATTTGGAATACAGAAGTGAAATGTTTAAGAATATCTTTATGTAATATTTTACACCAGGGTCCATTTGACGTCTGCCGAAAAGTGTTTGTGAATGATGAAGAGACAAGAAAAATGAGTATCAGTGACAAGTCAGACTTGTTTTTCCATGACTACAGTTTAGGACCTCTCTTTGTTCATGAGAACTACCCACATATTATCCCAAATAAAGCCCGGTGAGTTGTGCTTATTTGTTGATTTGATTGTGCTTCTTCATTCTTATCACTCTCCATCTGTTCCTGACCCCTTGTCCACCACAGTAGTCTAACACTTTTATTAAATAACAGTGCAAATGAGGGGGGGGGGGGGATGTCTTGCAGGGTTACGTAGAACTGATATTTGTGAATGCATTTTGATCTTCATGGTCATCTTTACTCCTGACCTCCCTATGGAGTATAGGTTTTCAACAAATTCATGCCAAGCCCTGTCATGTGACCATCCCCTGTCATGTGACCATCCACTTCGGGTCTTTCTGTCTTCTTTATCCCTTTCATTTCTGTCTCTGGTTATTTTTTTCACGTGTTTACAAATATTATTCCCATTGCAAAATCTGGAGATTTTCCTAGAAGACAAAAGGTGACTCAGCAGCCAAGACTCCTTTTGACTTTCTGTGTGCTGTGTGATCAGCCTCCTTAACTGTTTGACTCCGTAATTATTTTCCACCCTGTTCAGGAATTGAAGAAATTTTACCAGTAAATATACTATATTTAAGTGTACATCTTACGTAAATATTTTCTGTGAACATGCACTTATTATATATCAAACTGATTGGAAATGGATAGAGAGTCCTAATATACAGTGGCTATGTTAGTAGTAACACAAGTAGGTTTGATATACGTAAAAATATGTTGCATACAAGTTGAAAAAAGCTAATAGTAGAATACAAACTAACTAAAACATTAAGGTAAACCATTTAGAAAGTAGTAAGAAATTAAAAATGGCCACATATAGTGGCCACCATTTTTACATTGGTCCCTTATAATAATCACAAAATTTATACAATAATTTTCAAACAAATTTACTAGAATAACATCACATAAAAACCTTTTACACTTGTTTCAGGTTTTAATAATATCCTAATCTTCATCTACCTATGACTAGTCATTAGATGTAACTGTAGGTCTAGTTCTGTTGCTTCTCTATGGGCCAGGCTAGGGCCACGCCCACTCATCAACTAAATCTATTGTGTTGAACATTTGTGCACCGATCCTGTCATGTGACAACAAACTGACTATCAGACAATCATTCTTACTGTCAACAATGTCTCTAAGTAAGATTGACACAATTATTCGTCTTGGAGACTTAGAGTTTGTATATGTAAATCATGACATATTTCTATAGCAATAACAAACAAAAATACAAACATGATTTTTTCACACAAAGTGTAATAATAATATCAAAACACGCACACACGCTGCTTAACTATACTCAAACAGGTTATTTAAATAGTAACGGATATAATCTTACGTGTTTAAAACGTGTACTGGATTAAACAGGTCAGTTTTGGGGTTTATTATTGATAAACTAAAAACAGCACTATCCCCATTGTTTGGGCACAGGCGTCAAAACTCACCAGCGGTCAGACCATTGTTCCGGAGTCAAAAAGTTAATGGTGGACCTCCTTACATCTTGGATGCCCGGAGTAGAATTAAAATTATAGACTTTGGTTGATTTGTTTAGACTTACTGTTTATTTTGTTCTTAAAGTTTCTACAAAATGGGTTAGCGGACCCCATGTCAACCCATCCTAAGTTGCCTTGTATGACATGCATGGTAGGTTACAGTGTTGTGAAAGGTTAGAGAAAACATGGGATGGCATGATCAGATGACTAATAACACAGTAACTATCCTGGAGTTATGAACGGTTAGAGAGTTTTAAAGGGAATTATTATTATCACTGCTAGATATTATTATCATCATCGTTGTTTTCCATTTTTGCTCCCTGTTGAGCATGTAACCAACGCTGTAGCTGGTCCACCTTACAGGAAGCCTACACACAACACTCAGGCTGTGCTTTCTGTAGCTATTTGTTTTACAAGATGAGGTTGCCAGCTGCCGTGCACAACCTCATGTTGGTAGCCATTGTCCGACATTCTTGAAGGAGCAGAAGTCTTCTTCTTTGTCTCTTAAGAGATTCCTGGGAACTACACAGGACACTGCTAGGCATGCACCAAGGTAATGATTGTAGCAGTTTAAAGACAGAAGGTAGACAGGTTTTTTTTCAACTTTGTTACAGCGAAACCACAACCTGAGATAGATTTGGCTTGATTGACTGGAGCATCACACAACATGAGATAGATTTGGCTTGATTGACTGGAGCATCACACAACATGAGATAGATTTGGCTTGATTGACTGGAGCATCACACAACATGAGATAGATTTGGCTTGATTGACTGGAGCATCACACAACATGAGATAGATTTGGCATGATTGACTGGAGCATCACACAACATGAGATAGATTTGGCTTGATTGACTGGAGCATCACACAACATGAGATAGATTTGGCTTGATTGACTGGCGCATCACACAACATGAGATAGATTTGGCTTGATTGACTGGAGCATCACACAACATGAGATAGATTTGGCTTGATTGACTGGAGCATCACACAACATGAGATAGATTTGGCTTGATTGACTGGAGCATCACACAACATGAGATAGATTTGGCTTGATTGACTGGAGCATCACACAACATGAGATAGATTTGGCTTGATTGACTGGAGCATCACACAACATGAGATAGATTTGGCTTGATTGACTGGAGCATCACACAACATGAGATAGATTTGGCTTGATTGACTGGAGCATCACACAACATGAGATAGATTTGGCTTGATTGACTGGAGCATCACACAACATGAGATAGATTTGGCTTGATTGACTGGAGCATCACACAACATGAGATAGATTTGGCATCATCATTGTCTCCCTTCAACTCCCTAAAGAGCATAGGCCTTCAACAAACTTATGCCAAGTCTTCCTGTCCTGTGCCTTCAGATCAAGGTCTTTCAGCTTTACAGTATGGTTAACTCATTGTAAGCCAGTTAAGTTGTAGCTTCACATTTGAAGAAATAAACTGTTTAGCAGATATTTTACATGTAGGAACAAAAGAAGGGCATACAAGTGGATATATGCTGTTATATAGTTTTTTTTTTAACCACCATTTTATTGACATATTTAAAAAAAATTATTATTAATTTTTTTTTTAAACAGGGGTTTAGCAATTAGATATTTTACATGTAGAATGGAGGTGTTTATGATATTCTGTCATTGTTTTACACTTTTTTGTTTGTTTTTTATTTGGGACCCATTCAGGGTCTCACTTCACTTGAATTAGATTGTTTACAATTTACATACCGAATGCAAGTGAGATTTATAGTACTACATCATAATGCACATGAGATGTTTACACAGTATTATACTAAACTTCATTTATATTTTCACACAATCTTGCTTTACTTCTGTTAATTTATAACAGAATTGTGCTTTGAGTTGAAGTTTTTATGGGGGGAAAAACCCAGACAAATGCCAGTAGAACAAAAGATGTGGACAAGACGCTGATTTTTGGATGGGACACACACTGAGAAAATAATTTGATAGCATTACAAGGCAGTCCTTGTTCTGGAACCCCTAAGGGTAAGAGACATAGAGGAAGACGTGGAGATGACCTTGGCATGACTTTGTTGAAGGCCTTTACTTCACAGGGAGTTGAAGGTAAATAAATGAATGCACTTTGAGTTAAATTTCTCCCGACATTGACTTTTGTATCAGTCAGACTGTCACTGCTTCACACTTTAGCCAGTAGTTGCATCAGTGTACTTCAATACAGTATTTACACTTTACACTAGCCAATAGTCACAACAATGAACTTAACTTGATACTTGGAGACATATCTGGAGTCATCCATATATGACCACCAGCTATGCACAGTGCTATAATATGTAGATTAGGATGTGAACCTCTGTCTGTGAGGCTAATAACACCCTCATTGACTCTTGAAATCATCCTCACACTTCTAGGGATTCCCTCTGTGGTGAAACATGTTGAGAACCTAGCATTGCACACTAAGGTTGGAGGAGTCACTTGAGCCCCAGACGTAACATGTCTTTTTACCTGGTTGGCTGCATGCAGGAGGATCTCACTATGGACCCCATGATTGGCAAGGGAACCTGAGAAGTGGCTCTGTGTAGGACGTGACGATTCCTTGGGAGAGTCCAGAATCAGAGCACGGTAGTTTAGCTCTGCATATTGGGAGAGCCCCCTTGGATGGCACAGAATGTGTAGTATGCCAAATGCTTCTTCCTCCTAGCTTGGGACCAGATGTGATGATCCTTTAAATGCAAGCCAAGCTGGAGAAACTGGAGCTCAGGACTTCCACATAACACGTTTCGGAATAGCAGAAAAGCCTAGATCTACAGTGGTATTATACCAAGGAGTCTTCAACTTGGTATTGGCTGCAAAAGAACGAAAAGCTCAGCAGCCCTAGTTAAACAACAACTTAACTTGAGATCAATTTTTCAGAGCAAAACACTTCACTAGAGTTAGATATCTTATATCATTGGATGAAATTTGTAGGGGTTTGCCTTCATTATGGGTAAAATACATTTTAAAAAATACAATATAGAAATCAGAATGTGATGCCGTCTGTCATAAGACAGTATGTACTATAATGTTCTCTTCATTCACAATGTTAAGGCAATGTACTCCAGTGTTATCCCAGGAGAAATAATGCGAGGCAGCTTTCCTCAAATGTCAGAGTTTCCGCAGTGGCTGGGTAAATTCTCCACCACCAACAAGAACCACATTGATCACCTTGATCTTAAAAACGTACAGTAATTAAAAAAAAAACAAGGTTGTAGTGTGCTATTTCATTTTTTTTACGTTAATAAACATACTTTATTTAAAATACGTTCTTATCATTTCTAAGCCTCAATTACCAAAAAAGAAATTAAGTGGCTCTTTATTGGTATAATTAATGAGCCAGTAAAACATGCTAAAATATATGATTTAATGTCAGTAAATTTTATTGCGTTGATATACATAAATAAATGGCTGAAACACTTGTCCAGTGGGAGGTTTCTGATGATCATATTGCCTCCTGTTGTGATACTGTGTATAGAGATTCCTATAGCATGTTTCACTAGCTTTGCCCTCAAACAAATGTAATTATCTGATTAACCGTCTAACGTATTAACGCCATTTTTTGCATACGATGTTATATTGGGTTAGACCCAACAAATATATACTTTATATCTGTGCATCTTGTCCAGTTCCCATAAACGGATGAAATCCTTTGATCTTTGTCGGCATACTAATTATTGTGTATCGAGAAAAGAAATTTTACCACTTCTTGCACAGATTCTGTGAATTGATTAGGCATAGGCGTGTCTACTATTACAATAATGTGGCCATCACGTTTGCAATTGAATACGTGTTGAAGATGATTTCTTAAATGATCTGCATGCGAAATACTCGTGACATTGTTTGTCATTGACATTTAATGCGCTACCAAACTGGACCTTCCTTGATCTAATTATTTCAATGGGTATCATCTCTTTGCGGTTCATAAATATCATAATGGAACGTTGCTCCTCTAATGTGCTTGTAAATAACGGTAAGGTCATCTTTAAAGAAATTAAACTTCATCCGAATCATAATCAGATGTCTCTGAGAAATTGAAAATCAATCTCGGCTGAATGAAGGACAAACCATCATTCTTCCAATATTCCTCTTCCTCTTGTAACACATGGTTCTCACTTTTCTTCCAATAATCCCTGGCTATATTGGAGATGGCGGCTTTTATAAGTATTTCAACATCTTTTAATTTGAACGTTCTATTTTCTGTTGCTACCTGTTCCTTAATTTTAGCCCATACTAATTCTATTGGGTTTAAGTGAGAATGGTAAGGAGGTAATCTTAAACATCTGTGAGCATGTTCATGGATTGCCTTGTCTATGTGAAATATCTTTGTATGCTGTGTCTTTTTTTACAATTCCAAGTAATTCAGGTTCATGGACATTTCGTTGAATGGAATGTTGTTTATGGTCAGCCAAATCTTTATTACATCTTTAATACTTGGTGAATTAGAAACTTTATCTTCTGGTGCCACAACGTTGTGATATGAGGCATTGTCCATTATCAAACACCACAGTCTATCCAAGGAAGGAAGTACATGATTCACAATCCAATCTTGAAATATCTTGCCATTCATCTCTGCATGGTAATCCCTATTATCTGTGGATTTTGAAACAAATATGAGTTCAGTATTATTTAGAAGCCCATGATGGCTGCTTCCTGGATGTGCAATTATTAGGCGCTGTCCTTTGCTGCTTGGTACTTGTCTCTTAGTTGTTCCATCAGATGATTGCCATTCTCGTTCATTACTGTGGTGCGCATTGATCCAAGTTTCATCTAAATACACAAAATCATAACAATCTCTTCTCATTTCTCTGACCTCGCGTAAATATTTGCTTCTCATTGCAACTATATGAGGCTTCTCACAAATAAGGTTTCTACCACCAACATATTTTCTAAAAGTGAATCCCAAACTCCTAATAGTCCTCCATAGCGTAGATTTGGAAATATCAATGTCATTATTCTTTCTTAACCAAATTTTCAATTTCACTGCCTCATTATTGTGAAACATATTGCAAATTTCTCTGCGGATCAATTCTCTGTCAAAATTATCCACCACTCTTGGCCTAATTTTCGTGTGTAAAACACTGGAATTACCGTAAAATCTCGCGTATAATACGCACTCGTGTATAATACGCATGCTTGATTTAGCCCAAAATTTTCTGGTAAAATGGAAATTCGTGTATAATGCGCACCATAATTTTTCAAGATTTTATTTTATGAAACATTTGTTAAAAAACTGAATGAAGATAGAAGATGCTGCGCGATAGCAGTTCTTCGATGAACTGAAAGACCATGTCACTTCATAAAACGAACTGCCCATCCATATGTCGCTTTAAATGCTGTTGTGCCTGTATGAGATTTTTTAAGTTCCAGAGCATTGAGTCGGATTTCAATGCAAAAAACACAGCGATGCCTTGAATCTTCTATCCACTACCCACTCCAAAAATGTTTTTTTCTAGGTCTGGAAGATCTGGTGGTGACCCTCGATTCGCCTTTTTCTTATTTGGCAACACTTGCAGCGCCTCTTTGTTTTTTCGCAATAATCGAATGTTACACTCGTTAATGGAAAAATGTCGACTTGCTGCCCGATTGCCGTTAGATTCTGCATATTTTACCACTAAGAGCTTTTCTGCTGCAGTACAACATTTTCTCGAATTCATTTTTAGGGCTCAAAATAATCAAATGACAAACTTCACAACCAAGCTTAATATCAAAACAGATTGAAGATCAGGAGTGCGAAATGCGTTTTGCAACAATGTCTGACACATAAGAAAACACATGGCACGTTCAATTTTGCGCCATTTTCACTGTCAAACTGTGACAAAAACTTGACAGACTTTCCAATGTAGGTTACTTTCGATATCGAAAATTACGTATTTTTTAGTACTCGCGTATAATACGCACCCGAGTTTTAGCGGGCAAAAATGAGTAAAAATTGTGCGTATTATACGCGAGATTTTACGGTAGACATTTCAGATGTCGCTTATCCAGCGGTGCAATGATCGTTTGCTTATCCCCAAGGCGTGAATAGTCCTCTTTTGTGGGTTTGAAATAGAATGATATAGTTTTCCTCGAGTAGCTTCATTGCAGAAATACTTAAAAATCCTATTTGTGATTTGCTGTAATGTCATAAAATGTACTCACAGACTCATTTTTCCTTCTTAACCACACAATAATTTTTGTAGACACACCTCTGATTGACAATGTGTGCGTTGCACCGGATATAAACTGTTTTATGTTCAAGAAGTGCGATTTCATGCAGTTTCACTCAAAAATCATGCCAATTGCTTGATAAACCAAAAATGTGCAAATGACGTCGTATAATTTACTGTAGACATTTCAATATGTGTGCGTGTGATGTGTGTTGGCAAGTAGGATTTTATATTATATCGCAAAGAAACGAAAATTGAAACCAATGGCCGCATTTTAATGAAAAATTTAATTCATAGGGTCTATACCATTTCAAATTCACACACAAAATTTCACTTATATGCGTTATATATTCGCTGAGATATAGCATTTTGAAGTTGGGCAAAGCTAGTGAAACGTGCTATACCATAAGTTTTGCTGTCAGTTTTTTCTGGCATTTCATTTGTCCCCCTTGCTAATAAAGAACAATAATCATGCGTCTTACTATCAGTGGTGCCTTAGAATCAATGAAATTCAGTAATAATGTTTTTTTTTTTCATCCTCTGTTCTTTCAGGAATGTGTTGTTTTTTTTTAACTACAGGTCTTAGAAAAGTGTTGACCAGTCATTTGTTGATAAATTTATTGATTAGTGTTTTTTATATTTAGTATCCATGTTTCTTGACTGTCCTGTTTAATAAAGTAACCCCAGGTTTTGGCTGTCACATTAAAAAAAAAAAACAATCAACTTCAGGGAAGTAATGCTGTTTCTGTTTTGGCTCATTAAGGATGTGGGCCCCCACAGCAATGGGCCTTCTTGCAGTAAGTCTTGACCAAAGTATTTCATTCTCTCTTGCAGTGGTGGCTTGTGTCTTTAGTAGTTTGTTCTTCATAATGAGATTGCTAGCCCCATTGTGTAAACAGATAAAAACTGCATTAAGTAAACCCCCCCCCCCCCCCCAAAAGTTTCCTTTTGATTCTTTCCCTACATAGTATTTACTCTCTTTACACCCAGAAATGGAAGCATTTTTGCATATCAACGCATGGTGACAGTAAGATGTGTTGTAGGGTGGATGGATTTGAACAAAGATTGATAAAAGATGATTGGTCTTACTAGGACAAAAGACAAAGAAAATAACCAATGTTGCAACCACAAGGCCTTCATAAGGGACAAGAAAGAAAGCTAGAGCTAAGTAACAGACGTGAGAAAATAAATACAAATGGGTACTCCCCATAACGACTGACTAAATAGGCCACACTAGGCTTTAGCAGTTCTTACGTGTATTACCCATTTTGATTTATTTTCTCATGTTTCCTATTTGGCTCTCATCTTCTTTCCTGTCCCTGACGAAGACCTTGTGGCCGCAACATTTATGGTATTAGGAGGCAGTTTTGGAATGCCCAGGGTAAGAGAGTTAAAATAAGATCAAGGAACGTAGGAAGTAGAGAACTGGAGACAGACATGAAGGAGATATAGAAGACCTTGACCTGATGACACAGGACAGCAAGACTTTGTATAATTTTCTTGAAGGCCTCTATGTGGAGCTCAAAGATGATGATGCTGCTTGTCAGTAGACAGTTCATTTGATAATATTATTATTATTATTTTTGATTGACAAATTTTCAGAATCTCTTGTGATAAAAGGGGTCTGAATCTGGATTACCTCCCTGCCCTTCGTACCCGTCTGACCTTACCCTTGACCTCCCTGGGGTCAGACGGTGTTCCAGATGTGATCAAGGTTATGGATGATTATGACATTATCAAGGAAGATTTTGACAACATCATGGAAGTGACGAAGTGGCCTAATAGTGTTGACCCGATGTCCAAACTTGATGCAAAGGTGAGCAGTGAGGAAGCTGAGCAATGTTAGAAATGAACAGTCAAGTGTAGTGGTAGATTCAGAAGTCTCTTCCAGTATAAGTTGTGGGGGGGAGGGGGGGGGGGGGGGTTGACAATACTGTATCATGTAATTGGCCCCTCATCGTGTCAAAGAAATTGCTTCAGAAAGCACTGCTGCAAGAGCATGTCAATGATTGGGGCTCATCTGCAAGGGAGGGAACCAGCTGTAGTGGTTGCTGTAAGGAGTTAAAACAGGAGAATGATGATGTCAGACCAACAGAAAACAGCACTCAAATGTTTACACAAGCCAAACTGGCACCATGCACAGAAATATGTGGGTTGTGTTGGTGCTGGCTTCCTGCTTGGGAGTCAGTTGCTGAAGTGTCATCTCCTGGTTCTTAAAAAAGGGACATTCAGTGTTAGATTTGTATACAATTCTGCCTGTTATATTTGAAAATAAAAGTTACATCAAGTGTTCTTCTTCTTCTTCTTTAAGTAGCATGCCTGCTGGTGTAGATGATCATGTCTGCCCACAACTTAAAGTCTCCTATCATTATTTTTTTGTACTCCGTACGGATCATGGAGCCACCACCGCTGCGGTTGATCCTCTTGCAGGAATATTGTACACCAAGGAATCACATGATCTAGCATCATTGGGTTTCTGTAGTAGTGTATTTTAAATGATGTTGTTTCCTGCCTCATGCACAACCACCTCATGACATGGCTGAGGAACGAGTAGTCCTATTCTTACTCTCTGTCTCATCAGAGACCTCCAGGTAACTACACCTGGGAAAATACCTGTATGACATACTCAAAAAGCTGATATTCTAACATGTTAAGCTTACAGAGATACTCTCTTGTCTTATCAGAGACCTCAGGTAACTACACCTGGGAAAATACCTGTATGAAATATTCAAAAAGTTGACATTCTAACATGTTAAACTTACAGAGATACTCTCTATCTTATCAGAGACCTCAGGTAACTACACCTGGGAAAATACCTGTATGAAATATTAAAAAAACTGACATTCTAACAATTTTAAACTTAGAGAGATACTCTCTGTCTCATCAGAGACCTCAGGTAACTAACTACACCTGGGAAAATACTTGTATGACATTCAAAAAGCTGACATTCTAACATGTCAAACATACCTGAGATACTCTCTCTCTCTCTGCAGTACTGTTTATCAGTTATGTTGTTGACTTCTGTCCGTCCCATGATATCAAACTGTCCTGTACATTCTCTCTTCGTCCTCTGTTTCTGTCAGTCTTTCCTATAGTCACAACGTATATAACGTTTATTCCAGCTCCAGCTTCTCATGGCATTGCTGAAAGAAAGTAGATTGCTTCTTTCTAATATTATAAATAAGATTTTTTACACCAGTTTCTTTCAGGACATCCTTTCATACGTCGTCCATGGTATTTTTAGCATTCTTCTGTAAAACACCACATCTCTATGGCGTTCAGATCTTTTCCTTCTTGTTTACTAATTGTCTGCTACCACTTCTCTATGTCAGTATTGGCCTTGTATATCATTGAAAAACTCTTTCTTACTTCTGTTGACAAAAAGTTGTTGCATCAAATACTTGTCATTTTATAGAACACTGCTTTTGTATGGTCTATTGTACTCTTAATCTTTGAGATGCGTTGTCGATACATTGTTGTTAATGTGCGTACATGTTATTAATGTGCCTACATATTTGAATCTGTTCATTTGTGTCAAAACATATTTAACATTTGTGTTTCAAACAGAAAAGCTGCAAGTTTTGTTGAACTTTCTTGTATACACAGGTGATGTCTTCAGTGTTAAAGTTAAATGAAATCAAGCACATTAGTAAATGTACTAAAATATTGACTATTTCCAGACTAAATCAGCTTTTACAAGACAGTACAATAAGGAAGGTCACATGACTCCATATGCAACAGGGGTGGTAAGCAAAAAGAGAAGAGGAAGGGCAGCAGCTGTTGATGAGAGTGATTTCCCCCTGGAAGAAGGAGAGGGTAGTGGAGAAGTGGTATCTCCAGAAGTAGAAAGTGAGGCAGACGAGGAAGACATTGAGGCAGATACTATGATTAAGGTGAGAGATCAAACCTGATGCTCTTGGGATTTGTTTGTTGCATTTAGCGTACCAGGATAGGGTGTTTGCATATTTAGAGAAAAATGTGTAGACTTTTTCAGATTCAAATATTATGTGGGGAAGACGAGCAATACACTAAATGTATGAGAGAAATAGATGTTATATGAGAGAAGACTGAGACAGACTGCCACCTTCATGAGAGAAATAGATATGGCAGAATGAGAACGAATTACAAAGAAGAAGATTCAGAAGTTGTTGAAAATATAGATTTTGGGACATAAGTAAATTTCAGCTTGTCTGCTGTTAAATGATTTGTTACGTGTGCCAGAAATTACACTCTGAACACTGTTCGTCTTTGTCTTCTTCTTCATTGTTCGCTTTCATATAACGACATCTGTCTCTCTTATGAAGCCTCAGGCTTCTGTTGTCACCATATACAGTTTTTCTCTCAGCTGGGTTGGAGAAGGCCATGTTGCCACCCTGTTCCTCTCATGGAGCTGACAGTCTTGAAAGACATGCTCAACTAAAAAAAAACCACTTAAAATGTTGACCTAATCTAAAATGGTTACATGATGTTGAACATTAAACCCAGCTGTCTCAGAATTTTGACATTATGGACATGTTTTCAGACAAGAGTAACCTTTCACCACGTTTGTCTATTTAGAAAAAAAAAATGTCCACCTTTTTAAAAGACTGATAGGTTTAAAAAAAATGATTACCGATATCTGATAATGCCAGAATGTTTAAGAAATGTGTGTGTAACTTTTCTACCTGTTTGACCAGGCCCCTGTGTAGTTCTGTGAGGAGACAAGGAAAGAATAGGATTACTATACCCTTAGGCATGCTACACAAAGTGACTAATAGTGAGGTTATTGCATGAGGCTAGCAACATCTTCATGTCAAACATTACCATAGAAACCACTGCTGCAGGAGCATGTCAATGCTTGGTGTAGGCTTCCTGTAAGGGGAGACTAGCTTCAGTAGTGGCTGCACGCTCCTTGTGGAGCACAAAGGAAAATGAGTGTACACCAATTCCCCAATTCATTAGCACCAATTCATTAGCACCAATTCATTAGCACCAGTTCATTAGCACCAGTTCATTAGCACCAGTTCATTAGCACCAATTCTTACTTACTACTTACTTAGTCGTTCCCCTTCTACCGTGAGGTGTAGAGGTTTGGAAGAGAGAGCGCCAGACCATTCTATCAGCTGTCTTCTTCCTGGCCTGGTTCCATTCTAGTCCTCGGTCCTTCAAAGATTGTCTAATGTTGTCCTCCCAGCGGACTCTGGGTCGTCCTGGAGGTCTGGATCCCTGGCTCTTTGTTTCCCATGCTTGTTGTGGTAGCCGATCTTCTCCCATTCTGCAGACATGGCCAAACCATCTTAGTTGGGACTGTTCTATTTGGGTCTGCAGCGGATGGGATTTTAGACCTTGACGGATCGTCTGGTTGCGGACCATGTCTCTTCTTGTTACTTCAACCACTTTCCTCAGATACCTCATTTCTGAGGTTTGGATCTGGCTTTTGTGGGTTGTAGTCATTGCCCACGACTCGCATCCATATGTCAAGACTGGGACATAGGTGGAGCGGTATACAGCCATCTTCGTTTTCTTACCAACCTCTTTCTTGCTGAGGAATCCACGATTTATGGCCTGAAAAAGTCTCCCAGCCGCTGCTTTTCGAGTGGCCAACTCTTCTTTGATGCCTTCCTTTCGGTCTATAATAGCTCCGAGATATTTAAAGTGGTCGACCTGCTCCAGGACCTGTTCTCCCAACTTAATCTGATGTTTTCTTTCTTCTCGTGATATCACCATGGATTTTGTTTTAGAGCTGCTTATGACCATCCCTCTCTTCTCCAGCTCTTTCTTCCAGACTTGCAGGTTGGATTGGAGATGTGCCTCTGATTTAGCAATCAGGGCAACATCATCAGCAAATGCCAGCTCCGAAATATAGACCTGTCTCATCTTCCAGTACCCCACTGAATACTTTCTTGTTCTCTCCTTACATGCCTTGATGACATCGTCCATAAGGAGTATGAAGAGGTAAGGTGATAGGATATCACCTTGTCTTACACCAGTGGTGGTTCTGAACTCTTCTGACTTATGGTTTGCTGTCCTCACATAATTTCTGCAAGACTTGTAGAAGCTCTGTATAGCATGAATCAGAGGTTAGCACCAATTCATTAGCACCAATTCATTAGCATAATGAAGTATGATCCCAAAATGGAATACAGTTCTGTCACAATCCGTAACATCAAACAAGATCTTAATTGCTACCAGGTGCTCCTTGAAGAGAAAAAGAAGGTAGCAAAGGAAGCTCGATTCTTATTTTTTTAAAGTCTCCTCAAATATCTTCTGCTCCCATTCACCAAGAAGCTGTGCCTTCTACATCTGGAGCCAGAAGAACTGTTTTCAGTACCTACAAAACCTTCTGCTAACCTGTCGTCTGATGACGAAGATAGCTCTGGCCACAAGAAACAGAAGTAGCAGTGATTAAAGTCCTATAATATTTTGTATATAGTTTTTGTAAGCAGAGCACATACATAATATTTCCTTTCTGTTCATTATTTCTTTATTATAGGTAGTCAATAAATGTTGTTAACTTTGTAGTTTTTATTTTTTATCACTTTTTACTTAATTCTGTACAGCTGTCTGTGCCTCGATAACAAATTAATTTGATTTATATTAATTATTGTGGGAAATCAATTTCATTTAGCACATTTTCTGTAAGTGCTCGGTTTTTGTAAGAACGAATTCACTGCTCAGCAGAGGATTGCTGTATTGCCAGGAAATTACCACATCTGGCCTTACTTATCTTTGTCAGATCACCTCTTGTCCATGTCAGTGTGAGTTGTCTGAGAAACATGAGACCTTCATTTTCTGTTTTGTCACAAAACATTTCACACACATTACATTGTTGATTTTGATGACTGGTTATGATGTTTTAGCTATTGATCATTCCCTACTTGTGGTTTTCTACATTGTTAATTTAATTTTTCTCACTTGATTGATTACTTCATTGAATGATTTTAATTTAATGCTCTTCACAGACAAAAAAACCAAAAACATCAAACAAAGGCAAAAGTGAATCTCAACAAACAGGGACAAGCAAAAGTAAATCTCAACAGACAGGGTCAAGCAAAAGCAAAGGCAAGGGAGCAAGCACTAGCAGTAAAGGGAAGAGATAAAATAAAAGTATTTGTTCAATTATACACGCATATCTTATCTGTTTTTGTTTATATGTATTGTTACATGTGTTTATGTACGTGGGTGTATTAAACTGGTCCCCTAAGAAACTAATAATAATAGCCCCTTCAGTCATAACTGACTATGGGAATGAATGCGCCTCTGAGGTGACAGCCCTCAGTTGCTTATTTTCCTGGTGTTCCTTTCGACTTTTTGTCCTCTCTTCTGCTTGTGTGAGCTTCTTTTCACCCAATCTGAGGTGGCGCCGCAAATAGCATCGCCACTTTTTGCGATTGGCAGCTTCATCCTCCCATGTTGCTGGATTTATGTCCAGTGCCCTCATGTCTCTCTTGCCCACATCTTTAGATCTTAGCTGCGGTCTCCCAACTGTTCTTTTGCCATCTGCCAGTTGTCCATGTCCAAGAGGAATAAGATGGACTACATTTTCTACATTGGAAGATCTGGAATATGCAGATGACATTGCACTACTAGCACATTCACATCAACACATCCAGGAAAAAATGGATATACTTAATAAGTATAGCCAGCAGGTGGGCTTGAACATCAATCTAAAGAAGTCAGAGGTCATGACGCTCAACGTGAGCAACCCTGAGCCCATATCAGTAAGGAATCAGCAACTGGAACAGACAGACACCTTCACATATTAGGATGCATAGTAACACCAGACGGCGGAGCAAGCAACAGAATGAACAAAGCAAGAACAGCCTTTTTTAGTCTAAACAACATCTGGAAGTCCTCTCAGTACAGCACAAGCACAAAATTAAGATTATATCAGAGCTGTGTGCTTTCTGTGCTTCTCTATGGTGCGGAATGCTGGAGAGTTACAGAGAAGGAAATGTTGAAATTGTCCTCTTTTCACACAACATGACTAAGAAAAATTCTACGAATCTTTTGGCTGAATACCATCACCAACCAAGATCTACCCCTGAAGGAAAACAAAAGAGAGGCCGACCAAAAACAACTTGGCGGAGGACTGTGGAGGCTGAGATGCAAAGAATGAACCAGAGTTGGGGCACTGTACGAAGGATGGCCACTGACCGAGCAAAGTGGAATCAGTTTGTTGTTGCCCTGCAAGACGCCACCAGGCGTGATAGCCACTGACTGCTTTGACTGTCGGCGGCTAAGGATCAAAGAAGTTGTCCATAGAAGATATCTTTCGGGATGCGACCATCTTCCCTGCGGCAGACATGGCCAAGCCAAGAGACTATGCTCTTCGTATATCACGAGGTGCCCTGTGTGGTTCCCATGTATGTCCAAAGGAAAAAATTTAATAGGACAACTGCTTCCACTGGGTGCATTATAAAAAATGACTGAGGTGAAGTTGTGCATTGGGCTAGCAAGCCCACCACATAAAACAAATTGCTATAGAAACCAGACATCACCAATGCTTTGGTGCAGGTCATGTTGACCAGCTGCAGGGGTGGCTCTGTGCATCTTGATGGGTGAAAAGGAGGTAGAAAACAAAAGAATTAATTCCCAGCATGAATACAGTATTGCCAAAGCATTTTGTTGTTGTTGTTGCAAGACACATTAATAATTATTAATTTGTGTGGTTAAAGTATTAAGAACAACTTTAAAAAAAATACTTTTTGCATTTGTAAAGTCTAGTGATTAATTTCCAGTTCTGCTATCCCATCGCCCCAAGTTCTACACTCTCTACCAAGTCTTTGTTATTGTTATACAGAGCTTACATCATTGCACTCCGGGCAAACCCATAGGTGCTCAGTCTGCATCAGTATATGTCTAAGAGTGTGGATGCTAACTGTTCCTGTAGCTCACTGGTTGTAAACAAGATGGATGCATCCTCTCATACTTCCATCTCTACTAGCCTTATGTTTGATGCCAAATTCCAACAGTCTTAACCTTGATGATTCATATATTGCAGTGTCATTCTCTAACAGGCAATCATTAATTGTTCTCAGTATCTCTCCCTTATCCATATCTAGTGTCCCCAGTACTGGTGCTCTTGATGCTAGTCTGTCAGCTCTTTCATTACCACATACCAGCATGACCAGGACAGTATATCCACACCAGCTCTTGTAGACTGGAAGCTTCTATGAATGTTTTCCATTCATGCCGCAACCAACCACTTTGAACCTTCCGAAGCATGGACTGAGAGTCTAACACAATGATAGCCTTTGTTAATGAAGTTTCAGTTATCCACCTTAAGGCTGCAGTAACAGCCTCGACCTCCATTCTCATGCTGGAAGTTGTTATCTTGTAAGCCCCGCTATGTTCGACAACGATTCTGCCCTGCACCCGAGCAGAGAAGCCCCAACCGGATTTCTCACCACGGATCACAGACCCATCTGTATACACAACAGCATCATCGTCGCCGGAATGATCATGTATCAGTTGATTAATTTCCAATTCTGCTTTTCCATTCCCCCAATTTCTACTCTATGCCAAGACTGATGATGACAGGCTGGTAGTTAATCCAGTTCTCATCTGACATACTCCACTCTTCCCCCTTGAATATATTGTCAACTGTGACCACCTGCTTGATAGTTGTCTCTGCATGTGCCGTCCATGACATTCCTCTCTTTATTCTTGCTCCCTTAATGTCAGCTATGTTACCATGCAGAGGGTGCCGTATGTCTGTGGATACTCGCATATAGGCTTTTGCTTGGGCCATCACATATCTGCATTTAATCAACAGTACTCCAAGCATATACCTCATTGTCACAATGGGGAAATCTCGCGTACAGCCCAAGACTATGCGCATCCCTTCATTCTGAATGCGTTCTAGTCATTTGCATTGTGTTACTGACAGCGTGAGTATTCCCAGCCCATACTCAATGACCAATATTACTAGCCGTTGATAAAGAAGAAATGGTAATCTCTGCTCCAGATGCACCGCGGCCATTATTTTCAGGGCCGCTAGACCTCTCCTGCATTTCTGTGTGATTTGCTCAACATGGTACTTATATGAGAGCCTGCGATCAAATGTAACTCCAAGGTATTTCAGCTTTTCTTGCCTTTCAATCCTCTGTCCATTGAGAGTAATATCTGGGAGGTCTGCTTTCACAATGGAGTTGTTTAAGAGCACCACATCACGCAGGCCTTGTTGGTATTGACTTTGGAGCCAGTTTCCTCACACCATTTAGACACCTCCTGTAGTGTCCCATGTATGCTATTAACCATTTCTTGTCGGTCAGAGCCAGTTCTGTAAATGAGTATATCATCAGCAATTGTCAGTGTTCGTCCCAATCCAGTTGGTTGAATGGTGGCTACTTTTGCTGTATAGATATTAAACAGCACAGGTGATACTGGAGACTCCTGGGGTAGTCCCGGGCAAATGAGCATTGGATCTGATGTCCATGTTCCCAAGCGAAATGACCAAGTCTAATGATGACAGCTGGAAGATGAAACAGATACAGAAGACCACTGGCAACAAGTGAAAAATATATGGAACGAGACGTGAAGAAGTACTGAGAAAAAGAGAACATCAGCACAAAGCATGGATAACAACAGAAACCATTAGTAAAATAGAAGACAGGAAAAACAAGAAAGCAGATTTAAACAGAAGCAAAACCAGAAGCTCCAAAGCCAAGGCTCATGAAGTGTACATAGAAGCAAACAAAGAAGTAAGAAGAAACATCAAAAGAGACAAGATGAAATATATTGATTTGGCTAGGGAAGCAGAGGAAGCTGTACAGCAACACAAAGAAGCTAACAGGGAAATATAAGCAAGCAAATGGCCTCATAAAAGATAAGAATGGAAAATTGCTTAGTAATATACAAGAACAAATGAAGAGATGGACAGAACATTTTGAGGAACTTCTCAGTAGACCATCTCCAACTAATCCCCCAGACATCCAGCCAGCAGAAGAGAAGCTACAAATCAGCTGTGAACGACCAAGTAGAGAAGAAATAAAGAAAGCCATAAAGCTTCTGAAAGATGGAAAAGCAGCTGGTCCAGATTGCACTCCAGCAGAGGCCATCAAAACAGATATTGATACCTCTACAGAGATATTATACAAACTACTTGGCAAAGTCTGGGAGAGAGAGGAAATACCAGCAGAATGGAAGGAAGGTTATCTGGTCAAGTTGCCTAAGAAGGGAAATTTACAAGAGTGCACAAATTATAGAGGAATAATGTTACTATCAGTGCCAGCAAAAGTATTAAACAGAATCATCCTGGAGAGATTAAAAGAGTCCATAGACAAGCAACTGAGAGATGAACAAGCAGGTTTTTGACAAAATAGATCCTGTACAGACCAGATAGCCACATTGAGAATAATAATTGAACAAAGTCTGGAATGGAATTCACCACTATACATCGGATTCATGGAATATGAAAAGGCATTTGACAGTGTAGACAGAGAATCGCTTTGGAAATTGATGAGGCATTATGGAGTTCCCATGAAGATCATTAACTTAATAAAGAAGACCTATGAAGACGTGACATGTAGAGTTCTTCATGAAGGACAACTTACAGAACCGTTTAGGATTAGAACAGGAGTGAGACAGGGATGCCTCTTGTCTCCATTTCTTTACTAGCAATAGATTGGGTTATGAAAACATCGACATCACACAACAGAAATGGAATCCAGTGGAATCTGACTAAACAGCTTGATGATCTGGATTTTGCAGATGACTTGGCTCTTCTGTCCCATAATCATATGCAAGAGAAAATGAAAATTCTCGATGAGAGGTCACAAGAAGTGGGCCTGAAAATACACAGGGAAAAGACAAAGATTATGAGAATAAATGCAAGAAATGATAACAAGGTTGAACTTGAAGAAACACCACTAAAAAATGTAGAATCTTACACTTGGAAGTAATATAGACAAAGTTGGAGGGACAGACAGTGCAAATGTGAAGTCAGTCCTATTGTATGGCTCTGAGACATGGAGAACAACAAAAACAACAACCAAAAAGCTAATGACTTTTATAAACGGGTGCTTGCATAGAATAGAAGGACTGAAATGGTATGACAAAGTCACAAATGTGGAATTGATGACAAGAACCAGACAAGTGCCAGTAGAACAAGAGTTGAGAAGAAGATGCTGGCGATGGGTAGGACACACATTGATGAAACCTGTTGATAGCATTACAAGGCAGTCCTTGTTCTGGAATCCACAGGGAAAGAGAGGCAGAGGTAGACCAAAAAAACACACGGAGAAGAGAACTGGAAACAGAGGTGAAAATGATGAGGAAAACATGGAAAGAACTTGAGCGGATGGCACAGGACAGGAAGACTTGGCATGTGTTTGTTGAAGGCCTATGCTCCTTGGGGAGCTAAAGGGTATTGATTGATTTGAATGATGACATGCTGGTAGTTAATCTAGTTCTCATCTAGTTCCACTCTTCTCCCTTGAATATATTTTCAACTGTGTTCACCTGTCTAATAGTCGCATCTGCCTGCGCCATCCATGACATCCCCCTCTTTATTCTTGCTCTCTTTAACTCATTCTAACCCAGGCATTTTTTCGGTTTTACCCAGGACCTAAAATGCAGACATTTTTTTTCTACAAGTGATGTTTTAAAAACAGGCAGTAGACACATATATTAATTTAGTAGATATATGTATTATGCATCAAACTTTCGGAAATTGGATGCAGAATGTTGTAAAATACTGTTGAGTTCTTATGTGATGTTATAATTGTTTGTTACATCTTGTGAGGTGTAGAAACAGTAAAAAATCAAATTAAAAAATGAATAAAAATTATGCACATACACGTAAATATTTCAGCTGTACTTAATCCCTTGGTAGTAAAGCACCAGGAATTGAAATGTATATCCAGTTGACAACTAATTCAAGAAGTTTGATTAAAAAAACAAATGAAAATTGTAATTTATATAAATTTTTTTGTGGAGTCACATATTGCTGAACTTGAATCTCACTTACACATTCCTGTCCCATGCAAATTAATTAATTTATTACTTACAAATATCACGTTTGTTTAACGTCCTTATCGGAATCGAAAATAGGTTATTATCGCTACTGATATCGCTAAAATTCATTTCAAAATTATATACTGAGGTTGATTCGTTAACAGTTTATGAGTGTTATGTCTGTGACTACACTACATGTAAACAAATAACCCTATGACGTAATTAATTGATAAAAGTATGCAAAAACTAAACACCAATATAATTATTTCGCTACCAGTTCAAAATACGATGTCCACAGGAAGTGTTTACATGATGTCAACGCTCTATGGCCACTTATTTTCTAATTTTTTGTTCAATTTCAGAATCTTATCCTTTAGCACGCTGCATTCTTTGGCGGAAATTTGCGCCTGCAGCTGCATTATTTTTCACAACGCCCCGTTTTTATAGTGAGTGACTTGTAATGTCTATAGTTTTTGTGTTTCTTGGTCAATTGCAATCATTTTTGGAATTTATATAAATAAATGAATGATGAATCTGATATAAAATTTGTTTGTGTACATGTTAGATGTGATAGGAAGAGAGGAATGGAAAGATGAAAAAAACGAAAACAAAAATAATAAAAAATTTTTTTTTTTAAATTAAAAAAAAACAACCAACAAACGAAGAGTCCATATCCCTTGCATCTCAATGAAAGTCATTTGACCAATACAAATCAAATGATGATCTTTGCGTTACACCCATCACCAGTAGCAAAGCAACAAACCTTTCCCATAAACCTAAGCCTAACCCCTAAAATTAGACATACTAGCAATGACATTCTTCTATTGTTTCCATCTCTGCCATCACCCATTTTCTGAGAACCGATATCAGCGCTAATAAAGACAAAAATGTCCTCGTCATCGCATCGGAGTCAGAATCCATTAAAATTAGAGCGAAAATGGCCGTGTGTTCGATGCCGATTGATTTCGATTTTAAAAATTCACAGAAAATAAACGCGAATACACCCATCACTAAATAAAGATCGGAAACGGAAGCTAACTCTCTCGCAAATAACATTAAAACTTAACATCCGGGGGTGCGATCACGTGTACACAATTCCTAATGCTAGAAACCGATGATATCCGAAAGGCGACTTAAGTCACCTGCAGCTGAGAGAACATGGATTTCTGCGGGCAACTTAAGTCGCCGGCAGCGTGCTAAAGTTAAAAAGCGTGCATACCACGTGGCCTGTGGCTAGATCCAAAGCAACTCTAGCAACGGATATAAAGCACACAATTGTAACTTCATACATTTTTTGTTTTCGCTCACAAACGTTCTCACACGTGTGCCAGATGTAATGAAATAATTTTAACCTGGCTTATCGCTAGATATTCTATAATTTTCCGCTCAAATGCAGCATATATCACCTTGGCGTGCCATACTCCCTGGGTAAAACGAAAGGCCTAGCTGGCGCAACGCTTGTCTGTGGTTATTTGCATATAGGCATTTGCCTGGGCCACCACATATCTGGATCTAATTGGCAGCACTCCAAGAATGTACCTCATTGTCTCAATTGGGATATTTCGCATACAGCCCAAGACTATACACATCCATTAATTTTGAATGCGTTCTAAGCCATATATGTTGTGATACTGACAGCATTAGTATTCCCAGCCTGTACTCGGTGACCGATATGACAAGCTGATAATAAAGAGGAAATAGTAATCTCTACTCCAGATGCGATGCAGCCTTTATTTTCAGGGCTGCCAGACCTCTCCTGCATTTCTGTATGATGTGGTCAATATGGTGCTTATAAGATAGCCTGCAATCGAATGTAACTCCAAGCTTTTCTTGCCTTTCAATTTTCTGTCCATTGAGAGTAATATCTGGAAGGTCTCTTTTCACTAGGGAGTTGTTTAAGGAACACCACATCATGCAGGCCTTGTTGGGATTGACTCTGGAGCCAGTTTCCTTGCACTATTTAAAAACCTCCTATGGATAATGATACCATTGTGTATACAGATGGGTCTGTGATACCGTGGTGAGATGGGGCTTCTCTGCTAGGGTAAAGGGCAGAATCGCCGCCAAACATAGCGGGGCTTACAAGATAACAACTTCCAGCATGAAAATGGAGTTAGAGGCAGCTATTGCAGCCTTAAGGTGGCAAATTGAAACGTCATTAACAAAGGCAGTCATTGTGTCAGATTCTCAGTCCATGCTTCAAAAAGTTCAAAATGGGTGGCTACGGCATGAATGGAAAACATTCATAGAAGCTTCAAATCTGCAGGAACTGTTGCTACTGTCCTGGTCATGCAGGGGTATGTGGTATTAAGAGCTGACAGACTAGCATCAAGAGCACCAACAGTGGGGACACTGGATATGGGTAAGAGAGAGATACTGAGAACAATTAATGATCGCCTGTTAGAGAATGACACTGCAATAGATGAATCATCAAAGTTAAGACTTGGACTGTGGCATCAAACGTCTGGCTAGCAGAGGTGGACGTGTGAGAGGATGCATCCATGGTGTATATAATGAGCGAGCTAAAGGAACAGTTAGCATTCACACTCTTTGACATACTGAGGGAGAGTAAGCACCTATGGCTTTGCCCAGAGTGCAATGATGTCAATTCTGTATAACAATAACAAAGTCCATTGGTAAACAAAGCAGTTTAGGATATTTTGTTTTTAAAAAACGTGAAAAAAAGGAGAAATCTAATTTTATATTTTGATGTACACTAAATGGCATTGGAATTTCAAAGTTCAGTTAGAAATTCAGACAAAATTTATTTTTTAGCCTTCTAAATGAAATTTGGCACTTTAGTTTGAGGTGAGGAATCTGGCTCCCTAACAATTGTAATATTTAGACTTAACTCTTTCAGTCCCAAGCAAAAAAGTGGGTTTGGCCCAAGCAAAAATGGCCACCTGTTGCTGAGTTATTTGCCGGTTGAAGATCATGCACTGAGTATGGTTACTTTAGTGATCTCTTGTTAATCGTGCTTTGTTTAGTATTACACGAATTAGGGTGAAGGTGTTCATACAACTCAGTAGCATGGTATGAAGAAGTAGTTCATGTAACTTGAACTCAGCAACATTAATGAAGTAATTAATGCCTTCAGATTGAGTCCGTAATATTTAATCACATGTACACACAGGATGATCATTTCAAATAGGAACAGAACATAAGTCCTTATAAGTCATGCATAAATTAATCAATAACGTAGACTGCTGGTTTACGTGTCAATGTCCGTTTAAGGATACAATGCAGTATTGTCGTCAGAACATCACAGCTATATGCACGCGCAGCTAGACATGGCTACCTGCCGACAGTGAGACTGCGAGTCTGAATATTTCATACGAATTTGACGATTATTCTCCTCCTTCTGAGAATTCTAGTTAAATACTAACCTCCATAAATTTTCCTCTCATATAGAGTTCTAGGACTGACCCTGGTCCATCAAAAATGCACATATAAATGGCTATATCATGCCATTGAATTGGAAGGTTAGAAAAACGCAGCTATTCAGCTTGGCGGTCAAGTAACAAAGGGTAGCGTCTCCTAGTTACCGACTGTGTCCTAAACAACGCTAGACACGTCATAATCGATCGTGTATGGAGCGTTCAATAATTGAAACATCTATCGCAATATATTAAATGTCTTAACCTTTACGATTGCACGTCCGCTAACCTTTAGCAGACGGTGTTAATATCATATACCGTAACAATTCCCTGTACACCGGGGAAAAAAAATCGATAGATTTTTTTTCAAGATCTATCCGACTTAACAATTTTTCAAAAAAAAAAAATTTAACACAATCGTGACATATGGCCGACGATGTTCTGAGTAGAACCGTGTCGCGGTCATGTCAACTAACTATTTGTCATAGTCATCTAACATTAATCACATTATATATCAATATTATACATATTATTATATCAACTAAATAAAATGTCCAATGTTAATAGTGAATGATAGAATTAAATTAAAGTAAGGTCTGTCGTATTAGTATGTCATATAGGAATTAATTTGACTAATTAAAATTAAATTAATTAATTAAACTAAGAGTTAAATTATTAAGATTCTAATGTAACGCGATGTTATGAGAGAAGAAAAGACAAAATAAGTGAGAAGAAATAGAAAGAAATTCGAATATAAGTTTAACTTAATTGTGTGTATTAAGTGTTAGTGAATAATAACTATCTAATTTAACTAACTAAATAATGTATAGGTACATTAAAAAAAAAAATATTAATCTAATACTTGTGTGAGATTTATTTTCTCTTTTCATAATTTCTTCTTTTTATATTTCGTTCTCTTTTTTTTGTTCTTTCATTTCATTTTTTTCTCACATTTCATTTTATTGATAATAATTCAATTAAGAAGTTAAGTTAACTAATTAATTAGTATAGGATATGATGATCCATCCGTAGTCTTGATCCTGATGACTTCTTTTAGGCAAAAATGTTCAAACGTTTACGTTGGAAAGAAATGTCATTTATCCCAGCATCCAAGAATTAAGTGCACATAGGATAATAAGTTCGACTTGTCGTCAGATATTGTTCCATGATTGTTCAACGAATATTCATATATCGTGTATGGACGTTAGACGAAGTTTCAATGTCAATATGTATACCTTGATTGTCTTTAGTTCAATTCTGTGATGCATATAGTGTTTATAAAGTTTAAATTGAAGGCAAGGTTAGTTCTCTTATAGTTGATATGTTTTAGGAATGTTAATGTTGATTATTCGTCGTCAATAGGATTACGTGACAACGCATCCGCCACAATGTTTTCAGTGCCAGGAATATGTTCAATGGAGAATTCAAATGGCTGTAGGATGATTGCATATCTGGCAAGTTTTTGGCTCTTATGGTTAGATCGACGCAAAGATGCTACAGCACGTTGGTCCGTCTGTATGGTGAAGGGAGCACCAAGCAAGAACTTTTCAAGTTTAGTTATTGCCCATATCACTGATAAAAGTTCCTTGTCCACTGTGGAATACTTTGTTTCTGCCGGCTTTAGCTTTCTTGAAATATATAAGGTAGGATGTAGAACGCCATCATGGTTCTGGAGCAGGCATGCACCAATGCCGTAGTTACTAGCATCTGTTCGTAAGAAAAATCTTTTGGAAGCATCGGGAAGTCTTAAAATTGGTTCATGCGAGAACAAATTTATAATTTTGTTGAAAGTTTCATTGCATGTACCAGTCCATGTCACCTTCACCGGCATGTCTTTCTTTAACAATGAAGACAATACAGCCGTGATGGATGACAAGTTTGGTATGAATCTACTGTAATATTGAACAAGTCCTAACAAACTCCTGACCTGTTTCTTCGTCTGAGGAACTGCTATGTTTAGAATTTTGGAGACTGTACTAGGTAACGTTCGGATATATCCCGATCCAATGATATGTCCCAAAAAGGTTATCTCATTACACGCGATTTGCACCTTTGTAGGTTTAGCAGTTAGATGATAATTCCTTAGAGTGTCGAAAACATATCTAAGTCCCGAAACATGTTCCTCAAACGACGAACTAAACAAGCATATGTCGTCAATATATGTAATAACGTCTGGTCTACCTGATAAAATTTGTCGCATCAGGCGAATGAAGGTAGCTGGCGCATTAACAAGCCCAAAAGGCATCACATTCCACTGGTATAGACCTTGTGGAGTGGAAAATGCGGTGTAGTACTTAGCCTTTTCGGTCAGTGGTATCTGCCAATAACCTTTAGTTAAGTCTATCTTACTAAATATAGTTGCGTTGGATAGACGTGGCAGTAAGTCGTCGATAAGTGGATGTGGTTCGCTGTCAACTATAGTCTTAGCATTTAATTTTCTATAATCAACACATAGTCTGATGTTATTGTCCTTCTTCCGGACAATCACTAATGGAGAAGAGAATGGCGAATTACTAGTCTCAATGATTCCCAGAGACAACATCTGTTCAAGTTCCTTAGTAGTTTTAGCAAGGAAATGTAAAGGAACCGAATAGGGATGTACACGAATAGGTGTATCATCATTGAGAGTAATGTCATGACTGATAGCCGATGTGCGACCCGGGACGTCGGTCAATACATCTGGATAAGATTGTAATAGATTAGCAATCTGTAGACGCTGTTGCGGTGTAACCGTTGAAGAGATGGTTACATCCCGCCAAGATTCAGTAGGTTGAACTACTGGTACCGGTAATGGTAACTGTACCTCAGGAAAAGAAGATTCTTCTTCCTGGATGACAGATAAGTTAGAATAATAACAAGTAGATACTGTGTTGTCATCTAGTTCATGAAAAATTGACTGTAAGTGTTCAGGACGTGTATGAAATTGCTTGAGCATGTTAATATGAAATATCTTTTTGTGTCCCTTGATATCTAAGACGTAATCAACGTCGGAAATTTTATCAATGACTTTGTAAGGACCATTCCAAGATATCAATAATTTATTGTTATTGTGAGGAAGTAACACATAAGCCTCGTCGCCTGGGAATAATTGGCGTAATCGTCGAGACCTATTTTGTAGAGATCGAGCCTTAGCTTTTGCAGCCTCAGAAGAAGCTGTTGCCAACTGGCAAGACTCAATAATGTTCTTCCGAAGATTAATCACATATTCGTAAGATGACTGAGTGTCCTGAGTCATCTCCTCGTCAATTAATAAGTCTTTTATTAGTCCCATAGGACCTCTTGGGGGAGCACCAAAAACTAATTCAAAGGGAGAGAAGCCAGTTTGTTCATGCGGTACCTCCCGATAAGCAAATAGAACAGCTGGGAGTGCTCTGTCCCAGTCATGAGGGTGCTTAGCAGTAACCTTATGTAGTAGTTGTTTAAGTGTACGGTTAAGTCTTTCAACCGCACCATTACTCATAGGATGATAAATACTACTTAAATTCCTATCAATGTTCCAAGTTTTCATGACTTCCTTCATGGTGTCAGATAAAAGTTTTCTAGGAAACCCTATTCTAGAAAAGATGAGATGTAGTGCATCAGCTACATCTGTGGTAGTGGTGGTTTTTAATGGGATAGCTTCTGGCCATCGTGTGCACAAATCAATGCACGTAAGGACGAATCTATGTCCTCTGGCCGATGGTAGCAATGGACCAATAATATCTATTGCCATCTTGTCAAACGGTCTTACTGAGATATCGCAAGCCTGAATAGGCGCCGTGTGAAAAGCTCCACGTGCTTTCACTTCTTGGCATGTAGTACAGGAACGTACATACTGCGAAATATCTCTTGACACTCCTGGCCAAAAGAATGAAGACAGTACTCGAGATCGTGTTCGAGTATATCCCATATGTCCAGCACAATGTGAGTCATGTGCATGTTGAAGAATGTACCGTCTAAAAGTATACGGGACCATAACTTGTTGTTTCATTTGTGATTTGTCATTAAAACATCTAATCAATATGTCATTTTTAATAACAAAACAATGTTTGTTATTATTACCTGAGGATAGATTGTCAACTTTATCAACCAGCTTAAAAATTTTTTTTTTTAAAGATTTATCCTCTTTTTGTTTGGTTGCAAATGTTTCCCTGTCAATAGGTGAATTGACTACAAATTCCTCTTGGTTGTCTGCATCCATTTTATTATCATCAACTTTTTCCATGAGTTGAGTCTGCGCTCTAGTCGTCACGGCGTTTCCAGTGCATAGGTTATGTTTCTCCCATTCTATGATCTCATCTGGAGTACAATCTTTACTGCCGTGTATACGACCAACCATCAGATCAGCTATAGGCTTTTTTAGCATACATACTTTTACGTTCCCTGTGAAAAAGGGTGTTCTAATATGAACAATAGCTGTTGGGTAGAACTCAATAGTTCCACCAAATGTCATGCAGCGTACATATTCTCCTGTCGCACAGCTAGGATGTACCAGCGACTGACGTACACCAATCGTTGTGGATCCTGAATCCCTCAGCACTGAGACGACGGATCCATTAACTAACCCCTGTTAAAAATTAGTAAGCCTGTTCCATCGTTGACTGCAAGACCTACCTCTGGTGTAATATGTCCGCAGTTAAGCACTGTTTCTTTCGCCTTCTGAAAAATAAGATTGCATTGTTGGCAACTATTTGCCACATTATAATTAATAGCAAAACATGCAGCAGAAGACTGTGTTGTATTATTGTCAAGTGGGACCTGAGCTATAGGGGTAGTATTATTTGTAACTGCCGCCCCTGTATTATGGTTGTAATGAGATGATCCCCGAGAATGAGATCGATTCCGAGTATAATTGTTAGAATTATCTCGTCGTCCTCTATAGTAACTATTATCTCGATGTCTCGAGCCATGATTATTACCATTCCAGTTATTATTATTATTGGGAGTATGTGATCGATTATAATTAGTGTTATGTTGACCATTGTGGTAGTTTGTTTGAGGTGAATAATTTCTATCTCGTGATCTACCTCTGTTGAACTCATTTTTATTGTTGAAATCATTATTATGTCCCTTCTGAAAGTTAACATTGTGATTTCTTTGGAACCTGCTTCTGTCTACACTGTGATGTCTTTGTTTGTTATTATGATTGTAGGCCATATTAGACGCTACAGGTAGAGGTTCTCTTAATGAGGAGTTAGAAATGGTTGCATTCGGATGTGCCGAACAGTAGTTTAAAGAAATTTTTTCTAACTCGTCCATAGTACCTGGTTTACGCTCCTGCAAATATGCAAAAAATGGCTGGCTAACCGAAGATAATACCTTATCCCGTAGTAGTAAATCAACTAATTTGTCGTACGATTTGTTGACTTCTGCCAGTTCAACCCATCTATTAAATGTATTGCGTATGTTCGCAATGAATCCTGCAAAATCTTTTGGAGATTCCGGTAAAATTCCCTTAAATTTCAACCTACAGTGTTCCTCGTCCAGGTGAAACCTTCGTAAAAGCAAGGACTTAATAGCACCATAGTTATTTGCTATTGATGGGTCAGCATTTTGAGAAGCCGTCAGTGGTTCTCCCACCAAGAATTCATTTAACTTGAGTACCCATGACTCTTCAGGCAAATGATTTGTTTTGCAAGTCTGTTCAAAACGTGACAGGAACGATGAAAGGTCGTCCACGTTTAAGTTGAGAGTGGGTAATTTAAAGTTGTAGAAATGTTTAGTTTGGCTGGATGATGATCCATTTTGTGCGTTATTATTCTGGTTTGCATCAGCACTTTGTGCTTGTAATCTTGCTGTCTCCAATTTAATACGCGCCAATTCCATTTCTTGTTGTAAAATAATTTCCTCTCGTTTCAATTTATTCTCTTCTTCCTGTTGAGCAATTTCTCTTAATCTATTTTCCTTGGCAATTTGCTTCATCTCACGTTCCTCTTCCTCTTTCTTTAATGCAGCCTTTTTCTCTGCTTCTTTTCTTTCACGTTCCTCCATTTCTGCTTTATGTTTTTCCAGTTCTGCCTCAGCAAACTGACGAAGTTCTTGAGATTTATAACCATATTCCTTACCAATTTTAACGAAATGGTCTATAGTAAGCATTTTGACTTTTATCTGTAAGTAATTATTGATAATTACTGATTAAAATAGTCAATAGTAGCTTCAGAGTAATTATTATACTTACTCAACTTAGGAATATTCAATATAAATAATCACAATAGTACTGAACTCTTATGTCTAAGTTCAACTAATAGACAATATTTTGTAACAATATTGTATCTAAATACGAACTATATCATAAATAGTTATGATATCTGTTAACTATAATGTAATTACATCACACAATTAATCTCAATATCCAATAATGTTGGGTATGATTCCTAGTAATTATATTGTTCAATGTACTAAGTCACTCTCTTAGTACCAGAAAAGTATATTAAATAATATACAATGGGTCTATTACCTCAAAGGTAGACTATAAGATTATTTTATTTGGTCAATATATATATTATATTATTATGCCCTAGGCATCTCTTATAAATTGTAGTGCTACTTTCTTGGACTATCACTGCATAATTATGCAATGTCCCATATTAACCTTAAATATCAGAAAAAAATTAATTAAATTAAATTACAAGTGTATTATTGCATATAATATCATATTATTAATGTAGTATTTAATATATATCATGAGGACAAACAAAACAATGATGCAACTAAAGGGTACAAACAATGTCAAGACGCAAACAAGACATTTTCACAATTAAAAATGAATTTATGAACTAAATAAAACAAGCGGAAGTGTCACAAGCCAAATGAAGGGTCAAGGTCTGACCCGAGGTCAACTTAATATTCAAAGTACACAAAAAAAAATGACTGCAAAAAATGATGACATCACAGGACTCATAACGGACGACCATTTAACAATCATCAAATAAATGATAGTAAGAGGAGACTGGACGAAATAGTTAACGAACATGATACAAAACTGAATAAAATTGTGAACTGAGTACGAATAAAATACACCAGTTATCTACGGAACGGTACAGCTAACACAAATCGTCAAACGACAGCAGATTTGGACAGATAGTCCAATGGCAAACCTCAATGGGGCTTCCAAAAGTGCAATCGTTTAACTGCCCTAAGAAACGACCGAAATCAATTCAGGCATCGTGAGAGCCACAGAATCTAATTTCGGTTCATCCTCCCTACCTCCCACTAATTAACAACACATTAAAACAACCCAAAAAAATACATGAAACACATTCAGAAAAGACATGCCTATGCAGGCAAAAGGCATGGACTCAGTATTACTGTTTGCAATGACGACAGTATTAAAACAACTAGACTTATCTTTTCCGTTGCTTAGATCAGTGCTAGAGGTCGTCAACAGCTAGGCTAATGCCCCTGACTGTCTGCTCCTGTAGTCCATATCGTGTGTTTGCTTCAAATGGCTCATGTTTCCCCTGGTTAGGCTTAGAAAACGACTTTGGTTTCTCCGACAGATCACCTACACGACTTTCAGTGACGTCACGTTGTTAGGCATTAGAATGAGTAAGACGTCATCTTCGACTGGATCATGTGATCGAAACTTGATCATAAATATTATGGTTAACATGTGCGTAAGGAACAGAAGTTTGTTTCTTTTTTCTGTCGTTCCCCGCATTTGGCCGCCACTTTGTTGCTGAGTTATTTGCCGGTTGAAGATCATGCACTGAGTATGGTTACTTTAGTGATCTCTTGTTAATCGTGCTTTGTTTAGTATTACGCGAATTAGGGTGAAGGTGTTCATACAACTCAGTAGCATGGTATGAAGAAGTAGTTCATGTAACTTGAACTCAGCAACATTAATGAAGTAATTAATGCCTTCAGATTGAGTCCGTAATATTTAATCACATGTACACACAGGATGATCATTTCAAATAGGAACAGAACATAAGTCCTTATAAGTCATGCATAAATTAATCAATAACGTAGACTGCTGGTTTACGTGTCAATGTCCGTTTAAGGATACAATGCAGTATTGTCGTCAGAACATCACAGCTATATGCACGCGCAGCTAGACATGGCTACCTGCCGACAGTGAGACTGCGAGTCTGAATATTTCATACGAATTTGACGATTATTCTCCTCCTTCTGAGAATTCTAGTTAAATACTAACCTCCATAAATTTTCCTCTCATATAGAGTTCTAGGACTGACCCTGGTCCATCAAAAATGCACATATAAATGGCTATATCATGCCATTGAATTGGAAGGTTAGAAAAACGCAGCTATTCAGCTTGGCGGTCAAGTAACAAAGGGTAGCGTCTCCTAGTTACCGACTGTGTCCTAAACAACGCTAGACACGTCATAATCGATCGTGTATGGAGCGTTCAATAATTGAAACATCTATCGCAATATATTAAATGTCTTAACCTTTACGATTGCACGTCCGCTAACCTTTAGCAGACGGTGTTAATATCATATACCGTAACACCACCCCAGTGCGTTTTTATTGTTGTTGTTTGGAAATAATTTTTTAAATGTTCATATGCATAAATAACTTTGTTATTGTATATGAAACTGAAGGTAATTGGATGTACTTTACTCTTGTGCTACAAGTATAAAAGCTTTCATTGAAAAATGATTAGTTATTCAAGGTAAAATGGAGGATATGCGCTTAAAAAAAATGATTAGTTATTCAATGTAAAATGGAGGATATGCGCTTAAAAAAATCGCTTTAAAAATCTAAAATAAATATCTCAAAACAGAAACACGTTCACTCTTAAACACGTGCAGTATTTAAAAGAATGTACTTGCAGTCGGAAATGACTTTGTGGGTAGTTATAATTAGAAACAGTCTCAAACAGAGGCACATATACTAAAGGCTTTTTAAAGTCGATTGGGCCAAGCTCGTCTAACCTCTGAGCCTTTATAAAGTCGATTGGGACTTAAAGAGTTAATAAGCTAATTTGCACAATCTGTTCATAATTTTAAAGTTTTTTATAGCACATTTTAAAAAAAAGTGCTTATAAGGTGTAAAAACATCAAGAGACAGTGACAATGACATGAATTTTAAGTAACTCAGTACGTCTGCAACAGTAACTGATGAAATAGTCAATAAAATGAAGCATACAAAAATGTCAATATCATGCATATTTAATGAGCTGATTTGCTTAATTTATTCACAATTTGACCGTGTATTTTACATTATGAAATCCAGAAAGAAAATGGGCATAGCAGAAGAGGTTTTACACTGCAGTTGTCTGATTACTTTCATGAGCTAGTAGGCAATGTCTTGTGGAACACCAGATGAGAAGCAGATGCTGGCAATGGATAGGACACACACTGAGGAAACCTGTTGATAGTATTACAAGGTAGTTCTTATTCTAGAATCCTGAAAGTAAGAGAAGTGGAGGGAGATTGAAGAACAGATGAAGAAGAGAATTAGAGATTATAGTTACATAGAAGGATTGAAGAAGACAAGGCAAGACCTTGACCTGATGGCACAGGACAGGAAGACAAGGAAAGACCTTGACCTGATGGCACATAACAGGAAGCCAAGGAAAGACCTTGACCTGATGGCACAGGACAGGAAGACAAGGAAAGACCTTGACCTGATGGCACATAACAGGAAGACAAGGAAAGACCTTGACCTGATGGCACAGGACAGGAAGACAAGGAAAAACCTTGACCTGATGGCACAGAACAGGAAGACAAGGAAAGACCTTGACCTGATGGCACAGGACAGGAAGACAAGGAAAGACCTTGACCTGATGGCACAAACAGGAAGACAAGGAAAGACCTTGACCTGATGGCACAGGACAGGAAGACAAGGAAAGACCTAGACCTGATGGCACAGAACAGGAAGATAAGGAAAGACCTTGACCTGATGGCACAGGACAGGGAGACAAGGAAAGACCTTGACCTGATGGCACAGGACAGGAAGACAAGGAAAGACCTTGACCTGATGGCACAGGACAGGGAGACATGGCAAGACCTTGACCTGATGGCACATAACAGGAAGACAAGGCAAGATCTTGACCTGATGACACAGAACAGGAAGACAAGGAAAGACCTTGACCTGATGGCACAGGACAGGAAGACAAGGAAAGACTTTGACCTGATGGCACAGGACAGGAAGACAAGGAAAGACCTTGACCTGATGGCACAGGACAGGGAGACAAGGAAAGACCTTGACCTGATGGCACAGGACAGGAAGACAAGGAAAGACCTTGACCTGATGGCACAGAACAGGGAGACAAGGAAAGACCTTGATCTGATGGCACAGGACAGGAAGACAAGGAAAGACCTTGACCTGATGGCACAGGACAGGGAGACAAGGAAAGACCTTGACCTGATGGCACAGAACAGGGAGAGAAGGAAAGACCTTGACCTGATGGCACAGAACAGGAAGACTTGGCATGAGTTTGTTGAAGGCATGTGCTCCTTGGGGAGCTGAAGGGTAATGAAGGAATGAATAATTATGGATCTGGCTGGTTTGTTCTTGTTGACAGATCTTCCATAATATAGACCAGGCTTGAGCTACTAGAAACTTAGCAGGAATGCCATACAGGCGTGTCGTACAAGATGACTAATGCCGTACATGCATGTCATACAAGAGGACTAATGCCGTACAGGCATGTCATACAAGATGACTAATGTCGTACAGGCATGTCTTACACGATGACTAATGTCATACAGGCATGTCGTACAAGATGACTAATGTCATACAGGCATGTCTTAGAAGATGACTTATGTCGTACAGGCATGTTGTACAAGATGACTAATGTCGTACATGCCTGTTGTACAAAATGACTAATGTCATACAAGATGACTAATGTCGTACAGGCATGTCGTACAAGATGACTAATGTCATACAGGCGTGTTGTACAAGATGACTAATGTCATACAAGATAACTAATGTCATACAAGATGGCTAATGTCATACAGGCATGTCGTACAAGATGACTAATATATGGGCATGTCATACGGGCATTCGTACAAGATGACTAATGTCGAACAGACGTATCATACAAGATGACTAATGTCGTACAGGCATGTCGTACAAGATGACTAATGTCAAACAGGCGTGAGGTACAAGATGACTAATGTCAAACTGGTGTGTCCTACAAGATGACTAATGTCAAACTGGCGTGTTGTAAAAGATGACTAATGTCGTACAGGCATGTCGTACAAGATGACTAATGTCATACACGCATGTCGTACAAGATGACTAATGTCGTACAGGTGTCGTACAAGATGACTAATGTCGTACAGGCGTGTCGTACAAGATGACTAATGTCGTACAGGCGTGTCGTACAAGATGACTAATGTGAGTTGACAACCTCATCATATAAACAAATATTGCTACAGAAACTAGCACTAAAAGATCATGTGACACTCCGGTTTGTGACGGACATTAGTTTGACCTGTACCGCGCTAGCCAGGCTGAGGTCACGGGGTCAAATTCCTAAAGGGAAAAATGTGGTGTTGTTTACATTTTGATATGTGTTAATTAACGCTTTCAGGTTACTTTATTGTTACAAATACTGGCTTTAATTTTGTGTTACGCGATAGCCACAGGAGGGGGGGGGGGAGCCAAACCAAAAAAATCAGGTTTCTTTGCGTTAATATGTCCTATCAACGCACTCTGACTATTAATGCACTCCGACTATCAACGCACTCCGACTATCAACGTACTCCGACTATCAACGTACTCCGACTATTAACACACTTGACTTAACGCACTCCGCCTATCAACGCACTCCGACTGTTAACGCATTCCGACTATTGACGCACTCCGACTATTGACGCACTCCCACTGTTAACGCATTCCCACTGTTAACGTACTTCAGTAGCCAGTTGTGAGCGTACTTTTGGGTTTAGCTTGGTTTCAAGGACTATCTTCATTGCTCACGGACAACTCCATAAGTACGCCGATCTCCTCTCAGATCACATAAGGAGGATCTCAGCACGGTGCACGAACTCCGTTGCACCGGTGAGGATCCCAGTGTATGTATGCAGGAATCACACATTCTATAAATATTTTAGTGGTGAGTAGGTTTAGTAATGTTGTCAGGGCTGCGGCCGTATGGCCTACTCTTTACTATTTTCAGCTGCTGATGGACTTTTAACGTGCGCAACTTGCACACGGGACCTCCTATTTTTTCGCCATTTTCCCAGAAGGCTAGGTTGTGAGCGTTCTTTTAGTAAACTAAAGCTAATTCTTTTGTATGTACGAGTGTCTATGGGAGGAGAACCTCTGAGTAATCTGGCGCTTCTTAGTATTGATAAATTAAAAAAAAAAAATTCTTGAGAACATTGATTTTGACCACATAATAGATCAGTTTGCAGGAATGAAGGTGCGAAAGACCAATCTGCAGTAGCAAATTAGATATCTGCAGTGTACTGTTTTTACTGTTAATAAAAAGCTTATTAAATAGTGCGGGTTATTTCTTTTCTTTTGTTTTAAGTTTATTTTTTAAATTTCATATTTTTCTAATGATTCATACTGTAGTTTTTAATATATTTCTAAATTCACGACAGTGCTTGATATAGTCCTTTAAACTTCCTTTTGATTGGTTTACAAAATGCGCATGACCCGGGCGCATTTTTCCTGTTTCCTCCCTGGCGCTAAAACCCTCGGCATGCCACTGCGCAAGAGTTGAGAGAATAATGTCTATCAACATTAGACTACCTTAGGGACTCCGACTCCGGATTTATCCCCAGGGTTTACTTCCGAAGCCTTTCTTGCAAACAGATATTCCCGCAAGGCAGCGGTGGTTTGAAATCAGTTTGACTTTCTCCTTGATATACTGCCAACCAAGGATCATGAGCCATGTCTACTCCAAGCTGCTGGTTTTAAGGCGCCAGTGGCTCGCGAAAACAGTTCCGCCAGGCTCAAATTGAGCCACACGTAAAGGCCAGGAACTGAACTTTGATGTCAGAGGCTAATTTAGGACATATTACATGCGCAATACTATATACTCATCAGATTATAAGAATAACTTATAATTTTTAACTTTATTAGTATACTACTTAGATTTCTATTCAGTTAGTACCCCTTAGAATGTGTTATTCACGTGTTTGAGTTAACCTGATTTTAAGTTCATTTCTGTTTTTACGTTAACAACGGATCGCATCGCAGTTATTTGCAATGTTGACTTGATTTGTCACCCTTTTCAAATTTTCATCATTTATGATTATTCTTCGTTTCATTTCGTTTGTTCTTTACTTCATCGATTGATAATACATAGTTGATCTATGTCTATTTTTTCATTCATCATATTCTTGAATTCTACATTAATTTCGTTCAACCAAGTTCATCTTGTGTTTTATTCCTAACTTCACTTATGATATTATGCTTTTAGTTGTCTCATAATTGATTGTCTTATTATGACTGTGACTGACCTCACTATTGAAGTCCCCCCAAAAAATCTTCGATTTTGTTTGCGCGGGGGTCGATGAGAATTGTTAAATACTTTATATGCATTGAGGGTCAGAAACATGTTTAAAGCTCTCATATGTCCGTCTGTGATTTTCAGTCGTGCATGTGAGCACAGCAATGATATTTTTTGTAATGTTGCCTGTCTAAAATGTTCAATGTCTTTTCATAGTCCACAAATTCGACATCATACAACAACATGGGCTCACAGCAGCCAAGGCGAAACACTAGACTCGGGATACAAATTTCAGCTCCACACTAGGCATCACGGCAATAGTTACTGGTTTTACAAGAAATAATTTATTTATAATGATAACATACAGTGTTGTATATTCAAATGTGAAGCGATAAAAGCGATATGACGGGCACTTGTTGAATTGGTCAGTGATTTTAAACATGTTAATTAGGTTATACGTGATAACAAACAATTGTAGACTTCTTTGCTAAGACTTGATTGCATCATAACGGCCCTTTACCGTGAACGCTTCACGTTAAAGTTCATAAACACTTCACACCATTAGGTAAGTTGAGATACGATTCGAGCGACTCAAAAGCACCAATAAAAGTGTTGTTGTTTGTTGTTGTTTTCTTCTACTATGTTGCTGTGATACCCTGTTCAACCTGAAATTTGGTTATAATTGGGGTATATAGGGTGTTAACAGATAAACCCGTTTAATTATTCAGAGTTGGGGCACTGTACGAAGGATGGCCGCCGACCGAACAAAGTGGAATCAATTTGTTGCTACCCTACAAGACGCCACCATGCGTGTTGGCCACTGACTGCTTTTACGGTCGGCGGCTATGGATCAAAGAAGAGAAGAAGAAGAATTATTCGGGCATGGAAGAAACACGATCTTTTTATTGCCACTATAAATTTTCTGAAAGGTGAATAGTGGATTGTTCTGAGAATATATGCAACATAAATCGATGCCCAGGTGGCGAACAGCCTATTAGGAAATACGTCTGTCACTCTAACAATGCTTATTGGAGAAAGGGACTACTTAATGTCTATTTTTAAATGTTAACAAAGCTATTATTTATTTTATTTTAGAAATTAATATTATTTTGTATTGCATTGTAAATTAGCATTAAGTAAACTGAACTAATTTTTTTAAAGTGAAACTTAATGAAAAAATAAAAATGAAGATCACTGAAAATCAGATGTGAAAATTGTCAACATTAAACGAAAAATGATTTTTTTAAAAAGCTTTCATAAATATTCATGTGTTTTTATGTGCTTTTGTATCGTAATTCAAAATAGCTAGCTATCTACACAACAACTTAACTTGATTACAATTAAACTTTTTACGGACGAAAAAATAAGCTTCGTTGCCCGCTTCGCTATAAGTATGTTCTGGCCACAGAGAAGATTTATTTAACAATGCACTGGCGCAGTCATTTCACTGCACCATTGTATGGACATGAGGTAAAGCATACATATGGGCGTGAGATGGCAGGGAAAGCAAACTCGTAAAAATTGCGTGCTGTGCTGAAATCTGATGTTTCGGGCCGAAATGTGCAGATACCGCAAACTACGACACAACGTAGGCCTACATACCACTCAGCAAAGGCCAGTATGTAAAAGTGAGATATGGTCGAGCAAACAACAACACATTTCACAATGCGAGCAGATGACGTTATAAATTATTTGACTTTTTTTTATTAAGGTAAAAAAAATAGTTTTTAATGCTCTTTTGGTAATAGTAGTTACTAAATAAGCAATACAGTGCAAACCGCTTAAGGCGATCTCGGATGTGGCGAATTTCTGTTGTGAAGAACAATTTGTTTATCCCCGGCAATTTGTCTTCTTTGTCTTTGTAAAAAATGTCCGGTTAAGCGGAATCCGTTTATCACGAATTTTCGGATATGCCGAACGATTAAGCGTGTCCCGACTATATAATTTGATCTGCTTAAGGCGAACTTTTTTTCAAATACAGTACCTGGACATTTGTACAACTTTTCGGCTATTTTCGGAAATTGCGCGCTTCGTCGGTGTTAGAATTTGAGTTATTTCCCCTCTAAAAATGGCTGAAAAGTTAAAATCCATATCTTTGAAAAGAAAGATTGAGCTATTACAAGAAGTGGAAAATAGTGTCAAAAAGAAAATGGAAATAGCAAAGGAATTCGACATTCCAAAATCAACGCTTTCAGGAATCATAAAAAATAAGGATCGGTACAGAAAAATGTTTTATGGTGGACAAGTTGATTGTCACAGAATAAAGAACCGAAAAGCGGCGTGTGATGTGGTTGACACGGCACTCCTAAAATGGTTCACCATGGCGAGATCAGCAAATTTTCCTGTAAATGGACCTATATTAACTGCAAAGGCAGAAGAGTTAGCACTTCTGGAAGGTCGGACTGGCTGGAAATGTAGTGCTAGCTGGTTGGGTCTTTTAAAAAACGGCACAACATTACTTACAAAGCCGCGGTAGCATAGTGGTTAGTGCACTGGCTTCCTAGCGCAGTAGTCTATGGTTCGATCCCCAGATGAGGTGGGAATTTTTTAGGCCACAAACGGGTACCAGAGCAACCATGTGAAGGTTAAGGCGGCCGGCGTGATGCCAACCACATCACCCCTAGTGTGCAGACGGTCAAGAAAATATGGGCCTAACACCATATTCCCAATATGCCTCAATGGGAGTGTAACAGGTTCCTTTACCTTTATTTTTGTGTGTGGGGAAAGGCATTCTGTTAATGAAACGACTACCGAGTCATGGACGGAGGAGGTGCTAAAACCAGCCATGAGTAGGTATAATTCCGTTGATGTGTTTAATGCTGATGAAACTGGATTGTTTTGGAGATTGCTGCCTGACAATACTTTTTCCTTCAGAAATGAATAGTGTCATTGGGGAGGGGTTGGGGGGGGGGGAAGAAGGGGGGGGGGGAATGGAAAGAAAGAATCACAATTGTTGTGTGTACAAATATGGATGGTTCAGATAAATTGCCATTACTTGTAATCGGTAAATTAAAAAATCCACGATGTTTTAAAAGTTTGAAAAAATTGTGTGTTGATTATGCAGCTAATTCAAAAGCCTGGATGACATCAGACATTTTCACCAAGTGGCTATATGCATTTGATCATTCTATGGAACGTCAACATCACAAAGTTCTTTTGGTGCTTTACAACTGTTCAGCCCACATAAATGTTCAAAATCTAAAAGCAACAGAACTTTTATTTTTACCACCAAATGCGACATCCAAACTTCAGCCTTGTGACCAAGGTATTATTCAAAATCTGAAGGTTCATTATAGGTCAGCAATGTTGTCCAAACTTGTAGGTCACATTGATGCAGTACAGAGGAAAATTACAGACTTTTTCATTTAAGAGTGCTTTATCATTTAAGAGTGTGCAAATTCTAGAGATAATGATGACTGTGGGTTAACGGTACAAACTATTTCACAGTTGGAAGTTTCAATTGCATGGATAAAACTAACATGTATATAATGCCGGCTGGATGCCAAGATGATTTAATTTATCATTTCTTTGAATTTAAAGATGTCATGGAAAGACATTTTTATTAACTCAAATACGGGTACTAAGATACAGAGGAAAATTGCAGCTTTTTCATTTCAAAGTGTAAAAAGTGCTGTTATTCTCTAGATATTTGTGCCAACTTTGTACATTAACAATTTTGGTGATTTACATATTTTCTGTGTCATACATCTGTCATATTCAACGCTAATTCATTATTGTATTGTACGTTGTAAATGCATTACCATATGCTTGAACTCTTATCTGATAAGAGGAATTTCTGATAAGAAGAACTATTTCTTGGGTCCCTGGTGAGTTCTCCTTATCAGGTCTGCACTGTATACATATGTTTAACAGATTTTTAACTGACATATACTGATTTTCGTTGGTTAGATCTATATTTCGAAGGAATGTCATCTATCCAGTTTCCCTTTATTAATACTCTTTATTTATACACTGCTAAGTAGAAATAAAAACGTAATTTTCATATATTATGGCCTTGGTTTTACTGGCACATCAATTTCTCAATACATACAATACAGCATTAATTATATTTATGTACGGGTTTCCGTTTTTTTTAACCTTTAAAATGTTAAGTCCTTCCTACCCAAGTACAGTGCTTCCTACCTAGCAGGTAAGGTTCACTGTACAGTGGGCGGTACCTATGTACCGCTCACTGTACAGTGCTCGCTACCGTTAGGTAAGAGGCACTGTACAGTGCTTCATACCGTTAAGTCCTTGGTTCCTCCTACACCGGTCTGTACATGTTTTGTAGAAAACAGATCTTTGTTGACTGAAAAATTAAAAAGTTAAATGTTGTCATATAACAGATATCGCTGTAGGGGGTGAAGTTGTAGATAGTTCACTATAATAGGGCTCAGCTTTATGAAGTGGGGATGACTGTTTCCCCACCTCGCTGCCTTTGCTGTCCCTAACTCACGAGCAGAATCAGGTGCCCATTTAAAGCTGGATAGACTGGAGGGTGATTCTGCTGGTTTCTAACTAGGTAACTTTACCTCGAGAAGCAGGTACCCTACCCAATCTACCACCTGTCACTATTGGTTGGCAATCTACCACCTGACACTATTTGTTGATAATAGATGTTATTAATTAAGCTCTTGGCCGTCACCATTGAAGCTTTCCAGCATTTTTATACTTTTGTTATGGTTTGTTTTGTCCTGTACAAAACATTTTTTATATAAGCATATAAATAGATCTGCTTGGCTGGACCTGCCTCCACTTTCATGATCGTGCCATTAGTAAAGTTATTTTGATACATGTTGTATTGTTTTCTCAGATGTATTGTTATTTAAAAAAATAAAATTTGGCTCGCTTTGGCAAGACACGTTCAATCTAGACACAGGGTTTATCGGTTATATTAGGGCGCCTTGTGATGCCGCACTGTAATTCTGTCCTTCAACCGGCCCGATCCTGTTCTTTTATTTTGAATTTTCACCATTTTATTTCTTCTCATTTGAATATATATCGTGTTTGGTATTTTTGAGGAGGTAAATTAAATGGGGTCGTTTTATGATGGTAGGTTTATTTTACATTCGACCAGTTTTACTTTCTTCTGATTTTCCGCGATTTCGTTGTTTACGAAATAATCGCCATTTCCGGCACGCGGTATGACGAGTCCGGAAGCACGCGGCCGTCAGGTAACGTGACGCAATTGTAGGCCACGCGGGTTTCGCGATGATGCGTAGGAGTGGTTCCCTGGGTGTATAAATAGCCAGTTAAACGGCGGCCCAGTTCTCTATCGTAAGAAATATTGTCAGCCGTCAGACTTCGTATTATCGTCTCCATTGCGGGGAACAACAGCGATAATAGGTATGTAGGATTTATTATCGTTTATTTATTAGTGGGTTTTTGAGAATTTCGCCCGTAGTTAATTTCTTCGGGGACATTAACTTTTTAGTTCTAAACGATAGTGCCATCCATTAACTTTTTAGTTCTAAACGATAGTGCCATCCATTATCATTTTTGAAGAACGTCGTAAATGTAACAGTGTGCTTATTCTTTCTATGATTTTGGCAGTAGATAGGAACGTGGGAAGTTATAAGCTTCACGTGTGCGCATAGTTGTAGAGTGTTATGTAAAACCACCATTTATTCCTGTGTATTTATAAATGTAATTTTATTGGGAATCGATTGTGTGCACTAAATTTTATTATGCCAAAATGTAAGAAATGCCGTCGGAGAGTAAAGATGTACGTTATAAGTGGACTATACTGCTTAGAGGAGTAAACTATTCCTATAGCGAGATTTCATTTAAATTGGGGCTTAAGTAGGAAACCTCATGTGTAAACGTTAAAAGGAGGCCACGGGATTTCGACAAAGGATTCCCTAGTTTGAACTCGTGGGTAGCCACGCGTCACAAATAGATAAGAGGCAGACAGGTCGGGAGGTTCTGTTTACTTACCTGGCAGATTATAGATGAGAGAGAGAGAGAGGGGGGGGGGGAAGGAGGGAGAATGAAGAGACACGTGAGTAGGAATATTTTATGTATCGTTTTTTTCAGAACGAGAGAAAGAGGGAGGAGAGAGATTTAAGTGCCACGTGGGTAATATTATTTTTGTATTGTTGTACATGACGAGTGAGCCACGTGGGTAATATTATTTTTTTGTATTGTTGTACATGACGAGTGAAGTACTGAGTAAGGGAGTTATAAAGATTAATGGGTTAGAGATGCGTTATGTTGTAGTTGGTGTACAATAGACGCATTTTATTTTAATTTCAGCGAGTCACGGCAAGAACAGTGGGGAGCGTAAATTTGCCCATGTGCAAAATTACCCACGGCAACAGGACCTATCTTAAGGGTCAGACCTATGGTCTCTGGCAGTGAAGTCCCTATGCTTCAGCTGGACCGTGGTTTATTTATCATACAGCTGAGAGCATCGCTATTATAGTCTCTAGCAACGGCAGGTGGCCGTGAGACTGGTTTCCATTGCATACAGCCGGAAATCAAGGCTGTGTTTTTTCCTATAACTCCAGAGCGGGTTAAAAGAGGGAAGCTATTCAGCAGCAGAGAAGTTTTGTCGACAGTCCATCAAGTATCTCATGCTTGACGCCAGAACTTCATCATCATCATCGCAGAATTCAGGAACAGGTGAGAGGGTTAAAATACCTGGATCTTGAGAGTAGCGAGAGAAGAGCGTAATGGAGACGCCGCATCATCAGTCGTCGAGTGTTAGAGAGACACTGAGACCAAGAGAGAGAGAGGGAGAGAGAGAGAGGAAAGGAGGGCGAAAATAGACAGGACCGGTAGGGTCTGTTCTGTATCCATTGACGGATAGATACTGAGCCATTGTGTTACTCCAAGTCTATTATGTGTAGCATTTCCAGTGGTGTTAGTTAGCGGCGCATATCGCCTAACAAGTGGAAAGCGGTGTAGATGTTTTCGTTGAGGAAGAGTCAGCCGGACTGAGACAGTAGAATCTTATTTGTATTAGAGAGTGGAGGCTAAAGTGGACAGCCCCCACAATAGTAGAGTTATTTAATCACTAATCATTTTATTGTTCCTCAGCAGGGTGACAGAAAGAGTGAATGTGATTTGGGGTTTTTTTCTTTCTAGTATCTATCTAATCTAATTGGTACGTTGTTTTCAGGCCGTGCAACAGTGCACGCTATCGACTGACTTGATGACGTATGATGCCATTTTATGTTTTTCTTGTATGTAAATAAATATATATATATAATATATTTACTGGATCAGCTTCTACTCTTTACTATACTTACTTTATGTCGTCTGTATAGTGGTGTCTGTGGTCGTTTTTATACACCTTATCTCCTTGTATTTAAAGGGAGTCAGAGGAGGGTGAGATTATAGCCATTTTTTAAAGTCACGAAGCGGCAAGGGGAAAATCAAATCCTGGTTCTATCCCTTGAGCCAATAGTCTCATCTGTCCACAGGCATGTCATTTTTCATCTAAATTCTATTTCCTCAGACTTTCTCATACTAGGGTCTTGCTTTCATTCAGGCAAACTCTATAAACTTAAAACCACTTCGTGACAAGTGGGCGGCAATCGTCCAGTGGATCATTCTGTTGAGATCAATTCTGTGATCATATCTAGATTCATAGATTGTCTCTATAGAAAGTTTTCTGAGAATAGAGTTCTTTAAATATCCCCTAGACTTGAGCTATTAGAACTGATCCAGTTATAAGGTTTTTCACAGGTTGCAGTCAAGTAGATTTTTGGTGGTTTTTTGATGTATATGACGTAGAGGTAATTGATGGCAAACTGAAATTTTTTTCAGGTTATTAGTAGTCAGACTTGGTGCTAGTCTGAGTTCGTGGTTTTTGGGACAGCGGTTATAGAGGGCGTATTTTATATTACGTAACAGGCTGTTCCTTCTCTTTTCCTTTTCTGTCATTTCTCTGTATTTGGGAACTTACAGCAGTTTACAGGTAAGATGGCGGATATGGCCAAGTTACGAGCTGCCTGGCGTGAATCTGCTCAGGATATGGGAATGGATAAGGAGGAGACTAAGGCCTACCTGATAAGGAAAACTGATAGGCATAATCAGCGAGAGAAAGAGAAGGAGGACAGGGCAGCCGCCACAGAAGCAGCGAAAGAGGAAAGGATATCCGCCACAGAAGCAGCGAAAGAGGAAAGGATAGCCACCGCAGAAGCAGCGAAAGAGGAAAGGATAGCCGCCGCAAAAGCAGCGGAGAGGCAGGCTGAGATGGAACTTCGGAAATTGGAAGCACAGGAGAAGGCAGCAGAAAGGGAAGCAGCGGAGAAGGCAGCAGAGAGACAGCATGAACTTGCCCTGCGTTCTCTGGAACTGCAGTACCGATCTTCGGAAGGCAGTTCAGCTAATGGAGATTCACCCGGAGCAGGAGTACGAGACACCTCAGGAAAGTTAGGGCCTCGGATGGCAGCCATGAGCTTCCCATTTGACTCGTTCCCTAATGGGAATGAAAAGATTGACGTGTTCTTGGAGAAATTTCAAAGAATGGCAAAGGCATACGGGTTGGATGAGAGTCTTTGGTGTCTGAAATTGTCGCAATCACTCAAAGGTCATGCGTACGAAGTGTACAACAAGATGCTCATAGATGACCATAACAACTTCGAGGCACTGCGAAACGCTTTATTGCAAAGATTTCAGTGGACTCCCCGTAAATGCCAAACCATGTTTAGGGAGAGCAGGCTGGAGAAGGGAGAGAGTTTTGCTCAGTTTGCAGAGCGGGTGAGAAATTACCTAACCCAGTGGAGGGAACTGTCAGGACTGGCAAAAACTTTCGAAGGATTGGAGGAGTTAGTTCTGTGTGAACAGGTAAAAGCAAACATGTCCTCCGACTTAAGGTGGTATCTGGCAGAGCAGGGTGCCCAGCAATTCGATCAGATTATTCTGTTTGCAGAAAGGTTCCAGACAGCACAGGCCGAAGTACTGGGCCAGAAAAGAAAACACCCAGACCTGCCAGCCCCAGACCAAGGAGCTTCATCATCGCAGTCGGCTACTTCACCAGCTCATCAGCAACCAGGACCTTCTCGCAAGGAGCCTCATTCTGGTTTTAACTTGCGCCCCCAGCAGCATAACAGAGCACAGCCAACCACCTCTCAGGAACCCGCTAGGAACAAGAGGGATAATGAGAGGTATTGTCGAAATTGTCGAACCACCACCCACTGGACATCCCGGTTCATGAACAAACCACCAGCTCATCATGCAGCTTGTTTAAGGCCGGTGAGAGTGACCAAAGGGAATAAGTGGGAACCGGTCAAGGCAGAGAATTTGTTCTCTAACAGTGGACCAGCTGTAGTGAACGGAACGACAACTACTTGTTTGTTTGACAGCGGGCTCACCTACCCCAGTATCGTCGCTCGTCATTTGGTGAAACCAGGGCAGTGGACAGGAGAACTAGTTGATATTGGTGGCATTTTGAGAAGAGGTATCTCACAGCGTCTGCCCGTAGCCAATATTGAGGTGAAATGCAGGTTTGTGTCTGGCACCATCAAGGCAGCTGTAATGGCACAGCCAGCACATGATTTCATCCTGGGAAGCCCATACTTAGTTTTGGGAAACCCAACCACACCGATTCTTGCTAATGCAAGAGGGCCTACTGCAGGCCAGAGAAGTGAAAGGGGAAAGCCCCTGATTCACGGAGCCCCACGAGAGCTCAACCAACACCCATGTCTTGCGATGAAGAGGATGGAAGCCTCTAAAGACAGGGGAAGGTTATTTACAGAGGCGTATACGCCTGTCAGCCCTGGTAAGCCTAAAGGTTTTACAGCGGCGATGTCTCTGATTTCGGAAGGATCTTCTTTGTCGTCGGGAATTAGGCCCCCGATGGTATTACATCTCTCAAGGGAGGGAAATACTGACAAGAAGGAACAGGCGCACGGTTCTGCAGTCAACTGTAAACAGTTACGCCCTGTTATGGCGATTTCTGGCCAAGCCAGTCAGTCTGTTTCCAAACACTGGGAGGCCGCACCATTTGGTAATCATTATTTACCACGCGCCGCCAGGAAAATTCGTGGGCGAAGGAAACACATGAGAGGGAGGAAGAAGGGCGACCAGTCAGGTTGCAGTCGCCAGGAGGAAATCCCATGGCGTGACCCTCACGATCCAGGGCTTGCAAAGATTCTCAAGGATATGGAGATGGGCCTGTATGATAGTGCTAATTATGACAGTGATTAGATCGGGACGTCGATCTAGATACGGACCAGTATGAATTCCAGAGATTTCAGTGATTTAGCACGGATTCCCGCACTTAAAAGGGGGGACTTATGTGATGCCGCACTGTAATTCTGTCCTTCAACCGGCCCGATCCTGTTCTTTTATTTTGAATTTTCACCATTTTATTTCTTCTCATTTGAATATATATCGTGTTTGGTATTTTTGAGGAGGTAAATTAAATGGGGTCGTTTTATGATGGTAGGTTTATTTTACATTCGACCAGTTTTACTTTCTTCTGATTTTCCGCGATTTCGTTGTTTACGAAATAATCGCCATTTCCGGCACGCGGTATGACGAGTCCGGAAGCACGCGGCCGTCAGGTAACGTGACGCAATTGTAGGCCACGCGGGTTTCGCAATGATGCGTAGGAGTGGTTCCCTGGGTGTATAAATAGCCAGTTAAACGGCGGCCCAGTTCTCTATCATAAGAAATATTGTCAGCCGTCAGACTTCGTATTATCGTCTCCATCAAAACAACAACAGAATGCCGGGAACAACAGCGATAATAGGTATGTAGGATTTATTATCGTTTATTTATTAGTGGGTTTTTGAGAATTTCGCCCGTAGTTAATTTCTTCGGGGACATTAACTTTTTAGTTCTAAACGATAGTGCCATCCATTAACTTTTTAGTTCTAAACGATAGTGCCATCCATTATCATTTTTGAAGAACGTTGTAAATGTAACAGTGTGCTTATTCTTTCTATGATTTTGGCAGTAGATAGGAACGTGGGAAGTTATAAGCTACACGTGTGCGCATAGTTGTAGAGTGTTATGTAAAACCACCATTTATTCCTGTGTATTTATAAATGTAATTTTATTGGGAATCGATTGTGTGCACTAAATTTTATTATGCCAAAATGTAAGAAATGCCGTCGGAGAGTAAAGATGTACGTTATAAGTGGACTATACTGCTTAGAGGAGTAAACTATTCCTATAGCGAGATTTCATTTAAATTGGGGCTTAAGTAGGAAACCTCATGTGTAAACGTTAAAAGGAGGCCACGGGATTTCGACAAAGGATTCCCTAATTTGAACTCGTGGGTAGCCACGCGTCACAAATAGATAAGAGGCAGACAGGTCGGGAGGTTCTGTTTACTTACCTGGCAGATTATAGATGAGAGAGAGGGGGAAGGAGTGAGAATGAAGAGACACGTGAGTAGGAATATTTTATGTATCGTTTTTTTCAGAACGAGAGAAAGAGGGAGGAGAGAGATTTAAGTGCCACGTGGGTAATATTATTTTTGTATTGTTGTACATGACGAGTGAGCCACGTGGGTAATATTATTTTTTTGTATTGTTGTACGTGACGAGTGAAGTACTGAGTAAGGGAGTTATAAAGATTAATGGGTTAGAGATGCGTTATGTTGGAGTTGGTGTACAATAGACGCATTTTATTTTAATTTCAGCGAGTCACGGCAAGAACAGTGGGGAGCGTAAATTTGCCCATGTGCAAAATTACCCACGGCAACAGGACCTATCTTAAGGGTCAGACCTATGGTCTCTGGCAGTGAAGTCCCTATGCTTCAGCTGGACCGTGGTTTATTTATCATACAGCCGAGAGCATCGCTATTATAGTCTCTAGCAACGGCAGGTGGCCGTGAGACTGGTTTCCATTGCGTACAGCCGGAAATCAAGGCTGTGTTTTTTCCTATAACTCTGGAGCGGGTTAAAAGAGGGAAGCTATTCAGCAGCAGAGAAGTTTTGTCGACAGTCCATCAAGTACCTCATGCTTGACGCCAGAACTTCATCATCATCATCGCAGAATTCAGGAACAGGTGAGAGGGTTAAAATACCTGGATCTTGAGAGTAGCGAGAGAAGAGCGTAACGGAGACGCCGCATCATCAGTCGTCGAGTGTTAGAGAGACACTGAGACCAAGAGAGAGAGAGGGAGAGAGAGAGAGGAAAGGAGGGAGAAAATAGACAGGACCGGTAGGGTCTGTTCAGTATCCATTGACGGATAGATACTGAGCCATTGTGTTACTCCAAGTCTATTATTTGTAGCATTTCCAGTGGTGTTAGTTAGCGGCGCATATCGCCTAACAAGTAGAAAGCGGTGTAGATGTTTTCGTTGAGAAAGAGTCAACCGGACTGAGACAGTAGAATCTTATTTGTATTAGAGAGTGGAGGCTAAAGTGGACAGCCCCCACAATAGTAGAGTTATTTAATCACTAATCATTTTATTGTTCCTCAGCAGGGTGACAGAAAGAGTGAATGTGATTTGGGTTTTTTTTTCTAGTATCTATCTAATCTAATTGGTACGTTGTTTTCAGGCCGTGCAACAGTGCACGCTATCGACTGACTTGATGACGTATGATGCCATTTTATGATTTTCTTGTATGTAAATAAATATATATAATATATTTACTGGATCAGCTTCTACTCTTTACTATACTTACTTTATGTCGTCTGTATAGTGGTGTCTGTGGTCGTTTTTATACACCTTATCTCCTTGTATTTAAAGGGAGTCAGAGGAGGGTGAGATTATAGCCATTTTTTAAAGTCACGAAGCGGCAAGGGGAAAATCAAATCCTGGTTCTATCCCTTGAGCCAATAGTCTCATCTGTCCACAGGCATGTCATTTTTCATCTAAATTCTATTTCCTCAGACTTTCTCATACTAGGGTCTTGCTTTCATTCAGGCAAACTCTATAAACTTAAAACCACTTTGTGACACGCCTGTCCAAACATAAAAGACCATATGGTTTGGTTATGTATCTTTTTTCATTGTATTAGTCAAATTTCCTAGACGATCTTGCAAAACAGGCAGAAGAGGCAGCACTGAGAAATGAACAAAGCACAGTATACAAAATAACTAAATTCATCAGCGGAAAGCAAGGTGCAAACAATATTACATTAGTAAGAGATAAGCAAGGAAATCTCATCAAGACAGCAGAGGGACAGGAAACAAGATGGGCAGAGCACTTCAGAGAAACTCTGAACAAGGAAATACCAGAGACACAATTGAATGTTCCTGAGACTGAAAACGATCTAGATGTAAATACAGACATTCCACGAAAAGAAGAAATCATCACAGCAATCAAAGGGTTAAAGAACGGTAAAGCTCCGGGCCATGATAACTTAAATGCAGAGCTATTTAAGACAGACCCTGAGCTAGCAGCAGAACTATTAGAACCACTATTTGCACAAGTGTGGAAAACGGGGACAACACCATCAGAGTGGAACAAAGGAATAATTGTCAAATTGCCCAAGAAGGGAGATCTTTTAGACTGCAATAATTGGAGAGGAATCACTCTTCTCTCAGTTCCCAGCAAAATACTAGGCAGGATATATATACAGAGAATTTCAAAGGCAGTAGACTACAAACTGAGGAAAGAACAAGCAGGATTTAGAAAGAACAGAAGATGTGTAGACCATATATTCACTCTCAGGAACATTATAGAGCAGTGCTCAGAATGGCAAAGACAGCTTTACATAAATTTTGTTGATTTTGAAAAGGCTTTTGACAGCATACATAGGGACAGTTTATGGAAAATACTGAGGGCTTATGGAATTCCAAGCGGCATAGTGTCAATCATAAAAAGCCTCTATGCCAACTTTACGTGTAGTGTTGGGCAGAGCAACCTAACCTTCGAGGTGAAGACAGGAGTACGACAGGGATGCCCCTTATCAACCACTCTATTTTTAACAGTCATAGACTGGGTGATGCGCCAGACAACAGAGGGCAGTCCAAGAGGAATAAGATGGACTACATTTTCAACATTGGAAGATCTGGAATATGCAGATGACATTGCACTGCTGGCACATTCACATCAACACATCCAGGAAAAAACGGATAGACTTAATAAATTTAGCCAGCAGGTGGGCTTGAACATCAATTTAAAGAAGTCTGAGGTCATGACGCTCAATGTGAGCAACCCTGAGCCCATATCAGTAAGGAATCAGCAACTGGTACAGACAGATACCTTCACATACCTAGGAAGCATAGTAACACCAGACGGTGGGGCAGGCAAAGACATCAACATCAGAATGAATAAGGCAAGAACAGCCTTCTTTAGCCTAAATAACATCTGGAAGTCCTCCCAATACAGCACAAGCACAAAATTAAGATTATACCAGAGTTGCGTGCTTTCTGTGCTTCTCTATGGTGCGGAATGCTGGAGAGTCACAGAGAAGGAAATGTCAAAATTGTCCTCTTTTCACACAACATGCCTAAGAAAAATTCACCGAATCTTTTGGCCGAATACCATCACCAACCAAGATCTGCTTACTCGTAGCAAGCAAGAGGACATGCATACCATCATAGCTGGCAGACGCTGGAGCTGGGTTGGTCATGTCCTCAGAAGAGACCCCGATGCCATCACAAGAACAGCTATGCTTTGGACCCCTGAAGGAAAGCGAAAGAGAGGCCGACCAAAAACAACTTGGCGGAGGACTGTGGAGGCTGAGATGCAAAGAATGAACCAGAGTTGGGGCACTGTACGAAGGATGGCCACCGACCGTGCAAAGTGGAATCAATTTGTTGTTGCCCTACAAGACGCCACTAGGCGTGATGGCCACTGACTGCTTTGACGGTCGGTGGTTAAGGATCGAAGAAGAAGAAGAAGTCAAACCCGCATTGCTCTTCATCAACATACAACGGTTAAAAAAAAGAATAAGAAATATGAATTAACGAACTACACATCTCTTGCAACAGGCAACAAACGATAACCGATCCACAGATGTTTATAATTCCTGATAAATTTATTATTCCATTTTATTTATAACCAGAGAAAGTACCAACAAAATATTAATTTAAAATGCTATTGAAATCAATTTTACAAATGAACTAGAAACACGTGACGTTTGGGGATAACATTTCGTCAGCAGTCACAAAAAGAAAACAAAGATGAGAAGTATAAAAAGGCAATTCCTGCGCAAAACTATAGATAAACAGCTAAATTGGAATAAACATATAGACATTTTAATATAAAGCTGTAGGGGACTCCCCATCATAGTCTATGACTCGGTTTCAGCTTCTAACAAAGCAAAACTAGACAGAATTCAAAATGCAACCATGAGAACCATTGCAGGTGCATTTATATCAACACCAATAGAAGCATTAGAAGTAGCTCTTGGCATACCGCCCCGTGGTCTAAGACGGAATGAACTAAGATTCAATTATTGGAGCAAAGTAGCATAAGAAGTGACCCATCCAGCACATAAAACATTTGCCAAAAAACAACCAAGTGTATAGGACGTCCCCTTAAATACTGATAGATATCCAACAGGGTGGAGAACTATAGAAGATCTAATACTGTTCAAAGAACTGTCAAACACAATTAATAAATATAGAAGCACAATACCACTCTGGGAACTAAGAACATCAATCATAGACTATACACTCACTAAAAAGATTAAACAAAACATAGAAGATAAGGAAACCAAAATAATAACAAGAAAGTTCATTAATCAACTTACAAAACAAAGCCTGGCTGTTTACACTGATGGATCCATGGGTGATAGTGGGCAACTAGGTGCAGGAGTAGTAATACCACAGTGGGGAATTAAAAAGAGCTACAGTGTAACTGAAGGGGCCTCGGTTTTTACCGCAGAGATGGTAGCAATACTAAAATGTTTAGAAATAATCGAAGATAATCCGTCAGATGCAGTTGCGATATTTACAGACTCACTATCATCGCTACAAGCACTAGAACACACAGGTACATGCAGCCGGCCAGACATAAATGAAGAAATTCTTGCAATTAGTACATTACTAGCGAACAGAGGATGCAGTGTGAGGTTAGTGTGGGTTCCAGCACACATAGATATAGCTGGTAACGAGTTGGCAGACCAGACTGCCAAATATGGAAGACTAAGTAAAAACAGTATAACAGCAGGACTTGAAAAATCAGAGATTAAGTGCCAAGTGAAGCTAACCACAAACGAGGAATGGAAGACAACATGGAAAAAAAGTAGTAAAGGCAGACATGCATTTAAAATTCTGAAAGAACCAACAAGGACGTGCCAGGTCAGAGAAGAACTAAAGGTACCCTCGAACAAAAAGCTGTGGCGTCTCCGTCTCGGTACAGCATACTTTATGATAGAGGAACCACCCTGCCAGGAATGTCAGGAAAAAAATGACATAGACCACTACCTGACCCACTGTAAAAAGTACGAGCAACAGAGGCTAGAATTAAAAACATACTTTAGAGATCACAATATAGACATGACAGGTGATAAGGTTTTAAGTATAGATGCCCCAGGGGAAGTCCAATCAATACTTAAACGATATATACACACAACAAAAGAAAACATATAAGGTTAATAACAGTGACAATAGCATAATAATAACAATAATAATACTTCATTAAAAAAATTCAACCACATAGAAATTAACCAACAAAAACTAACAAAACATTAAAGAAAAACAAAATTATTGACTGAGTAGTGCAAGGAAAGACAAAGAAGTATCAAACAAACAAAAAACAAAACTTAAAAAGAAGAAATGCTAATATAAATTAAAACCATCAACTGCAAAAGACATTAGTTAGCTAAATACAAAACTAACAATAAAGTTACATTAAATACCCTAATTATAACTAAATCTTAGGTTGGACAGGGTAGACCAAGATGGCGGGAGAGCTGAGGCAATAATGGTCAGCCCTCTCATCTTCCTCATCACTTGTAAAAAAAAAAAAAAAAAAAATACAACTGCCAAAGCAGTGACCAAGAAAAAATGGGCCAAGGTAACATTACGAAAAAAATTAGGTAGTTATAGATGATGTAAACAACAACCTGAGGGCAGAATTGAAACAAATAGCGCTGGATATTTAATCAGTTAGAAGAGAGACACTGTTACGGATTGCCTCCCCTGCTTTGCAGTAGTGGTCCAACAACGGCCAAAACTCAAGAGTATCTAAATGGGTCGTGAAAGGTATCTACCTTCGCACAAGATTACTCTTGGCAGAGATGTAGATTAAAGTGTAATGGCGCTGCTATCCGAAGGGAGTATTCACAAGATAATTCAGAAGTCAAGAACCATGCGGCATAGCGCTGAGCAATAGTTGACGTGCGTTTGTCCGTCGCCTTTTGTGAAGGATTTATGCAATGATTTTTAGCCCGGTTAAGCCCCCAGCTGAGTTATTTCAGCGAATTCCCCTTGTAATGGTTTAGCTCTGTTTAAAGATATATATATATATATATATATATATATATATATATATATATATATATATATATATATATATATATATATATATATATATATATATATATATATATATATATATATATATATATAATATTCTGGCTCATATGTTTGCTTTCATACATGTAAAAAACTGAAGCGACTATGATTGTCTAGTTTTAAAACAACATGTAACAATTTTAATTATGAATTAGTCTTTAACAATTAAAATAAATATGGAAAGATTGGTGAAATTTTGCTGTAAATACAAATTTTAGTCACTAAGTCGTAGGTGAGGATTTAAAAAAAAATCTGTTTTGCTCGTGCCTTTTTATAAGCACTTAACTTTTATAAGGTAGTCCTGCAGCTGTGGTTTTGTCATGTCTTTTTGGTGATGAGTGCACTTCTCCACATACTAGCGGCGTCATAACGTTAGTACTTCAAACCGTCTGATGCTTGTAACTATGTACTTTTAGACAAAATAGACAGATAAATGCCTCTGCTAAGTACACTGAGTTGGAAGCTTAACAAGCGCATCCTCTCCCTGTCCACCCACCAACATTAATCTCTGAGAAGAATTAAATTCTTGAGTATACACAGTGTAACTCAGGACAGATGAATAGAAATCGCCACTATTCCTCTGGGTATTAACTGGGAAAATGTGTCTGGACAGCGTGAATAATGATTTGTGCCTGAACTAACATTAACAAGTTATATATATCTCACAAAATGATATGCTACATTTGAGGCACATGTGATGTAATCATCACTCATTACTGCTCCAGTCGAAGTCTGTGGTCACCTCTGCTGTCGGGTTTTCCGCACGATTAGCCAGAAACAATCACCAACGCTTGCTGTAAGGGTTTATGAATATCCTATTTTCGTATGTTGAGGTTGCCAGCCTCATATATAACCACTTAGCAAGAACACATGTTAATTCACATTTGCAAAAGAAATGTGCACAACTTACCCCACATTTTTGGGTTATACACAATCTCCTCGCAGAGGTTTCGGATGGACACGAGCAATTTCGGTGCATATGCTCTCGAATCAATTGGTCTGGGAAAGTATAGTAATTCCTACTTATGAAGGGTGTTCTGTGATTCACTTGGCCTGGGAAACTGATAATTTCTCTTCAACGGATGTTCTACGATACACTTGGTCTGGGAAACTGTAATAATTCTTCTTTGACGGGTGATCCAATTCCTTTAGGTGTCCAGACTCTGTATTTAAAGTTCTGGCGCCTTAAGTTTTCAGTCTCTGTATTTATAAAGGCGGGCTTATTTTTTAAGATTTTAAGTTTCCCAAATACTTCGATCTGTCACTTATAAGTATGGAATTCTAGGCCCGATCATTCTCTTTCTGGCTTTTTGAGAGTTGCTCGTTTGAAGTTGCGAAGCTGTCTAATTCTGTGTCTTTGAGTTCGCTAGATTTTATTTCAGTTTCCAGTTCAAATCACAGATTGTACTTCCCGGCAAACTTGCCAATGAGATTCATTGTATATTCCGGCTCTCACTTCAATCCAATCGTAAGCTCTTTTCGCACTACGTGGGTTGGGGTGTTTAAATTCATAATTTCCACAGCGTGTTTAAAATATTAAATTTAATATTCCCACGTGTGACCTCTTTATAATAAGGCGTAATATTTCCGGTGACATCTTTTGCACTCTCACAAACAAATGTGTGAACTGATTACCTGTCTAAGTGCCTTCCGTCAAGATCGTTTACCCAGACAAATTACATGCGACAATCACACAAAGGGATGGTCCCATGAAACGATTATCTCATTCATCCTTGAACGAGACCATATTGTCAAACGAGGATCGTCTCCTATCAAAGGTGGTCAGGCTGATAGAATAAGATAAACGTATTACCGCGGACCGGTGATAATGACCGGGTATTGTTACGATAATACCCCAGTTCACCTGGTGGAACGTAAATAAATCTGAGGAGTGGTAAAGCAAAAATGTAAGAGATAAAGATAGTCCCATAGCAGATACTTCCGTAGGGGAGTGGAGTGTTAGAGACTTCCCCCTACTAGATTCAGCATAGAGCAAAATAATGAATGGATGGGCAAAAAATTGCCAAATAATAAGCGATCGGAGAGAAAAATTAAGAAGAATAAATGATACTACCGGAGGGCCAAAGGTGTGAGAGATCATACAAAAGAACATGTTCAGAAGTTCTATAACAGACACCCTGTAGTGAAATTGACAGAGATACAACGGTAAAATCCCTCCAAAGATAACATTTAAGGATAAAAACATAATGCGTAGGCTGCGAATAGTACATGATCGCCTAGACCGCGGGTCATCATCCTCCATAATAATTGACTTGCTAAACAGGAGGGGAACGGCGGATCAAAAAGGAAAAAAAAAATATGACTGGAAAGGCTAAGGAGACGCAATTGAGGGGGGGGGGGGGGGGGGGGGAAACGGAGAAAAGTCACGTTTCCCAAGTTGACATAAAAAGTAAGCAACTCGACAGAAGGGACCTTAGATATAATACGCCACAGTCATTTATTGGACGCTTTTGCAATACCAAGCCCTTGATTTGAATTCAGCGGCTAAACGCAGATGTTAGGAATATTACAAAAAATTTAAAAAGTACTTTTTTCTTAATATTAATGTTAGGAATATAAAAATTAGCTTGCCGGATGGCCCATTCTGAGCAGTGAACAAATACGTTCTTAATTTTACAAACGGATAGATAATATTGAAGATAATGACAAAAGACAGTGTTGTTCACATCATCGACAGACTGTATGGAATCTAAAAGTGTCGCTAATTGCACAAAAAAACACGACCTCGAAACGCAGGTGTTCAAATTTACTTAGTATGGAGGAGAGGGTTTTGGGTGGTAGCTGTGTCTAAATATAACTTTTAACGACAAAATTTTGGAGGGGAGAGAAAGGTTGGGTCAAAAATCGAGTACATTTTGTAGAAACACAAGTAGAGACGGACAGACTAACAGATAACCATCCATACTTGACTGAAGCATGACTGAAATGACTTTATGGTAGGAAATTTGAAATTTAAAATAAACCTAGGCAGTGATTGGCCACAGACAATCATATCATTAGCGCTCAGACGCGAAAGTGGGGCCATTCTTCAATAGTTGTTCAGTGATAGACACAGATTTTAAAGTGTGGTGATTTCCATATGAAAGAAAGTGTAATAAAGTTAGGGACGCCATACTATAGCCAGCAGCTCAGCTGAGTTTTGCTAGCAATTCTGTGTTATTTATTCATAATCTGGTAAGATTGAAATTATTTCTTTATATATTTTGAATATTGTTTCATGTTCGAGTGATTTGATACTGCCATATCGAAATCTAGCCTTACAAACAAGTAGGGATTTGCTCTAGACCCCCCGCCCTAGTCAGGGTCTAGGGACCAACAATGTACATAAACTCCAGCAAGGATTATGCAAGACAGATCAAGTGTTGAGAATAATGGAACATATTACCTATCCTCTTTTAGGGCAGACAACTAATAAATATTTTTCAGAATCTATGGTCTGGGAGGATCTATCTGATGTAAAACCACCATGGTAAATGTGCTGTTTGGTCAGAGAGATCTGACCTGTCTGTATGATGTGGTTGTTGTGTCAGTGTTGTGTCCAGACGTGGGTAGAGAATAGATTTTGACACATGGCCCATACTTTGATTGCAGAGCTGCGAGTTTCTGTTGTCAACAAAGCAGTGTCTATTCAGTTGGTGACTTTACTCGAGTGTATCTGTGCAGTACTTGTGACAGAGACCACCATTATTGCCCGCCAGCACAGAGAGGTGGGACCATCAGATTTCAGCACCAGAGCTACAATTAAAAGATGAGTGAGCCTCTGGTCTGCTGGACATTCACCAACCACGTTTAGTTACTAATACCCTCATAAAAATTCCCACCATTTTCTGGACACTGTGTAGTCAATATAGACAGGTGTGATGAGGCCACCCCCAACAGCACAAACAGTAACTATCCTCCCAAGTAGATGACTACTAGAACATTTTAATAAAACTAACTAGTATAGTACATATATATGTACACTATTGCATTTATGATATAATATTCCATGCATTTCTTTCATAATTTCTAAATCCTTTTAAGTTCTGGTCAACCTAAAAAATTGATACAGAACAAAATAAATGTAATATAATTCTATCAAAAAATTTTACACTATTGAGTTAGTTCAGTGTGGTGTAATATTTATTAATACTATAAAGAAAAGTCTATCAAATGTTCTCTAAATCTATCGGATAAACGCCTGCCTGTCTCCCAAACAAAAGCAATGCTACACCTTTGACAAACATTAGCGTAGATGAGATTCTTGCGTAAAGACACGTAAAGGTTTCCTATTGACAGAAGTGCCTTTTGGAAATGGCACAATTTGCGTCTTGAACGCAGTCAATCATTCAGCATCAAAATACAGTATTGTATATTGAAAAAAAAAAAGAAAGAATTAAATTCGGGAACTGTCATGTTTTACATTTTTTTTAAAGTAATCAGTTTGTATGAAACACTGCGGAACAAAGTATTATAATTAAATGTAATTCAGACATGACATAATGCACAAACCATCTATTTTATAAATAGTCATTCCTTAAAACGTACAATGACACTAATAAGTTTTCTGTACGGTACCTGTCAAATTTAAAATTATGCAAGTCACCTTTTAAGAATAGTTAACCCATGACACAAAATGAACAAATTCCACCCATTTCCTGTTTTCAAACGATTATATAGAATTTGAGGTCTTCCAAATAGTGACTCTGCGTTAAGTTTATTATTTTGCACTGCTGTTTTCTGTTAAATTTAATGTATGCATGTATGTATGCGTACGCACGTGTTCGGACGTACTCAATTGCGGCTAACACTTGGCTGTCAGTAATAACAGAATCATTATTTTGAATTGGGTCGATGGCGGAAAACGCCGAGAGAGAAGTCAAAGTGATGTATTTTACCTGGTTAATTCGCTATATTCGAGTACTCTGCTACCACTTTATTTAATTCTCAAATTAATGTCATGTTTCAAAAGACCCGTTTGCGCAAATCCTTGACCAAAAGCTTGTATTAAAATTGCCTTGGGTGTAATCCCAATACGATTGGGTTGGTCTGTCGATAAATTATTAGTGGCACACGTCAGTCAAAACTACATTTTGTAACTACATGTATTACGTCTGCCTTATTCCACTCTCAGAGCGTTTTTTTTCAGTTTTAAATATATTGCCTAAGGGAAGAAGAAAGACTAAATAGATTCAGCGCAAAATTTATATGCACGATCTGAGCAATTTGTATTAGGTACAAACATCTCAAATGCAATTTAGTGTAAACGGATAATACAAATGCACATATATCGTTACAATTGCTCTATATTTAATAATTTAAGAATAGGTCCTTATGAACGTAGGCGTACGTTGAGTTGGACCCCCCCCCCCCCCCCCCCCCCCCCCCCCCCCCCCCCCCCCCCCCATAGCACATGTTTGTATGGAAGGGGAAAGAATCATTAGCAGGACTACACTGCCATCTGGTGTTACAATATATTTAGGTTCTACTTGTGAGTATACAAATTCAGTTCGTTGAAAATTGGAAATATAGGGTTGGGAATCAATCCAGTAAACGGTAAAATATTGCTCACTGACACACAAGTGTATTCATTTGACTGGATTGGAATTATGTATCGTTTTTTTTTTAGTCGCACACTGTTGTGTCCACGAAACATAAAATTATATTGTTTGCCACATGGAAGTCTAAGCTGATGTGTACATGAGACCTGGGTTCCCGTGTATGAACAGTTTATATATCATCATTATAGTAACGTGTTTATGTTCATAGCTGCCTTCTTCAATATTCCGAGTCAGCAAATTATATCAACTTATTATGATACGTTTTAACTATGTGCCAATGAAAAGATAGATATGATTGTCTAAGAAGATACAATCCAGTTCGGTTGTTTGTGTCAAATAACAGACTGATTTTCCTGATCTATAAAACAGGATAATCCCAGAGCCGATATGAATGGAGTGAAGTATTAGAGACTCCACTTACATTAGGTCTCAGGTTTATGAAGTGGGGTGGCAAGTTCTATTACTCGCTGCCTTTTCTTTTCCTTCCGTAACTCAAGAGAAGAGTCATGTACCCATATTTTACAGCCAGGCACGATTTGGTTTCGAACCTCGAGAAACAAGTACTTTAACCACTTTGCAACTCGGACGCTTTCTCTGATCTGTATTACTCCTAAATTCAGTTAAACTCTCGATCATAACAAGTAGATAGATTTAGCTTCATCGGTGGAATAATTCATTCTGTTAAACTTTGGATACCGGTAACAAGATACGGATGGACTTTTATCTGATCTATGAAATACCACATTCTGTAAGCTGACGTGGTTATGTCTCAGGGAGCAAGTAGACTTGGTCAGATTTCGGAAGTGTTGAAAACTTGAAGAATTAGGTTCTACGTTTGATACTTCTGTTTCACTGATAATCAACAAAGGAGACAAGTCAATCAAGAATGCAGCAAACGCCAGTAAAGCAGTTCTGCTACAATCGGCACTGTTGCGGTGGTAAATTCCATGACAGTTAGAATGTATTTCACGAATTTGAATAAACTGTTTTAGTACATTTACACTTCAATGTAGGCTACTCCAACATTTTACAACCGCCTTTACCATATCGTCTCATCAAATAAAGATGTATCAACCTTTTTTCAGTGCCTTTTAAAGACAACTACTACTTGCGATATATTAAAAAACATTAACTACAAACTATGGTAGTGTTTGACAACACAACAAGCATTGAGAAACATGGAAATGTCGCATTCTTGAGCAATGAATTGGTAGTAACCTTTAACACGGTTAACCTAGCCATTTTGTCTGGCATTGTTTCAACGTTTGGAGTTTTTGCAAACATTATTAATATAGCAGTGTTCCTGAAACAAGGCTTTGATGATACTGTAAATATAAGTCTCCTAGCGCTGGCGTTGTCAGACTTGTGTTCGCTGCTGACGCTGGAGCTGGTAAATCTCTTCAGAAATCCGTTCTTCATTTACAAGGTGCCCATACTAGCAGACGAGTTCCAGCATTTGACGGGAGGCTGGCCGCATGCGTGCTTTGTTAGAATCACCAGTTGGATAACTATGTACATCACACTGGAAAGATGTCTTTGTGTTGTAATGCCACTCAAAGTTAAAAGGATCGTCAGACCTAGAGTGGCTATCTGCGTTTTGGTATCCATATATATAATAATGATTTTAACCATGATCCCCGATTACGCCACCTGTTACATTGGCTGGAAATTCGATCCTGCCAGAAACAGCTCAATGCTAGGGTTGATTTTCCTTGCCAATAGAAATGCCCATATTGTAGCTCTCAGCTTTAACCTCACTGCCTGCACTCAGATTAGCTCATTCGCTGCTGTCATCTTATTTACTGGAATTCTCGTGGCTAAAATGAAACAAAACTCTAAATGGAGAACATCTCTGACCTCCACAGAGCAGCCTTCCTTGACGGGAGCCCAAAAACGAGATAACAGAGTTGTGAAAATGATCACTTTGATTGCTGTAATTTACTGCGCGTGCTTGCTGTCCTTCATGGTGAACTGTATCGTGACCAGCATAGAACCAGAGTTTGTGGCGTTCGGACTTTACCATAATTTCTTTTTCGCTGCTTGGTCGTTTGGTTTCTTGATGGAATCTGTCAATTCTAGCGTTAACATTTTTATTTACTACAAGATGAGTTCAAGGTTCAGGATGACGTTTCACTCATTAATTTTAAGAAAATCTTAGCATTTTACGCTTGTGAATTAGTAAATGAAATTGATGAATTGACTGGTCAATACAAAATATCTAATTATAGCGTTTTTAAGTTTGGATTTTGTTATCAAGCTCATTAACAAGTTGTGTTAAAACATCCAGTTTACCTCTGTCGAGTCAGAAAATTATATATATATAAAATTGTAATTAGATTTAAAAAAAAACATTTCATGATGTATTGAGGAAACCTGTTGATAACCTTACCTGTTAGTCCTTGTGCTGGAATCGCCATGGTAAAAGACGCAGAGGTATATGGAATAACATGGAGACAATAACTGGAGACAGAAATGAAAACAACAAGGAAGATACGGAAAGACCTTGAATTGATGCCACGTGACAGAAGGACTTGACATACGTTTGTTGAAGGTCTGTGCTGTTTTTAGGAGATGAAGGAGAATATGATAGATTATGACATTTAAAGAAACAGAAACTTTAAAAAAATTAAAGAAGCTGGCGCAAGAGGTTTTGTGACTGCATCAGTGTAGGACCTACTGAAACAACTGGGCTTGAAGGATCTGTGGTTGTCTCAGTGAAGGACTTACTGAAACAACCGGGCTGGAAGGATCTGTGGTTGTCTCAGTGTAGGACCTAATGAAACAGCTTGGCCTGACGGAACTGCATCATTGTAGGAATTACTGAAACAACTAGACTTCACGGGCTGCATCATTGTAGGAACTATTGAAACAGCTGGGCTTGTCGGAGCTGCATCATTGTAGGAACTACTGAAACAGCTTGGCCTGACGGAGCTGAACCATTGTAGTAACTACTCCAACAACTGGCCCTAAAGGATCTGTCAATGACACTTTCATTTATTTAGTCAAATCCTGCGTCATGGGCAACTAAAGTTTGCGTTCTGAGTCAAGTGTGTCGCACTGGCTATTGTGAGCCCGAGGTTGTAGGATGTCTGTGATTGTGGTGAAGTGGGATCAACAACAGACGGAATAAACAATTTTTAATTTATTCCAGCCACACTTGACAACACTGTAGACACTCACATAATAAAACACTCCTACAAGGATAACTCTTAAAGGATGATCACTGATAACTTTTTCAAATAACACTATGGTAATTCATTGCAGGCATCATGAAAAGGAATATGTGTCCTGATTCAACTACAAAGGGAACCAGGAATCACAATCAATTTAAATTACCAAGTATATGTACAGAATTTGTATATCATAATTGTGAATATGTAAAAGTTAGGGACATATATTATTAAAAAATATCCTATTGTGTGTCAGGTCAGATTGTGTAGTAGAGTAAATATGTAGATTTGGGTAATACTGGTATTTATTGTTTTAGGTTTTGTTCAAGCTCTGTTGGTATTTGTCATCATGACTTCAATAGTTTGTCTTTAGGGACTAGTATTGGAGATGTTCTCAGTTCCTGATATTAAGACAATTAAATTCCCCTCTGAATGTTATTTTTACAAAGTTATTTCAAGATGAGGGGACATAATGTTGAGCTCAGCTGGCCCCAATCTGTCTGTATTAATCTTGAGTCTGGAGATGGCGGCAGGAAAGGACACCTCTGCCTCTGCTCGAATGTCTCCTCTCTCCCTGGGCGCTCTCTGGAGACAGACACCTCTCAACTGATAGCTGAAAAAAGGACCGATAAAGGAGTATGCTGTCCGACTGTTCTGGATATTCAGCAAATCAAGCTCTGACCAGTGCAGGTGCTGCTTGCTCAATACCATCAAGACCACCCACGGTCCCTGAAAACAAGAAGGATGTACCTTCTACTTCACATAACTAATTTATAGTTACTTCTCTTTTTTTTACAAACTGAAACAACAATTACATGCATCAAACACCAACATTTGCGTTTCAGAGCGTTGGAGTAGAGGCCAAACAGGCCAACTGTCAGCTTCATCCTGAAATACTTTCTTTTTTATAATACACACAAGTACTTTACATTTATGTCCAGTATTACCCCAAAACCACGCCACCAACCATTTGGACCCCCCTCCTCAGACACTTCCCGCCTCCCTGCACCCCTCTTCCAGCATTATTTCTTGTCTAAAATCAAATACGCCAATCCAAGGTGTCAGTGTACAAATTTTGGGCCATTTCCATTGCCGTTTTTTACTTCTCCTCCGACCACACCTCCTGTTTCAGGCTGGAGCATTTAAGGCTTTACTCCATGTTTGCCTAACTGAAACTACACATATATAATATACAGGCATAAATTACAACAAATTCAACATTCAATTTTTTCATTAAAAAAAGAATATACTATGTTACCCAGCTTAAATGGTTCTCAAAGCTTACACCAAATTTTCAACATAGAAACAAACACAGATACGTTTGGGATTTAGCAATGAATTCTGGCACAATATATTACCTGGCAACAAAATTCCCATCTGCTTATGTTCCAGGCTTTTATTTTAACTACACAAATAATTATAGGAGCTGGCTTTCAACGCACTGTATTGCTTTATCAAGCCCCTTATAATTTGCACAAGTGGTTCGAACTAAACGCTCCACAAGTTGAGTATATATCCATCAGCGAGGACTAGATACTCTGCCAGGCTAGAGGCCATGAGGGATGCCACGGCCATCGTTTCGTCGACAAGGTGTTTGAAAAAATTGTTTATTTTTTCCCGTCTCCCCTAAACAACGAAAGATGATAGAATTTATTAGCCCAAAAGCCCCGAAACCAATCGTGGTTAGTCTTTCATTTGTTTAGAGCGGCGCTCCAAACAAATTTGGAGATTTTACATGTAGGCTATTTCTGTAAACATCGTGTAAGATTTTTTGTTATTTTTTTTTCCAAAACACGTCACGTTATAAAAAATAAATATTTATGAGCACGAAAATGATTCCCCATTCATGGAGTTGTCAGGCATCCATCCCTCCCTATAAAATTTTATTTTGGATGTTTATATTCTGGTATATTATATTAATCCTTCGGCCTGGACTATTTGCGTATACGTTTTTACATATTAACTTTTGTCAGCAAGAGAGCTCCTAAGGAACCCAAATATATTCAAATAATAACCAAATTTAAAGAAGAGCTAAACGTCTTAGTCAACGCTTTGGTCGCCACTGCGTTCCAAAATATTATGTATTAGCATTCTATTCTTCCTCCTGTCCCTTGGAACCTGTAAATTCCGAATCTCTAGATGTGCATTGTTACCTGGGGTACTGTAGTTATTGTGTACTTCTTCAAAAAACGTAAAACCATCTATTGTTACTCCTTTCTTATCTGTTTCTAATAAAACCGCCCTAAAAGTTACATAGAGTCTGCTTATGATTTAACCCGAAAACCTAACTCTGGGAAAGGGCGTAGTGTATTTTATCATACTGGTACGTGTAATGTTTTTATTACGCGTGGACTGACATAAAGTGTCCTTGGATTGGATAGTGACTCTGTGTTAGAAAATGTACGTCTATGTTGGTCCGGCGTGATGTGCAGCATTTATGTGACCTTATACAAGCACTCGTAGACAACGTACGTAACCGACTTGCTTGCAATCGTCGTCGGCTATACATGATCCACAGGGGGGTTCAGCCAGATCATCCCTCCTCTCGTCTCGGCGTGTTCTAATTTCTGCAAGCTACTTCTTGCCTGCTTCCTTTTACTTTCCACCCCTCATCTCTGCCGCTGACCTCTCCCTCTCCCTTCTCCTTGATCTATCCTTCGCGGTGTCCATCTGTTCGTTCGCTTTTAGGTCATTAACGCAGTAAATAGTGTAGTTAATGTTAGGATTAATTTTAGGTCATTACATGCGATATTTTTCAATGTTATTATCTTGAGCAGCGCTACAACGACGTCACAATGTTTTATTGAGTTGATATTGAAACGCGTGTATTATCGGCCAAGGCCTTAAATATTCTACAAACAGAAGCGAGAGATTACACAAACAAGTTTGCATGATACGAAGAAAATGTACATACATAGCTCTTAATCTTTACGATACAAGCCAGTGTGAAAGCGTTACAATTGCCTTTTACAGACCGATAGCAAGACGAAGGCAGAAAACAAGTGGGGGATATTTTCGAAGTACAATTCACTTCTTTGTATGACAGCACTGTATTATCATTTTACCATACCTTCTTTCTTTATATTAATTTTATTTGTTAGGCTTCATTTTATTTTACCTTGATAATTTATATATGTGGATTAGGAAATATTCCACGACCACACCTCCCCCTCTTAAAAAAACAGACATTATATGTCTGTCCCTTTATTTCTATATTATACACATAGAGAAATTTATTATTATTTCTGGGGTTTACGGTGATTCTCCCATCAACACACGGAATGGCGGCTTAAAAAAAAATCCGCTCCCAGATTTGGTATTTTTCCAGATATATAAATACTCAATGCTAAAATTATATGGAGCCAGAAGCAAAGACCATCGGAGTAACCTAGAGTTCTCATGCTTAGCCTGTGCTAGAAACGATAAAGGTCTGTGGTCTGTTTGCAACTTAAATGCCTTCCCATATAGATAAATATTGAATTTCTTTATTGCCCATATTACTGCAAGACATTCTTTTTCGCTAGTTGAGTAGTTGATTTCAGCTTTATTCAACTTTCTGCTAGCATATACCACTGGGCTTAATTCCCCATCCAATGCATCTGATTTCTGTAGTAGAGTTGCACCTAACCCAATATAACTTGCATCCGTCCTTACTATGAATTTCAAAATGGGTTTACTTGTGAGCTTTTCCTTCAATTCTTGGTAAGTCATTTCACATTGTGGTGTCCATGTAATGCGATCTGGATGTCCTTTACGTGTCAATTCAGTTAACGGTGCACATATGGAATTAAAGTTTTTGATATACTTTCTGGAGAGAAAAACCCACATAATGAGGACAAAGGATCTCTCACGTCCCCTTCAATATCTTGGTTTGTGGTATGGTCTCGGGGCACTTTTTTTCTGTAGTTTCTCTAAATTCTTTGGGTCAGGGGGTCATGTTTCCCTGATAAACTGTGTGTGTCCCCAAAAAAATTCCCAATTTCTTTACATACATCCAACGCAACATTTGGTTGGGTCGGGCTGTTGTGTTAAAAATTTGCCTCCCTAAGTCGATCAAACAGCATGTTCAGAGAGAGTCAATGTGTTTCCTTCAGAAAATGTTTCTGTTTGCTATAAGGGGGAATATCATCAATAAAATTTGTTATACAGGGATTATTCAGAGGATCCAATAATTTTCTCATCATTCTAGAGAAGACACTAGGCGCATTCTTCAATCCAAATGGCAATCTATTAAACTCATAGTGTCCTTCTGAGGTTGAAGGTACTAAAAGCTAGGTATGGTCTAACCTCAGGCTTTACTGGAATCTGATAGTATCCTTTACTCAGATCCACTTTTGAGAAATATTTAGCTTTATTTAGTCTGGCAAACAGCTGATTTGTATCCGGCAATGGATCCACCTGTCCTTCTGTAATAGCATTCAGTCTCCTGTAATCTATACAGAGTCTATGTTCTCCAGAGGGCTTCCTTAAGAGTACAACACCGGAACTATACGAAGATTCACTGTGCGAAATAATTCCTTCCTTCAACAGATAGTCTATCTCTTCCTTCAAAGCTTTCTCCTTAGCAAACGGAATCGAATATGGTTTCATACAGACAGGTGTGGGGTCTATCAGTTTCATATCATATTCCAATAGGTTTGTATGCCCTGGTCGTTCTGTTAACACCTCTGCATGATTATTTAGAACCTGTTGCACTCTCTCTTTCTGAGTTTTCGTTAAATGTGTACTGATTTTCACCTGTGCTGCTGTCTCACAGGGGTGTAATGGATATTCAAATGATGAAAGTGGTTCCTTTTTCATCTCCATGGCGATGGACAAGGTCAACAAGTGTGTCTCTTCCTGATGTTCTCTTTCCAAATATTTCTTCAGGAGATTCACATGATAGATTTTTTCTTTCCCCTTCTTATCTATCTTATAATTTGTTCTAGAGACCTTCTCTAAAACTGTATATGGACCCTGCCATCCAATTTGTAACTTATTCTGACTCCCGGGCAAAAGAAGCAGTACTTTCTCTCCCACAGCCAAATTATTCTCCAAATCTTTCTGTCTTTAGCTTTCCTGTTATAATAGGCAGCATGTATCTTCCTGGCTTGTTTCAAATTTTCATTGGCAAGTTTCCAGCCAGTTTTTAAACGAGTGGTCAGCTCATTCACATATTGGTATGAAGATGTAATGTTTTCCTCTGCCTTTTCATCAGTCCCCCCCATTACCGTTCTTAACAAAAGCTACATATGGACCTTTAAAAATTGTGTGTGGCACCCTCATATTTTTCCATATGCACAGGACGGTATTATGGTCTCTTCCTCTTTCGAAGCTATTTATAGTGATTGATTTTTTTTTTTTCCTCCCAGAATTTATCATTCACAAGAATGTTTTCTGGAAAAACGACCCCGCTTCCTACCAATTTTTCTTTTGGGGCTTTGTCTTTCACCCCCACTTAAAATTGCCGTGCCTTGGATGGAGATGATTTTTTTCGATTTTCTCTACATCTTGTCTTTTCCTCTTCCTCCAGTTTTTTCTTTCCTGTTGTTAAGTCCGATTGAAGGGGACAATTTTCGGTCGGCATTATTATGCACCTGTGCATTTTTTAAGACATCTTTACCAATTGGAGTCGGGATCCAAGCATGGATTTTTTGCACTCCTGGCCATTATAAAAAAACAGCTGTTTTAAGTGAAAGCTGGGGTCCGTGAAAAAAAGGGGCTTTCCCCTTTCCCATTCCATTTGGTCTCACCAGTTTTATCAAATTTATACATTTTTCTTTTTATTATTCAGGCCTAATTGTCTATCTGGCCAAATTTTTCTGGTATTTTGTTCCCCCGTTTGCAGGATTGTCCCCAGGGTCCTGATGTACCATGTTTCCCCACTTGTTGTTGGGTGTTCCCCTCATGTTGACACTATGCTTACTGAAAAACACCCAAAATTACACTTTTCATCTACAACAAATTTCAATGAATGTCTTCCCATACTTGCCTTTTGGGCCAATAATAATTGTGAGGGGCCCAACACTTTTGAATGATGGTACCGTGTAACTATCTTTCTCAATGCGGTGTTCCCCATCTGAGTGTTTTATAACATGTAGGCTCCCCTTATTAGGGGTAAGTCAGCCCTGCCCTATATCTTTTTTGGGAAGAATCCAGTTTGTGTTCCGTGGTACCTTTGGATATCTCTAGCTCCAGTCTTCCTATACATCAACTTGTTTTTTCATGTAAATAATCTCTCCCTTGCCTGGTGTTGGTTAATGACAAGTTGACAGATTTTCTAAATGAAAACAAGGCTTGGAGTGTTTTTTTATCCCCAGCCTGTAGTGCCCCCCCTTTTCCTCATCTCATTTCTGGAGGGTGTGGTAATCTAATCACAACAATAATACTCGAGCTCCCCTGTCCTCCCCCCTTTGAGGTCGGTCGACCTGACCTAAAGGGTTGCCATATACACAGGTTTTCCTTCTCTGCAAAAATAAAACCAGCAAACGGTCAATGTCCCATGATTTGTCCATCTGACAAATTTTTACACCACACCACCTTGGTTTTCCATTGGTTGCCAACATAAAAGATTTTAGTAATTTTCATTTCCTATCATCATTATTTTTCCTTTCATCGAATTGTTGTCCTGGGAAATTTTTTTTATTTTTTATTTTCATAAATCCGTGGCCCTATCAAATTGGTGGTGCTTACCTTTATTTTGATCCCTAGGATCAAAATTATATTAAAGTTTTATCTGTGATGCCCTCTAAAGGTTGTCCCACCTTGTTTGCTTGCCCCCGATTAGGTGCTGTTTACTTACTCTGCTTGATTTACCTGATTTGAAGTGGTTAACCCATACCTTCCTCGAAACATCTGCTTGAAGCTAACTTTGATAACCAGCTATCTCAGCAACATTTAGCAACACACTACCAGCCATCTCTGCAAACTCTTTGTTTTCCATGAGAAACTGGTCACCAGGTCCAGGACCTGGACCTCTTTTTATGATGCTACTATAAAGGGTACCATGTTCCTATTCGTATCCTTATGATCTTGTGGTTGTCTACACCCCAGAAGAAGGTCCATGTTCCTTCCTTCAAGTATGTCTCTAGTCTCTATTCCGTGCAGTAGAACTGCGTGGATAGGTTTCACACCTGACAGTAGATTTAGTGCATATCCTAAATTTTGGTCCAAAGCAATGTCCCCTGGAACGGCAATTACATTTCCATAACCCTTAACAAAAAGAGTGCCTGCTTTAATAGCATTGTCCATAATTTCCTGACAACCCCCCTCTGCTTCATTTTATTTTGCTTTAGCATAAAACTTAGCATAAAAGCACTGCCTCCACCATTAGTTTGGCAGGGAGTGGTACACTTTAAGGTTCCCGACCTTAAGCGGAGATTCAGAGTTAACCCATGTTGAGGGTCGGGTAGCAAATAGTTAGCAGGTACCTATTAATGTGGGTGAGCTCTCTATAATCGCTCGGTCATATTCTTCCATTCCTTAATTTCTCAAACAAAAATGATCTTAAATGTAAAATTACAACCATACAGAGGTTGTGGCTCTCATTGAGCTATAGCTTTGGCTCAGAGGCAAAGTGGCTAACTGGGGCACCTCTTGTGAGACAACCTAACTTCAGGATGCAAGCCTGGTGATAACTCAAACACCCTAAATTCGTAACTTCTCGATGATCCCCTGGAGTAATATAGGTCTAGATGGGGAAAGCTCCTATTGATCCTAGCTGAGGACTTACTGCAGCTAGGATCTAGTTTGAGGGAAGGAGACGGACCCATGGGAATTTTTCCCCCTTCCACTTCGGGAGCAGCTAGGCTAATGTTCTCTACTCTAGAGTTTTCCTGGAGATCTAAATTTTACCCTGAGTCTGGGCGCGAGAGCTAATATCTTTTCTCCTTTTTTTCTCTCTTTTCGGAGGGCTGAGCAAGCCTGACTTCTATCCCCTGGACTGGCTTCCGAATCCTTTAGAGCCTCTTGTCAAGGCCTCCATATCTGCAACCTCTTAGGCGTCACCTCAAGCTCGCAGCAAGCACCAGCTTACAGTATCTCAGCCTCTATATTGTTGTAATAACTTCGTGTATGGACACCTTTCTCTTGCTTGTACTAACTTTTTTTTTCTTTTCTAGGCTTCCTATGCTTCTTGTATCTTCCGCGATATCAATAAATTTGAGTCCCACATTCTACGTAAGTAACATGAGGCCAAAACATAACTTATGCCCAGGCATATATCCTAACATCTATATGCCAGTATCCACTACTGTAACAGCGAGCAGTCAAGTATCGCAAACACTTGGCCAGGTCGAGTCGTCCATAAGTTGTCTATCAGGGTAAAATTTTCATACAATTGCGTACTAACCAACAATTTAAAATCTTGATCTCAACTTATATATCTAATATGGACAGACACGAGGCACCGTCCGAGAGCTCACATTCGCTTATTTAATCTCCAGCCCAAAGGATAAACTTTTAAAATAAATAATTCTTATTATATATTCCCTGAAGTGAAATTGAACACCCCAATATTTTAAATAGGTAAATGATTCAAAATCCACCCAAGAATGCGTAGGAACACCCCAATATGCTAAGTGCCGTTGACGGTGGCTGATTGAGTTATAAATAGTTTATAGAGGGATAACCTTAGTAGTATCATTGACTGAGAGACTGCGGGGCTGTGAAGGGTTCTAGGTTTGCTATATATCTCAATCTATAGAGTACGTGTAGTGTACTTATAGAAAACGCAATACTTTGCTTTATGCACACATATCAAAATAACTCAGACAAGATAATCATTCTTGCGACTCCTGTGTGTGATTGAACTACGATTTATGTATGTCCCTCGGGTAAAGATATAGGTACATGATGAATAGGTAGTAAGTCCATAACAACAACTAGAGGACTGATCAGAACACCACCCCCCCCAATATCTATAATTACCAACATAATATCCACCCCATTTTATCACTTGACAACCACATGTGACACTCACATAGCATAAAACACTCTACAAAAAACACTCACTCGAACATGGAGATATCCTTATATAAAGGAGTGTCACTCTGTATTAGACTTTTCCAATACACAGTATGTTTCAAATGGATGCGTCATGACATGACTGCTCGTGCGATGATTATGAATATGTAGTCCTGATTCACAACTACAAACGGGAACCTAGGATATCAACAATCCAATTAGTAAATTACTAGTTTTATATCGGTCCCTAGAAGTTTAATCAAATAAATATAAGAAAAATGCTTCAAGTAGACATTAATAATAATAATTAGTTATCTATATGTGTGTACAGATATGTGAATAGTAAGATAAAATGATGAGGTCAATAACAGGTTTTGTTTATGTGTTTTTCAAATGCCAGATATGTGGAATGCGGTTCATGCAAGGACTATCAAATATTTGAGGTGGCCAGGGTTGGTGTTAGCGTGTCGAACTTTAGTTGAGATGACATGGGACTTCCAGAATATTCAGTAATCATATAGGTCAAATCTCGGCCACAGTCCTTCGTAGTTGTTGTTTACAATTAGTATATTTTTAACAAGGGTCCAAAACCCGAACCAAGCAGAGAGAGTATAAACAAAATTATAGTGCAAGGTCAAAGCAGGCCTACAACAGACTTATCAAGGCCGTAGATGGCCGGCAAGGAAATAGACTACGCACTCTGGACACGATTTCTCCCCTCGTGCTCTAAAGCTGAGACTGGAGACACCTCAAACCTCCTGAATAGCATAAATTTGGACCAAGGAAGTATGCCTGGTCCTTGGAATCTGGAAGCATGGAATTCTACAAGCAAAGAACTCATGTACCTGGGACCCCAGGTGTGGCCAATGCCTCAACTACTACCTATCCCACCCAGACCACGGTTATCCTTGAAATACAAGAAGGGGATTGTCCCTTCAACTCTCTATATACAAAACTTGGATACTCACATTTAACACATACATCTGAGCAAAAATACATCCAAACCATTGATTTCCAGAGAGTCTATGGGCCTGTATGTTACAAGCTTCATCTGAAAACTTTATTTATGACCAGTATTTTACGAAACAAAAACCTCCTTAATGGTGCCAGGTTACCACCACGCCTCTGCAGCACTAATGTTCAACAGCACCCTATTTCTTGTCTAGTTTAATAGATCAGAGGAGTCAGTGATACGGTGTTATTGGCCATTACTGATGCAGTTTTAATCTTTCTCCCACCGATTACAACAGTTAAATTCTGTAACTCAGCGCATTCAGAATCAGCTGGATATTCATCGGCTTTTACACCAACCCATGTTTTTGCCCTGCAGCCTGACAACTAACCACATTAAAATTGATTTACAAGGCATAATTTTAACAATTTACCACAATTCTAATTTTTCTACCCTTTAAAACCCCGAGCTACTGAATCCATAATTCAAAGCTTACCAAATATCATGGAATAATAAACACAGATAACGTATGATTAGCAATGAAATTTTCTGGCACCATAAAAAGAAAAAATTTACTGGCAACAAAATTCCATCTGCTTATTGGTACCTTCCCGAGGGCTTTATTTATTTAGCAAAAATGTTGAGCTGGCTTCAACGCACTGAGGTTTTATTGGGCGGCTTATGGGGGGGCCAAGCATATAAATATGCCCAAGGTGGTTCTCGAACTAAACGCTCCTCCCTAAAGTGAGTATAAAAATTCAGTCAGCGAGTACTGGGGGGAACCAGGGGTATCGAGGATGGCGCCATCGAATCGTACGTTTGATCAAGTGTTATGAAAAAATGTTTACCTATTTCCACGTCTCCCCTAACATACGTAGAGGGGGGATTAGTATTTATAGCCCGGACCAATGTGGGTTAGGCACTTTAAAATTTGTTGCGCTCCAATCAATTTGGGGATGTTTATTACCATGGGGTAGGACTGCATTTCTGGTAACGTAAAGGTTTTTTTCAAATTAAAAAACACGTTTATAAAAAAAATTTTATGAGCAGAATAAAAAAATGGATTTCATTTGTCAGGCCAATCCCCACACTATTTTTTATTTTTTTGGTTATAAAAAATTTATATAAATTCTGGGGTGAGGCAAGGACTATTTAGCGTAAAATAACGTGGTTAGTATTTGTTAATATATACTTTGTCAGGCAAGGGCCCTAAGGACACGAACCCCAAATATTCGACCCAAATTATCCAAATTTATAAAAAGAGCTATATATATACATCGAATGTTCCTAACGTAAATACGTGTATACTAGATATATAACTGGCCTAAATTATATGTTTCTTATGTAGCATATCCTAAGTGTTAGGTAGTATGATGTAGAACTGTGTGAAGAACATGTAGAAGTATATAACACATAGGATAACCCATCTAATATGTATATATAATATCCTATATAAGCAACTTTAATATTATATACTGCATTACCCCTTTTAAACAACATAAACTGACTCAGCGAGCTCCAGGGTATATATAATTGCAGTATATAATTATAAAATATATCCCATGATCGTATCCAATATATAATAAGTATAGGAATATGTAGGCCTAACTACGTGATACGGAAGTAATTGTGTACACGTCTAAAACAGAGCTACAGTCTTACTATGTATACATAGGACATTCTAGCAATAATTACATTCAGCGCAATGTGCTAGGAACGTGGATAAAAAAACCAGTGCTTACTTAATCCTTTGCACAAGAAAGTATCCGGAAAGATCTACTTAACCACTGCTCAAGCGTACATGCCCCATGAGTCCCATCTGATTTCGTTTCGAATTATCTTGCTGGGTAAGGCAGTAATCAAATTCACATAGAAGCATCATTACAGACTTCTATCTATATTCAAAACGACGCAGAGTACTGTACTGTGCCTATTAACATGTTTTAGACCAAGAAATATAAGAGCACGTAGTCTTCAGTTTTGAAGCACTAAAGTTCTACTTGAACGCTAACTTCCCAGGGCATACGAATCAACGTGAATGTGCTCAAAATTTGCATGACGAGCAGTGAAAAAGCAAGCAATATTCGATGCAACACATCACCGTAGCGCTCAACGAAACAACGCAGTTTGGAGATGGTCATTATCAATGGATTGATCAACAACCGCCTGTACACCTTTAGCGAGTTCAAAATACGATGGGGAATGTTCATGCGGAGTGAATGATGACCTGTTAAGAGAACCTTTATGTGACTACCGCCGTTAAGAATAGTGCAATACAAATGGATGTCCTACAAGTCTGTGGGCATGGTGAAGTAGCCAAAAACCCTCCCCATCTTGAACGACGTTATCGTAACATTACAAAACTTGTGTATTACTTTTCATGATCCCATAGAAAATTAAATAAACCCATGGGACTCGCGATCATGTATGTAGTCCTAAATAACTTTTTAAATAGGGAGCTGACTGGTGTAAAAGAAAGGATGAAACCCCCTAATAATTTGTATCTCTCAAAATGGACTAACAAGAATGACGGGTAGTTTATGTAATCCAAAATAAATATATCTAGATATCCTTATACATTTGAGGTCTTAATAGGTAACGTACATATATACGATAGCACGGAAAATATAGATAGACCAATAATTCATACTAGTGGACTTACACCCATTATCCATAATCAACCTCATCTATAAGCACTGCACCAATACAATGTGTGTAACAGTTCATCTACCTTCCACACGCGCTGATAATGTTTAAATACTTCACATGTCCATACCACGTAATGCATCCAGGTCAGAAAACTTAATGTACCATGTGTATCACTAAGCTGAATGCAACTTACCCATCGCGGATACAATGTTCCATGTTATCGTATGCAAATTAAAACCTTGTATCTTAACAACACATCAATTTTATCACTTCTTAATCTAGTCCTAGGAGTAGATATCTAAAACTGCCAAATTCACCATAAGAACTATCATCCAGAATAGCGCTAACATTTTCTATCGACGTGTACAGATGTAGACTGTCGGATAAATAATTACAGCAACGGGCAATGGCATCTTAATAGAGGCAGTACAAGCTTTATGTGCACACAAAAAGCATAAATCCTACATCCATTTAAAATTTTTACAACTCGCTTCACCTGGCGCACAACCAGTCTGAATTAATACTAGCGAAATCTGTAGTGCAAAAAAGATTCAACTCCGAAATATTTTGTCCCTCACTTATCTTCAGTGCATAGTCATGCAGTGAAAATCAATAAACTTTACGGTGCCTATGTAAATCTCATATACAAGTGTTTGCCGCGATAGTACAATCTATTAATCAGTGTAACTGGGATACGGTATACAATTCATTATGTTGCATTACATCTCTGAGCACAGAAAGAATATATAATCGTCGCTATTCTACATCAGGCTCAAACTACACAACAAACATAAGTGAAAAGTCATAAGTGTTCTGTAGAGATTGGAACATATAAATTGGTCTAGACAAGAAGTCTTCTGGAAACGTTTAAAACTTTAAAATGTCGTGTAATGCGCACGGCCTTTTAAATTTAAATAGAAAGCAACTATGTGGTAACACTTAGGGGCCAGGATTCTATTTCAAGTACCCACGTCATATATAATCCTTGAGTAGAACTCATGGGAAAGCTCTATGGGAAACGTCGAAAGCGAATGTACTAAACGAATTTATCTGGTGACCTTTATTATTTTTTACCTTTTTTTAGATATCCCCTATATAAATTTATTATCTAAATCTCTTAATTGGATAAATCCACAAAATCTATCATACAAAGAAGTTCATTGCCGAATGACATCTTATTCCACATTCAACTTCGAGGCATGCTGAGTTTGTCCTACCAGGAAATTCATATTATGTCAACTAGACACACCACAGGCTCAAACTCGTGTTATATAAAACAAAATCTTGGCGTCCATACGTTAGTAATATAAATTTCTTAAAAATGAGCAGTACAGCACATAATTTTCACCCAATTATACATACATAAAAAACCAATTACATTATATAACCTGAAACGCATAAATCTATACGGAATAAGAGTATGATCTACAAATAAACCCCTTAACATACAAACCTCATCCTATTGTTTCTGGCTATAAAATACAATAAATTTAAGAATAAATTTTAACATCCATATGCCGTTATAATATTTACTTTCCATGCATATAACACTAAAATCTATTAACAAAAAGTTTACATCCACCCCATAAATCATTTACAAATAAGAACAAAATCCACTCTTCAAATAAATAAACATTGGTTAGAAAAACCTAATTAATCCATATTCCGCCCTAACTGTTTTCCATCATATTCTTAATATAAGATAACCCACATCAAGTGAAGTAACCCACCCAACTTTGATCATAATCTTTCAAAGTGTAATCATAATACCGTCCATCATTAAAATAACAAAACTAATTTAACAATAAACAATTCAATCATTTAACATAACGAAAATAAAATATCTAACACAATCCAAAATTTAGCATAAGACATTTAACATGCTTCCCATTAATATAATTATTCTTTCAAAAAATGCACAATCATACGTAAAAATGAAATGTCAATCTTGAAGTCTATAGATTTAAAAAAATATCAATGATAATCATATTAATAACAAATAGATCGCGATTACCTAAACCAGTCTTATTACTCCAAAAAATAAACCCCCACCTAGTTAATCCAAACACAAAAAATTGACTATTTTCCTCTAATCAACCTACGCCAAATAATAAAAGGTGAAAATTTACGATTGTTCGCTAGTGATCAATCGAAGAAGACTGAATAAATCCTCATCTTTACATAAATTAAATACATTTAATACAATCCAACCATAACATTATCTTTAAATCCAATTATCACCATCTGTATAACATCTCACAAACCCCACATTCCACACATATATCGCCACACACCATTTATACATAAACACACACATACATTCAATTATTATCGAATTAATAATCTTATACTAACTACTATAATAAATATCATAATTTTAAATATATTATAATATATAATTAAATATAAAATTTAAATATATCCAAATCAATTTAACTACATCATATAACAAACATGAAATTAATTAAATAAACTCACTAAACACTTCCAAATGACCTATATTAACCAACTTAAATCCTAAAATCCACTTAAAATAAGGAATTAAATAAAAATAATTCATTGTAATCAAACCAAAAAAATTTTAATTAAACAAAACCCAACCCTTCCTTTTTACTCTCCCAATAAACACCCTTTAAAAAAACCAACAAAATTCCCAAAGACCCCAAAATATTATCAAAAATTAAAATAAAAAAACATCAACCTCAACCTGGAAATGGTTCTAATGAAATCTAAATAAAAGTAATGAATCAACAAACAATTCTAATAAATAAATATACATATAGAAAAAAAAAAAATACGTAATCCAAACATTGGGCTTCTCTATCATTAAAAAAACATGATTAAATTCCTATAAAGAACAAAAAACAAAGGGAACAAAGTTTCACAAATCTCCAATTCTTAAGAATATTCCGGGGGGGTAAACAAAATCCTGCATTCCTAAAAACCCTCGGAAGAATCTTAATTACCAGAAAGCAATTCTTAAAATACTCCCAATCATGCTATAAATGACCATCTTCTACTTCATTCATAAATTTAAAAAACCCTACAATCCTTAAACAAATTCACCAACCAATATATTCAGTTGTACTCGACAAACTACACAACAATTGGCACTATATTAAATCCTGTCAACTGTAAAAATTTTACTCCTAAAATAAAAATTTCTATTCAACTATCCATTCTTCCCCAATCCTCAAATAGAATAATAGTCTCACTCAAACCAAAATATTATTAAACAATCATTCAAATCACTTATGATGAACAATACGGGCATAATCAACCTAACGACCTAATTCCCAGATTCTTTTAATTCATACATAATTTTCCCTTAAATTCCTTTATCGTTTCTAATCCCCAAAATAAAAATTGCCAAAAACCCTGAATTATAATTATTTTCATCTGGAAGATTAAACCTTAACTAACTTAAAATAACAAACATTTTCGTTCAAACAAATACAACAAACCCCAAACCTACAAAAATATGTAACATATACGCATAAATACCCAAAATTCAGCACAATCCAATTAACTAAATTATAACAACATCCCCAATTACATTCTCATAAACTGCTATATAATAAAAAATCTATAAAACAAAATAACAAAAGAAATAGAGCCACAAATAAAATTTCAACTTCAAAATCACCATCAATATCTTTAGACATCCTTTTTGGGATAATCTCCCTAAGATAATAATCATCTCTCTTTTCATACACTTTTATATTTCTCACCAGTTAATACTAACACATCCCCCCTTGATAATGAAAAATTAAATATTTTTAATACCCATAAATCCGCTATCAAATGGTAAAACTCAATAAATAAAAATTAAAATTCAACTATTATCCTTGTACTCTTCCTCAAAATATTTACCTTTATTTTTTCTTATTATATTCAAATATCAATATTTCTATTGTTGTACTAACAATTTCCATTTCTGTTTCTTTCAAAATTTTAACATCTTCTTAGCACCCCCTTTTTATATTTAACACTATAAAAACCTTTATCCTCTCAACACAAAAATTCTACATCCTTTTTCATTTTTTTTTCAAGTTTTTATCATTAACAAAAACTACAATGAAATAATTTCCACTTAACAATCATGACCATAAAATCAAATTTCTCACACACCTCCAATCACCTCAAATACCCTCCTTATAAATTAAAATAAACTTTAAAAAGAACACCATTTATAAAAACTTATTCTTTCATACTTTTCAAATCGCACCAATGGTCTATTTCCCTAAAAACAAGGTTATAGATATCATCTAGTATCTGAATTAATTAACCTAACAAAAAACTAATTCCCATCTAATAATGATTCTTTTATATATATTCAATCTCCAAATTAATTAAAAATTTTACCCTGTCAATTTCTATAAAACTCCTACCATATAAATAACCAACAAATTTCCCATTATTCACACATTTTCTATCATTTCCCCCTTAACTCCACACACAACTTTATAAACTAAAATTATACATTAAATAATAAACTTTACTTAGATTAATACTAACCTTGTTTTGTGTTTTTAAAATAACTATAGTCATTCCTCAATATCACATGTTAACCTATTATCGAACTCTCTATGTATATACTACCCCTAACAATCTTTTTGTTATGTTATGCCTTCTACCCAAATTATAAATAGTACAAAATCTATTTTTACAGTCGAAAACATATAAAAATATTCACCCAATTATTAAATTTTACCAATCCTATTTTACCTGTGTGTCAACATCTAAATTGTACCATTTTGGTGATGCTCGATTATTTATTGCTTTAACACATATATTTTGATGTCCCAAATTTTTAACTATCAACGCGCATAATCTTTTTATTCCACTAACAAAAATATTTAAATTTCTCTTTTTTCATTACTTATATTATCTGGGTTAAGTGGCGTGAGCGATCAATCAAATGTGTGACTAATCCTTGATATACTTAATTATCCATAAAAAATATAATTAATAAATCATAATAAAATATATCATAATTATCTCTATATCCTTAATCAAATTTGGATTATTAAGGCAAAACATTTGTTTTCAGGATTAAAATTTGATTTTTTCCAATAGTTGCTTTCCCACCTATTTTATTTTATATACCAGTCACAGCAAACATAATAATTTCCTCATTCACTACATAATGTTTTCTTTAATTTAGACTTTCAGATTTACTTGGCACCGTCTAGAAATCCAGTTTATTGTTAAAAATAAACATTTGGGGGGGCTATTATAATGAACAAACAATTAAGCGAAGAGTATAATTATTTTCGAGTCCTTTATCATGCATTAGAAATGGGGGCCGCGGTTCTTGAAAACACAAGGCGGCGGGCCGGGTAAACATAATTTGTATTTTGATTTTATATTTAAATGTATAAAATTAAAAATTATGTAATATTAAATCAAAATTTCCAGTCTAACAAATCTCCAATCGGATTCTAAACAAACTCTTTTTTTAGGATATAAACTTTCTCTACGTATTAAACCGAAACTATAAAACATACCAAAACTACTCAAACAAAAACAATACAACACCACCACCATCCTATACTCTTTTTATAAATTGTATCGATTTGAATCCATTTTCTTGAGCCAAACTTCCTTGGGCAAAATATAAAGTCTGGGTGGTGGGAACGGTTAGATGGGAGTACAACTGGCAATGGATAAAGGTGTAAGTAGCTTCGTCCGTTCTTTTTCCCTTTCGTAGGGACCATATGGGGGTAGATCGTCTTTGGTTTTCGCGCAAAGTTGGTCTAATGGGTTGGCTACATAATTCAGACTAAATTCGGGCACACTCAATAACTTCCCACCTCAAGCTGATTTTTTATTGCTTTTTAGGTGGATCTAGCCCTTTTCTAATACTTTTAGGCTGTATGATAATTTTCCGCTTTATGGCGGTATGGCATTGGGGATGATGTCTTTTCTAGGCGGGATTCCTTTATTTGGTCACTGTTTAACGCCTGGGTCTACTCTTTCAATTTTTCTTACAAAAGTCTCTGGCCGATTTTTATACAAAATTAACTGTTAGTAGATATCTAGGTTTGATTTTTTATATTTTACCCACATGCTCAGAGAAAAAACTTTATTGTTCGCTGACCTGCAAAATTAGGCCATGTAAATTACACTTATCAAAATACTGGCGGTATTTTGGCAAAATGTCGTGTATAGGTTTTTATAGAATTGCTGATTTTTTGCGCGGGCTCAAAACTGGAGTGTTCTGTAAAAGTGATAACGGTGCGGTTCGTTAGCGGTCTAGAATCAAGACATGCGCAGGGAGTCCGGGGGTTTAGTATATAACATGGGGCTAACCCCAAAATTGTTAGGTAGTTTGGGAGTTCAGATGACTACTAAAAAACTATTTTTACAAGGGTTTCACATTGCCACCAGTTTCAAATCGGACCGGCCTCACAATTGGTCAATATACTTAAAGGAAAGGTTCGGAACAATACTTACACTTAAATAATAATAGTCATAAACGGTAATCCACCCGATGACCAAGCCACAGTCAATCGTTAGTATAATATTCAAGATAGGAGATAAATCCTTAAAAAATGCTTCATTAAAATCGTCCCGGGCAAAAAATAATAAATTGCCGAAAATAAAATACATTTTTTTTTTATACATACATGCTAGGACCGACTGTTTTGGAAAGCCATCTTTTCCCAACTAAATTATACTGCCAAGCCCCAGTGGTAAGGAGCGGGCAATCCAAAACGAGGCTGCCCGTAATTACGACTATATTAAGAAGCCTCACTATTCGGGACGCACGGTTTTATTTAATTATTTCATAATGACCAAAATATTATCGTTTAAAATTCTGAGCGAATTATCTAAAAAAATTGTTTCGGTACACACTCCAAATACCGATGTCCATATATAAAATATGCATTCCAATTGCAGGGTGAACAACTGTGGATGATTCACTAGCCGTAAATATAACAGAATTCCAAGATTCATTTACATTGATTTCATACACAATCTGATGCATATAAAACGATTCCCAAATCACGATGGCCACCGCAGGTTCATTAATCTGCGGCATAAATTTTATGCTTCAAATGAAGAATAAACGGGGTTTTAATGTTCTTCAATGAAAGAGTCTACTAAATAAATATCTGTCACTTGGGACATTCTATCAAAGCAGGCCTGTGGATAAGGGAATATTAAATCAGATATGCTGTTTGGCTGAAATTATAAAGTCCTAATCTAAGCATATACCATCTCATGGAATTTTATATTAATATGGAATAGGGGCAGATAATGATTCGTTTTGGACCACAAATGTTCCTTGCCATATAAATAAATCTGGAATTTTTTATAAGCCATATCATATAGTTCGAGGACTTTCCTTTTCTTCACCTTGTCTTGAATAATGTTTTTCCTTACCCGCTATTGTTCAAACTTGCGGCGGCTCTTTGCTATAGGAGACTGGGGGTTTCATTTCTCCCATTCTTGGTGGAGGAGGACCCCTTTGTCAATACAATGTAGCAGCATATAGGCCCCAACATTGCAGTTGGTTGCTATCGTCACTAATTCTCGACACAATGTCCTAAATTCTTGATATCAAGGTCCAGGGGCAATTTTTTTTTTTGCATCAATAACCCGCTACCACCAGGCGGCCTGGCCTGCTAGTCTTGTGAGTTATTCCTTTTAAACTCTGTGAGTAGCCAAATATCACACTGGATGGTGCTTAACTGTCCTGACCAATTAATATGTAAATTCAGGTATAGTCCTCCCCATCAGGTTGTCCCTTACTACGCGATTAAATCCGTCAGAGCAGCAAGCACATTATAGAGTTAAAAAAATGATTCAATGTACTTTTTTGGTAGAAATACCAGTGGAACGACACAAAACACACAAACGACACGAAAAGATCACAACATCTTTCTTTGTTTGTGGACCTAGGTGCTTGCTCCTTTTTCAATTTTTCCAGATAGATTCTTGGGACGGTACAGGGGTCTTGCGACCTCTGATGTACGGAAAGTTTGTCCCAAGAATGTTTCCAACTCTTTTTAAAGGGACAAATCCAAGATAACAAACATTTTTGTTGGCATGAGCGGTCGTCAAGGTTTGCCTTCTCTGGAGTCTAATCAAAAAACAGCATATTCAAAGAGTTAACATGTGTTCCTCAAAATGTTTCAGTAGCAATAGAATATCATACGGGGGCATGAAATTCGAGATGCAAGGATTTATTTATCAGGGGATACAAAATTTTCTTTCGCATCACTTCGAGAAACACACTCGGGGGCATTTTATCAACCCAAACGGCAACATGTAGAACTCATAATGGCCTTCCGAGGTGCTAAAGGCCTAAGTAAGGACCGAACCACAGGCTTAACTACAACTGGAATTAGATCAACAGCCTTATGCAACGATCCACCTTTAGTAAAAAAAATTAAAGCGTTTGTACAGGCAGACCTGGGCCAACAAAAAGAAGAATTGAAAACAGGAAAAGATCACCTGACCTTCTGTAGACAGCATTCAGTTATCACAACATTAAGCCAGCAGTCTATATGATATCCCCATATGGAGTTATTCCGCAACAAACCACACTTAACTGTAAGATGAGATACAACAGTGAGAAAATAAACCCTTCTATTAACCTAAAAAATCTCTACTCTACCTTTCAAAGAGAGCATTTCCTATGCGAAATGAATAGAATAGGGCCCATACAGATGGATATTGGGTCAAGTAAGATTCAAATCATATTCCGAACAAATTGGTGTAGTGGCCCGGGGTGGGGGGCCGCGGCTTATCCGATTTAACACCAACACGTCTGTAATTGTATTAATCACAACAGGACCCTATTTATGGACCGCTCCTCTCTGTCCCTTTTTGGTCAGGTGAGTACTGATCATCATCACCACTAACCCTTTGCACCAACTTTCACTGGGGCTTCAGTGGATATTCCCACATGAGGTGAGAGCGTGTCAATTTTCATTTCGGTTGCGAAATACGACAAGGCCAAATAAGATGTGTTACCGATTCCGAAATTGTCCTTTCCAGAATAATTATCTCCAGAAGGATTTCACATGATAGACTATTTATCCTTTCCCTTCATGTCCATATCTTATAATTTGTTTCAGGTATAATGACCTTTTCCAAAAACTGTAAAAGGACCTTGCCATCGATACCGATCTGAATAATAAAGCTAGCTGCCGGGGCAATAGAAGAAGCACCACCCTCCCTCCCCCTACAGCAAGCTAGCCAGCTCCCATCCTTATCCTATCGCTTTTATTTATTATAACAAAGCAGCATGCTTTTTCCTGCTTGTCCTCGAAATTAATCATTTAAACCAGTTTCCACTAGTTTTTAAACGAGTGACAGTTCATTCACATATTTGATATGAAGAAGGGTAACAGTCTTAATTTTTTTTCTGCCTTCCTCTCTCTGCGTCCATGTCCCCCTCACAAGGGTTTTAACAAGAGTTGGACCTTTAAAATTTTGCTGACAAAGTAATGGTAGCATGGATACCTGTATGGTTCCCTGACATTGGAAGCCTTAAAGTGGGAGGGAACGTTTTTCATCCCCATTATATCATCACTGTACAACAAATCGTCCACAACCAATTCGTTACATTTTCATGGGTTTAATTTTTATTCCCCACTTTTAATTTCATTGTGGAGAGATCTCTCTCATTATATCTTTCCTTTCCCCCAATTCACATAATTCCCCGACTGAGAATTGTCGGCTTAATCTGGGTTACAACACATTGTACTCTCCGCGCATATAGCCATTTTAAAAAAAAAAAAAATTTTAACTTAATTAAAAACAAAAAAACAAAATAAGAAAAAAAAAATTAAAAAACACAATTTCAAAATCAACATCAAGCGAAGACCTGTGGTGGTAAAAGTGGCTTTTACTCCCATTATTCCACTTGTCTATATTATATTATATATATTATATTAAATAATTATTGTTCCAGGCCAAAAAAAAAAAAAAAAAAGGTATAGAGGGTTAATGCCCCTATTTTGGCGTTTCTAGTCTAGGTCCTGGGTATTAAAATAAACCCCATATTTGTGGGTAGTCCCGTTTGTATCCCGGTCCAATGAAAATGCCGCAGGCTTACTTTTCATACAAAATTCTGCAATAAAGTATTAATACTTACATCTGGCGCAGAATATTTTAAGAGAAACCGTTTATTGGCAATGGTACCTTACTTACTCGTGGTCCCCCCATCTTTGTACTTCCAACTTAGTAAGCCTCCTTATTTTAAATACACATCTGGCCGTAAAACACTATTATATGGGAATTTATACCAGATGTCCGTGAACCAAGTTGAAACTAGTTATACCGCCTAAATACATTAAACCATTAAAAAAAAATCATAATTCTTCCAATAAAATCGAAAAAATCCTCCTAGTTGCTTGGAGGTTGGTGTTGGCAGAAACTGGAACGCAAATTTTTTTAAAAGCCTTCACTAAGCATCAAAAAAGTCAATGATCCCTATCATCACCGGTTTAACCATGGTGGCCTTATGTAAAAAAAGGATCTCTTCAAGATGAGTAATTATTATAATGTAATTCAAAAAACTCTTCCTGTCATGTTGTTGATGTGAACGGGGACTATGGTAACTGCAAGATAACCAAAGACCCAGCCAGGTCACCAACCATGGGATTTGGTCCCTATACACCATAAGAAACAATTTAACACATGGCAAGACCAAGTAATAATAAACTCCCCATAACTAGTCAGGGTAGAAGGGTGTGAGTGCCCTAAACGAACACTGTCTCTGCTCTGATTACTCCTTCCACATAGCGAGTTTTCAACCGTTATCATCGCCTGATCAAAGGGAAGTCTGTAGCATAAGTGGTAAGTTACTTTGGCGGAGTCGCCCCTTGTATCACGTAATGCTCCAAATAAACTGTTCCTAACTGTGGTATAACTGATCCTTGGTTCACCAAGTGCGCACCTCACCTACAGTAACACCAAAATCCAAACCGGTATCGAAAAATGGCACCTAAAATGGTAGACCCCCATATAACACTACCACAAAAATGCTTTTTACACGAACCTCACTGAGTACAACCACAAAAAAAAACAGGGGGTACAAAAAATATAACCCCATGGAATCAGCATACTGCACAATCCCAGTAGGGTTTATTAACACCTAGAGAACCTCCAATATTTCTCCCTCCAACTTCCCATAGCAGCAAAATCCAGCCGGTTTCCTAATTACATTACTATTGATCAACCTTCTCCAGTCATGTACCTAATATCCCTCTTACCCCATCTACAAAGTATAATCTACCTTGGAAGAAAAGGTTTTTCTTTTCCCTCACCATTTCCTGTCAGAAAAAGAAGGGTATTAAATATTTTTTATAATAATACAATGCGTGGCCTGGGGGGGGGGGGGGGGTATCACAATTATGGCTTAACCCTTTGTTACCAACATCCATTGTTGTCAAATCAAAAAAATTCGATGGGTTTTGTGGCAGCCAAAAATAATTGTACACTGGTTCTGTTTTAGGTTTAACAAATAAGCTTGTTTTAACGATAGTGAAAATTGTTAACTCCACAGACCAACCCGGGTGTCCGATCCCAACCGAAAAATAAACCCGCCGAATTCGAGGGCAAATTTCGCAAAGGATCAGTATAAAGGAAAAATCTTCTACACCACTAATACTCTGGATGTAGATCACCTTTTCATCTAACAATTTTAACATTACACTGGTACTATATCTCATCCGAATATAACACACCATTTCCAGTGATTCTTGTTTTATTTTCTAATTATCTTTTGCGGCGTCCTAAGGTGAGAAACTTTTTTTTTTCAACATCTTTTTGCACCTCCAACTTGGAAGGGTAGATAACTTCTAAACTAAGCTGTATTATGTATCACCCAAACTAACTTTTATGGAATAGCCTAATTGATATGGGTTATGAGAAACTATACCCACAATGAACAATTGGGTATAAAATGGACAAATGGAAAATTCCTGGGGGACCTGGATTTCGCAGATGATGTAGCATTCTTAAGTTCAACACCAAGACAAATCCCACCCAAGAAGCAATAAATAAATTTGTGTCATCTCTCGGTTAAAATAGGTCTCCAAATAAATGCCCTCTAAAACTAAAAGCTATGAACTTTTATCTAACGAGACCTTTTGATATCATCTTGAACGGGGAAAAACTACAGAAAGTTGAAAGTTTCAATTATTTAGGCAGTAAAATGACTCAGGATGGTGACACAACAAGAGAAATCCCCATACTAGAATTGCTTTTGGCAGCTAGCGCCTTCAAATAGATTATCTAACATTTGGAAATTACGATCATTGAAATATACATACCAAGCTTCGTCTGTTTAATTCAAATGTTATCTCAGTGTTAACATACGGCTGTGAGAGAGTTGGAAAATAACAAAATCATTGGAGAACAAGCTGAATACATTCGAGAACAAATGTCTTAGAAAAACTCATGAACATCAGTTGGAAAGAATTCAAGACTAATCGACAAATAAGAGAAGACTCTAGGCAGAAATATGTCTCCGACTATATAAGGAAAAGACGATGGTCATATATCGGTCATGTCCTACGAATGCAAAACAACAGATTACCACTACAGGCGCTCACTTGGGTTCCTGAGGGTAAGAGGAAAAAAGGAAGACCAAAAGAAACACTCAGAAGAACAATAATAAGAGAAGGAAGAACGTTGGGCCTAAATAATGTGCAAGAAGAGCTAAGAGGAGTGGCGTCCACAACGAACAACCTGGAGCCCGACAGTAGCTTGGCATTTCTAAACTTTTTCCTGTAAAATTCACCATTCTTTTTCATTATCTTAACAAAAGAGCCTGCTTTTAAACTAATGTCATAATTGGTTGTAGCTAATACCTCATACCTACTTAAATATGATTCAATATCATCATCTCTTTCAACAAAATAATCTAAGTGGAACCCCATAGCTGAGTTAGAGGCCCCCTGACTAGCAGTAGCATCAGAGGTAGAGGGGCTGTGACCATTTTCAGGAGCATGGCCTTGCAACTCTAACTCCCTTAGTCGCAACTCATGCTCCCTTTGTAATCTTTTTTCTTCTGCTTCCCTTTGCAGTCGTTTTTCTTCAACCTCAATTTTTCTCTCCTCAAACTGGAGCCTCTTGATCTCAGCCTCTCTATCAGCCTTTAAGGCCCTAGCCTCATTGTCAGCCTCGATTTGTAACCTTTTGATTTCTTTCTCAGCCTCTAATTTCTTAACCTCCCTAGCATCTTCTAACTGCATTCTCCTCTCTTCAGCTAACCTATGTTCTTCCCTAACAATGAACTTATCACATTCTGAGGTGACATAGTCAATCATGACTTGACCCTCCATGTTCATGTCTCTGGCAGTCTGCACAGCAGCAGATCTGAACTTTGCCAAATCAGCCATATTGTATCAAACAAGGTTAACAATATACTAAGGTAACTTATTTACTCTAACTAAACAACAACTACAAGCACCAACAGGTCATCCACTTTTTAAATTCCACAAAAGAATACTTTTAATTTCATTATATGGGATTCCTATACCTGTATTAGGGGAAGTTTAACAAATGAAAAGTTCAAATCCCGGACGAGCCCCCAATATATGTGGTGGATTTGATGTTAATAGATGTTATCTTTCAATGTTTCTAGTGTACTGTATGAGGTCAGCTGTGAAGGTCCCTGATTATAACAAATTTTGGGTTGAGTTATCAGGGTAACTTTCTGCTACCACCTTATGACCTCAATCAGACTTATTCTTGACTAGTATGTATGATAGCTATGTATAATGTCTAGGGTTATGAAAGGGTGTAATGTAGTGTAAGTAAAATTACTACAAATACATTTAAATTCTATCACACACACACACACACACACACACACACACATATATATATATATATATATATATATATATATATATATATATATATATATATATATATATATATATATATATTTTTTTTTTCCCCTTAACCAGCGGCACTTGGGCTTTCAGCCCCTTCGGCCCAATGACATGTCATTGCGAGGCTGGGGAACCTGAGGATTTTCCTTCCAACCCGGTCAGGAGCTTCGCTCCTTCCCATCCACAGAGGGTTTATCACAGGAGCCGTTCAGGCTATTCAGTCAAATTTCCGGCCGTAAACATTTCTTCAAACGCTGACGCCCGGGTTTGAACCATGAACACCTGGTCGCCAGTACAACGCCGAAGCCATTACACCAGCGCGGCTCCCATATATATATATATATATATATATATATATATATATATATATATATATATATATATATATATATATATATATATATATATATATATATATATATAAGACAGTGTCAATACCACAACCACAAACAAACTAACACTCTATTAGAAAACTTATGGAAGTCTGTGGCTGAATTTTATATAATATACTAGATTACAATTTATTTGCCCTGATTCAGAATTTTCTGAGTCAGGACCAACAACAAAATGAAATTTATGGTTTTATTTACATAAATATTTATAACACAATGGATCTTCTGTCCATACAAAGGACTATTATAATCAAATTATATTTAAGTATTTCTCTACACTGGGTGACACTGGTAACTAATGGTGGGGTGAGGTGTTTGCATCATTCCCCTTCTTTATTTTAGTATCTTGTGGAAAAAGTTATTAAATAATCAAAGATTTTATGTCTCTGTTAATAAAGTCAGTGGATGACCGTTGAAGTGCCGACACATAGGCACTTAACTGTAGGTGGATAGTAGATATGATGATGACAACTTCTTTTCGTCCACTTGAATGACCAGACTGACACAGTCCCTGGTGTAGAATAGTATAGTAGACGCTTGGTCCAATAAAGTGTCACTTCTCTCTCTCTCTCTCTCTCTCTCTCTCTCTCTCTCTCTAGTAAAATCACCAGGGTCCTGGTACCACAGTAGCACCAGAACAAAAAACCCTGAAACAAGGTTATGATTCTGTACAACATGTCTACAATAACATTCCACAAGTAATACATGACATAATTCAATGAAAGAAAAGGGTCAGATCTCTCTGACCACCCCATGTCAACCATTTCCTTCTGAGATAACAACTCATACCAGTGCTCCTGTTCTTTTCCCTAATGGCTACAACGCCTCTGCCACTGCAACAATGATTCTCTCCCATAGAATTTTGTGGGTTAGCCTTCCCACTGGTAACTGTGGAAATCATTTTAAGTTAGGGAGCCGCGCTAGCGTAGTGGTTACAACACCGCTCTGGCGACCGGGTGATACATGATCAAACCCGGGCGACTGCATTTGAGGATTTTTCGTCGACCGGGATTTGGACTGGATTAACTCGAGACCTGGCGAGGACATTTGAAGGAGTGTCGTCGACCAGGGACTGGCGGCTCCTGAGCCGACCCAGCTGCAATGGGTACCTCCGAAATCGGCGAGTATTTGCCTGAATGGCGAGGGACACCTGTCTCTGTACAAGAAATAAAGGGATACTCACGTAAAATCAATGTCAGGTTAGACATAAAATAATAACCTGAGATTTCGCCTCGAGTATTAGCGGGCGTACAAAAAAAAAAAAAAAAAAAATTTTAAGTTATACAACTCATGTCAATTTTTACTGCTGGTGTGAAACACCATAGGCCCTGCATAAGTCTTCTGGGGACCTTTGTACTTAGTCGTAACGCCTTCCCAAACAAGCAGTATCTCATACACCAAATTTGGTTGTAATAATAAGATTAATAAAGTCATTCTTACCACAATTCAAAGAAATATCACAAACATACGTTGACTGGCATTAGCATTAAGGTAAGTTTAGCTTTGCCCCCGGTCCAGACTGCCAAGGATTATTATTTCACTCTAGGCACTGCTGTTCTCAACGCAGCTTGCTTTCAAAAACTTCTGTATCAACTGGCGATAAGCCTTTGCTTGCTTTTGCCAATATTATCAGACCGGCCCAATCAGCGAGGGTCTAGCTTTTTTAATTCAAAATTAAAAAAAACAAAAGCCAAACTCCAAACTTCTAGGAGTGAGTCTTCAAATATATTTAGCTTTTTTTTGCCTAACCAATACCCTCCTTCCTATACTCTTCTATCAACCAATCGGATTTGAATCAATCTAATGTCTCTTTTTTAAATTAACGTCCCCACTAACGTAATGAATAAATGAGCAAAAACAACAGTCCGTCCGTCTTAGCGTTCGTAGACATATAGTATTATTTCAATATCTTGGCTAATAATTAGACTACCATATATATTTAAATATATTATTGCTTAGGGGATCCTAAGCTATCTTTATATATGATTTTTATGGCTATATTATTTGTCGTTTAGATTTTCAGTTTTGTCACTGTTAATCGTCAATTAAATACCTCGGAGCTATTATAGACCGAAAGGGAGGCATCAAAGAAGAGTTGGCCACTCGATAAGCAGCAGCTGGGAGACTTTTTCAGGCCATAAATCGAGGATTCCTCAGCAAGAGAGAGGTTGGTAAGAAAACGAAGATGGCTGTATACCGCTCCACCTATGTCCCAGTCTTGACATACGGATGCGAGTCATGGGCAATGACTACAACCCATAAAAGCCAGATCCAAACCTCAGAAATGAGGTATCTGAGGAAGGTGGTTGAAGTAACCAGACGATACGTCAAGGCCTTAAATCCTACCCCCTGCAGACCCAAGTAGAACAGTCCCAATTAAGATGGTTTGGCCATGTCTGCAGAATGGGAGAAGATCGGATACCACGACAAGCATGGAAAACAAAGAGCCAAGGATCCAGACCCCGAGGACGACCCAGAGTCCGCTGGGAGGACAACATTAGACAATCTTTGAAGGATCGAGGACTAGAATGGAACCAGGCCAAGAGGTAGACAGCCGATAGGATAGTCTGGCGCTCTCTCTTCCAAACCTCTACACCTCATGGTAGAAGGGGAACGACTAAGTAAGTAAGTAATCGTCAATTTCAACTTTTTCAAAAGTCGGCCATCTTTTCTCCTCCCTCTCTCATTTTTTTCCCATTCAAATAACTAACTTATCTGGGTTACGTCAGAAATACTCTACTCGGCGAGAATGGAACACTGTCTGTGTGTTTATATATTCTGATTTGTCCAACAGAGAGGTTATAGTATTAGTTCCGCGTGCAGAGTGAAGAGGGGTTTTTGCCAAGCGTTGATAGGGTTGGCGTTAATTATTACCATCGTTTCGTTCTTGCTACTGGAAAATGTCCGAGTTACTACTAATTTGATCGTTAAAGTTAAAATATTACGTTAATTCAGACGGCAGGTTGGTGTCACAGTTCTGGCAGATCGTTAATTGTAATGTCTCAAAACCGAAACTAGGAAAGCGGGTTAGATTTTACAGCGGGATCGTTTTATAAGCATTTCCTCTGCACAAAAGGCAGCGCTATACTGGCGTAGAGACGACTTTAAGCAGACACTTACGGTCGGGTATTATTTATTATCATAGGACCAAAATCTTACTGAATTTAGCGATTATCTCACAGAATTCGCTACAGTAGCCAGTTATTACTTTAAGTGTAAATAAATACTTACATGTTCTAGATTTGAGTTTCACAATAATACAGTTGTAGACAAAATGATTTAAAAATAATTTCAATGAATGAAAAGTAATTTTATGATGATTATTGCTTTAGAGTCTAATTAGAACAAAAAAATGTAAGATGCTTACCTCACGTTCTCTTATTAGGTTTTTTAAGCATTTTGGCATTCGTAGAATATTGAGAAGGCTTTCCTTTTGTGCCACAGTTCCCAAGTCCTGGGTCGAATCCTTGAAATAACAAAACCTAATGTACAGTGGTTTGCTTGCTTGCTTATTTAAAAAAAAAAAAAAAAATTAGGAGGCACTGGAACAGTGACGTAAATTTGACAAACTTTTCTGAAACAACGACATCTATAATTATGGGTCATTTATATTCACACCTGCTAAAGCCAACGCTGAAAGTCTTAAATCGTAGTTGCAGAAAATGGGTTGAATATATGTGTGAGTGTGCGGGTTTAGAGTGGAGGGTTTACGTTCAATTTCTACTTCTAATGATAAATACAGAATTACACATTCATAGTTTAATGGTTAATCGTAATCTGTATGTAATATGTTAAATATTTTGGTTATATATCAGTGTGATGATTATTAAAAAAAACAAGAGACGTGTTGGTATGTAAATGTAGATACTTATGTGTGTGTGTGTTTCTGTGTGTGTGAGTGTGTGTGTATATATATATGTGTGTGTGTGTGTGTGTGTGTGTGTGTGTGTGTGTGTGTGTGTGTGTGTGTGTGTGTGTGTGTGTGTGTGTGTGTGTGTGTGTGTGTGTGTGTGTGTGTGTGAAGACCCCATTGGAAAAACCAGACATGTCACATGTTTAGAAAAAAAAACTGAGTTAGTGCCACATGAACATTAACATAAGTCAAAGAAGGCGTAAAAATGAAAATTGCGTTGGGAAACGTATTCATCTCCAAGAAAAAGAAGCATACAAATCTGCAATCCTTTGGAAAAAAACGAGCCAAACGTTCTTGACACAGAGTATTTTATATTAAACACATATGTCTTAGTCCTCGAGATACTATACAAGAGAGCGAGGGATGGAGTGGAACACATTCAAGTAATAACCAACACAAGCCATATTCCCAACTCTGTCCAATGTATTCAAGTCACTGTGACCACAAAATTACAACAATATATATAGTCAGCGAAGTGTATCACATTCATGAGAATCACAGATCACAAAATGTATTACATTCACACAAAATAAATATCTACTCGCCCTCTACAATTCTTCTTCTTCTTCTTCTTCCTCGTTCGTCCTGAAAAGGACGTTGGTTGCGTTGTGTCTGTTTACGCCGGAGCTGTGATATCTGCACCTTTCGGTCGACACATCCGACTTCAGCACGTCATTTTTTGGGACCGGGTTTACCTTCCCTCTGCGATCCCTACTCTCTCAGCCAGACTGCAGTGATGCAGCCTGTTTCCAGGACCACCACGTGGAGGTGGAGTAGGGTCTTGGTCAGCTCTGGTTCGCTGACCCTGATGCAAGCAGTCAAGCTATGGGTCGCTGACTGCATTCTCTATTGCTGCATCTTTGGGTCCCCCTCGACAATTCAAGTTCACCATCATCACCCAAAAACCTCGTTGCTCTCCTGACCCCCATTTCTTCACTGCCCCAATCAGAACTCTCCTTGCATTCACCCCTGACCTGCTGACCTCGCAGTTTCGTGTTGTTAAGTTCAGACCACTGTACCGACTACCTCTCATACACGACTGACATTACGTACCTGCTCCCAGCGGAGCACCACCAGTCCACAGCTGTGTTAATCACGCAGTGACAGCTCTTATTAAACACAATCCAATCTAACATCGCTTTGCTAGCAGGTCACAAGATCCCATTAGACCAATTAAATAAAAGAGATATTTATTTATATGTGTGAGCAAAATTGTCACATTTGACCAATCCAAAAAGATATATTTGTCAATATTTATGAGCAAAATTGCAAATTCTAGTGTACACTCTGATGTGACAAACAAGCCACGGTCAAGAAAAGCGAATTGTTCAACAAAGAAACCGAAGCAGACTTTCCAGTATCATACAGACCCTCATGATTGTATATTGCGTCAAAGTGTAAAACAAACGACAACTTGCACACCTTTTACACAACCACCTGGTGGAATGAGACAGTGGAGACAGCATTGCTGGAAAAGGAGAGAGCGACAAAGTCATGGCGGATTGCACGAAAGAGAAGAACGATGAGTGATGAAAAGGTGGACGATTTTATGGAGAAAAAGCAAAGCGCCATCAATAACTTCAAGAGCTTGGCAAGAGAAGCCAAGGACACAGTGTGGGAGGCCTTTGTGACATAGGTGGGCACTGACAAAACACTACATTAATTCTGGTACTTACATCGCAGAATGAGTAGGAAAAGTACAAGCCATCCATTTCCTTATATTCTCAGCTCAACAGTGAAAAGCATGAAGACCGATGCCGAAAAGGGACATGCATTACTAGAGCGTTATATTACTCAGACGGATAAAGGCAATGATAAAGCAGCCCGCCAAGAAATTAAAGATAGTATCCTGGAAAGCGACAGAAGAAGTGACATATATTTCGGCCTCATATCCAAAAACGACGTCGAGTGCACTTTAGCAGCTAGTAAAGAACACTGCCCCAGGTCCTTATGGTGTACAGTATCATCCCATAAAACAGCTCGATGACACGTGCATTAAGAATGTGGTGAGTGATTTCAACACCAGCATAATGAACGGCCACTTCCTAAACCTGGTAAACACCCCACACTTCTCAGCAGCTATAGAATTATCACAATGCAGAATGCCTATGGTAAACTACTAGAAAAGATAGTAGCACGGAAAATAATGAATCCCCTCGAAAATGCACAGATCCTACCTGATACTCTCGGAAGCTACAGGCACATGAAAGTAACATGCGGTAACGGTGCAACTTTTGCTCATGATGTGTACGAGGGGTTCCAAGGTAAACGAGAAACGGTTGCTGTAGCATTCGACCTAGAGGATGCATATAATAGCGTGAACTTTGAAACGTTAATGAACTGTATAATTGCTTGCGGTGTTAACCCTTGGCTAACAAGATGAATAGCAGCTGCCTTAACTGAGAGATCAGTGGCATTTCGCGTGGGAATATGGACATCAGTTCCAATGCGCATTTGCCTTGGACTACCCCATGGTTCTCCACTATAGCCGGTGTTGTTTAATATCTATACAACAAAAGTAGCCACCATTCATCCAACTGGGTTTGGACGAACATTGACTTTTGCTGATGACATACTCATTTACAGAAATGGCTCTGACCGATAGGAAATGGTAAATAGCATACATGGGACCTACACGAAGTGTTCAACTGGTGCAAGGAAACTGGCTCCAACGTCAATCCCAACAAGGCCTGCGTGATGAGGTGCTCCTTAAACAACTCCATAGTGAAAACATATCTTCCAGATATAACTCTCAACGAACAGAAAATTGAAAGGCAAGAAAAGCTGAAATACCTTGGAATTACATTCAATCGCGAGCTATCGTATAAGTACCATGTTGATCACATCATACAGAAATGCAGGAGAGGTCTGGCAGCCCTGAAAATAATGGCCGCTGCGCATCTGGAGCAGAAATTTCTGCTTCTTCTTTATCATCAGATCGTCATATCAGTCATTGAGTATGGGCTGGGAATACTCACGCTGTCAGTAACACAATGTGAACGACTAGAACGCATTCAAAATGAAGGGATGCGTATAGTCTTGGGCTGTACGCGTGATACTCTCCCATTGTGACAATGAGGTACATGCTTGGAGTGCGATGGCCCAGGCAAAAGCCCATATGCGAGTAACTACAGACAAACGGCACCCCTGCACGGAAACATAGCAAGGGAGCAAGAATAAAAAGGGGGTATTGTGACCGCATGGGTTACTACACTACCATTTATACGTCTTAGAATATAGAAATAAAAGACGTATAGCAAATAAGGCGTTTTCGCACAAAACGCAGGGTCATTAAAGTTCGGTTGGCAGTCACGACGAAGAGAGACAAAGATAGTGCAGTCCCAGGGAAAATATTAAATGCGTGTTTTGAATGGAAAATTTTGTGAAGTGAGAGTTGCTATTTTGGTTTTTTTTCCGTTGTTTAGAGAGAGAGAGACGTGTGGAAAAAGTCGAAAAGCTGAGAAAACGTGTGCAAATGTAGATAATTGTACCGTGTGAAAAAAGAAAGCATCGTGTGAAAATTGGTGGGAAAAAAGAAGAAATAGTATAAATAGGAGAGAAGTGCGAGAAATGGCAGTGATTTCGGGATTTATGATTCCAAGATTTTGGACTTTTGAGGATTTTACAAATAGTGTTAAGTGAACTTAGTCTTTGAGAATATCAAGACAAGTTTTTAAGTAGACAAGTTAGTATATTATTCTATTGGATATATATATATTTCATTGTGAATATATAAATGTTCCTCGATAACCAACCATCATTGTGAAATTTACAGTGTTTGCCTAATGACACCAATAAACTCTAATTGCATTTTCTACAATTGCTGTGTTACAGTTGGATCATTTGAAAACCATTATACGAGATTGCTATTCACTAAACCTAAAGGGAAAAATGAACCTGGAAAGAAAA